>CM042166.1:63492037-63915920 GCA_023376005.1 Doryteuthis pealeii
ACCCTATTATCAAAAAATCGAATAAAGGTGACAACCCTATTATAGAATTGTAGAATAAAGTTGGAAGTCCTATAGTGAATTGGTAGAATAAAGGTAGCAACACTATTATCAAAAAATTGAATATAGGTGGCAACCCTATTATAGAATTGTAGAATAAACTTGGAAGTCCTATTGTGAATTGGTAGAATTGGAATTGTGAATTGGTAGAATAAAGGTAGACCCTATTATCGAAGAGTAGAATAAAGTTGGATTTCCTATAGTGAATAGGTAGAATAAGGTAGCAACCCTATTATCAAAAATCGAATAAAGCTGGCAACCCTATTATAGAATTGTAGAATAAAGTTGGAAGTCCTATAGTGAATTGGTAGAAAAAGGTAGCAACCCTATTATCAAAAAATCGAATAAAGGTGGCAACCCTATTACAGAATTGTAGAATAAAGTTGGAAGTCCTATTGTGAATTGGTAGAATAAAGGTAGACCGTTTTATCGAAGAGTAGAATAAAGTTTGAAGTCCTATAGTGAATTGGTGGAATGAAGGTAGCAACCCTATTATCAAAAAATTGAATATAGGTGGCAACCCTATTATAGAATAAATTGGAAGTCCTATTGTGAATTGGTAGAATAAAGGTAGACCCTATTATCGAAGAGTAGAATAAAGTTGGAAGTCCATAGTGAATTGGTAGAATAACGGTAGCAACCCTATTTCAAAAAATCGAAGAAACTGGCAACCCTATTATAGAATTGTAGAATAAAGTTGGAAGTCCTATAGTGAATTGGTAGAAAAAAGGTAGCAACCCTATTATCAAAAAATTGAATAAAAGGTGGCAACCCTATTATAGAATTGTAGAATAAATTTGGAAGTCCTATAGTGAATTGGTAGAATAAAGGTTGCAACCCTATTATCAAAAAATTGAATATAGGTGGCCACCCTATTATAGAATTGTAGAATAAAGTTGGAAGTCCTATTGCAAATTGGTAGAATAAAGGTAGACCCTATTATCGAAGAGTAGAATAAAGTTGGATGTCCTATAGTGAATTGGTAGAATAAATGTAGCAACCCTATTATCAAAAAATAGAATACAGGCGGCAACCCTATTATAGAATTGTAGAATAATGTTGAAGTCCTATAATGAATTGGTAGAAAAAGGTAAACCCTATTATCAAAAAATTGAATAAAGGTGGCAACCCTATTATAGAATTGTAGAATAAATTTGGAAGTCCTACAGTGAATTGGTAGAATAAAGGTTGCAACCCTATTATCAAAAAATTGAATATAGGTGCAACCCTATTATAGAATTGTAGAATAAAGTTGGAAGTCCTATTGTGAATTGGTAGAATAAAAGTCTATTGTGAAAGAATAACCCTATTATCGAAGAGTAGAATAAAGTTTGAAGTCCTATAGTGAATTGGTGGAATAAAGGTAGCAACCCTATTATCAAAAAATTGAATATAGGTGGCAACCCTATTATAGAATTGTAGAATAAAGTTGGAAGTCCTATTGTGAATTGGTAGAATAAAGGTAGACCCTATTATCGAAGAGTAGAATAAAGTTGGAAGAATAGTAGAATAAAGGTGGCAACGCTATTATCACATAGTAGAATAAAGGTGCCAACCCTATTATCAAATAGTAGCATAAGGTGCCAACCTTATTATCAAATAGTACAATAAAGGTAGCATACATATTATCACATATTAGAATAAAAGTGTAAACCCTCTTAAAAATAGCAGATTAAAGCCGGGAATCCTACTATACAAAAAAAAAAGAATAAAGGTAGGAAACCTATTATCAAAATGTACAATAAATGTGGGAAACACATTATCAAATAGTAAAATGAAGCTGGCAACCATATTATCAAATAGCAGAAAAAAGCTAGAAACACTATTATCAAATAGTAGAATGAAGTTGGCACCCCTATTATCAAATAGTAGAATAAAGGTGGCAACCCTATTATAAAATAGCAGAATAAAGCCGGCAACACTATTATCAAATAGCAGAATAAAGGTGGCAAACATATAAAAAAGTAGAATAAAGTTGGCAACCATATTATCATAAAGTAGAATAAAGGTGGAGTCCCTATTATAAAATAGCAGAACAAAGCTGGCAACCCTATTATCAAATAGTAGAAAAAAGTTAACAACCTCATAATCACAGAGTAGAATAAAGGTGGTTACCCTATTTTCAAATAATAGAATAAAGGTAACAACCCTATTATCAAATAAAAGTATAAACCCTGGAACCCTATTATCAAATAGTAGAATAAAGGTGGCAACCCTAATAACAAATAGTAGAATAAAGGTGACGACCCTATTATCAAATAGTAGAATAAAGTTTGCAACCATATTATCAAGTAATAGAATACTGGTAGCAACCGTATTATTGAATAGTAGAATAAAGGTGGCAATCCCATTATCAAATAGTAGAATAAAGTTAGCAACCCGATTATCAAATAGTAGAATAAAGTGGCAACCATATTATCAAATAGTAGAATAAAGGTGGCAACCATATTATCAAATAGTAGAATAAAGGTAGCAACCATATTATCAAATAGTAGAATAAAGGTGGCAACCATATTATCAATAGTAGAATAAGGTAGCAACCATATTATCAATAGTAGAATAAAGGTGGCAACCCTATTATCAAATAGTAGAATAAAGGTGGCAACCATATTATCAAATAGTAGAATAAAGGTAGCAACCATATTATCAAATAGTAGAATAAAGGTAGCAACCATATTATCAAATAGTAGAATAAAGGTGGAAATCCTATTATCAAATAGCAGAGTGAAGTTGGCAACTCTATCATCAAATAGTAGAATAAAGGTGACAACCAGATTATCAAAGAGTAGAATAAATTTCGAACCTCTATTATCAAATAGTAGAATAAAAGGTGGAATCCTATTATAAACAGTAGAATACTGTTGGCAGCGCTATTATCAATTAGTAGAAAAAAAAGTTTGGGACCCTATCATCAAATAGAAGTTAAAGGTGGGAAACCTATTATGAAATAGTAGAATAAAAGTAGCAACCCTATTATCGAATAGTAGAATAATGGTGCAAACCCTATTATCGAATAGTAGAATAAAGGTGGGAACCCCATTATCAAAATGTAGAATAAAGTTGGGACCCTATTATTAAATAGTAGAATAAAGTTGGGAACCCTATTATTAAATAGTAGAATGAAGTTGGGAACCCTATTATCAAAAAGTTGAATAATGGTTCGAACCCTATCATCAAATAATACAATAAAGGTAGCATAAAAGTAGAATAAAAGTAGCAACGCTATTATCAAATACTAGAATAGAGGTGGTAACCATATTATAGAAAGAAAAAAAATAAAGGTTGCAACCCTATTATTAAAAAGTAGAATTAAGTTGGCAAACCTATTATCAAATAATAGAATAAAGTTGGTACCCCTATTATCAAACAGTAGAATGAAAGTAGATACCCTATTGTCAAATAGTAGAATAAAGGTTGCAGCCCAATTATTAAATAGTATAATAAAAGGTGGGGACCCTATTATCAAATAGCAGAATTAAGGTGGGGACCCTATTATCAAATAGTAGAATAAAGTTGGATCCCCTATTCTCAAAAAGTAGCATCAAGTTGGCCACCCTATTATCAAATAGAAAAAAGTTAACATCCTTATAATCACAGAGTAGAATAAAGGTAACAACCCTATTATCGAATAAAAGGATAAACGTGGGAACCCTAATATCAAATAGTAGATGGTTGGTTGGTTGGTTTATTAATTTTAACGGCATATCAACCCGTCCAGGGTTATATCATGCCTAGCGGTTGGGTTGTTATACATATTGTGTATTCATATATATACATTTAGTAATTGGTTTTAACAATGTGTTAGCATTATTGGGAATCATACTCTATGACATTGATTTGTTTCATGTCTATATTCTATGGTATAATTTTATTTCCCTCAAAAAGGAGAAAATATCCTCTATGTTAACATTTTCAAATAGGTCCTTCATATTGTTTGCTTTAAAATAATGTTTTCTGATGTGAGCAAAAAATCTGCATTCCATCATTAAGTGTTTGACTGTCAGGGGTGTTTGACATGTTTCACATTGTGGTTGTTGTTCTTGTTTGAGTATATAAGAGTGTGTTAGTTTTGTATGACCAATGCATAATCGGGACATAATGACTTGTTCCTTTCTAGACTTCCTTAAAGTTGGTCTGCAGCCTCCCAAAGTTGGTTTGATTAGGAAGAGTTTATTGTGGATACAGTTATTCCAGTGTTGCTGCCATTTTGTATGAAGGGATCTATTAATTTTAGGTTTCAAGTCAGTATATGGTATCTGGAACTTGTCAGGGATTAAATCTAGAGCAGATTTAGCTGCAGAGTCAGCTCTTTCATTCCCCCTCACTCCTATATGACTTGGTATCCAGCATATAATAATCTCCTTAGAGTTAGACATTGAGTCTAATCTATTCAGGAGCTTAATGATGAGAGGGTCTTCCAGTTTTTTATTTCTTAATGATAGTAGGACTGAGAGCGAGTCTGAAAAGATGATATATTTTGTGTGTTTATTTTCAGGTTTCAGCTGAAAAAATGGAACTTTCGTTTGGAAGGGCTTTTCTTACAATTTTTTTATTTAAAATAGCTGCACATGCCGTTTTGTCATTGTCCTTAGAACCATCTGTAAAGATGTGGAGGTGGTTGGGGTAGCGTTCTAGAACATTGTGGAATTTGTCTTGGTAAGTGCTAGGATGGGTTTTTGTTTTAGGAAGTTCACTTAGCTCAAGGATCACTTTGGGTTTTTTAATGATCCAAGGTGGTGTTTTTGGTATGATGGTTTTATGGATATTTGTGAGAGGAATTTTAGATTCTTTGAGGATAGGTTCCATCCGGAGACCAAAAGGTTTTATTGATTTTTCTTTTTTTTCAAAACATTTTTTGTATCCTTGGTTGAAGGTGCAGTCATAAGCTGGGTTGGATGGGCAGGATTTGAGTTTTGTGTAGTATTGCAAGGCTAGTTTTTTGCATCTTAGCTGTAGGGGTGCCTCATAAGCCTCTACATATAGGCTGTCAACTGGAGAAGTTCTGAAGGCCCCTATGACTTGCCTTAAGCCTTCATGGTGTACTGAGTTGAGCTCTTTGAGGTAAGACCTCCTAGCAGATCCATATACAAAGCAAGCATAGTCAAGTTGGAAACGGATTAGTGATCTGTATAGTTTAAGTAGTGTTTGTTGATCTGCTCCCCATTCAGTATGGGCAACTACTCGTAATAGTTGTTGGGCTCTGGTACATTTATTTTTTAAATGTTTTATGTGTGGGATGAAAGTTAATTTTTTATCGAATATAACTCCCAGGAATTTATATTGATCAGCAACAGGTATTTCACTTTCCTCAAGTTTGATGGTAGGGTCATTGTGCATTTTTCTTAAGGAACAGAAATGCACACATTGAGTTTTGGTCTTTGAAAATTTAAAGCCGTTGTCTGTTGCCCATTTGTTCACTTTGTTGAGGCCCATCTGCAATTGGCGTTCTAGGCTTAGAATAGTTGGATATTTGGATTCTTCAATCCTTATTTGCTCTACATACCAAATTTCAGAAATATTGAATGCATGGAAGTATTTTTTAAAATTAAAAAAAAAAAAACACTGAGATTCTGTGACACAGCACGGCCTTAATTTTGAGGCAAAATAGGAAAATTATACCCCCCCCTCTAAAATCGGAACGGTAAAGTTTAAGACAAAATAATTTGGCACACTTTCCTAACTCATGAAGGGGAACATTTGTGCCAAATTTCAAGTAATTCGGTGTCAGTGGGTGTAACACCCTGGTGAATTGACATGGAATGACCCATAATGAAATAGTAGAATAAACATGGAAACCCATTTTTTAATAAATAGAATAAAGGCAGGAACCGTATAACCAAATAGAAGAATAATGGTAGGAACCGTACCATAACATAGTAGAACAAAGGTGGCAACCCTATTATGAAATAGTAGAATACATGTTGGAACCATATAGTAGAATAAAGCTGGTTACCATATTATCAAATAGTAGAATAAAGCTGATTACCATATTATCAAATAGTAGAATCATAGTAGGATAAAGGTGGGAACCCTAATTATTAAGAAGTAGAATAAGGGTAGGAACAGTAAAATTAAACAGTAGAATAAAGGTGGAAACCCTGTTATCAAATATTAGAATAAATGTAGGAATCATATTTTGAAACAGTAGAATACAGGCAGGAACCTTATTATAACATAAAGCTGGGAACCGTATAATCAAACAATAGAATAAATGTAGGAACCGTATAATCAAACAGTAGAATAAATGTAGGAACCGTATAATCAAACAGTAGAATAAAGGTGGGAGCCCTGTTATCGTATAGTAGAATAAAGATAGGAACTGTACTATTAAACAGATGGGACCTATTTCATTTATTATATGGGACTAAGTATCAAGAAAAGTGAAAAGAGCTCATGCCAATGATTTGAATCTGGTGAGAAGAGATAATCAGGAGGATACCAAGCCGAAAATAAAGAAAAGACAAATGAGAAAAATAACCTTTGTGGATTCTGAAAGTGAAGAATTGGATAGTGAAAGTAGAGAGAGAATCACTAACTGATGCATGATAAAAGATCCCGAACAATAAAATGATGCACCTAGACTGTATAGGCGAGAAGTAAACAAGTAGATCGATGATAGACCCTGCAGTGGAGAGGAATCCAGTGGGTGGGAGACACAGAAGGAAATAACTCTTTCCCAACTTCAACAAAGAATACTCACTAAAAAAAAATAACCACCCCATATATTTTGATTCTCAAAAAGTGCCGGTACATATTTTACCCATGGTAGTGGCGAAATTAAAATGATGAAACAAGGCATAATCCAGAGAGTGCCCCAAGGTGGTAGCAGTTGGGCATCACCAATTGTTGCAATGAGAAAACCAAATGGTGATGTAGGGATTACGAAATAGGAGAGAATCATCGGATATGCTTGGATCCATTTCTGTTGCCAAACATAGAAACAGAGATGCATAAATTAGCAGGTATGACATACTTTGCTAAAATTGATTTAAAATCGGGGACCATATTACCATTAGCCACCCTTTTTTGGTCTCAATTAAGAAAGGACATGTTTTTCATTTACATTGTCAATATCCAGTCGTTTGTTAGGGGTTAGGGTTAGGGCTTAGTTTTAAAATAAAAAAAAATATCTAAAAATCATCTGTTAAAACAACCAGATATTGACAGTGTAAATGAAAAACATGTCCTTTCTTATTTGAGATCAAAAAGGGATTCCTTATGGTCATATGGTCCAAAATCTGCATATAATCAAATAGAAATTGAAGAAAAATTTTAATGAATTACAAAAATTAACACCCCTATTGGCTATCTATTATGGACTCATCTTCCATTTGGAAGACGTCAAGCCACATTTTTCAAATAGCAATGGAAAAAATTCTCGCAAAGGGGTTGAAAAATATAATTATATACCAAGATGATATATACATAGGTGCTTGCAGTAAAGACGCATTAAAACAAAAAACTGAACAAGTTTTAAACAAATTAAAAAATATAGGTATGATGATAAATAGCAATAAACATGAATTGAACTGCATATTTAGGATACCAAATGTGTAAAGAATGAATTTCACCAGACAACAAGCTAATAAATAAAATATTAGAAATATCTCGACCAAAAAATAAAAGGGTTTAGACTCTTTTTTAGGTTTGACTAATTTTTATAGCAAATTTTTACCTAGATACAGTGACATAGTAGAACCATTTGCAGAATTAAGAAAGAAGAATGCTGAATTCAAATGGACTCAAAGGCAAAATATAGCTTTTGAAAGTTTAAAATAATAAGGAAATAATAAGAAGAAAGCCGTAAAAACGGACACATCGACGTCCCAGCAAACGGGAAGTACCACCAAAGATTCACAAGTGCCGCGTAAAGGTCCTGTATGTTATACGTGTGGTGGCCCCAACCACTTTTCCCGGGATTGCCAAAGTCAACGTAATAGTGGACCTATGAACACGAGAGAACTGGGCAAAATGCGTTGTTACCGCTGTAATGGACTTGGCCACGTATCAAGAAGTTGTCCGGGAAACAGATACGGGGACAAGGCATTGTCGCCACCCTTGCCCCCATCAAGCCAGTGAAAACTACATTACCAGTTGTTGGCATCCGGATAAATAGCATGAAGTGTTCGGCACTCGTCGATACAGGATGTTCCAAAACGATAGTAAGCACGAACTACTGTCGGGCATGGAGTAAGCATGACATGGACATTACCACAATCGACGGCACATCCAAAGTATGTTGCGGAGTTGGTGCTGTGACAATTCACACTGAAAAAGGGGAAGAATTCTTTATAGCTCTCTCAGTTGAAAAACCGGACTTCTGTGCTTTGTTTGACCATAAACAAAGGGTATGGACTGCACGATGGAAGTGGGCCATGAATGAAGCACCAGAACAGCTGCACAATGTAATACCAGAGTATTCGGTGCCTGTACCATCAAGACTACCTACAAGGAGGAGTTAGAGATGTGGATGGAGAATGGGTGGTTAATACCGTATCCAGAGGAGTGGCTTGGACCCCCAAAGGGTTTGATCCCACTGATGGCTATTGTACAACCCAGCAAAAACAAGGTACGGCCAGTGTTGGATTACAGGGAACTAAACCAACATGTGGATGCCTTCACTGCAAACACCGATGTGTGTGCTGCTAAACTGCGCGAGTGGCATCAGCAAGGGTCTAATGTAGCCTTGCTTGACCTAAGGAGAGCCTACCTGCAGATACATGTTCATGAGTCATTGTGGGCATTTCAAACTGTGATTGTCAAGGGAAAACGATATTGCTTGACACGGTTAGGATTTGGTCTTAATGTGGCACCGCTTATTATGAAAGCCATTGTAAATGCAGTGTTGACGCAAGAGGAGCCGATGGGGAAAGCCACATCAGCTTATGTCGACGATATTTACGTAAACATTACTGTCAGCAGATGAAGTCAGGAGGAAACTGGAAACCTTAGGTTTGACAAGCAAAGACCCCAAGCATTTAAAGAATGGGGCTATAGTGTTAGGACTTGAGGTTTGGGGGGGAGCACGGAACCCTGCGTTGGAAATGAGGGGGCCCTGTCCCAGAAGTCCCAGATATGTTAACGCGGCGTATCATATTTTCTGTCTGCGGGAAGCTGGTGGGACACTTTCCGGTCTGCAAGTGGCTCCTTGCAGCAACCAGAGTAATTAAGAGACGGTGCAGTCACGAGAGGATGGGATAATACAGTGGATGACGTTCCTCTTAAGCAGATGATGGCTGAATTAGTTACCAAAGTATGCCGAGGTGATTGGTGCGTGGCCGGACGAGAGTTGACCGCATGGGTAGATGCAAGCTCCCTAGCAACAGGCGTGGTATTAGAAAGAGATGGTGCTATTATAGAAGATGCATGTTGGCTTCGTCCGACAAACGACACTCAGCACATAAATTTGGCGGAACTCAACGCCACACTGAAAGGACTTAATCTTGCGCTACAGTGGCACGCTAAGGTAGTGCATCTCCACACAGATTCTCTGTGCGTGTACCACTGGTTGACCGATACCCTGACGGGTAAAGCCAGAGTAAAGACCAAAGCTGCAACTGAGATGCTGGTGTGATGGAGATTGACGATCATACAACGGCTGGTTGAAGAATATAGTTTGAAGGTTGATATCACCCTAATTCCATCAGAGCAAAATCTAGCCGATGAATTAACAAGAGTACCGAAGAGGTGGTTTGACATAATGAAGCAAAGATTTGACTCGTCTCCAACGTTGTGTGCGATCATAACTGAGCAAGGAGTGTCAGACAGTAGATCCAGTGCCAGTTCATTGGAATCAAGGGAAGCTCGAAGTGCAGGGTAATTGGTACAGGTTGGGTATGGACATAACCCATTATAATGGCAATCATTTTGTGAAACTGACGGATTGCGGCCCAACACGGTTCATCATATGGCGTCCACTGGCTCGCCAAGATGCATCTACGGTCATACGACAGTTAAGATCAGTCTTCTTTGAACGCGGTCCGCCAGTGGAAATATTAACGGACAATGCCCCCACCTTTTGTGGCCACAAGTTCCAGACCTTTGCAGGTGAATGGGGCGTGCGAATGCGATGTCGATGTGCCTATGTTCCAGAGGGTAATGGTATAGCGGAACGCTGTCATCGCACCATTAAAAGAATTGCGACCAGAATGCAATGTACTATTCAAGGGGCTATGTACTGGTACAATGTAACACCTAAAGATGGAGTACATCGTTGACTGCGCCATCTAGCGGAATTTACCAATATGAACAGCGTGTAAAAGGGCTAGATGAGATTGCGCCATCCCCTAGAGTCATGGACGGTCTGTATCGGGAAGGAGATCTGGTTTGGGTTAAAGCCCGAACAGTCGTTGCACTACTAAATTTGGCAAAGGCCAAGTTGGTTGAATAGTCAGCCCTCAGACTGTTCTTGTCGATGGTGTACCGCGGCATATAAAGGATCTTCTCAGGCGCTATCGACCAACTGCGTTTGAGGAAGACGAAGACAGTGATACGTCGTCTGAGAGTGAGTCAGGGACTATGTCCAGTGGTTGGAACAGGGCCTGTAATGGCAGAGGATGTGATGGCAGAGTCCCATGATGATGATGTGGCCGAGACTGAGGGAGATGATGTACAGAGAGACGAAGATCCGCCACCTCTGCGAAGAAGCACTTGGCAAAAGTGAGCACCATCTCCCTGCCATTTTTGTGATCATGAGGGAGTGTAGTGAGAGAGGAGACCTGCCTCGTGCAACATGGTGTGACGGAGAGGGTGGCGGGCGTGAAGACTTGCCGTATTCTCGAAGGAAGTGGGCTAGGCTTTGCCTGGCGTGTAGGACGGACCTAGAGTCGAACCCACTTCCTTCAGAATGTGAGAGCTATGGACGATCGGTGAAGTAGGAAATGGCATAGTGGCCCGGATGTGGGTGGTCGCGCCGTGCTGGCGAGTGTCACACGTGCTGCACGGACAATTATGAGTGAGGAGCCCGGATGTGGTGAAATTGGGGTGTATTTAAAGGACTTATTCTCACAGACCAGGCAGAACGACTTGCAGTAGTATTTTGTTGTCGAGACAAGCGGGACAAAGAAATAGTTTTGGATATTGGATTTTGGAGCAAGATACAGTTGGGAGTGGTTGGGACTGTTGATTGGAGCTTTGAGTCAGACTTGACTGTGACCCCCCCCCCCGATTAGATTAACATCAGCCGAAGATAACTACTCAAATATTGAGAAAGAGGCACTGGCAATAGTTTGGAGCACAGAATGTGTGAGAGAAGTTTTGTTGGGAAAAAGATTTTGTTAAAGTCAGACCATAGACCTTTGGAGTTTATATTCAACCCCAGAAGAGAATTAACAAATTCCAGAATTTTCAAAAATCATGGCTTTTGATTTCAACATAATCTATGTTAAAGGAAACACTATTCCGCATGTCGATGCACTTAAGAAAGTCTGAAAGTGTGGAAGATAAAACACTACACTGGGTTGAAACTGATGTATTACAACTAAGTCATCTAAAGATGGAAACTAAACAGGATCCCGTGTTAAGTCGAATTTATGAAAGAATAAAAAGAAACACATGAAGTAATTGTTCAATGGCTGAAAAACCTTACAAGGAAACCATAACCATAAAAAAGGCATAATATGCAATTGGGATATTATAATACCCCACTCCACCCCAAAGCTTAAGGATGCCCAAAATGTGCCGAAATAAAACAAAGCTATTTCTGTTCAGGGAGGTGTAATATCATATACAAATGAGATTGACTATAAAAGTAGTCTGCCACAGTAGCAACATAGATGGCTTCTACAGATAAAACATGTTCCCGAGATTGACTTCAGATCAAAAACAAAAGGAATTTCTAAATTTAAAGACATTATTAACACAAAACTATTACCAATTCAAATCCACATATCCTGAATTTTGGGGAATTTCTCATTAGATTTGGGTTATTTTTTCTGTATAATTTTAGCGTCGGCAAGTATTGCTAGTGTCAATGAATAGCAGACTTTTGTTCTCCATACATACGTGTGGATATTTTGTCAGTTCCCATCTTTCACTTATTGCAATTATACAGATATAGCATTTTAAGAGCTTAATGGTGTGTATGAGGGTGGGGGGAATAAAATTTACATTTTTTTTTAGTGCTACATTTCCTAAATATAAATTAAAATAAAGGGAAATTCTAAATTAAAAGACATTATTAACACAAAACTATTACCAATTTAAATCCACATATCCTAACAGAGAATTTTGGTGAATTTTTCCTTTTGGCTATTTTTTCTGTATAATTTTAGCGTCGGCAATAAAAGTATTGCTAGTGTCAATGAATAGCAGACTTTTGTTCTCCGTACGTACAACGGGTGGAGATTTTGTCTGTTACCATCTTTCACTTATTGCAATTATACAGATATAGCATTTTAAGACCTAAATAAATAGCAGACTATAATTAACATTTTTTTCATCCACATATCTCACTATATACAAACAGGATGATCAAAAGTAAGTTATATCTTGAGTCCAAATTAATGTTTTATGCTGTTAGAGAGGAAATATTCACTGGAATGTGTGTGTAGAATTTTTTTCTCTCCTCTTGTCAGCTAATTTTTGCCGCAAGATTGTTGCATTTTGAGTTTGAACATGTCTGTGTGTTTTTCATAAAAAGTAATAAAAAACTTACTTTCAAAAAACTTACTTTTCTTTATATAACATTGGTTTTGTTGCACAGCATGGTCACTTCAAGTCTTGATTTTCACTGAAAGACAATTTATTTTGTGTTGATTAAAAAGAAAAAGAAAAAGTCAATTATATATGGAAATCCAATTTGTATACACACACACACACATATATATATATATATCTGTGTGCGTGTGTGTGTATTTATTGTAGTGAGCAAGTTTGAACTCCAGTCACACTATTGCATTCACTTTTGGACTAATACCCTTAGGAAAGATATTAACCCTTTTAGCTCTGGGTTAAATAATAACATGACATACTTTAACAAGGATGGCATTGGCATTAAATAACCTATGATGATTGATATGCCATTAAACAAAGAAACTAAACCAAAAAAAAGCTAAATTATATCTGCTTATATTTTAGCAAAATAATGATCTATAATATATATATATATATTATATATATATATATATATATTGTCAATTTTTATACCAAAACTCTGAGCAAATTGCTAATTAACATAAAGAATAATTGTACAAAATATTTTTCTCTAAAACTTTACCAATTTTTGAGCAAATGCATTAAAATACCAACAAAATTGAATGTTTTGAATTGCAAACACCAAACAATCTTTTTGGTACAAATAATGTTCAATAGATATGAAATAATAATAGAAAAAAATCTTTGTCATAGATTCACAGTGCCACATTGGAATATTGAACTTGCTATGAAAAAATCCTTTTATAAAATTTTCAGGGGTAGGGAAGCACTAGAATTCATTTTACAGACAAAAATAGATTACAAAAAGTCGCCATTTTTCATGACCCTCATATTTGGAGAGCTAAAAATCGACATACTCCGCCAATTCTTGAGATTGGATGCTCAGATTTTGGGAATTGTCTAACTTTAACATATTCCACACCTGTACAAAATTTCAGAAAAATTGAAGGGGGTGGTTGACATGGATGGATAATTTGATATGGAATTACTGATATTGATATTTTATGTAAATAAGTTAGAAAAGTGACTTGTACATTTTCTTTCTATGTGAAATAATATTTTAAGATTTTGAGATTTCTGTTGGTTAGATGTATTTATTCAACATAAATTACATCTAATATTTCAGGTACCAATGGAAGACAGAGTATCTAAAAGACCAGAGGGCCAAAATAGGACCCAAGGTAGTTTTCAGAAACCTAAAAGTTGTGTAGTAGAAGGAGAAAGACAAAAACGAGTTGATTTTTCTCCTATCGTGATCAGGATATCATTCTTTCCCACTCATTAAATAGTGAAGAAATAGATGAAGATTATAAGCCTGGCAGATTTCCATGAGTGTTTACAGCCTTTTAAAATTCCTTGTATGCTACCAGATGATCAGGGGTGATGTTTCATCGAACTTAGGAGCAAGTCTTACAAATGCCTTTCTTTTAGATTTACAGGCTATGGGCTTCTCAACCCGGGTGTTAGTATCAAAAACATAATCTTAGATAAATCTAAAACAGACTGTGCAAAAGAATGAACAGAACAAAATGCCCATCAAAAACACATTGATAAAACAGAAAAAAATAATTTTTATTGGTGTTGAAATACTCTCTTATACAAAGTTCTGTTCCCTTCATTTTCTTAAATTGTTTCTTTCCATCTGCTTTGTGGAGGCAGATGGAAAGAAACAATTTAAGAAAATGAAGGGAACAGAACACCAATTGACATTCACAAAGGAGATGTGTTGTGGTAAAAGTGGAAAATATTTCACTCATAGAGTTATCACTTCTACTGGAGCAACTGATGCTGTTCTAGCAGAGGAGGTTTTTAGTGTTTTAGAAGAGTATGACAGTGTTGAAACCCTTAAAGCTATTTTACTGGACAACACCCATACAAATACTGGCTATGAAGCTGGGCTAGTTTCAATTCTAGAGAAACAACTGAAAAGGAAATTGCACTTCATTGGTTGCTCTCTACATCAAAATGAGCTTCCATTCAGAGTGATTTTTAAGCACATTGATGGCAGCACAAGAAGTCCAACATCATTTATTGGTTCAATTAGGTGATTGTGTACAAATACCCCTGGTCAAATTTGTACTGATAGTTAATCCACTAGAGAGCAAATATTCTAGCATCAAACAGATAGATGATCTGAGTAGGGATTTCATGAGGGAAATTCAACCCTATATATGCTGCATGGAAAATTGGGCCCTTAAATCAGGCAAGATGGTTGACGTAAGATACCAGACTAATGTGTTTGTGGACTCGTGGAATTTACCCTGAAAACCAAAACTACACAGCCTAATCCAGTTTATTGTGGCAGTGTATGCAGTTAGCTGGTTTGAAATTAAAAGAGACAATAAATTTCATAACCAGCAACTGTATATTTTCAATATGCTGCAAAGAATCAAAGAGCTACCACCTGAAATTCAGAAGATTGCATTAAAAAATATTCAGTATAATGCTTTTGGTCTCCTACCAGAAAATATATTGTATTCAATGCTTAAATCAGATGGACTGGAAATGAGGGATGAAGCTATAAAATGATTTTTAGACATTCATTAAGTAATTTAGATAAAATTGATTAAAATAATTTCATTGATTTATAGTTTAATTTTTAAATAATATCCTAATTTCATGATAAAAAGTAAAAATTAAGGTTGAATTTTTAGATAATGAACTGGAGTCATCAAAAGGTGGGATAAAATTAGAGTTGCCTGATTTGCCTTCACACTCACTAAGTGTTGAAAGGACAGTAAAATTAACAACTGCAGCTTCCCAATCAGTTTATGGAATTGAAGCAAGGCATAGGCATATCATTACAAAAGTCTTATGCCATGAAATGAGGCCTTCCTTTGCTTCAAAGGCTCTTACGTAGAGCAGTTTAATATGATGGCATGATAAAATTACTATTATCCTCAGAATATTCATGTATCTTTATCATGTCTTTTATAACTTCATGCATTACCATGATTATATAAAATAGAAACTTAAAAGACTCACAATTAGTAACCAGTAAATATTTAGAGGAGTGTTCAAATTACAATGGTAGCTTATATTAAAAATCATCATCCCTTCATTTGTTTCTAGCAGAGTTCATACTTGTTTGCTTTTGTTCCATTGATAACAGAAAAAAATAACACTACAACAATATCTTGCAATGTTATTACTGACGTATCTCAATTAATGAAGTAAAATGCTGTTTATCTGAGATATTAAGGTGGGGTGGGGGTTATAATTTCATATTAAATGTTACTTTCGATATATTTTATTCATTTTATTTGAATAAGAGAAATCGTCAAATTTTTCTAGATTGAAATTATAAGATTCTAAAGCAATTTCTTATGTAAATGTATCAAAAACAAGGATTTCAGAGGGGCGTCATATTAGACGATTTTTAAAACTAAATGCGTAAAAATTAGTGCAAGCTAGAAATTTACTTTTTGGTGTCAGTACTTATCATACCAATACCCAACTTGTTGTGCCATTTTGATATTCAAAAAAATGTTGAAAATTGACCTACCCTTTATATATATATATATATATATATATATATATATATATATATATATATACAACCTCTTTGCATGAGTAGGGTGTGACACAGGGTTAATTCTTAAGGCAGAGTTTAACAGGTATGAATTCAGAGTTCTAGTTCTATACTGGTTGTCTAACCAAGGTTAAAGAATCCAGTCTGCCATACTAATTACCCATAGCTGAAAGGAGAATAGTTGGATACATACCTTTGTCAAGTGTATTAGCACTATTTGACATGCAAATAGCTTATACTACCCCTAATATAAAATTTTTCCTCAACATGGATTATTCCAAAATATTTTCTTATGCATGACTTGGAAAAAAATTAATTTAAATAATTCAATCTAATTTGTTGAATATTTTATGAAGCCAGAATGTTCAGCTATTGAGAAAAAAATGTTCTGAATCTATCTGTTAATAAAAAAAACTGAAGTAAGCGCCTAGTGAATAACCTGAATGGGAGTTGCACAAGAATGCTGCATGCAATCTTAAATAAATTGTGGAAACAACACCCCACAAGGAAGCAGCTGTATGGCCACTTGCCTCCTATTACACAAACCATTCAAGTGAGATGGACAAGACATGCTGGACACTGTTAGAGAAGCAAAAACAAACTCATAAGCAACATCCTGTGGAAACCAGCACAAGGGCACGCCAGTGCAGGTTGTGTAGGAAAGTCCTATATTGGCCAGAGATTGTCATGTACATCCGTGCTACTAGTGTGACATGATGAGTGTGCTAATTCCATAATCTTTGTCAGAGGTAGAAGATTAGAAAATCAAATATTTCAACTGGGGTCGAATTTTCTCACGTTTTAATGTTAACCCTACTAGATGCATTAACATTCAGAGTTTTTAGAAACTAAGTAAGATATTTACATAATTAGATATTTTACATAACTTTTTTGATTGATTTTAATGGTATGTCAACCCATCTATGGGTATTTCATGCCTAGTGGTTAGGGAAGCAAGTTAATTGTACTTCAAATTTACATTTTTGTTTAGTTGTCTAAAACTTTGTCATCAAACAGGGCTGTAAAGTTAGAGTCTGAGTTGGAAGTAATTAAAGAGTTGGTAAAACTATACGGACTCCAGTTGAATTTACACTTTATATGGCCTTAGTTTAGTCTGTAAAATTACACAGGGCACTATCCTTATAAATAGATTATAAAAAAATCAAGATTATATAGTAATCACTTAATTATAAAGATAGGAGTCAGAGTCAAAGGTTGGTTATTTCCTATAAGTCTAACATAAACAAAGGTAAACCACTCTTGACTGATAAATTATTTATTTATTAATCTACTAGGAAAAAAGAAGACGGGGTTAGGGTTTAGGGTTAGTTTAATGGGAAAATAAATAAATAATTTATCAGTCAAGAGTGGTTCCCCTTTGTTTATGTTAGACTTATAGGAAATAATACAAAGGTTTTGTGTTCTGACTTAACATTCCGGCTATCAAATAATCACTATCATAATAATTTTAAAACATATCTAAGTTCTAAGCTGGTTTTCATTCTAGAAGATTTTTCAGACCAACAGGGATGGAGATCACTTACTCTGTTGAATATTCCAATGACTGTTTGCCAGAATTCTTTTCCAAAGACCTTTTAGGTGATATAGTTGAAATTTTGTTTGGAAGACTTGATAATGATGATGTTGACGCATCAGAATCTGGATTGATATGGTTGGAAGAATTTTTGGTCTGCAACAAGAGAAAAGTTGATTATAGGAAAAGAGAGACAAAAGGAGAAAGACAAAAACAAACAAAACAAGAAACAAAAGAAAAAATAGACAAGTCAAAGAAAAATGTATCAAGCTATTATAGTAAGTAGGAATAGGGGCCCCTGTAGTTAGGGGTGCGTGTGTCAAACCTTTTTAAGGGACCCTGGAAAAGTATGTTTCAGCAGTGCTTAATAGAGTATTGATAGGAGGCATCAAATCCCTACCCTCATTATTAAGATGGAATGATCCATGATGGCATGTCTCTAATTTGGATTTAGATCCATTGGATTTATTTTCAATTTTTTGAGTTGAATTGTTTACATATAAAGGACGGTAGGATCCATTATTGTACATAATTAAGTTAATATAAAATTTTAATATACATTCAGAATAAGGGGTATAACATCCCCGAAATATTTATGAAATAAAATGAAACCTCACATTCAAAAACTGAGTTTCTTATATTTCACACCTAAGGCTTCATACTAAAACCAAAATGATATATATTATATATATATATATATATATATATACTAGCTAAATTACCCGGTCCATGACCGGACTAAAAAAAATAGGAACACCAGAGAGTGTTTTCAGACATATTTACATCCAAGGGTAAATAGTTATTGAAATTTTCATGAAAGTCAGACCATTAATTGATCTTTCATAGAATTTTTTTTTTAAATTCTTGTCGTAACTTATTTTTGGATACGTTAAATTTTAGTTGATTATAGGTGCAAATATAAAACCTTTTTTTTTTTCAATTATAATTTTAATTATTTCCGTAAGCTTAATTTTTTAAAAAAAAATCAACAGGAGTTTGTTTAATGTTTCTTCTTTCAAATCGAAAATGTTTTTTCAAGATAAAATTAATTTTTATGAAAGTTTTATTGTGTTGAAATAAGGGGGGAGGGGGGATACCCCCCCCCCAAATTACTATACATTTAATGTTGAAAAATATTTTTTTAAACTAAGTTTAAATGAAATCATACATTGCAATACTAACAAAAACAACTGTCTCAATAATAGATTCAATAATTAATTTTCAATGGTTAATTTTATGTATAGTAATTTGGGTTTTTTTGTTTATTTTTTTAAGCAATACGTAATTAAAAACGACCATTAATCTCCTAAAACCGTAACCCAATTCGCAAAATGTTAATTCATAGACTGTAGTTAAACCGTCATTGGGTACCACCAAAAAACTTTCCGTTTTAATTTTCCGACCTAAATCAGAAGTCAGCCCTCTTTATTTATACTGTAATTAGTAAACTATAAACATAAAAATGTTACGCCCCCAACATAAGGGAGGGGTCAAAATTAAGTGTCCTGAAAAAATGAGAAAGTTTTGAAATAAAATAAGTAATGAATTATAAAGATCGTTCATTGATGCATAAACACTGAAAAATTAGTTAAAATCCGATAATTCCCTGATTTTTGGTAAATTATTTTCTTGAGCGGGGGGCTAAAGTCACTTTGTCAAAAATGCATTTTAGACCAAATTTGTGTCTACCTATGTAACTGTTATGTATTTATTTAGATATTTCTTTATCATTCTTTTACTGTTTGACAAAAAAGAATTTCATAAATAACTTACAAAATTCACACAAACACTATTTACTTATCTAAAATAAGTAAACATAAGTAAATAAGTGTTGGTGTGAATTTCATAATTTTGAAGATAGTATTAACCTTTATTCAAGTTTCATTGTGTTAAATATCCCCCCCCCTTTAAGCGCTAATAATTCATGATTTTTTGTTTGTTTGTTTACAACATTGAGAATAATATTCCAACTACGTAAAACAATTGTAAATTCAGTTTTTAATTGCTTGTTTGAGTTAGAAATAAAATGTAACATTGTAATTTATTTATTCATTTGAGCAACAAAAATAACAAAGATTAAAAATGGATATATTTTATTCTAAGAAATATGAAAGTATTTGTAAAAATATTGATAAAAACGTTTTCATTTTTCTTTTTTTACATAAAAACAAATGCATTCAACAATGCGGAATAGAGTGGGCATACGAAAAGAGGCAGCAGGTTGGGGCAGGGTGGGGCGTGCGTGGTGATTGTAGCTGGAATATCAGCAGCAGCTATACGATTTCTTTCTAAAAATCGTTTGATTTTTGTTTGATTAATTAATTATATCCCCTAATCAGTAAAAATCAATAACCAAATTTGGAGTGTTTCTTAGTTAGAACGATATCAATATGTATGCAAGATTTTAAATCTGAGTAACCTCCCGTTTTATAGTTATACGTCGACACGTACATACCAAAATCTCTCCTTTATGTATTAGATATATATATACATACATACATACATATATATACACACACACACATATACACTACTTTATGTAAATTGACATGCAGTAGAGTGGGAGGTTCCTTATGTCATAGATTGGGGTTGGGCATCAGACCCCAACATCAGCCCTGATTAGAATGCCTAACAATCTTGGGAAAAGTATGAAATAAACTAGTTTCATTTTGACTGATATCACTAAGGAAAGATACTAAAGCCTACCTATGTGATTGCTCATATATGAGTGTGTCTATGTATGTATATATATATATATATATATATATATATATATATATGATTGTCACGTAGGTTTTATCCTCTTTGCTATCACTGTCGCCGTTGGCAACTCTCTTTTTTCTCTTCGTTACCATTGACAGCTTTTTGGGACCTAGCTCGCTTCTTTTTCTCTTCGCCGGCGGGTTTTGCTGGATCTGGGACTATCTCGACAGCACTCTCCTTCTATAACTTCAGTTATAGCAGCGTCTGAGGTTGAACTTGAAGAACCACCATTGACAGAACCGATTCTCTTTGACATGGCTACTCTCTCACAATACTCACCCAGGCTTTGACATGTTCCATAGACTGAGTCATTCAGAGAAACGTCATATATGCCGGTCTTGGCAGGTTCAGGTTTTTTCACCAGCATCTGAGATGTTTTGTCATAAAAGTCAAACAGATTTTTGTGTTTGGCTGCCAATTCCTCCTTCTTCAACTTTGCTAGTTTTTTCTTTGATCTCACTTTTTGTGGAGAGAGACAAATACCTGCAATGTTTTTCCTTGTGGCTGAAAAAATAATCTTGCCTGTTTTTGGCAATTTCAGTTCTATCACAGCTTGGTTTTCATCTTCTGAAAATTAAAGAAAAAATATCAGTAATAATCACACAGCAACAATTATAGATTATAGTTAACAAAATGGTTGTGTTGTCATCTTCCGGTAAAGTAGGACTTGGTATCTGTTCGGTCTCAATTTTCTTGTCATCCATTGGGGTTTCATCATTTTTTGCAGCAGCTTCTAGACTTGGACAGAGAGCTTTATTGATACAACCTGTAGGAAGAAAGAAAGAAGAACACCTTGTTTTTTTTTTTAGATTTGACAACGTTTGGGCCAAAGTCAATTTCATCCATTGATTGTCGATGATTCATGCTATTTCGTCTTGACATTCAACGTCTTCCTTTAACAAGAACTCTCTGTGGGTGTTTATCATCTTTAACAGATTTTACCTCATTTGCTTCTTTTGGTTTTTCAGATTCGTTTTCCAGCACTAAGGTGAGGAGGGGGGAAAAGAGAGAGAGAAAAATATTTGACATTTAGTAAGAAATGGAAATAAATCCGACAGTATGTAAAAAAATATATCTATACATATTGTTATGAATATGTATATAAGAGTACATTTACTACTGCTAAATTTTAAAATGAAAGAAGAACAAAACGAGTTAAGGAGGAAATTAGGAGAACAGAAATATATTGAATTCCAAATACTACCCTTATTAACTAAGCATCATAACACCACCCCCCTAACACCAGTGTCCTAACAAGCCACAAACTTTGGTGACACGAATTTACCCTACCCCATTACCCATAGTCAAATTTTAAGTACGCTACGACCCCAAAAGCATAACGGTAGCATCTCGTTTAGAATTTCCCGCCCATTTGTGAAAAAAATACTTTTATAGACACAAGCCATGTAGATTTCAAGACGATCAAACGTCGGAGAAAACTCGCCGCTACTATGAGATTGATGGAAGAAATGCCTCAACTGAAATATGATACAGAGAAAATTCTAAACCTTTAAAATACGTCTCGTGTGACTTTGAACTGCCCACTATTCATTAAGGAAATATTACAAGTTATTTGCGGAAAAAAAAAAAAAAAAAAACCTATTAACGTGGCTACGAATTATAAATGAGAGATGGAAAAGGAATGTATTAAAGAGATCTCTTCATCAAAGTAAGTCTTGTATTGTTCCAGTATTTTGTATTATTATATCTGACCCTATATCTTCATGGACATTTTCTGATATGAACTTTTAACTGTGAAACATTATGAATATACAAAAAAAGGGAAATCCTTGGAGGAATATATATTAAATGTATTAAATGAATGCACGTCTCTAACCTCCAGGATCGTTAGCCGCTATTATTTACTCAATAATAAAACACTGTTTGTTTTTTTTGTTATAAATATATGATATTGCGTCTGTGTTTCTTTGGCTTGACCAATACTGATTCTTCTTTCTCGATTTATTCACGGCCTCTCTGGAAGCAGGAAGTAGAGGATTTGATTTTCCCTTTTCTCCCTTCTATGAAATCGCAGCATTTAATACCTGGGACTTGTCGTATTTATTTTTTTTTTACTTCTTGTGCGACACTGTGTATGATCGTTCCTAATCTGCACAGGCGTTCGTAACAATATATAAAAGGCAGTTGGTGTGTAAGTGCGGAGGAAACAATGAAAATAAAACAATCAAGAATGAAGTAAATATATATACACATTCACTATATAATAAATAATAAGTAGCCACTTCTAGTAATAAATAAATAATAAGTAGCCACTTCTAGTAATAAATAAATAATAAGTAGCCACTTAAATAAATAAGTAGCCACTTCTAGTAATAAATAAAATAATAAGTAGCCACTTCTAGTAATAAATAAATAATAAGTAGCCACTTCTAGTAATAAATAAGTAGCCACTAGTAATAAGTACCACTTCTAGTAATAAATAAATAATAAGTAGCCACTCCTAGTAATAAATAAATAATAAGTAGCCACTTCTAGTAAAGTAATAAATAAATAATAAGTAGCCACTAGTAATAAATAAATAATAAGTAGGGACTTCTAGTAATAAACCTGGTCCTAAAATTAAGGACCGGGTTAGTTCAGTCGGTAGAGCGTTCGGCTAGAAACCACGAGGTTCCTAGTTCGATACCAGCCCTCGCCAACTCAGCGGATGAGTAGCACAGGGATCTGTGCAGTAAAGTAAGGAGCTGATGGTAGGTGTGGCACTCCACCTCAGACGCTAAAATAATCTCCTTGGTCTAGCGCTAGTGAAAAAGGGATAGACTCCCTCGCTGATTGGCTGATACTGACTTTATGCCACCCCGACGACAACTACTCTAGCAATAAATAAATAATAAGTAGACACTCCTAGCAATAAATAAATAATAAGTAGCCACTTCTAGTAATAAATAAATGAAAAAGTTACAGAGATGATTTATTAATATTTGAAAATTCAGTTAATGTTTAAAATTGTCTGAATTTTTGACATGAGGTTGATGCGTATAGTTTTGATTTTTCCGACTGTTGTCCTTATCTTTATTCTGGTATGTAAAAATAGATAAAAACAATAGATAGGGAAGGACATTGTAAAAGAAGAAGCATATATGTTGGGCTGTAGGGACCTCTTGATTGGTTTGGTTTGTTTTACAGCATATCAACCTCAGTGGGTCATTTAATGCAGATAAAGTTTTTAAATAAATTAAATCTTAATGGATGCTTAATTTTTTTATAAACACATTTTTCTATTTAACCCATAGATGGAACCCTAACAGGTACTACCACTCTGGGTCAGAGTGGACCAGGGAGCAATGGTGATGAAGGGGTGTTCCACATTCCCCAGACCTCCAAAACTGGAACCTCACCATCAGTTAGAGTTTAATGTCATACCCAGGACATGAAGACCCTCAGCTACTGTCTTCTAGAACCCATATGATAAAATAGGTTAGGGGTTGCCATAAGGGCAATAGGGTTGGGGCAATCATATAGATGCTAGGGTTTGACGTGACCAGCCGATTGATCGGAGGGGGCATCTCCAACCGCCCGTCTAGCCCAAGAAAGGGCCAAAGTGGAGTATTGCAAGTCATGGACTGCTCAACCACCTGGGTTCTATCCATAAGCATCACGGGTCACAACCCACGGCCAACAGATGGCCCCATTGGTGGAGTCTTACCCCTCTGCAGAGGTGCAGTTGGTACATTCTAACGCCCCAGCCGACTTGAGTAGACCAAGTATAGAGATGAACACAATATGGGAACCAAACATTGTAACCATTAAATTAAATTGTTTTGTATATTACTTTAAAAATAAAAATATCAGAAAATAACTGGTGTCGTTGGATTTTATGCTTCATGTTTTCCAGAACTAATGTAAAGAAGGTTAAAAAAATAAATAAATAAAAAAAATATTTATGACATTTTATGTTAGGAAGGAATGGAAATAAATCTGATAGTATGTGGAAAAATAATAAATAAATATGAAAAATATGAGTTATGAAGAGGATTTGTCAATTTTTGAAGATTTAGTTGACGTCTAAAACGTTTTGATTAATAAATATACAAGCAAAAATATGTGCCCTCTGCCGTATTTAAGTTTTAATACAATTTTATTGAATTCAAAAGACGAATGAAACTAAATAAGAACACAGAAAAAGCTTACATTTATTTTTACTTTATTCCCGTTGATTTCAATATTATGTATATATAGGATTGCTTTAAATACATTTGAGAATGAAACAATAATAAAATCAATAACACCAAGAAATTATTTATCTAACCCGGTTTTGTTAAAGTGGTATGCAAATTATTCACACCATATACAATGAAAACCTTTATTTCTTAATAACATAACACACATGGCAAGATTTTAAAAACATTAATACTATGGGCTGTTTTGAGGCAAATCTACCTTGGATAGACCTTAATAGAGACATTGTTAATAAATAAGATGATTATTTAATAACCATTGAGAATATAATGTAAAAAACTAAAGGAATTGTGACAGTGATGGTGATGTAGTTTGGGTTATATACAAACACATAATCTCCATTATAATAAGATATCTATCAGGACATTCAAATATTGCTTGGTGATATGGGCATTTTTAACACCAGACAATATTTGTATGTTTTGATGAAGATTAAAGATATACATTCAATATAACAAACTGGATGTATAAATTACACCCATGGAGACACAAACTTAATTTAGATAAAAATACAATATTTTCTTTAAGAGACACAAACTCTTTTTAGCTGTAAACATCTCCAGACAATATACATAAAACAGCACAATTCTCAGAATACAACAAAAAGGAAATGAAAGAAAGAACTTACCCATGTCAAGACATCAATACAGTTTTGGGCTGGATTTAAATTCAATAAAGAAGATTCAGTAATAATGTTCAGATCATTAATAGGCTGAGGACCATTTTGTAATGAGGGTGGGGGGCAAAAACTGCTTCTCCATTTTTAGCTGAGTTAGCTGTCTCAACTGTCTCCAATGGCCTTAAATGTAAAAAAAAAAAAAATCTTAATATTTAAACAAGAAATAGGAAAAATCAAAAATTATCATTTTATGGTTTCTAAACAGTATTATTAGAGAGAGAGAGAGAGAGAGAGAGAGTTGCATAACAACTTGGACATTCTTAAACTATATGTTGTAGCACATGAGTGATGCTATAAAAAAGTACAAGGGGTTTCAGAAAAATTAATATTCCATATTCTAATAACTTGACCAATTCTTGTTTAAACTGTTTTGAATTCAGAGTTTTCCTTGCCATACCAAGGTTAAAGAGACCAGTCTGATCTACTATTTAAGAATAGTTATATTTATACCTTTTCCCAAGACTATTAGCACTATGTGAAATGCAATCACTCATGTCCTGGACTTGAACTAGACTCACCCTGTTCCTTTCC
The DNA here is from genome assembly GCA_023376005.1 of Doryteuthis pealeii. Classification (NCBI taxonomy): domain Eukaryota; kingdom Metazoa; phylum Mollusca; class Cephalopoda; order Myopsida; family Loliginidae; genus Doryteuthis; species Doryteuthis pealeii. The sequence goes on from CM042166.1 coordinate 63,517,988, forward strand.
TACAACAATAACCATTACACCACAAGCAACTGTCTTGCTGTTTTCGGTTCAGGGTGCTTTGTCTTGAGGATAAGCAACTAATACGCAGCTTTGAAACCAATGGTAACAAATGCTTTTAAATTGTATAATATTTCATAATAAATATAGCTCTTACACCTGTAATCAAACACTTTATTTTCCTTTCTCCAATTCTAATATATATTATATATTGCATATATGTTACGCTATTGTTGGTAACCTTCCATCTATTTTAGACGATGGCATAGTTTTTGTTTATTGTTTTTTTGTTTTGTTGTTTTTTTTCTGTTTTGTTGTTTTTTTGTTTTGTTTTTTCACTCACTTACAGCCACTGCTGAACAGACCGATCCTCGAATGGCAGTTTCTGGTGCAATGGGTGCAAACAAAAGGTGATTTAGCTATTTTTTCTGTGGCAGCATTCTTCCACTCTACTTCACTTGTTTTTGTTCCCTGCCTGACGAGGAGGTGCCAGGTTGCACGGTCTTCTGCACAAGCCTCCCACGTGTCTATGTCGATGCGACATGTCTTCAGGTCTCTCTTGCAGACATCTTTGAAGCGTAGGCGTGGTCTCCCTGCTGGCCGGGTGCCCTCCACTAGTTCACCATACAGTAGCTCTTTGGGGATGCGGCCTTTGTTCATCCTCCTGACATGGCCAAGCCAGCGCAGGCGTCTCTCACAGGTGATGGCGGCCATGCTATTAATGTTTGCTCGTTCCAGCACTTCTGTGTTAGGCACTTTGTCCTGCCAGCGGATGCGTAGAATGCGGCATAGGCATCTGAGGTGAAAGCTGTCCAGTTTCCTCACGTGACATGAGTACGCGATCCAGGCTTCGCTGCCATATAGGAGAGTGCTGAGAACTCACACTCTGTAGTCGCGCATTTTGGATTTCTTGGTAAGGCTAACATTTTCCCATGCTCGTTGACTTAGTTTTGCCATGACTGCTGACGCTTTTGCAATTCTGCTGTTGACGTCATCGTCGGTGGAGACTGAGTTGGCAATGGTAGACCCAAGGTATTTGAAGTTCTCCACTGCTTCCAGGTTGTGCCGGTTGATGTTGATGTTAGGAGGGTTGTCTACACCTTGTACCATGACCTTTGTCTTGTTTAGACTTATGGAAAGCCCAAACTCCCTGCAAGCCTGTGTGAGTCGATTGACAAGCTGTTGCAGGCCATCCTCTGTGTGTGATATTAATGCTGTGTCATCGGCAAATAGTAATTCCCGGATGAGAACCTTCTTGACTTTGGTCTTAGCTCTGAGTCGGGCAATGTTGAGCAGCTTGCCGTCAGTTCTGGTGTGTATGTAGACACCTTCGCTGCAGTCCCTGAAGGCGTGCTGGAGGAACAGGGAGAAGAATATCCCAAACAGTGTGGGTGCAAGAACACAGCCTTGCTTTACTCCGCTGCTGACCGGGAAAGCTTTGGATGTTGCACCATTGAAACAGACTGTGCTCTGTGTGTTGGTGTGGAAAGAGCATGTTACGCTATATATATTATATATTGCATATATGTTACGCTATATATATTATATATTGCATATATGTTACGCTATATATATTATTGTGACAGAGAACGAGAAAGGAAAAAGAGCAAGACATTGTCTTGCCTGCCGGGATTGAACTCGCGTCCTCCCGCATGCAAAAACAAATGCAATTTGGGCACTGGACAGACGCGAGGTTCGACTGATGTGCCTGGATGTTTGGGTAAATATGTCCATAAATAACAAGTGAGTCAGCAGCAGCAGAAGCAGTCGATGACGATGAAGCACTTTGTGAACGACCCAGTAAAGAAATGGATTTTAGTCCAACAGAAACAAAACTAAATAGGAAATGCGATTTTGAACTGTTAAATATTATTTTGACTACGGATTCTCCAGCTGCTAGACGAAGACGAAGAATGTGTTGACCAAAAGAAAGTCTGGCTTGTGAGAAGACTGTGAACTCGCTTGTTTTTGGTCCCTCCTCAGCAGGAAGTTCTTGATTCGAATATCTATTTCCCCCCATATATTTTCCCCCCTTCTATAATTATATATTGCATATATGTTACACTATATATATTATATATACTAGCTAAACAAAACCGCCCTATGGGCGGTGTAAAAATAAACTTTTGAAAGATATAGCCTTAGGGGAGTGGGAGTTAAAATTCAATGTTAGAGGGGTAGTATCCAAGTAAAATTAATAAATCAATTAAAGTAATAAAAAACAACAATGCCAAAATATGCCAAAAACTTTAAAAGGACGTTCAACATTTAATGATTTTAGTAATTAAAATCACCAAATTCATTAAAGGAGTAAAAAATAAACAATTTGAAATAGAAATTAGGAAAGTTAACTTTCTACACCAACATTTTTCTGGAAATAATATCTAATAATAAAATTAAATTTAGTTTATCAATGAATAAAACAATTAACTATACAAAATGATTTTTTATTGTTGTGATTATTTCTAAAAATTTTGAAATAAAAAACAAACATCCACCTTATTTATTTTACATTTAACAAACATTTAGTTTTAGTGTAAATAAATATTATATAAAATAAAATAGAGTAAATCAATTTTTAAATGCTAAATAATACTTAATATTAATCTTTTTTTAATCGGAGGAAATAAAAATATTTAATTTATAGATTTATTTTCAACTAAATTTTATTTTGTACAGTTCTGTAAAAATAAAAATTCTTTAAAAATTTTCTTCAATAAATAAAATCTTTTGATAATAGATTCAGTATCAATTTGTCTGTGACTAAAACTATGTCACTGCTTACATCACAATACTGTCATTGATAAAATATTATTTAATTAATAATCAATAGATGCATGCAACATTTTGATTTGAGGGGACAGAAGTAAGTTTCCATTTCAAATGGTTTCATTTTTTCTTTACTCCTTTAATAAATTTGAAGATTTTACCGATAATACAAACCCTCTTATATGGAAATTTTAACTTAGACAATATCTTTAAAAAATTAATTTTTATAACCGCCCAGATGGCGTTTTTTGCTAGTTTATGTAAAAATGTTTGTACAATAGATTAATGAATATAATATATGTTGTTACACTCTTAATTCATTTTCTTAGAGATTTAATAAATTTTATATCCATTAAAGTAAGCATTAAATTGAATAATTGGCGGACCTCTGAGCATTTGGACCCCCTCCCATCTAAAATTTTTGTTTTTAATTTTTTTTTCTTCTTTCAATGGATTATTATCGATTGCACACCAATCTATCAGATTGTAAAAAAAAAAAAAAAAATCCAAATAGTTCTTTATTTTTTGAGTTTTCAGGGGTGCTCATTTCCCCCGTATAAGTTTATAGTAAATCGATCCCCCATATCGGAACCGCTCGAACTGAACTTGCGAAAGGTATCAAAGTTTGGGTGGTCAAGAAAAAACAGAACCCAAATCATTTATTTTCCCATTAAACTAACCTTAAACCCCAACACCAACCCCTAACCCTAACCACCCCCCTAGTTAAAATTAACAGTTTTATTACAAAATTTGTGGGTTCTGTTTTTCTCAGTCACCTTAATTTTGACACCTTTGTGCAAATTCAGCCCAACTGTTGAGATAGAGTGGTTCTGATATGGGGGATCGATTTACTATAAACTTATACGGGGAAATGAGCACCCCTGAAAACTCAAAAAATAAAGAACTTTTTTGAATTTTTTTTTACAATCTGATAGATTGGTGTGTAATCGATAATAATCCATTGAAGAAAAATAAAAAAAAATTAAAAACAAAAATTTTAGATGGGTTGTTCCAGATGCTCAGGTCTGCCAAATAATGTATTTATTTAATTTTTAAAAACAAAACAAAATTCATATAAACTCGAAGTAAAATGCTATTTTCAATCATCTAATACAGAATAGTATTCCTCTTATTGATGAATGTATATTGTTTAAACATTGAACAAAATACTATTAATTTCTCGCTACAATTAATTTAAATAAATATATTGCTGATGAAAAATAACATTAGTAATATGTTCTAACTGTAAAAAATTTTTGAATTAAAAATAAACGTAAATGTCATGGTTCGCCTGAATTGACTCTTGGAGGAGTTGTGCCCCCTGCACCATTGTTTTTCCCTTCTTGACTAATCTGCTGCTCCTAGTGTTATATCGCCACCGGAAGGAAGATTCCTTTTCCTACCCGGCATTCCAGTGGATTCGCGGGACTTTTAATTCTTTTCCTCGCAGCTCGATCCATCATACACACGTGATCCAACCTCTCTCCGTGGGCCTTTCTCTGTGGACAGGTAGGGAGACTATTTGACTTGGTTCTTCTTCCCCCCTTTGTATTATTTACTGTGTAGCGTTGGTTTCGTATTTGCCTGGTGGAGTTGTCTGCCCTATTTAGTTTGCTGGTGCCCGCTAGGGTGCTATAGTATTTAAGCGCCGGGTTCAAACCTTTTCGGCCTCTTTTCCTGTTTCAGTAACTACGAGCCACATGGGGTAGATTTTATCTAACCCCTCTAGTCTCATGTCTGTACTTATATATGTTATCTTGTACCATTCATGAATGTGTCTTCATCTTTATTTGTGTACTCCTTTTACTATGTACCTGTATCTCGCCATATCTATGTGCTGTATATATTAAATGTTTTGTCTGTTAACCTTCGTCGGAGTTTTGTATGCAAAGTATCTATAACTTTGAACCATTTCTTACAACTGTATTTCTTCTCTTACAGTGAATTACATTCTCCCATACGAACTGTCTCCTTGTCTCATTTCATTGAACTTTGAACACTGAATTATTTGTAATGTTTGCTCCCTCCGTCTGCTCGACCTTTCACTTAAAGACACTGCCCCCTGTTTTTAGCCATTGTTGTATTTCTGTACTCCTTTTACACTTTGTTGCTACCTTTTTTGTACCTCTGTATTTTCACATTGCTCTGTACAATTTGTTCTTCTAGTTTCAGTTCCTTACGCTTTCCAGTGAAGTGAATAAAGAAAAAACTAACCAAGTCACGGTGTTCTGTTGTTCTTGCTTGGGGAGCGTTTAACTATGTGAAACAAAAAGCTGTATATTTACACTTTGGATAAGATAGATATACAGCGAAGTAGAAGTCATGATAGTAAACATTTTTATAAAATTCCTAATAGGATTTATAAAATTTGAAATAAAAAATACCTGTTATATTTGTGAAGGTACAGCAAAAAGTAAAAAGGTTTATTTTATCTATAAAATTTTTCATGCAGCGCCTATTTGGTAAAGCCGTATGATTTGTTTACATTTTTGTTTAAACAAACCGACGTGAAGAAAAAAGATTTTAAAATAAATATTTCTACACAATTCTACAAATTGTATTTTAATTGAATGAATGGATAAAAAAATTACTTTTTAATATCTGTATAATTTAATAACTCTATTATCTCAGAATTTTAAAAATGTTTTCCTTACCGGAAACTGAGTCTTACGGAGAAAATAATACACATAAGAATTTATGTAAGGTATGAATAAGTGTCTTTTGCTTATCTATAGATAAATTTATTGCAAAACTTTATATATTAAATAATTATAAATACAAATGAAAATAAAAATCACTATGTAAAAACGTATATAACTAAACATGCATTTATTGAAAGATTCGTTAAAAATCGTCTAGACCATCAAATATTACAAACAACTTTATACTGTATATAAAGCAATTTGTTTCCTTAATATTAAGTATAACTCAAATTGATTATAAATTAGGTTCTCATTGATAAACGCTAGAGATTATTGTGGAATCTGTGATGTAAGCCGTGACGTAGTTTCAGCTTCAGACAGAAATGCAAACTATCTCCATTATATATAGATGTTACTCTATTATATATTACTAGCAGTGGCTACCCGGCGAAGCCTGGGTAGAAGAGATAAAAACATGGTTGAATAATCATTTGCAGATCTATTACTACTGAATACCGAGTTCGGTCCTCGAAGGATGACCCATAAAAATCAACACGTAAAAATGATCTTAATTTAATCCTGCCTGGTGGAAGGTCAGGAAATTTTCTTTTCGTCAGATTTGAGGGAATGACATCATATCGCTAAACTTGCGAATCGGTCGGAAAATGAAAACATATTACAGGTGACCTAGAAAAAACAGAACCCAAATTATTTATTTATTTTCCCATTAAACTAACCCTAAACCGCACCCTAACCCCTAAAACCCCCTAGTTAAAATTAAGTTTTATTACTAAATTTGTGGGTTCTGGGTTTTTTTCTGGGTCACTCTGCATACAGAGTGACCGAGAAAAACAAAACACAAATTATTTATTTATTTTCTCATTAAACTAACCCCCAACCCCAACCCCAACCCCTAACCCCCCAAGTTAAAATTAACAGTTTTATTACAACATTTATGGGTTCTGTTTTTTCTGGGTCACCGTAATTTTTCGACCTATTGGCAAGTTTAGCCCATCACATAATGATATAGTATAGTAAGAAATTCTAATTCAATGATTAACTATATTTTTTGAATAAAATATAAATTACACGATTTGCTAAACTTCAAATTAGCATTTGAAAAAGAAAAAGAAAAAAAAGAAATTAAATAAAGAAATCAAATTTATATAAAGCGATAATCTTTAAAAAAATAAACATATTAATTTCAAAACTAGCCGATCGAATAATTGATAACAATTTCAGTTTTCAGGTATTTCCGTGAAATGTATTAGGTAATCTCTTGCGCACTATTCTACATTAGTATCATGATTTTATATTTTCTAATATTAAAATAAATAAAAATAACGCGATTATGAAAAAAAAAAAAAAAAAAAAAGGTTTTGTTTACAATTGATGAACGACCGACGGGAATTTATAAAACAAAGTTAATTTGTCGCTAAATATTTTCGTTTGATTTATTAATTAATTCGCTGTAAAAAAATTCAATGTATGAAAAGACATACTAATACATATTTAGAAAGATTTTTTTTTCTAACGGATAAATATTTTTTAGATAGAAACAGAAATATGTGAGAAATAAGATTTGATTTATGTTAAAATTTTAGTATGAAAAAACTATACTATGAATTCTAGGCTGACTGAAGCAAAATATCACTTTTTTTAACTCGCTGTAAAAAATAATTCCATTGATAAAAACACAATCAACTTACATATTTAAGAGAGTTATTTCATTCTCTTTCGAACTATATTAATATCTTAAAGAAGATTGGACCGTTACTCTCTTTCAAAAACGTTTTGAGTTTCACTGGATATATTTAATCATATTATTCTAAGAATCCCCTTTTTTAATTGCTTGAAGGATTTTTTTCAAAAACTTTTTCGTGTGTAAGACCATTTTACATTCAGTTTTTGTAATTGCTAATTCACATATTAATTCAAATTTGATTCGCTGATTTTATTCTGAGAAATATGAAAGTATTCGTAAAAATATTGATAAAAAGGCTTTCATTTTTCTTTTTTACACACCGCAGTAGAAATAGAGCGGACATAGACAAAGAGGCCGCAGGGTGGGTTCACCTGCTGATTGTAGCTGGAATATCAGCAGTAGCAGCTATTTTATAGATTTCGAAAAATCGTGATTTGGTTTAATTAATTAATTATATCCCTTAATCAGTAAAAATCAATAACCAAATATGGAGTGTTTCTTAGTTATCAATGTGTATGCAAGATTTGAATCTGAGTGACCTCCCGTTTTGAGTTATGCGTCGACACGTACATACCAAAATCTTTCCTTTATATATTAGATATATGTCACGCTATTATATATCATATATGTTATGCTAAATATATATGTATACAGTTTACACTATCATATATCAATATATATTGTATACATGTTAGGGCCCCCGATTTTCCGTTTAAAATTTTTCTTAATTCTGTTCCACTTTTAAGTCAATTCTGTTTTTTTCCATTTGGTAATTTCCATTTTAGTATTTTGTGAAAAAATTGAAATAAAATATGCTATAATTATTAAAAGTGAAAACAAAAACATAATTCAAAGTTTTATTACATATAAAGAAATAGCAAATGTCTACAAATTTTTTTGAAATGTTGAAATCAAAGTCCAAAAATAAATTATATGTAAAAATAAATATGTAACATGACGATAAACAATGAAAGTTTGCAGTGCATAATTATCTTTGAGGTAGAACTTTTAATTAGAGCTTCCTTCTTAAGAAAGAACAGATTCAGATTATTTTTGTGTTTTTAAGTAAAGGATCCAGATTGATTTATAATCATTTTTAGCAATATTAAAATTAACAGAAAAATCACATTTAAAGAATGAACAGCAAATAACTTGCATCTCAACAATAAATATATGAGAAAGTCAAACATTTTGACTAAAATTTTACTAAAAATCAATTTATCTTTTATTGAAAATGTCATTAAAAATCCCAGATTCCTGTTAAGATTAATGATTCTGCAATTGCGGAAAATTGGTCCCCTATACATGTTACGCTACTATATATTAATATATATCGTATACATGTTACGCTACTATATATTAATATATATCGTATACATGTTACACTACTATATATTAATATATATCGTATACATGTTACACTACTATATATCATATTGTATACATGTTACGCTATTATATATCATATTGTATATATGTTACGCGATTATATATCATATTGTATATATGTTACGCATTATACATGATATATATTGTATATATATATTAGCTACTATTATACACTACATGCTGCTGCTACTACTACTACTACTGTGTGTGTGTGTTACAAACTCATGTAAAGTTAGAGGAATAGCTATTACAATAGAACTTACAATTTACTTGATTCCACATAGGGTAGATACTGGTAAATTTCCAAAGAATTCACTCTTCAGTTAGGATTTGAAAGGTTACCGAATTGTGATGCAAGATTTGAAGAAAATTCTTGTAGCGCGAAGCAACAGCCAACAAATTTTAGGTTGCCTCACAGATCTTTGCTTTGGTTGAATGTACAAAAGTCTGAAAATAAAGGCAGACAAATAGAGAAAAATTACAGATTTGAAATCAATAAATATATACATGGTTCATTCAATAAATAAAAGGGGATTTTGACTGAGGAGAACCTGTTATGAGGGACGTCGAATTTATGATGAGTGTCCATTTTTGCTGGTGATTACATTTGATGATTTTTGGGGATATGACATTTTAGGTTTGGTTCCGTGACAATTTAAAATGGCAGCTGAAAAACACTATTTAAAAATTTTTTTCCTTAAAATAATGAGTTACAGTGGTGTAATATGTCTAATTATAGGTTTTCTGGGTCACAAAATATGAAAACATATTCATTTTAGTGATTTAATCAACTCTTATCTTTTATTATGTATTCTTAGTGAAAATATATAAATTATTTCCAGCTTTTTATGCTATTTTGTACCTGAGGATTGTAAATTGCAAACTATCATTTTAATATGTTATTTATATCTGTTCATACATGAGAAAATCAGATATGACATAGCCAGTCATACAATGAACGTAAAGCTGTTCCCATAGTAACCAAGTTGAAAAAGGCATAAAGAAAATCAAGAAGTGAAAACCTAAAAGAACGTTTGTTCTACATACACGGAGATTAAGGAATTCAAACCTACATGAAAATTATCATCTGGATTGTGGTGTTTGCTGTATTTGTATCAACTATAGAAGGATAAACTCTTTGAGCAGGGACAAGCTAGTAATATTGTTGCAAATGAACTATGGTATAACTGGACAGACAAAATGTGTACCCACTAAATGAAAAAGCAGTTGCCATATAGTGAAAGATGATTATGAACGGTTCAATGTTTTATGGAAAGTTTAAAACAACAGTGCTAAATCAAAAGCTAAGTTTGGTATGCAAAAACATTGGAATTCAATGCAGTTCTTACTTAATATGCATATGACATTCGTTGTAAGGGTCCATCCTATCAAAAACCAATAAAAGAACGCTTTGGTGTCAAGATGACACTTGACAATCAGGCATGGGAAAACTGTTTGCACCAACACAGTTCTAAAGATTGGATAAGGATAAAGAGAGAAAGGGGAGTTGTGAATTCTCGCAAAGAAGAGCGTCTTGCAACAAAGGAAAAGAAAAAAAGAGCTGTAACAACTACATCAATTGATGATGAAAGATGCACTTGTATCTGTTTTGATAAAAATGTGAAAGTAGATGTAATTAGCAACTCATTATAAACCAAGAGCTCTATTTATAGATAGAAAACTTTGTTCTTCACAGGTTGGCAAAAATTATACTGCCACCAGTTGTTCTCTTGCATTGCCAGCTGTGAAGGTTAGGAATGGACACAAAATCATTCAATAAACCCTGTGATTCGTTGTTTGGTCCAGTTTTTGTCAGAATTTATAGCTTCTCCAAATGAAGTTTTGAAGAAATTTTGTCAATGTAACCAATAAGATATTGGTTTATTGAAAATACCCCTGGAGGTATGGAAGATAGGAAAGTTCAATGACATACTGCTTAGGCTAGTTGGTTGGTTGGTTTATTAATTTTAACGGCATATCAACCCGTCCAGGTTATATCATGCCTAGCGTGGGTTGTTATACATATTGTGTATTCATATATATACTATTTAGTAATTGGTTTAACAATGTTGTAGCATTATTGGGAATCATACTCTATGACATTGATTTGTTCATGTCTATATTCTATGGTATAATTTTATTCCCTCAAAAAGGAGAAAATATCCTCTATGTTAACATTTTCAAATAGGTCCTATATTGTTTGCTTTAAAATAATGTTTTCTGATGTGAGCAAAAAATCTGCATTCCATCAATAAGTGTTTGACTGTCAGGGTGTGTTGACATGTTTCACATTGTGGTTGTTGTTCTTGTTTGAGTATATAAGAGTGTGTTAGTTTTGTATGACCAATGCATAATCGGGACATAATGACTTGTTCCTTTCTAGACTTCCTTAGAGTTGGTCTGCAGCCTCCCAAAGTTGGTTTGATTAGAAAGAGTTTATTGTGGATACAGTTATTCCAGTGTTGCTGCCATTTTGTATGAAGGAATCTATTAATTTTAGTTTCAAGTCAGTATATGGTATCTGGAACTTGTCAGGGATTAAATCTAGAGCCGATTTAGCTGCAGAGTCAGCTCTTTCATTCCCCCTCACTCCTATATGACTTGGTATCCAGCATATAATAATCTCCTTAGAGTTAGACATTGAGTCTAATCTATTCAGGAGCTTAATGATGAGAGGGTCTTCCAGTTTTTTATTCTTAATGATAGTAGGACTGAGAGCGAGTCTGAAAAGATGATATATTTTGTGTGTTATTTTTCAGAGATGATGTCAAGTGCTATATCTATTGCACGGGTTTCAGCTGAAAAAATGGAACTTTCGTTTGGAAGGGCTTTTCTTACAATTTTTTTATTTAAAATAGCTGCACATGCCGTTTTGTCATTGTCTTTAGAAACCATCTGTATAGATGGGAGGTGGTTGGGGTAGCGTTCTAGAACATTGTGGAATTTGTCTTGATAAGTGCTAGGATGGTTTTTGTTTTAGGAAGTTCACTTAGCTCAAGGATCACTTTGGGTTTTTTAATGATCCCAGGTGGTGTTTTTGTATGATGGTTTTATGGATATTTGTGAGAGGAATTTTAGATTCTTTGAGGATAGTTCCATCCGAGACCAAAAGGTTTTATTGATTTTTCTTTTTTTCAAAACATTTTTTGTATCCTGGTTGAAGGTGCAGTCATAAGCTGGGTTGGATGGGCAGGATTTGAGTTTTGTGTAGTATTGCAAGGCTAGTTTTTTGCATCTTAGCTGTAGGGTGCCTCATAAGCCTCTACTAATAGGCTGTCAACTGGAGAAGTTCTGAAGGCCCCTATGACTTGCTTAAGCCTTCATGGTGTACTGAGTTGAGCTCTTTGAGGTAAGACCTTCTAGCAGATCCATATACAAAGCAAGCATAGTCAAGTTGGGAACGGATTAGTGATCTGTATAGTTTAAGTAGATGTTTGTTGATCTGCTCCCCATTCAGTATGGGCAACTACTCGTAATAGTTGTTGGCTCTGGTACATTTATTTTTAAATGTTTTTATGTGTGGGATGAAAGTTAATTTATTCGAATATACTCCCAGGAATTTTATATTGATCAGCAACAGGTATTTCACTTCCTCAAGTTTGATGGTAGGTCATTGTGCATTTTTCTTAAGGAACAGAAATGCACACATTAGTTTTGGTCTTTGAAATTTAAAGCCGTTGTCTGTTGCCCATTTGTTCACTTTGTTGAGCCCATCTGCAATTGGCGTTCTATTTTGTGGATATCTTGGGATCTATAGCAAATGACAAGGTCATCAACATAGAGAGCGCAGTTGATTGTAGGATTGAGGCTATTTATTATATCATTTATTTTAATGGAGAAGAGAGTTACTGATAGGATACTTCCTGTGGGGATGCCTTCTTCTTGAGTTTGGAGGTCAGAAAAAGTGGATCCCACACGTACCCTGAAATTTCTATTGGAGAGGAGTTTTTTATAAATAGCGCAGCCTCCTCGTAACCCTAGATCGTACATGTCTTTCATGACACCATACCTCCAAGTATGTCATATGCCTTCTCCAGGTCAAAAAAGACTCCACTACATGTTGTTTTTTATATATGCTTCCCTGATGTAGGTTCTCTAGTCGGATCAGATGGTCTATTGTACCTCTCTTTTTTCGAACCCTGTTTGGAGGTTTGTAATTAGGTTATTTGCTTCTAGATACCATGTCAGCCTTTTTTGATCATTCGCTCCATTGTCTTGCAAGAGCAGCTTGTCAAGCGATGGTTGGTAATTTGTGGATTAGTGGTGTCTTGCCAGTTTGGGAATGGTATAATTGTTGCTGTCTCCATGTTTCTGGGAATGTGTTACCTTCCAAATATGATTATAAATGTTTAGGACATCTGAGAGATTCTTCTGGTAGGTTTTTTAAAAATTCATTGTGAATCTCATCAGGACCGACAGCTGTATTGTGTGATTTGTTATGGAGTCATTAAGTTTCTGCTATTGTGAAAGGCTTGTTGTAATCTTCAGAATTTTTTGAAAGTAAAGTTATGTTTCTCTTTCTGCAATTTGTTTGGTTTTTTGGAATTTTTGTTGTGTTGACAGGAAGAATTTTTTGAAAAAGTTTTAGCAAGTAAATCGGCAATAGCCTTTTTGTTGTTACTTTTTCATTTCTTATTGAGAGGTGGTTTAATGACTTGTTTTTTTCTTTTTCCTGCTATTTTTCTGATCATGTCCCACACTGTTTTTAATGTGGAGGAGGCATTTAGTTTATTTACGTAATTTTTCCATGAGTTTCTTTAGCTTCTTTAATTGTTTTCTTGCCTTTGCTCGATAGAATTTGAATGAAATTAGATTGGGGGTGTGGGTTCGGTTTGGAATTTCGTAGAGCAGTGCATCGTAGTCGAATGGCCTCTTTGCATTCCTTGCTGAACCATGGTCTGTTTTGTTTGGTAGATGCAGTATTATATGGTATACATTTTTTTGCTATTGTAATTAGAGTTGTTGTGAAATGGTCAATTGAGCAAGTATTATCATTTTGTGTGAGGTATTTGCTGCATAGGGATTTGAATTTCTCCCAGTTAGCTTTCTTCAAACTCCATCGAGGTAGTTCTTCTTCCTGGGGGTGTATGCTTTCAATCACAATTGGGAAGTGATCACTCCCGCAGGTGTCCTCATACACATTCCAGGGAAAATCTAGGTAAATTGAAGGTCGCAGATGGGCAAATCTATGGCTGAGTAGGTAGCAGAAGATGAGTCAAGGTGTGTTGAAGATTTTGTGTTGAGAAGGCATAGGTTGTATTGTTGATTATGTTTTCCAGTATTCTGCCTCTTTGATTTGTGGTTTTACAGCCCATAGAGTATTGTAGCTGTTAAAGTCACCTAGTAAGATATAAGGAGTAGGTAGTGTAGTAGTAGATTGTTGATTTCTTCTTCCTTGACTGGATCATGTGGCGGATATATAGTGAACAGATATTGATTGTTCTATGTAGAGTTGCTTTGACAGCAACTGCTTGGAGTTCAGTTGAAGGTTAATTGCTTTGGGTACATCATTTCTTACCAAGATTGAGACTCCCCAGAAGCCCTGTGATTATTTTATATGTATGTAGTTGTAGCTTTCAAAGTTTTTGATATTTATTTTGTCGTTTTCTTTGAGAAAAGTTTCTTGTAGGCAGATTTATAGCAGGATGTATTTCCGTTTGTAGTAAAAGTAAATCGTTAAGGTTTGCTTTGATTCCACGACAGTTCCATTGAATAATGTTTTGACCCATGTTATGTTTTGTTTATTTGTTTTTGAGTGTTTTCTGGTATTTATGTCTGCTAGGTTGGGGGTTTTCTTTAGTTTCCATTTTGTTAGTATATTGAATATGTTGTGAGTTCTAGAGATTCATTGGAAGTTTTATTTTCTTGTGTTTTGTGTCGGGATTGGGATCGTTGACGTGATTTGTCTTGATGCTTTGTTTAGTTGGGGTTCTCTCTTTGGTGTCGGTGAGGTTTCCATTGAGAGGGATTGTTTTGTTGGAGATCGTGATGGTCTCTGTTTGAAGGGTCTTTGTTGCCTCAGAGGTTTTGTGATTGGAGGGATGATGGTGTCATTTGCTCTTTTTGAATAGGATTTACTGTTGGGGTTGGATTTGAAGGTGGAGGTTGTTTAGTTTGGGGTATGGAATTCTGCAGTTCCTTAATAAGAATTGGGAATTCTTCAGGTTTCAGATTTAGCAGGTTTTCTATTAGGGAATTGCATTTATGGCATTCTGGAGGGGAGGTTTTGTAGGGGTTGTGTCACCCTTGAATAGGATCGGGCTGGAAGGTGGATTCAACAAGTTTTCGTGCTTCTGAAAAAGGATGTCTTGGGTGTATTTGATTTCATTATTTCTTTTTCTCTTTTCCATGTTTCACAGATTCTAGAGTCAACCGAGTGGTCTCCTTTGCAGTTTGCACTTGATTCGATTACATGTGGATTCTGGGTGGTCAGAACCATCCTCTCCACATTTTTTGCATATTTCTCTTCTTTGTGCATCGGCTTTCGTGATGCCCATATTTCTGGCAATTGTAGCATCGAGTGGTTGGGGATATATAAGTTTCAACCCTCTCCATCATGTACCAATTTTAGTTTAGGTGGGGGTTTGGGGGTATTAAAGGTTAGATGTAGGTGTTGGTGTCAATGATGTTGTCATCTTATTGTAATCCTTTTTACTTCTGACACTTGTTGCTTTTTTAAGTTTGTTTAATTCTTCGATGGAGCAGGGAAGATAGTTGTGAACTTCTTACCACTCCTCGAGATGTGTTGAGAGATCTATGGTGGGTATGCTTTAATTTTCATATATGGAGGGTGGTCATCTTAGAAGTAGATCTGCATATTTCTTTTTTCTACTTCCACTATGAGGGTATTGTTGCGAGCTGCTTTACGGATTTAGGTGCTACATTTGCAGAAAGTATTTTTTCTATTGCAAAAGGGGAGAGTTTGGTAATAGTTTTTCCTCTGTTGACTCAAGGACTATGAACCTCGGAAAAGTGGTCATTTCTTCTATGTCATTATCATTGTCACTGTCTGTGTCTGTAAGGTGTGTCTGTATTCTGGGTGTGACTTTTGGTAGTTTATTTGGTATACGTTGGGGGTTTGTTTTTTAAAAGAAGCCATGTATTATTTTGCTTTTTTCATCGTCCTATGCTCCACCACCCGCCACGGAGTCAACTTCTGTTGGGAATGAAACCAAGGGGGAAACCCATCGCCTTGCTGAGACGAGGATTACACTACCATATACTCAAATTGAGAGTAGGGCCCTGAACCCCAGCGAATCCTAGGTCACCAGGTACCATGTACTTGATGCCCCACGATTCAACAGAGATTAAGGACCTGTCCTCAACTTGATTGACCCGAGCCGTCGCCTTCTAGCACCCATAAAGCAAGAAAGTGCTGATTAGTAGTACGATCAGGACTAAACATATGGTGCTAGGGCTGTCACGACCAGCCGATTGATCGGATCGACCTATCTTGACGCCCGTCAGACCAAGTAAGGGCCAAAGTGGTGTGTTGCAAGTCAATTGATAACTCTGTCGCCGTATCAATGCCGCTCAACCACCAGGATTCCGCTCCTAGCGCCTTACGGTCGCCACTACGGCAACAGGTGGCCCATTTGGGGGGGTCTTACCCCTCTGCAGAGGTGCAGTCGGCTATTCTACAGCCCAGCCGACAGGGCGGTGCTTAGCTAGGCAATGCAGTATAGACAAAATAGAATAGATAAATGGATGAAAGGCTGCATCCTCCCATTCCCCAAAAAGGGAGATCTTGGAATCACTAAAAACTACAGAGGCATAACTCTTACTGCTATGCAGCTAAAAATATAATGCCCTTCTTTTTAATCGCATCCGCCCGAAATAGAGAAAATCTTAGGAGAAACCAAAACGGATTCTGCAGAAATCGATCACAACCTCTCAAATCCTGACTATCCTACGGATCATAGAAGGGTAGGAGCAAAAAATCTAGAGCAACGCTACTATTTCATGAGATTCTCCAAGGCATTTGATTCCATACATAAAGGAAAAATGAAACAAATACTACTAGGCATTGGTCTCCCCAAATAAACGGTCAGCTATAATGATGCTATACAAAAGAACAACTAAAGCGATGGTATGTTCACTTGATGGCAACACAGATTCTTTGACATCACCGCTGGAGTCCTACAAGGAGATACATTGGCACCATATATATTTATTAATATGCCTAGAACTACATACTCCGAAGATTAAAGAAAAAGGTTTCACACATAAAAAGCAAGAAGCAGGCGATATCTGCACAAACAGTCACAGATGCAGAATATCTGATGACACTTACACTTCTTGCAGATACACCGGCAACAGGTGAGTCACTGCTACATAGCTTGGAGGAGGCAGCAAAGAAATCGGCCTCTATTGAACTCCGTAAAACAGAGTTTCAAAAAGAAAGGAAACATTTCCACACTTCAACCGCAAGCCTTAAGCCAGTAGAAACAATTCACATACCTAGGTGTAATATCTCATCCACAGAGAGCGATGTTAATACAAAAATAGCAAAGCTAGGTCGCCACAAACAAATTATCAGTCATATGGAAGTCCGATCTCCCTGAAAAGCTGAAGCGACAGTTTTCCAGGCTGTGGTTGTATCAGTGCTGCTGTATGGCTGCCACACTTGACCCTAACGAAGTGTCTTGAGAATAAGCTAGATAGGAGCTGCAAAGAATGCTTCGTGCAGTTTTGAACAAGTCGTGGAAATAGCACCCCAACAAGGAAGCAGCTGTACTGCCACTTGCCCCCCATCTCACAAACTATCCGAGTGAGACGGAACAAGGCATGCAGGACACTGCTGGAGAAGAAAGGATGAGCTCATAAGCGACGTTCTCCTGTGGAAGCCAACACATGACATGCAATGTTGGGCGCCCCAGCAGGACCTACATTGACCAGCTATGCAAAAGATGCTAGTTGCTGCACAGAAGACCTCCCAGTGTGCAATGAATGATAGGGAAGGTGGCGAAAGATTGTCATGGATATCCGTTGCTGTATACGCGACCTGGATGATGATGATGAGACATTCATTTATGATTACATAAATGTATGAAGTAAATCAGATCACAACTGTGTAGCAGTGACCAACAGTGATGAAGAATTTGAGATCTGTCGGTAATGACATTAATAAGATCTGATGTATATGCTCCTCCAAATTGTCGAACAACAGCGTTATCTGGAGAATGCATCTTACCTGAATCTTGAATATGTTGTGCAACAAGCAGTCGAAGTCATAGAAGGCTTGATAACACCACAAAAAGGCAGCTGTCCATCGTCACTATGATGTCAAAACGGAACATATAACAATAACACAAAAGTCTGGTGCGAGAACATCATCACAACTGGCTATGGCGAGAATCTAAGCCACTCAGGGTTGACAGTGCAAAAGTTTATGATTACAAACTGAAGTGGTACTCACTAATGCTTGTTGATGACCTTAAAAGTCAAATTGAAACTTGGATGTCTGATCAAGCAACGGACTATAAATAATGGGAATGACAAGGGACCCATTATATGTACAAGGTCATTTCAATAATTAAGGGAACTTTTTGACTCAAGAAGGTCCCATTATATATACAAGGTTATTCAATGAATAAGGGGAACTGAGGAGGAACCTATTATACATACATGGTCAGTCAATGAATAAGGGGAAGTTTTTTGAAAATAAAAAGAAGCAAAATAATATTTTTTAAATAATTTTTTCATAAAGTAACTCTGCATTGTTTGGAATTAGTGTCACAGCAAAAATTATTCTAATCTCACAAAAATATTTGTTTGAGGCTATTCAAAAATGGTGGCAATATCAGAGTGTTCCAGGTTTGAACAGAGTCAGTCCTTAAACTTGGTTGTAGCAGAAAATGCAAATCATGGAAATTTATAGATTGGGTGCTGTATATGGAGAAGCATGTTTTATCAAAAAATTATATTTACAAATAAGTTTGCTACTATAGACCTGAGTCAAGAAAACAGTTCATAGAGTTACCCCCCACCCCCCCCAAAAAAAGACGTTCTGAAGAAAAGGTTCCAGTGCAGTGGTCATAAGAAGGCCTTCTGCAACATGAAAGAACCCATCACTATTGATTTTCCTTGAAAAAGGTGCAACACTAAATGGTGCTTCTATTGCCAACTCTTAGGCAAAATTGACCTTATTATTGAATGGACCCTATTGTTGTAATGATTAGCATTTCTTGCCAAATTCATTACTACTGAATAGCAGGTTTGATATTCTAGGATGTCCATACTTGCAACCTTGTGTCACATCTACCCGTGGTGAACGACTAAGTAAATCATATAACAAGTAAGAATAAAGAGAAAAAAAAAGACAATAATCCCACCTTTAATTTTTCATTGGACTTGACCTCAATACTTGAGAAATCACATGATTGTTGACTCCTCTTTTCCATCATCAAATCTCTTGTTCTCCTTTTGGGGTTGGCTATCATGTCGCTGGCCTAAGGCAAATCCTGTTTTGTTATTTTAAGAACCTGTGCAGGGGCTTTGTTGTTGTTTCATTTCATTGAAGCGTTCACTGAATTAAAAAGAAAAAAAAAATACATGATAGACAAAAGAATTACTAGCATAGCCATCTCATCAATAAATAGGAAAGAGATTTTCAAGTCATTTGACAATTACATTGAACTGTCAAATAGGCATGTAACGCTACAGTCTAGTTACAATACGATGATAGACAAAAAAAAACATTAAAACACATTCGTACTTTGACTTATGAGTTTAATCTGTTTCCATTCCAACTCAATTCATTAATAATCAAATAAATTTTCTTCATTGAAATAAACTGAATGCCATAATCCATTCCATCACTCCACCCCAAAATAGCCCTAATTTGTGAGTTGTTCAAAAAAAAAAAAAAAAAAGTAATGCTGACGTAGGAATCTGAGTAAATCAAAAATGTAGACTGCATTCATCAGGGCTTTTCTTCCTTCCTCCTTGCAATACCGTCAATCTCTGAATGTTCACAAGTCTCTTTTTCATTTCTCTTAGTAGGACAGCATCACTCAAAGTGGACCGGCACAGATGATACCCACTTTTACGGCAATTGGTAGAATTGTTATACAAAGCATGAAAGATGTGCAGTTTATGTAGTTGCCCCCCGTGAAGACCAAAGGCAATCTTATGTCTCTCCTAGTTTAAATGAAAATTAAGAATTAGCTAATTTTTATATATACTTCTATATTAGAGAAGCAACGACAATTCAAAGGTGATTCTATGGAAAAAGGCACAAGAGCACACCAGTGTGAGCCGTCCAGCAGAGGCCTACATTGACCAGCTCTGTGCAGAACTGGGTGCTGTGCAGAGGACCTCCCAAAAGCAATGATATGATGGAAGTGCATGGCATAATAGTTATCAAATAATCAGAGTTCTAATCCAAGACAAGCTGTTTACATTCACATAGTACTAATACTCACGGAAAAGATATGAATCCAACTATTCTCCCTGAATCTATGGATAAATAGTAGGACAGACAGAGCTCTTTAAACTTTGGTATAACAACCAGTCTAGGAGAAGGGAAAACTCTGAATTTCAAACCTGTTAAACTCCACTAAGAAATTGACCATGTCTCATCCTGCTTGTGTATCGGGTTGGTAAATATAAATGATAATATGACTTATCTTCCTTTTATTTCAATGTTAGTGTATCAATGGATATACTAATGTTAATATGAACCTTGGTAAGGGATAGTACATGACTAGATACCCCCCCGTTAGCAACAACCATGACCAATAACTAGTAACCCCTTCTAAAGTGTGAAGACAGTCATCAGAGTTTTAATCTAATCAAACAAATGTATAGTTTTAATAGAAAACAAAATCAACTACTACAGCTTAGTATTATCTGCGTTATTCGGACTATTGTCCTCATCTTCATTGTTATCTGTACAACGATTCGGCTGATGTGCACTCCTTACCTTCACCAGGCGTTACACCCACCAACACCGAATTACTTGAAATTTGGCACAAAATGTTCCCCTTCATGAGTTAGGAAAGTGTGCAAATTATTTTGTCTTAAACCTTACCGTTCCGATTTAGAGGGGGGGGTATAATTTCCTATTTTGCCTCAAAATTAAGAACGTGCGGTTGTCGCAAAATCTCAGAAGTGTTCTTTTAAATTTAAAAAAAACAAAAAACTTTCATACATCAATATTTCTGAAAATTTGTATGTAAGGCAAATAAGGACTGTAAGAAAATAATTTGCACACTTTCCTAACTCATGAATTTCAAGTAATTCGTGTCGGTGGGTGCAGATTTCAACTTTTTGCTGGTGTTTTGACATGGAATGACCCCAGAAGGTCCCGGAGTCCAACAAGAAATACCTTGAAGAAGGCCGAGGGCACATCGGCCGAAATGTTGTAAAGATAACAATGAATGAGGACAATAATCCAAATAACGCAGATAATACTAATCATCAAGCCTCATCTCAAACATTCGGAGAAAAATAGTGCTGAAACTGTAGTTGGATCAATTAAGTTGATTCTATATTCTTTATATTAACCTTTTTTTTGTTGATGACTTCACTTTGTTGCCAGTTTTGTTTTCGGTGTTGCGTTTTCCATCTAGAAAAAAAAAAAAAAAAAAAAAAAAAAGAAGAATTTTTAAAAAAGAAGTTGAAGTAAAAATTAAGAACTAAACTTTTCTTTTTTTTTTAAATGCCAAGAACGTATAACTAAAGTCCATTAATCATCAAGGCATGCTAACAGCACAGATTCCATTGACTCTTTCTCACATCCATTCCCTATCAGCCATTACTCTTGGTAAGTCATCTAAACGACCCAGCTGTCCACACAGAACTGAAAATGATTGTAAGATTTTTTTGCTGGTCAGCCAACCAATTATGTATCCATGTGTAGGATCCCATTAGGAAGAATGTTCGCTTACTACTCCAGCATTGCCAGCATGTCTTTTCATCTTAACCTGGTTGGTATGAGATGGGATGTAAGTGGCGTACACCGTGTTGTTTTGTAGAGGTTTTCAGATTGTTCAAAAAGTTGTACACAGGGCATATACATCTTCAAAGTTCATGATGAAGACACACCTAAGAATTGGGGTTAGTTGAGGAATGGCAAAGAAAGTCCAAAAAAAATCGTTATCATCATGTGACAAACTGGTAACACCACAGATTTGTCTGGTTGAGGAGGGTGGTTAAACATCCGCAGAACAAAAAAAAAACACCTGTAAAAAGGCAAGCAAGTATGCCTTCTCAATAAGCCATAGCACATATTTTCTTCATCGTGGGCAGAGGCAACTGTAAACATGTAGTGGTCAGATCATGTCGTTTGGGAGCTTAAGTTCCTGTAAGTCACTCGAAGGCAGTCAGGTCTAGCACTCAATGATGTTTAATCCACAATCTGGGTTAAAATTCAAAGGCAATCTCCATCATCGTCAGGAATCAACAGCTTTTCGTATACTATAACTGTGTCTGTGTTAAAAAAACTGCAGCAAACAAGGGCAATCTCCTTCCTTGAAACTGGTTTGGGAACCGAATTTTTCTATTCCTTGTTGTACTCCTTCATAAATTTACCACAGGTGAAATTCATTGGAAAGACCAGGACAAAAAACCGACCCTGGGGAATCCATCACAAAGAAAAATAGAATTTGTAGAACCACTTGGCCTATCAATAAGTGTGTTAACAACAAATCAAGGTCAGTTAGAAAAAGTCATATTCCAATCCAGGTTCACAATACTAGGTAACCCCAAAAATTCGGATGAACTATCTGGAACCCCATCTAAAATTTTTTTTTTAAATTTTTTTGTTTCCCTTCAATGAATTATTATCGATGCACCCACCAATCTATCAAGATTTTTTTAAAATCTAAAAAGTTGTTATTTTTCGATTTCCAGGGTGCTCAGCGCCCCCGTATAAGCTTATCATAAATCAACTCCCCTCATACGGAACCACTAAAATTTTTTTTTTTCCCTTCAATGGATTTTATTTATCGATTAACACCAATCTATCAGATTTTTTTAAAAAAATTCTTTAAAAGTCTTTTTTTTAGCGGTAAATAATGCAATTTATAAATTCTTCATTGAATTAATCAACACTGAAAAATTTCATAAAAATCCGCATAATTCCAGCATTTTGGGCGTAAATATTTTCTTGTAGGGGTTGGTGGGTGCTAAATTCATTTTGTCAAAAAAACGGGATTTGTCAATCAAAACCGAAAACAAAAAAAGTTTAAAATATTAGGCATACGGAATACCATACACGGAAAACAGGAAAGAGCACAGATTTTTATTTTCAAATGAAAAGCTAATATATTTTTTTAATTTTTTAACATACAAAAAACGGGATTTTACTATGGTTAAAAGTTTAAAACGAGTGAGTTAAAATTTCAAGTAATTATTTAATAAATATGTATTTAAAAGTAACGCGTTACTTATTTCTAAAAAGGAAATGTTTATTAAAGATTTTTAAAATATTTTTAAACCGATCATTGAACCACGATAAAGTCCAAAATAAATTTAACTAACTTTTTTGTCAAAAATTCGGACGATTTTTGAAGTATAAATGTATAAAACAATAAATTGCATATTGTAATTCAATATTTTTCTTTTTTAAGATGATGTCAATTAACTCCTAATGCGATTTTAGACAAAGTTTGCCAGTAAAAATAGATTTAATATTTTTGAATTCGCTTTCTTAAACTCCTAGCAGGACGAATATTAATCTAGTAGCTGACATTATAGAAGATCATTAGTACCAACAAACCTTAGGCCATCTTGAATAAAACGAAATAGATATTTCTGAACTTGTTTATCAAAAAAATCTCATAAAAAATAAAAAGATCGTAAACAGGGTGTACAAAAAAAAAATAGTTGCCCGGACTTGAACTTTCAGAACCCCGTAGTAGAAAATTTTTGTTTTAATTTTAAAAATTTTTTTCAACGGGATATTATCGTGCACACCAAGATCTATTAAACGATGCAGAAAAAAAAAGATTGTCAAAAAGTTATTTATTTTCGAAGTTTTCAGGGGTGCTCAGTTCCATGTATAAGTTTATCGTAAACCGATCCCCATATCGGAACGCTCTTTTACCATAGCAGGGCAAAATTAAGGTGCCAAATTAAGGTTGGACCGAAAAATTAGAGACAGAACCACAAACTTTGTAGTAAAGATTTTAATTTTAACAGGTTGGGGTTGGGTTTTGGAAAACTATTTTTTGACAATTCTAATTAAACCAGGGGGGGTTAGGGTTGCGGTTTTGGAACTATTTTTGAAAAGATTAAATTATTCTAATACAATTCATTAAATAGAAATAATGTCTATTCTTCTTCTAACAAAAAGTGCTCTGTCATTATTATTGTAACACAACTGATTGGCTGACGACCAGAAAAAAAAAAGAAGAAAGGAATTGCCCAAACCCAACCCCCTGACCCCCCCCTAGTTAGAAATTAAGAATTTTATTAACAAATTTTATGGTTTCTTTTTTGGGGGTCACTGCAAAATTCAACCCAAAACTGCTATGGTTAGAGCGGTTCCGATATGGGGATCGAGTTTACATAAACTTATAGGTGGAACTGAGCACCCCTGAAAACTCGAAAAAATAAAGATTATTGAAATTTTTTTTTTCTCAAGATTCGATAGATTCGTGTGTAATCGATTAATAATCCAGAACAATTTAAAAAAAATTAAAACAAAAAAAAACGAAAATTTAACAACGGGTTCTTGAAGTCAGGTCCCGCCAAATAGTTTGAATTCAAAGATCAAATTATTCCGATTGGGCGAAAAAAATCTATGCTAAAAATAAAAACAAAACCATCCATATTACATGCGAAAAGGGTTAATTCAGACCCAGCAATTAGACAGGAAAGAAAAACCCATTATTTACCCCTTTACGGGTTATGGCATCAAGACGATGGTTGTAAAACGGGACAAACTTTTTAGACACATGTTTTTGCTAAAAAAGCGACAGTTTTCTGCGATTTCTAACCATAAAATTCGGCTTGGCATTACAGAAATGAATATAATTAGCTATGCAGAAGTGAATTTCTGATATTTCGTGTTAAACCATGCGTCGATAATAATTTTACGAAAATCGAATTGTTTAATTTATCGCGTATCCGACTGAAAAGGTCCCATTTTCACTGTTTTCAATTCAAGGACATTACTCTGAATGGCCTTATTTTATTATTATTTTTATAAATCAATCATTAGTGTTTTAGTTTACTTATTATGGTTTGTTTATTTATTGTAAAATATATTTAATTAAAATAAAAGTGTTTTATTTTAATTATCATTTGTTTATGTATGTAGTAGTTATCAAATCTATCTATCTAATAAAATTCTATCTATCTATCTTAAATCTAATATATAATTCTATCTAATCTATCATCTAATATAATTTTTCTTATCTATTTTTTTTTTCCTTATCCTTTTTATTTTTTTTTTTTTTTTTTCTAAAAATTTTTGCTTAAAATTTTTCCTAAAATATATCTAAATAATTCTATCTATATAATTTATCTTGATCTATTATCTATCTAACTAATATATTCTATCTATCTATCTATCTATCTAATTATAATTCTATCTATTCTACTATTCTAATATAATTCTATCTATCTAATCTATCTATCTAATATAATTCTATCATCTATCTATCTATCTAATAAATTCTATCTATCTATCATCTATCTAATATAATTCTATCTATCTATCTATCTATCTTATATAATTCTATCTATCTCAATCTATCTCTCGATATAACTATCTATCTATCTATCTAATATAATTCATCTATTATCTAAGTTTAATTTTTTTTTATCCAAAGAAAGTGTTTCTATTTGACTTATTTTATTGCCAGAATACTCAGAACATCTGGCCCACCCGAGGAGGACTTATTAATAATAATTAATAATAATAAAAAAACTTGTAGAAACTAAAAAAATTTGAATATAATCTCAGGAATTAGTTACTATATTTTCAACTAAGAATTATTTCATTTGCTTGTTAATTTGTATTTGTTAATGTAATTATTTTTTTATTAATATAAGTGTTTTATTTACTTATTATTGATTGTTTATGTAATGCAAGTTTATTTTTTTTTATCCAAATAAATCTGTCCAGAATACTCAGAACAGTCCTGGTCACCGAGAGACACTTTAATAATAATATAATAATAATAATAATTAATAAAAACCTTAGATATTGAGTCCCTTGATATTTTCAAAATGAATTTTATCTACCAAGGTATTTTCTATACATTTTTCTAACTATATTGTTTATTTATTTTATTAGTAATTAATATTATCATTAATTGATGTTTTTTGGTTATTGTATTAAAACATATGCAATATATTTGCCTTTTTTTTTTCTTTTTTTTTTTTTTACTGATGCTCATTATGTACTACTTTGCTAACTAAAAAAAATTGACCTTATAGGAACGTTTATCAAAGAGGAGAAATTAACAAAATGCCCAATTTTAGAACAAAAAAAAGAAAGGGTTTTTATTAGTGAACAAGTCAAGTACACTAATAAAAAAATTTTTAGTTTGTATTGTTTTGTTTTCTTTTGTGTCAGAAGATGTAATGTTGTTTGTTCTTGTTCTGAAAGAAATAGTAAAGCTTATGTGTGGCAGTATTGTGTAAGGCTATGGTTTTTTGTTTATGTTTGCAGAGAATGTAAATGTTTGTGTTGTGTTGTAGATCTTGAAAGTTTAAAATATAAAAGAAGTGTGGTATATTGTGTAATAATTCTTGTTGTGCGGACAAAACTTCCTTGCTATTGTTTGCATTTTTTTGGGGGGTGTCGTCCACCATCAAGTTGTGTAGGCTGTATTTTTCCTTTTTTTTTTGGGGGGGGGGCAGTTTTTGTTGTTTTTTTCTGGTGGGGGTGGGGGCGTTTCATTGTCTGCAATATAGTCTTAAAGGACTGCAGACATCTCTCCAAAATTATGGCCCAGACTTCGTTTGCCCAGAAAGATTCCCAAGTAGTAGCGCAAATAAATTTTGACTCGTAACAACATGGCGACGGATTTTTCTCTAGGCCCTCATTCCAGGTGTTTCAATATTGGTTGGCATCATCGTCGATGGGTCCACGCAAATTACTGGCATGACAATACATCGTGCATGTTAAAATGCCATTATTCAAATTCTTCTAGACTGGCATTATGCTGCCCAGCCATTAGTATTGAAAATGACTTGACTACCTGGTAATATCCATTGTTTATGATGGGATTAAGTCTCCCTTTTTCTGTGGGCACTCGCCATCAATTGCCATGACCGAGTCCCTTCTATGACCAAAAACCCATGGCCCTGTCTCCATTGACCTCTGTGGTACTTTTCATGAAAGAAACTTGCTTTCATCGATTTCTACAATACAGTGTGTGCCGTCTTCCCTACCCACCAAGTTCCGTTGGGATACTCTCATTAAAAATTATGCATTCTATTCCTCAAAACGTTTGCACCACAATTTCCATGGTGTTTTGCTTTAAATGCATCTCAATAGCCATGTAATCCATAGGCATGTTCCATTGCCACAGGTGAATTATGGATAATATGCTTGTGGAGAGAAAATGTTGCCTATTAAAAAAATAAGACTTTTCGCTACCAAACATTGGAAGTCATGCCTGTCACATCTCCATCCAAAATCATCCTGCACTTTGAAACTCTTACAATAGCTACCAGGGCTTCATTGACAGTGTACACAACGTAGGGAATTCATTATTAGGCCCTTTTAGGCAAACCACTGTAAATGTTGAAGGACTGGTCAAGTTTTATTTGCTCAGACAGTATCTGTTCAGTTGGTCAGAATTCATCAACAATAGTAGATGTGTTCTGGGTCGCCCAGTGATGAGGAATGTAAAGCTTGGTTACGAAGAAAAAAACCCAAATAAATGAGTTGGTCTGGTCAACAATTATGGGGTATCTCACAAAGCCAGAACCAATTTTGATTGGTGATGGATTGGAAATAGAAAATATAGGGAAGCTCCTAAATAAAATCTTTCTCCTAAACTGTACAATATTCTTGGGATGCCCCCCCTCTTCGGGGCCATGGACCTGCTGGAATTCGGCCAGAACCCATTTTTATTGGTGGAGATAAAAATTAGGCGGGGGCCTTAATTTAACCCTACTTCTAAATTGCACGCCTACCCCCAGTCACGCCAAATTACTTACATTGAAAATCTAATGATAATTCGAATGTTAACATTTTTTAAAAATCCTCAATTATAAAATCAAAATTACAAGAATAATAATGATTTGGGTTAACATTTTAACCGCCTTTCAAAAATATATATTTAAAAATTAAAATAATAAGGATTCGTGTTTGTTAAACCAAATTCGTTTGAATAAAAAACTATTAATGCTCTATAGTTAAAAGATATATGAGATTTGGATTAACTACTTATGCTAACTGCAATGGAAAACGTCTCCTGGTAGTAACTTTTGATGAAGTAATATATAGCACACACACACACACCATATAATGTGTGTGTGTGTGTTATTCCATATCGAAATTGCTAGGAATAAGGTAAAGTTGTCATTACCCCCACTTCAAGTTTTCTGAAAAATTTTTCCCAGTTGTGGACTAATGTAACATTAGGATACCTAAAATTTGAGTATGATGATTTTAGCTCTCCAATTTGGTTCTGTAGAATGAGTCATGAACTTCCTACAATTAAAAATGGTTTATAAAAAGCATTTTGCTCAGAAATAAAAATTACTATTGACTTGAATTTTTTGTTTTTCAAAAACTTTTAATCCCTTTTTTGCTTAATAGTTTTTTCAGATATTATATAGTCTACCACTGGACAAATTTCTTGGGTCATTTTCATTTTAGAAACGAATTTGAAATAAATTAAATCAGATGATTTAAGATTCAAATCTTTGTTAGATCAACAAAATAGAAACAAATTTTTTTAAAAAGTAATCTTTGAACAGAAAAATAAAGAAAGATAAAAAAAATAAATGAAATTTAAGAAAAGTAAAGATTATTACGTATGTTCATTTATCTTAAATATATTAAAAAATAAATAACATACGTAAATTTGAAACAAATTGGAAATTTGCAATAATATTTACTAGCTGAAGGCGTGGCAAATATATACATTTCAAGAAGGGTTTGACCTATCAGTGGATTAGGCTTTTTTTTCCTATAATTTATTACTTTTGGCTCAAAGTTCTAACATTTTGTGAATTCTGTATAAGAACTGGTGCTTTGATGAGCCAGGACAATATGACTAGGCGTTTCTTTGAATTTAGTCTAAGTGAAAACATTTATGTGCAGACGGTTATCCTCTGTCTAGGTAGAAGTTTCAAATGAAAATAAAACGTTTTTTATAAAAATAAATACAAACATTTTGTGAATTTCTTTTTAAAGATATATAATAGATAGATATATATAGATAGATATATATTAGATAATAGTATATATAGATAGAATATATAGATATATATTATAGATAGATATATAGATAGATATATAGATAGAATAAGATAGAATATATAGATAGATAGAATATATTAGAAGATAGAATTATATTAGATTATTAGATAAGAATTATATTAGATAGATAGAATTATATTAGATAGATAGAATTATATAGATAGATAGAATTATATTAAGATTAGATAGAAATTATATAGGATAGATAGAATATAATTAGATAGATAGAATTATATTAGATAGATAGAATTATATTAGATAGATAGAATTATATTAGATAGATAGAATTATATTAGATAGATAGAATATATGAAAAGAATTAATAAGATAGAATTATATTAATAGATAGAATATATTAGATAGATAGAATTATATTAGATAGATAGAATTATTATTAGATAGATAGAATTATATTAGATAGATAGAATTATTATAGATAGATAGAATATTATTAGATAGATAGAATTATATTAGATAGATAGAATATATATTAGAGAATAGATAGAATTAATTAGATAGATAGAATTATATTTTTAGATAAGATAGAATTATATTAGATAGATAGAATATATTAATAGATAGAATATATTAGATAGAGAGAATTATATAGATAGAATTAAATTATATAGATAGATAGGAATTATATTAGATAGATAGAATTATATAGATAGATAGAATATATAGATAGATAGAAATTATATTAGATAGATAGAATTTATATTAGATAGATAGAATTATATTAGATAGATAGAATTATATTAATAGATAGAATTAGATTAGATAGATAGGAATAATTAGATAATAGAATTATATTAGATAGATAGAATTATAGGTAGATAGATAGAATATTTAATAGATAGAATTATATTAGATAGATAGAATTATTTAGATAGATAGAATTATATTAGATAGATAGAATTATATAGATAGATAGAATTATATTAGATAGATAGAATTATATTAGATAGATAGAGATTATATTAGATAGATAGAATTTATATTAGATAAGATAGAAGTATATTAGATAGATAGAATTATATTAAATAGATAGATTTGATAAAAAAATACATACATACATAAACAAATGAATAATTAAAAAAAACACTTTAATTAAATATATTTACATAAATAAACAAACAAATTAATAAGTAAAATAAAAACTATGATTGATTAATAAAAAAATAAATAATAAAATAGGCATTCAGAGTAATGTCCCTTGAATGAAACAGTGAAAATGGCGACCATTTTCAGTCGGATACGTCGATAAATGTAAACAATTCGGATTTTTCGTAAAATTATTATCGAAGCATGGTTTAACACGGAAATATCAGAAATTCACTTCTGATAGCTAATATATTCATTTCTGATAATGCCCAAAGCCGAATTTTATGTAGGAAAATACGAGAAAACTGTCCTTTATTACCAATTTTTCTATTAAAATGAATAAAATCTTTAAAAACTTAATATTTCAATTTACTATGAATAAAAAACTTGAAAAAATTTAATCTTAAAATTTTGCAGTGAAATTGACGTTAAAAAATGTCTTCGGTTTTAGTATTAATTCTTAAAATCGAAAATAAAATGAAATTTGAATATTTTTCTAAGAGAAAAACTGATAAAACAATCGTTCAAAATATTATTTTTATTCTAATGTGCGTAAAAGTTAAATAAAATTAATTTTTACCCTCAGAAAAACAAACTTTAGTTACCGAGAAGCGTCTCTCTCTTTGTATAAAAACAAAAAATATGTCAGTTTTGCTCTTTCGTATATTCTAAGAATCACACATTACTTTCAACAATAAAAATTACAAATTCTTTTAAAAATATTGAGCGAGCACGGATCGGACCAACTTTTTAGTTCACCTGAATTCTAAAATTCATATTTTTAAAATATCCGTGAAAAATTCGATTTTTTCCGCAGAAAAAAAAATTAATTTATTTCACGCAGAAAATAAAAATATTTAATCACACAAAAGATTGAAAATCTCGTAAAAATTAATGTTCTTAAAAAATTTTTTTTTGACAATTTAATAGAATATAGTACATACCAAATACATAAGCAAAAAAAAATTTCAAATAAAATATTATGACATTTTTTGCACTTTTTATTTCCGATTTCATTAATTTTTTCTAAAAAAACTATAGCTCGTTACGTTATACAATTTCATTGATATAGTTTGAATAACTTTTATTCTTTATAGAAAAAAAAGTAACAAATTTTTTTCCGTGTCATCTTTTTTTATCTCATAAAATAAAATAGGAGGGGATAGACCTCCAAAAAATATTTCCCTAATATATTTAGAAAAAAAAAACTATTTCAGATTATTTACATCCAGTGGTAAACATTTATGGAAATTTCGTGAAAATCGGACCATTAATTGATTTTCATAGAATTTTTTTTTTAAACCCCTTATCGTAACTTGTTTTTAGCTACGTTAAATTTCAGTTGATTTAACAGTGCAAAAATGAAAACATTGTTTTTCAATCATAATTTTCATTATTTTCCTAAGAAAATTTAAAAAAACATCAGGAGTTTGTTTAATGTTTTTCTTTCGAATGGAAAATTTTTTCAAGAAAATATTAATTTTTCTGCAAGTTTCATTGTGTTAAATGTAGGGGGGGTAAATTGCACAGGGCAAATTGTGGTACCTAAAGATCATTCATTGATAAATAAACACTGAAAATTTCATTAAAATCCGATAATTCCCTGATTTTGGTTAAATCATTTCTGTAGTGGGGGCTAAACTCATTTTGTCAAAAACCCATTATAGGCCCATTTTGGTATAGCTATATTAAATGTAAAAGAAAACATTAAAAAGTTAATTTTCCATTTGTTAATGACGTTTTTAAACGTCAAAAAAAATGGAAAATGTTTTAAAACGTCGTTTTAAAATATTTTTAGACGAGTGCAAAATATTAAAAAAGTCCGCGAATATACCTACAGTATTGACCAACTATTATACAAACACCGTTTTTTTTATCTTAAAAGAAAGAAAAAGAAAACAATAATCGAATTCAGAGATAAATTTAAAATCATCTTAATCATATATAAAAAAAATATAAGAAAAAAGGATAAGATCTTTTACAGTCTCACTCTTAAGAAGTAAGGTTCATTTTAATAGCAATTAAACTGAAACCCAACCAGACACCCCAAAAAAAGAACAAATTTGATATTTTTCAAAACTTGATGATACAAATATCTTATTGACACACAACACACACAACATTTTTCTATTAAAAAAACTACAAATTGATTTAAATCGAATAATGACCGAAAAAAAAAAATAAATAAATAAAGTAAAAAATCAATTGGTACACGAAAAAATCTTTGGAATTTGCAGTAAAATCTCAAAAAACTACATTTTATTATTGATTAAATTATTTTGATGAATCGAAATTTGAATTTTAAAATGCAAATTCTTAATCCATTGTAACTTTATTTAACAGTAATTAAAAAAATATTAAAGCCAGATTTTTAAAAATTCATTTATTTAGAAATGACTCACTTGTTAGACAATTTTAAACTGCTACAATTACAGTATAAACACATCATTTGACGTTTTGTCAATATTTTTAAACGATGAACTTTAAAGATATAGTAAGACATGAAGTAATTTATTTATTCTCGTTTCCAATTTTAAAACTGGTGACAAATATAAAAAGAATAATAATCTTGAACTTTTATAGTAGGAATTTACGAGCAAAAAGTTCAAGATTACCAAAAAGAATATCTCAACTTGAGTCATACAACAATGAAAGAATTTCATCTTTTTTTTTAAAGTAAAAAGAAATTAAAAACCATAATTGATAATTATACCTAATCTTGTAATTAGGTATAATTATCAAAGTAAAGTACTAAAAAAAACAAAAACTATATAGACAAGACTAACATAGCTTAATATAACAAAAATATCCAGCACTGGAAAGTATTAAAACCTTTTTCATTCCATTACTTACCATCTGTTGTCTAGAAGTTAAATCGTCCATCTTAAGTAAAACTTTGAAATTTGCGCAACCTGATTAGGTAAAGTCTCGTGTGACAACTGTTGTTTTTCTTTTTACTATCGAATACGCGAATTCAATTATTCAAGGATTGAAAGTTTATTTTGAAATAAATAATAGATAAATATTTTTTTTATAACTTCAGAAAAAATCAAATCAAAATAATTTGAATTTCTCGTGGTCTACGAAAATAAATGAAGTAATCGGAGGTATATTTTCATTAGTAGGCAATAGGTACCACCAATTTGACCCTGTGCAACTTACGCCCCCCCCCTCTACATTTAACACCATGAAACTTGCAGAAAAATAATATTTCTTGAAAAAATTTTCCATTCGAAAGAAAAAGCATTTAACAAACTCCTAATGATTTTTAAAAAATTTTATCAGCTTAGGAAAATAATGAAAATTATGATGAAAAACAATGTTTTCATTTTTGCACTGTTAAATCAACTGAAATTTAACGTAGCTAAAAAACAAGTTACGATAAGGGATTAAAAAAAAAAATTCTATGAAAAATCAATTAATGGTCCGATTTTCACGAAAATTTCCATAAATGTTTACCACTGGATGTAAATATATCTGAAATAGTTTTTTCTAAAATATATTAGGGAAATATTTTTTTGCGAGGTCTATCCCCCCTCCTTTTTATTTTATGAGATAAAAAAAGATGACACAGAAAAAAAATTTGTTACTTTTTTTTCTATAAAGATAAAAGGCTGAATAACTATATCAATGAAATTGTATAACGTACCGAGCTATAGTTTTTTTAGGAAAAATTAATGAAATCGGAAATAAAAAGTGCAAAAAAATGTCATAATATTAATATTTGAAAACTTTTTTTTGCTTATGTAATTGGTATGTACTATATTCTATTAAATTGTCAAAAAAAAAAAAATTTTTTTTTTAAGAAATTAATTTTTACGAGATTTTCAATCTTTTGTGTGATTAAATATTTTTATTTTCTGCGTGAAATAAATTAATTTTTTTTTTCTGCGGAAAATAATCGAATTTTTCACGGATTTTTAAAAATATGAATTTTAGAATTCAGGTGAACTAAAAGTTGGTCCGATCCGAGCTCGATTAATATTTTTAAAAGAATTTGTAATTTTTATTGTTGAATAGTAATGTATGGTTCTTAGAATATACGGAAGAGCAAAACCGACATATTTGTTTTACAAAGAGACGAGACGAGGCGCTTCTGAGTAACAACCGAAGTTTGTTTTTCTTTGTTCAAAAAAGTTAAATAAAATAATTTTTTACGCTATTAGAATAAAAAAAGTAAGTTTACATGATTATTTTATCAGTTTTTCTCTTAGAAAAAATATTCAAATTTTCATTTTATTTTCGATTTTAAGAATTAATACTAAAACCGAAGACATTTTTTAACGTCAATTTCACTGCAAAATTTTAAGATTAAATTTTTTCAAGTTTTTATTCATTTTATTAGTAAATTGTAATATTAAAGTTTTTAAAGATTTTATTCATTTTAATAGAAAAAATTTGGCTAAAATAGTTTGTCCGTTACACCCATCCGTACTTAGATGCATAACCGTCAGAGGGTAATAATATGTATTTTTTTTTCTGTCTAAATCACGGCCTGAAAATTACCCTTTCGCACGTAATATGGATAGGTTTGTTTATTTTTTAAGATAACGATGTAATTTTTCCCAATCGGATAATTTGATCTTCGAATTAACTATTTTTCTTTGTAACAACCCTGTACGATCTTTATTTTACGAGATTTTTTATAAACAAAGTTCGGAAATATTCATTTCCGTTTTATTCAAGATGGCCTAAACTGAATGGTGGTACCTAAGGTACAACCAATTTACCCACCCACCCCCTATTTCAGATAATTTAATAAAAATTAATATTATCTTGAAATAAAATTTTCCATTCGAAAGAAGAAACATTAAACAAACTCTTGATGATTTAAAAAAAGAAAGAAAAAAAGTCAGCTTACGGAAATAACGAAAATTATGATTGAAAAACAATAGGTGCCTCCAAAGCCGTCGCGTGATCAAGTTTACTCCATCTTGAATAAAACGGAAATAAATATTTCCGAACTTTGTTTATCAAAAATCTCGTAAAAAACAATTAAAGATCGTACAGGGTTGTTACAAATAAAAAACAGTTAATTTATAAAAATTAAGTAACAAGGTGGATGAGCAGAAGAGAAAATGCGGATTATGACATTAAGGGACGAGAGTACAACGAAATCAAAATGCAACAGGTTTAATATATAAATGCACATAAAAAGAGAAGAAGAAAGGTGTTCTGGTTTAGTTCGGACAAGCTTCGCGAGGTTTAATAACTTCTTTTAGAAGCTAGCGGCACCTCCTCGTTTAGGTATGAGCCGTAATGTTATTATGGGTTTGTTTAAAGGTATTTTAGGGTTGTTTAAGGTAGTTTAAGGTTGCAAAGTTTATTCTGCTAGCAGCCTATTGACTGCAAAGGTATCAAAGTGTGAAGCTTGTCCGTTGTTGCAAATTAGTTCGTCGGCTCCCCCAGTTGTTATCCTGGTGATATTGGTAATTGGCTGTCAGCCGTCATGGGTCAAAGACAGCTATCTCTCTTTAGAAGCCGGGTTTGGTAACATGGTAGAACTCCGTCATGGGTTTTTCTATCAGTAAACCTAGTTCGTAGGAGAGATAGAGCAA
This sequence comes from Doryteuthis pealeii, assembly GCA_023376005.1. NCBI lineage: Eukaryota > Metazoa > Mollusca > Cephalopoda > Myopsida > Loliginidae > Doryteuthis > Doryteuthis pealeii. The sequence goes on from CM042166.1 coordinate 63,553,550, forward strand.
AGCTCTTACCTGTTAGTAGTAGTCAGAAGGATTCGCCAAAGGGAAGAGGGACGTGTGAGTGCCGGTCCCCGAACTGACCCTCAGAAGGGTTACAACTAGAAAGAGCAAGAATTACTAATGGTCAGGGCTATTTATAGAGATCACCCCTGACGGTGATGATGATGGCTGCTGCTGCTGCTGACAGTCCCCTAGGGGCATGAGCAAGGCCCTCTAAGGTATCTTAGAAGGCGCTGGCATAAGTCCGTAGTAGTAATATAAAATTTCAATAAATTCAAAGATCAAATTATCCAATTGCGAAAAATTATATTATCTTAAAAAATAAATAAACCTATCCGTATTACATGTGAAAGGGTAATTTTCAGGCCGAAATTTAGACAGAAAAAATTACATATTATTACCCTAGCTATTAGCATTAATTTCGTCTGCTAGGAGTTTTAAAAGCGAATTAAAAATTATTAAATCTATTATTTAAGGTTAAACTTTGTCTAAATCGATAAGGAGTAACATATAGCTATGTGCAAAATATCTGTTGTATATGCAAAAGTCGAAATCTCCCGATTCACTAATACAAACTACATACACTCGTCAACGGGACGGATAAAGTCGGAAGTGCCCTCTATCGTTGCCTGGGACGGAATGACCATTTTGACATATGTCTGCGCATGGGCTCCAATCGGAGTTCCGCTTTGATAGTCAATTCCCAAAATTAAAAAAAAAAAAAAAAATTGGTAAATAAAATTCGAATATCATCCAATGAAAGCGATTCCCGGGTGAAGTGAAAACAATTCCAATTGATCCAACTTGGGACCGCCAATCTCTATAAAACGAACAGCTTTGAAAGGCACCGACAGTCAGGGCTTCAGGCACCATCACGAACGCAGGCCGACGAGCGCTAGCAAAAACGAAGGACACATCAAAGGGCGGCGGGGCACACCCCCAACTTACCCAAACCTGACCTCACCAGGCAGTCAAATCAACAAGTCAACACGCGAACATTTCTACATCATTCGTTGATACAAAAAACGCTACTACCAATACACAATATTCTGCCTAGAACAACAACAACAACAACATATATACTGAGCGAAACAAGGAAATTCTATTTCGTTCAGCAACCGCTAACGAATCTAAAATAATCAAGACTCGACTCACCTACCAACACCCATCACTACTCACTGACTTTTATTCAAGACACAGCGCCTACCACCACACACACAAAATTCTGCCTACATCACCGCCCCAATACCACAGTCAAGCTGGACATTTTACGAACTTAATATCCACCCATAACTATAACCAAATTTATCCTGTAATCCTCATTTCTATCCTTTCACCGTTCTCATGTTTTTCTTAATACAATTTTAAAACTTAAAATCTGTGTTTTGTTCATTTTCTCATCACCATACGCTTGCATGCAAATACGGTTTATAACATATCGCTGGCTCTATAAAAGGGTGATCACAGGAAATTCTTCTAAAAATCATATAAAATAAACTAACTATCCGATTTTAATAAATCTTTCGGTATATGAAGTAATAAAAGACGAATTTTTATTGTAAATAAATGTTTACTAAATTGAAAAGGCTAATAATTATTTTCGTTAGTATTTGTTTCGCGCATTGATCCCCCGTACCAAGATCTTCTTTTTTTTTTGTACATAAATAAATTTTACATTTTTCGAAAGGCAATATAATGACGGAACATATGTAAAAAAAAGATAATTCGCTACTAAATCGGTTTTGGAAATAGGGCATCTTAAACATTGGAACTTAAATCTCGTAAATAAGAAAACATATATATCTTTTTCTTTTTCTTTTTTTTAATTGTTAGATTATTTTCAAAAGAATTTTGTAATAAAAGTTCCTAGTGTCTACATTTTTATTTTATTTTTCAGGGATTTTAAAAATTTATAAAATGTAAAATAAATACTTTTCTTTAATGTACAGCAAAATCGTATTTATTTAATCAAAGAAAATATTGTATAAAAAATATCTTGCTAAAAATAATGACATAATATATGTCGGTTTTTATTTTATAAATTTTTGAAAATAATGTTTAAATTAAAAATTGTCGTCATTCTTATTACGGATGGATCAAAGAGAAATAAAAACTGGGTTTTTGTGGAAAACTGTTGTTGTTTTCACTGTGTTCTGGGTCCATAAGTTAATATGTTCGAATCCGTGACGCATGTATACTTATACTCTGTAAAACAAAACTCAAACAAACAGTGTTTGAAGAAATTTATTATTCTATTTGGAAACAAATAATTCTCCCGTTTACATCCAGAAAGCAGATATTACCGTTCAGTTAAAATTTTATTATAAATAATTTCTAACATTCTAATTCTGATTTTCCCAACTTTCTTTTTCAATAATATTAAGAGTTAAATCGTGAGGCATTATAAAAATTAAGGTTAACGAGGAGGGTAAGCAGAAGAGAAAGGGCGTAATTATGATGTCAAGGAACGAGTTAACAACTGTGCCTTGAAGTTACCCAACAAAAAACTCAACAGTTACTGAGAGTCACTGATTTATTTGCCAAAATAAAACAGCGATTGTTAAATTAAATGACAGTAAAATAAAGAATTCGTTACAACCTGCGTCTGTCTCTTTTCTCCTTGTTTTCTTTTCTTCTCCGCTTCTATACTTGTTCTTTCTCTTGTACGTTTGTCTCCTTCTCTTCGTTATCCTCCTCAGTATTCTCTTTTATCGCTCTTTCACTTCTGTTGGAAATTCCATAACTAATTATCTCAACCTGCCGCCAGGGTCGAATGCCAACAGCGTATGTTGGCGCCAAATACCTAGAGGTGATAGGTAGGGCTGTTTGATGTTAATATTTAATAAAAGTGTTCGAACATTTAATGACCATAAAACAATCAAGCACATGGCATAGAAGACAAAACTCTTGATTAAACAAACAAAATTGTATTAACAAAATGTATACAAAAAGGCAGCATCGAATACTGGGCGAGGTTCCGCCAAAAGTTCTTTTTTTAAAGTTCAATGTAAAATGTAAGATAATATTTTACAATTCACAAAATGAGAAAGAACGATTAAGTTTTTAGGTCACAATAATCATCAGTCAAGCTATATTTGTACTGATATTTAGTTTGTCTCTTAAAGCGATGATTATTTAAAGAGATAGATAGATAGATAGATAGATAGATAGATAGTTCTGCATTAAAAATTCTTAAAACATGAGACAAGGATTCTCTTAGGCAGGCAAAATCTTTCTGCTTGAAAATGAAAAGGTCTGAGTATTTATAGAATCCAGGTAGGATCCGCGATGCTCCTTTCGATAATTTTTCTTTTTAAGCGGGAACGCCTCTGATTGGTTGAATTTTACGAATTTTTATTTTGAATTTTATTTTTACTAGGGTGCGCAATCCACATGCGCAAACTACTTATTTTTGTCATTCGATCTCTGTCTGTTGAAGCAATAACTTCCGGCTCGCCGCATACCAAAACGTTACTTATCAGGGTGTTGCGGGGCCGATAAGGATGTCGACCCCACAGACTTTTGAATAAGTGAAACGACTGGAGGCAATGAACGAGACAAAGGCAGAGGATTTAGATAGCAGGAAGTAACCTGGTGGTCAATTTATTATCGAGACAAAGGTAAATCGGCAAGTTGAGAGTTTTCATCGTTCGAGGTTGGTCGCTCAACGTTCGGTCAGTCTTTCGTTGATCTGGGTGGATAGGTCGTCGGTTGTCGGATAGGCAGCTGGAATCCGGAATCAGGATACAGTGCGTCTACGGGCGAGGTTGGCGTCGTGGTCGGTCGGTAACGGTTTCGGTTGACGTCGTGGTCGGTCGGTAACGGTCTCGGCTTGCGGTTGGATCGGCTGTGAGCTCCGGTCGTAGTCCCGTCGAGGACTGTTCGGGTACGAGCATGAAACGTAACAGCGACGGACCGTTCGCTTAGCACGTGTGTTGCTTGGGTCTGATTGGCCTCGGTTATGCGGGATTTCAGACCAGCTTGTACGTGTGCGCAAATGCCTCGAGTAGCTAAGCGTTTGCTCGGCGGAAGATCGAGTCGGATCTACCAAGCTAGGACAGCGTACTGTCGGCGAGGGACGCCTATCCGGTCGGAAGACCAGATCTTCAAGGGATTTCGCCCTAGGATCGCATTCGTGGTTAAGGAAAGACTGAGGTGAAAAGGCCGACTGGTTAGCTCTGAAAAGAGCTGGGTTTGTTTAGCCTTGAAAAAGGCTGATATTGCTGGACTGGAAATGTTCGTGTCATCACAGCAAAGAACGAGGCTGGTCGTCTAGCGGCAAAGAAAGGCGGGTCGTTCCAGCAGCGGAGAGAGGCAGGGCTGTCAGGAATCAGGAACGGCCATTCGTTTGGAACAGGAATCAAGATCGTCAACTGTTGCCGGCTGGCTGGAACTGTTGTTGTCATCGCAAAAAAACGACTTTCTTGAATACACGAAATTTACCGGAAATATCGAATGACGTCAGACCAAAAGTTCTTTAGCAATGCTGAACTGATGGAAAAGGAATTTGCCTACGTGATAGAATCTATGCAAAGGGGTGGAGCTTAAAACAGCGAAACTGGATTTGTCTGGTCAGACATGAAAATGTTTGAACTTTGGGTACGTGCCTTAATAAGGGGTCAAGGCTGTTTTGGCCCCGACAAGGGAACCGTTACTAGAGAGAGACGTCAAAAGAAACGCTCTCACTCACTTAGCCCAAAAACAGGGTCCACTTATCACAAGAACCTTACAACCAGATTCTGTCTAAGGCATCGTATCAGCATACTACAGAAAGGCCGGTACGACCGCGCACTGACCAAAAGAAGAACAAATACCGAGACGAAGCGTCTTAACTACATTTCCCACCGACGAGAAGAAAACTGTGTTATCTCCAGTACTACAAGAAATCCCTCCACAGATAAGTCTAGTAGCAAATAGCATTAAATTTGCAACAATTTATGTAAGTTTTTGTCAATACAAGTGTCTGCATTTACTTTTGTGTTGTTCCTTCTTTGTCCGACAATTTGTCTACAACTACGGAGAAATAAGGGCTCATTCGAATCCGTAAATACTCTTACTTCGTCTCCGTAAATTCGTTCCAATTCCCTTCACGCGTTCTTTCTCGCCACTGCTTGTTTTACTTTCTGCTGGCTCACTGTCGCTTGTTTTGCGCGTGCTCGATATCGACAAAAAAGGGATCTACGAAAACACAGACCCGGTCTACCGAAACGAAACTGGGCCTTTTTCCTTTATGGGTTTTCGAGTGCTAGAATCACTTTTCACCACAACAACGAAATGAAATGCAGCAGTTTTAATACATATATGCACATAAAATGGGTACACAAAGAGAAGAAAGTTCTTAGTTTAGTTCGGACAAGCAACCCGGGGTATAATAACAGTTCTTTTAGAAGTTAGCGGAACCTGCACGTGAGGTATTAGCCGTGTGTTATTAGTTAGTTCTCAGCTCCTTTAGGTCTTAGCCAAGTCATTAGCTTAGGTCTCAGCTCCACGAGGTCTTTGTTATAACGCTCTTAGCGAATAATAAGACGTGTAGCCCAGTTGACGTTAACTGCGAGAAGAACTCACTTCCGCCTTTTATTTGCAACAATACAAGATGGCTGAAACAGTACTTCCGTTTTATACAAACAATGTTATAACCGGTGCTTCCAGTTCTTAGTATACCACATCCCTCCCCACTCAGCTTGAAACATCCATAGGTCCTTTCCCGGAACTCTGGCAAGAACTCCCATTACTTATATTGTCCGACTCTCGGATATAGTCACATCATCATCATCTGTAGCCTCTGGAGATTCCTGAATAGCAATTTCCCCAGTTAAGGGGCTAGTACTGGGTCGTTTCCCTTTTGTGTCTGGTTTAATGTTGGTGCGCTGTCTTTCGGATTTATTCTCAGCATTGTTCCTTCTTTCCTCCTCTTTGCGTTTCTGAAAACGTGTTCTCATGCGAGTTCTGGGGTGTTCATCTTCCAAGCTGTCACCGGTTGTTGAAAAACTGCTATCTCTGTAGGGTGCAGGAAGCTGTGCACAAGATGTTGAGTGCCCTGTAACTGTTTGTTCCCGACTCCCCCGAGGCTACCTTGATTCTTCTGGACCTCTCACAACGGATTCTGTTGGAATATTCGCGCAAATATGATCCACATGCCTTTTCCATAATCGACCATCCTCCAATCGCACTCTAAAAATCAGTGGACCAAGCTGCTCCTCTAAAACTCCGGACAATCATTTTGGCCCCCCTTGAAAATTCACCACACTAACACTATCTCCAATATGGAACATCCTTTCACTACGATATCTATCCGTTGTTCTTTTAGTATCGTCTACTTTCGTGGTGACTTGTGTAGATAAATCTGGACACACAAGGTCCAGACGAGATCGAGACTGACGGCCCATTAGTAGCATTGCTGGTGATTGACCCGTTGTTGATTGCGGGAATAACCGGTATCGGGCTAATACACGCAATAATCGTGTTTCCAAATCTCCAGTAACCTTTTAAAGACCACTCTTAATGGTTTGAACTGCACGCTCAGCCAGTCCATTTGAGGAGGGGTGGTATGGCGCACATCTAACATGCTTAATGCCATTTAGGGTACAGAACCTGGAAAATTCCTTACTAGTAAAACTGCTAGCGTTGTCAGATACAATCACATGTGGACTCCCATGTGTGGCAAACGTGCATCTCAACACCCTTTCTGTTTCTGAAGAAGATGGTGATGACACAACATGTGCATCTATATATTTACTGTGGGCGTCGACAATCACTAGAATCCACTTGCCCTATAATCCATGTGCACTCTGAACCAAGGCCTTCCTGGCCATTCCCAGGGATGCAATGCACTAGCCTGAGGCATATTTGCACTATCTTGGCACATGGCACAACTCCTCACACATAATTCAATATCTGCATCCATTTTAGGCCACCAAATGTGACTACGAGCAAGAGACTTCATCCGTGAAATTCCTGGATGACTCTCATGCAATTCTTTCAGTAACGCCTCTCGACACTTTGCTGGGATAATCACCCGTGATCCCCATAAAATACAACCCAGTTGTTCCGACGACTCATCCTTCCTGGTTGTATATGGTTGAAAGTCAAGAGATCCTTTTCCCGGCCGTCCATGTAAGATCCATCTACGCACTTGTGATAACACACCCCGTGTTGATGTGTAAAAAGCAACCGTTTTTGACGTCTAAAGCTGACATGGAGAGTACTACTTCCTCCGGACAAGGTAATGGCGTAAAATGGTTCTCTATAAGTAGCCGACTCAGTCCATCTGCATTAGAAATGTTTGAACCAGGTTTGTATTCTAGTTGATAATAATAACTTGCTAGAACCAAAGCCCAACGTTGAACTCTAGCACTTCCTGTTGGTGATATTGCACGGTCCTCTTTAAAAAGCCCAAGCAGTGGTTTATGATCCCTGATGATGGTAAATTCTCGACCATTGATATATTTATGGAATTTGGAAAATCCAAAAATGACTGCCAGTCCTTCACGTTCTATCTGGGCTGTTGTGAGGTTTTAAGGGGTCAAATAAGAACGAAACGACGGCTAACAAATGTAGAAAAATGTATTAACAGAAAGTAGACAAATACAATAGAGAGATGTGGAAATTACGTCCGACGAACAGAGTTATTGACACACTCGCATTGGCTTACTGCTAAGTCACAATTATCCCTGTTATTTATAGTAACCTGTCGGCGCATTCCATTAGTCTTATAGGGTGTATCACCTAAGATTTCACTCCACAGGAGTCTTAGTATCTTTTTCTCTTGGGGTTTATGTTGATAAACTCCGTCGCTCTTCGTTTCCTTGAAGAATGGCTTTGTTGAGGGGCTGCTTGCGGGGTAGGTAAGGTAAATGTGTCATATATGACATCAATTACCTCCTCTTGATCCGGGGAACCGCTGTTAATATCCTCCGTCAATCGTTTTCTCAATTGATTTAAGTGTCTCTTTTGGGAAAACTTGGGACCATCGACATTATAGACCATATTGCCGATCCTTTTCTGTATCTTTCTCAACTCCCAGGAAGACTTGTTACGGAACACCTGGAAGTATACTTTCTCACCATGGAGGTACCGCTTCTTTGGCACCGTCGTAGATCTTCCTGGTTTTGTCTGTCTCGGGAGCAGTTTGTCGAAAACAGACCTTATCTTACGCGCAAACATGACCTCGGCCGGAGATAACGACGAAGGTGTATTTTCGTTCGGCGTAATCCTGTACACCTGCAGGAACTGCTGAAGCGCTTTTTCGGTAGGTGTACCTTTGGCCTTCTTCAGGGCTCTCTTTAGTGTGTCCACAAAACGTTCAGCTTGACTGTTGGACCTCCGGTGGTACGGAGGGATGGTTATGTGATCGATTTGAAACGTATCACAGAATTCTTTGAAGTCTCCGGACGTGAATTGTGTGGCATTGTCCGACACTAAACAGTCTACAATGCCAAAGCGAGCAAACAGTTCGTGTAGCGCGCTTATGGTCATTTCAGTAGTCGGGCTTTTGCATCGAAATACTTCCGGCCATTTCGAGAAACTATCAACCACTATTAGATAATAATAACCCTCCAGTGGTCCCGTGAATACGTGCCCATGGGCGGTCTGTTTTAGGCCAAGGAGTGAATTTTATTGGGGAAGCCTTAGCTGCTAAAGCACAACCCATGCATTCTTTCACCATGCACTCTATGTCCTTGTTCATGTTTTGCCAATACACGTAGCTCCGCATTAAACTTTTCATCCTAGTAATGCCAGGATGACCCATATGAAAATCCTTCGGGATCCTTTTTTGTAGCGTAGCTGGGACGACCACTCGTTCGCTGTATAGCAGTACCTCATCGCATATGGAGAAGGCATCTGGACTTTGTTGGTCTTTTTGTGCTAGTTTTTCCTTCATCTGTATTATGAACTCATCGTTCACTGCCTCCCGTTTTATCTCGTCAAGAGTTACTAGGAGTTCCCTTATCGTGTTGCACAGCGAAGTTTTTAAATCCCTTTCAGTTCGAATGGAAGCAATCACGGTGTCTTCCAGGGGTTCACTCTGTTTGGGTATCAATCTAGAGAGTCCATCTGCGTGACAGTTTCTTAGATGGGAGAAATTCCATGTTGAAATTGTAATTTAGGAGGATCGTCCCCTATCTTTGCAGTCTATTCGCCGTGTGTGTAGGCAGACCCTTATTTGAGCCGAAGATGGTAAGTAAGGGCTTATGGTCTGTCTGTAATCTGAAGTGTCGACTGTGAATGTAACGGTGGAACTTGGTTACTGCAAATATTATCCCGAGTGACTCCTTTTTAATTTGTGAATAATTTTTCTCCGCTGGAATAAGGGTTCTTGATGCGTGGGCAATGGGTTTATGTGACCCGTCCGGCATTTTGTGTAAAATTCATGCTCCGATGCCATATGAGCTGGCGTCGCTGGCAACAATAGGTCTGGGTTGAAGTGTGTGAGAAACAAGTCCGACGTCAATATTTCTTTGATTTTTTCGAATGCTCTATGACATTCGGGAGTCCATTCCCAGGCCTTGTCTTTTTTTAACAGTTCATTTAGCGGGGCACGTAAATCATGCATGTTATGAATGAAAGTATGGTAGTAATTAGCAAGTCCTAAAAAACTTTGTAGTGACGAAACATTTTGTGGAGCCGGCATTTCTTTAATGGTTAAAGACCGCTCTGGGTCTGGCCGTCTTCCTTCTTTGTCGATTATGTGCCCGAGGTATTTTATTTTCTCCATGAAGAAATCGCACTTAGATTCTTTTAGTTTGAATCCGTAGTCCTGAATCTTTTTGAAAACTTGGTGGACATGTTGTTTGTGCTGCTCAATATCTTGACTTTTATTAAAATGTCGTCCAAGTAGGCGATTGAAAAATCGAGTCCGCCCAGCATCGTATCCATTACTTGTTGAAATATTGCTGGGGCGACCTTGATCCCAAATACTAACCTTTCAAACTTATATAATCCCCGATGGGTATTAATACAAATCAGTTTGGAGCTTTCTTCTTCGACGGGTATTTGTAGATAAGCGTCACTGAGGTCGATTTTTGAAAAAATCTTTCCCCCACTCATTTTTGTAAATATTTCATTTGGCCCTAGGAGAGGGTAGTGGTAATTTTTAAGGGCGGCTTTGAGCCCCGTGGAGAAATCGGCGCAAACGCGGATTTCATTAGATTTCTTTTTTACGTAGACAGTAAGTGCAGCCCAAGAGTTATATTCAATTTTTGAAAGAATGCCGGTCTTCTCCAGTCTATCCAGCTCTTTGTTGATCTGTTCTTATGAGGCAAATGGCACATTTCTTTTCTTCTTAAATACTGGCTGGATATTATCCTGTAATGCGAGTTTAGCAGTCATTTCAGTACAACGACCAAGACCATCAGAAAAAACGTCAGGAAAAGTTTTTTTCAATTCTTCTATTAATTTTTCTGACTCGGCCGTTGATTTTTTTATTTCCTGGCAAAAAGTGTTAATGGGTGAATTCCACAACTCAAATTTTTGCATAGCGTCTGTGCCGAATAAATTGTTTGTATTTTTTAGAAGAAACATTTTTAATTTATGGGTTTGCCCGTTTAAAGTTACATTGGTGATAATTTCACCTTCGAATTCGATTTTTTCCCCCGTGACAGATCTGGCTATTTTTTTCGTTCTTAACATCGTCGGTTTACCAAGCTTTTTCCAAGTGTAAGCGTTGATAATAGTTAAGTCTGACCCAGAATCTAATTGGAGTTTTATGTTTCTGCCTAAAATTTGTACCAGTACATATTTTCCTATGTTACTGCCTTCTTGCTCGACTGACTTTGTCGTTTTTATGCTGCTTCTTCCGGATTTCTTTTTCCTGCAGTGAGAGGCCTTGTGCCCGACACGGTCACAATTTAGGCATTTCTTGTTCCGGTACATGCAGTCCCTGTACCAATGAAGGGATCCACATACAGAGCAAGGATTAGGGGGCAAATCGTCGTGTCTCTTCTTAGGTGAAGAAGGAGTAACTTGTTTTTTTGGGGGGAGGTCTGAATTTGTTTCTATCCCGCAATTTTCTAATGTGCCCTATGGCAGACTTTTTAGAGTCTTGTTTTAGACTGACAAGTCTTTGCGAGTCTTCTGCCAATTGTTGCAGGGTCAAGGTTGGCTCGTTTTCCAGATTATTTAATACCCTTCGCCTAATTTCAGCGTCTTTCGCTGATACTAAACCCTGGCAATAAATTAGACATTTAAAATTGTCAGAGCTTAATTCAGACAGCTTAAAATCGTCACAATGTTTATTAAATGTTGACACAAAGGTTATATAATCTTCGCTTTCCTTTCGAATTAAGTTCATGCACTTCCAACGTTTACGGAATAATGAAGTCTTAGGGCTAAACAATTCTGTTAAGAGTGTGATGGTTTCTGAAAACAATAATTCGCTGGTCTTTCGAGGCAAAATATAGTCAACAAATCTGGTGTGCTCAGTCGTACCCAGTTTGCGTAATAGAAGGCGGACCTTTTTCGAGTCCGTCCAAGTAGCACAATCAGTGGCATATAAGTCCTCGTATCGTCTGTAATACGATTCAAAACTTATATCTTCATCTGGTGCGTAAGTTAAAGTTTCTATCGCTGTCCAGATAGCATTCTGTGTAAACGCGTTCTCGTTGTCTGCGTTTTGGCCCTTGTCCGTTATAGCTTGCATTAGTAATGTCTGCTGTTCTAATTGAGGTTTTTGTATTTCAATCACTTTTTGTTCAATTTGTAATTGTCTTTGTTGGAAAGATTGTTCAGTCTGTAACTATCTTTCTTGAAATGTTTTCTGTAGCTCAATTTGCTGCTGTTCCGTTTGCAATTGTCTTTACTGGAAAGTCTTTTGTAGCTCAATTTGTTGCTGTTGCTGGTATTTAATTATTTCTAGCATTTGTGCCTTAAAATCCTCCATTTTAATAATATGTGAAACGAACCAAAAAAAGTTTGAGAGAGAGAAACCGAATAAAAAAAATTCTGTTATGAATCCAAAAAAATTTTTTTTTTTTTTGTACAACTTCCTTTTTTTTTCAGCAAGTGTTATTTTCTCTGCTAATAGATCCTTGAACAAAAACGGCTTTTTGCTTATTTGGATTGACGAGTTCTTATAAAAAGAAATTCTCTTTTGCAGAGCTGCTACGATTTTCTCATAATCCGGATGTTGCGGTTTCGAATTTCAGTGTAGCTTGGTTCACTTTTTTTTCCTTTTTAGGTTCGATTACTTCACGAGTCTTTTGGGAGACCCTTAATCGTCTCTTCCAAGTTTTGTGTCGTTACAAAACGATAGTTGTATGTGAAGTCTTTTGAATCCTGCTTCGCTGGTGTTGTTATTGTAAACGATAAACCTGCGTAAATTACTTCGAATCCTTCGTCGCCAGTTTGTTGTGAGGTTTTAGGGGTCAAATAAGAACAAAACGACGGCTAACAAATGTAGAAAAATGTATTAACAGAAAGTAGACAAATACAATAGAGAGATGTGGAAATTACGTCCGACGAACAGAGTTATTGGCACACTCGCATTGGCTTACTGCTAAGCCACAATTATCCCTGTTATTTATAGTAACCTGTCGGCGCATTCCCTTAGTCTTATAGGGTGTATCACCTATAACATGGGCATAATTTCGTTCAGCCTTTGATAATGTCCTGGATACAAAATAAATCGGTTTTTAACTCCCGTCTTTCATTATATGCGATAAAACTGCCTCCACACCCACTGGAGATGCATCCACCGTCATGATAAGTTTAAGTTTAGCATTGTAATGAACCAAAACACTAGTTGACATTAGCAACCCCTTTGATTGCTTGAAACCAAAGGCTTCGTCTGGTCCCCATTTCCAGGGAACTCCTTTTTGTAGTAATTTGTACAAGGGAGCTAAAACCGTGCTGATATTGTTTAAGTGCCGCCTATAGTAATTAACAAAAGCTATAAAACTATGCAGTTCAGACACATTCTTTGGGGTGGGTGCTTTATGAATTGCATTGACTTTATCTTGCGTTGGGTGGATTCCTTCAGAATCAATCCTATGGCCCAGGTATGAAATTGACGACTTTTTAAATTCACATTTATCCCCTTTAAGTCGGAGACCAGCATCTCGTAATCAATAATCCTTTGAAAAACTCCTGGCGATGAAGCAATACCAAAACACAACCGAGTATACATAAAAAGACCTTTATGTGTGTTTATCGTAGTTAGTTTTTGTGATTCTTCATCCAAAGGAACATGTAAATACGCGTCACTCAAATCCAATCTCGTAAAATACTGTCCACCCGAGACTTTGGAATACAAGTCGTCTATATTTGGAATGGGATATTTGTCTATTTGCAAAACAGCAGTGACAGTCTGTTTAAAATCCCCACAAATCCAAACTTGACCATTTCTCTTTAAAACGGGGACAATAGGGGAAGTCCATTCTGCAAAACGGACTGGCTTGATAACAGAAGTAGCAACCATTCGCTGAAGTTCAGTTTCAACTTTTTCTCTAATTGTTAATGGTACGGGTCTAGCTTTCATAAAACGAGGTTTGCTATTTTCTTTAACATACAATTTTGCTTTTTTAATATTCAATGTACCCAAGCCTGGTTTAAAAAGTTCTGCAAATTCTTGATTAAAATCAGTCCATTCCATTTTGTTGCAGGTAGCATAGATATTAACTGGCAACTTTTGCAGCCAGTCTCTTCCAAGAAGACTTGGTCCAGAACCGGGTACAATTAACAGTCTTAAATAATATGTTTTGTCCTGGTATTTTACACTCAGGTTAGCAACCCCTTTAGGTACAATGAAATCACCTGAATAGGTCCGCAATCTCTGTAATGTTGCCTTTTTTATAAGTCTCGCGTTCGGCAGTAAGTCAAACTGTGTTTTACTTATCAGAGTAGACGAACAACCGGTGTCAATTTCCATTTGACATTGAATACCATTTAAAAAAATATTACACATATATGATTCACGGCTATTCGATCTCGTAAAAAACAAGGGTATGTCGTCTGTCTCATGTATGTAATCCGACACCTTTCCCCATTGTTCATTTTTACAAAATTTTGAAAAGTGATGTTTATTGTTACATTTAAAACAAATTTTTCCCCATGCGGGACAAAAAATATTTTCTCATGCCATTTTCCCCCACAACCAAAACAAATTTTTCTTTCTTTTGTAATTCAGTTGTGTTAGACTCAGAACACATTTTATTTACTTCATCCATCTCCTTTTTCTTTAAATGTGCAACGTCACTCATTGCTAATTCTATAGCTGTGGCCATTTTAACAGCTTCTTCTAACGGCATATCTTGGGACAATAATTTTTCTTGAATTTTATCGTCCTTTAATCCACACACAAATTTGTCACGCAATGCTCTTTTTAAAAATGACCCAAATTCGCATGTAGAAGCCAAATGTTTAAGGCGAACAAGAAAATTAGAAATGGACTCACCCTCCTCTTGTTTTGCATTATGGAAACGAAAACTTTCAGCCACTATTAGTTTTTTAGGTTTAAAATGCTCTAACAACAACTGGGTAATTTCCCCCAGAGACTTGTCGCTTTGTTTTTGAGGGGTACATACATCCTCCAAGACTCTGTAGGCCCTTTCTCCAATTGTACTCAGTAATATGGCTTTGCATTTTACTTGGTTTTCATGTCCAATATCGTTTGCGATAAAAAAAAACTGTTCTACTCGGTCTAAATAGGTTGATATATTTCCTGATTCAGATGGCTGAAACAGTACTTCCGTTTCATACAAACAATGTTATAACCGGTGCTTCCGGTTCTTAGTATACCACAGTCTTAGCCGAGTCATTAGTTTTTGGTTACAGCACCGTTCTGGGTAAGCCGTAATTAATTGGTTGTGGGTTCGTTTAGGGGTGTTTAGAGTTGTTTAGGTTGCAAAAGTTTATTTCTGCTAGCAGCCTTTGACTGCATTGGTAACAAAGGTTGTAGCTTGTCCGAGGGTTGCAATTATCTCGTCGGCTCCCTTAGTTGTTATCCTGGTGATAAAAGGTAAGTTGCTATCAGCCTTCATGAGTCAAAAGATAGCAATCTCTCAAAGTCCAAAAGCAGGATATAGATGAAGTCCGTCTTGGGTATTATTCTATCCGTAAGTCCAGTTCGTAGTAAGAGAGAGAGAGAGAGAGAGAGAGAGAGAGAGAGAGAGAGAGAGAGAGAGAGAGAGAGAGAGAGAGAGAGAGAGAGCAAAGCCCTTACCTGTAGTAGCAGTTAGAAGGGTACAACCAAAAAGAGGGACACGTGGTGGGCCGAACCCAGCAGTGAGCCCTCAGAAGGTTTATGACTAAAAGAAAATGAATCGCTATTGACATGGCTTTTTATAAGGATCACCACGTGACGATGATAAGGATGACTGCTGCTGCTGCTGTGTCGCTGACAGTCCCCTAGGGGCATAAGTCCCGGTGTAGGCCAAAGATAATAATATAAAATTTCAATAGCATCAAGGAAATGCTAAATTAGTAATTTGTTTTTGCTTCAGAAAATATTTTTTTATACTAAGAAAAGGTGCACACGTCAAGATGCGATAACTGTCAACAAAGAGTGGGAATTTACGGCAATTCACTTTAAAATGCAAAAATTTAGGTTTTATGTAAGAGAAATTTCTTTTTTCTTTTTTATAACACATAAACTTGGCATTGTTCTTTATATTAAACGTAAAAGAAAACATTAAAAAGTTAATTTTCCATTTAAAAATATTTTTAACAATTAAGCGGACATTTTGAAAGTCCGCGGTTTGCACATCTCTTCTCAAAAGCGCCTCGTCTCTTTGTAAAACAAATATGTCAGTTTTGCTCTTCCGTATATTCTAAGAACCATACATTACTATTCAACAATAAAAATTACAAATTCTTTTAAAAATATTAATCCAGCTCGGATCGGACCAACTTTTAGTTTACCTGAATTCTAAAATTCATATTTCTAAAAATTCGTGAAATAAAAAGAGCAAAATATGTCATAATATTTGTCTCGACTAGTAAGTACGATTCTACCGTAAGAGTTATGCTCCTTAGACCCCTTAAAGTATTTTCGTAAATAGAATACAATTTTTGCTATTCAACGGTCATTTCCGATATTGTGAGACAGCGGGAATTTTCAAGTCTTCTACTCGACCGCACAGACGTGTTCGTCAACCTATAACCCTATCAGAAGATTATCCTAGGCAACACAGTATGAGAATTCATTATCTTCTTTTCCTATTTACATAGCTATTTGTTTACTGCTATTTTCTGCTATTTTATTTTATCGAAGTTGTCATGCTGAGAATTTCCTTGATATACTTTTCCGTATCCCATGTAAGACCCTCTTCTCTTCGTATTGTTTCACTTATTTGCCTCTACCCGCCCCGGGTACTAGTATTTATCGTGTATTATTATTCACCCTCGCACTCTACCGTTGCCTTTCTCTTAGTAAGTTATGTTTGTATTCACTAGCCCATGTTGAAATAGCATTATTCTGAGTATACGTGCTGCTTTCACTGCAGTCTCAGCCTAAATATGTCTGTCTGAGCTCGGCCATTAGTTGGACCTTTTCCGTGGAGATTTGTCTCATAAACCCCTTGCTTTCACGTATTCCCCTTAGCATTGTTCCTACTCCCTGTAAGAATTATTGTCTCCTCTCACTCATGTTTTAAATGGCATTATTCTGAGTGATACATGTGTAGCATAATTAGCATGCCTTACCCAGGAACATCATATTTCTGGCCTTGTGCCAGACACAGAGAAACCTTAATAGGATGTAGCATGATTCTCAGACCTTACGGGAGTGGGCGAGCAAGAAGATAATGGAATTCTCATTATCACCTGTGACTCGGTTCGATAGCCAAGAAGTCTAGGATTTTGCTATTAAAATTTATTTTAATCGGTTTGTCAGAAGAAAGGGTGGTTGGCCCGTTGACCTCTTAAGTGACACGTGCAATTTGGTAGAACAGTTAGAACATTCGAAAAATTCCAGAATAGTCTAGAAAGCTCCACGCCCATTTCTATATAATGAGGGAACCTTAGATTTTAAAGACAGTTTGTCTGGGGCTGTGGAGTTGGTCTGACCGTCGGATTGGCAGAATTTGCCGAGACAGTTGTGCTACGGAGTTTTGCCGGAGTAGTCATAGGAAGTTAAGAGCATTATTAAAAACATATTTAAGGAAGCCGACTCTCTCTCTCTCTCTCTCTCTCTCTCTCTCTCTCTCTCTCTCTCTCTCTCTCAATAACTTGCATTAAGTGAATAAAATGATGATGTTATTATCATTGCTCGTGCTACCTGCCTAATACCTTATGTCCCTTATCCGTTCTCTGTAATTCTTATAATTACCTTGCCTTTTAAAACCTTGATTTGCCTTGTTATTTGCTGTGTCTGTCACATGTTTCTTTTCTTATTTCAGCTTTTTACCTTTTAACTACACCCATGGTTATTTGTGTTTTATCGTTGGAGAGGTTTACCTGCACGTAACTAGACTGTCTCAACCTCCTGGATTAGACGTCATATTAGGAGGCGTGACAATATTATTATTTGAAACCTTTTTTATTTTGCTTTTTAATTGGTATGTACTATTGTCAAGAAAAAAAAAACTTTTGTAATTTTTATTGTTGAATAGTAGTGTTTGATTCTGGACGAATTTAAAAGGACATGTGTCCGTCCTTTTACGTCCTGTAGAAAAATAAATGTCAATTGTAGCAAAACTAAAAATTATTAAGACAATAAAAAGAAATGTAAAAAAGGAGACAATATAGTAATTCAAAGTTTATTATGGAAAAAAAAGAGACAACTAATGACTTGCATAATTTGTCCTTTATGTTAAGTATAACAATTTTTGGCTGTAAGCCGAAAAAAGAAAAAATATTACAAACTATAGAAAAAGTAACAAAGTGCAAAAAAAAGGCATAAGAAAGGCACAAGGCCGAAAATAATAAGGAATTTTACAGTTATAAAAAAGGTTGGGTGTAATGATTTCTACTCACAAAATTACAGAGCACAGACAGTAAATGAAATGTGTGAGGGAAAGGAGAGAATCCTTTCCCTCACCGTCGGTCAACAAAGGGCGAACTTTCCAGTCGGACAGAGAGAAAACTGGGACGTCAATCCATCGACAATATTCCTCAAGGGAGTTGGTGGTATCTCCTCTTCCTTCTTGGGTGATTACGGTTTGTAGTTGCATCTAAAAAATGTTTAAGGCTAAAGTGCCTTTAAAATTAACGAAGCTTCTTGCTTCTTGCAAATAACATGGTATAATTGGAAATAAAGTCGGCTTTTCAAGACGACACAGAACAATAACTTTTCTTCCTTTTGAGGGGAAGAAAAGGACTCTCTCTGAGAGCCAAAATTATACAATTTGGGTTTTCCAAATATATAATTAAACAACTCAAATTCTTCTTTGTAGAAGAAAATAATCCCTCTCTGTGAGATTAAAAAACAATAATTCCGGGAAAGACTATGATAAACTTTCTCTAGTTTTATCAATCTTCGCCTTGTCCCGGTGTATAAAAATTTAACGTTGGAAAAAACCAACGGAGACAGCCTAAACTAGACCGGACTCTGCAAACCTAATCTTCTGTCTGCTGAATTTCGCGCCCCTTTTCAGGGAACAGGAAATCAGCCTCGTTCCAAAAAAACAAAAACAAAAAAAAAACAAAAACAAAATCCGACCAATCACCGACCGACCTGAAGAATTCAAGAATTTTATGGGCGTGCCTGAGAAAGACAGAACCTTTACAAAGAAATAGGCCCGTATCCTCCCCAAATTAATGCCCTTTACAAAAAAATCAAAAATAAACATTGAACTGCCTTCAACGCATATTTCAAGTTAAAAAAATTCTCAAAATTCTTATAATATACGGAAGAGCAAAACTGACAATATTTGTAATACTTATTGTCTCTTCTTTGCTTCAGTTACCCTATAAGTTCAACTAAAAACATATTCCGGAGTTATTCTGAAACACACACAAAAAAAATCTTGCAAAAATCCTTGAAAACCAATAATCAGTTATTGAATGTACACAAGATAACAATTATGTCGAATACAGCCACCCATACATTTAAATCCATAAATGTCAAAGAGAGATAATATGTAAATTTTCAGTTCTAGTTTCGACATAAAAATCACACTTTTACAAGTAAAACGAACTATTTGAAAGCTAAAAATTGAAGAAAAAAAATCATTAGGAGTTTGTTTAATGTTTCTTCTTTCGAATGGAACATTTTTTTTCAAGATAATATTAATTTTTTTTTCAAATTTCATTGTCTTACGTATAGAGAGGGAACTAAATTTCACAGGGTAAATTGGTGGTACCTAATTTACACCGATTTTAAAATTTGAAGTAATTTTTAAAGATAACTGTAAATTGTTAATTTTCTTTTTACAGGTTATAGCGCGTCGGCCACTACTGAGCTAAAGGGCTCACTGAATTTCCGAAAATGGCCGTCAAGATCGGATCTTCTGCATCAACCAGTTTGTCTGTCTCCCCTCAGAATTTGCGTTCTCACAACGGACACTGCCCGAATCTACTCTTCTGACTCGCTTAGCTCGTCTGCTCATTCTCGAGAAATAGGCCTCGTTAAATAATGTTTCAGCCCGGAACTTCCAGTTTCCGGCTGGTGTGAAGATCTTAGCAATTTTCCTTGGACATTCCACTTTGGCAAAAGTACCAACCTTCTGTAATCCTAATCCACCAATGGAATTCACTTCCGCTCATCACACCGAAGGGCCAGCTCTTCCGGTCATTTCAAGTGTTTCTCAACAAAATTTGGGGTCTTAACAACATCTGGTTTGAATTCATTTCTTCTGGCCACTTACGTGATCTTCCACAAAAGAATTTATCGAGCAAACATCTTTGACCAATTTTGTTGGAAATCTGACAGAAAATTATCTCCCCCTGCTGCTAGGGTGCGAATCACCAACACGAGGTTGGCGGGAGAATTAAACCCCATCACTTGTCGACCAGGACAGAAGCGTTTTAACAGCATACTTTCAGAAGGCTGTCTCAACAGCATACTTTCAGAAGGCTGTCGACCGGGACTTAGACGTTTTAACAGCATCCTTTATGAAGGCCGTCTCTATAGCATACTATCAGAAGGCTGTCAAATTGAATAGTCCCCTTTAAAAGGACCCCATCCACCGCTCATTTAAAAGAGCAGTTATCCAGGCGAGTAGCTTCTAAAAAGCAATCACTACACTTTTTACTTATCGCACGAGAACCGGCTGCACGGCCGCGTCGCAAGCAATTCTCAACACTTGACTTTCTAAGAACTTCTAAGAGAAACGTCTAACAGCACTCTATAAACTACGGCGACCAGAATACCCTTGCTAGTGCCATCTCACCTACGAACAGTAATTTCACCTCTCAGATAAGTCCTGTAGCAAATGCCATCAAAATTTGCAACAATATTTTTGTACCCTTTGTCAATATATGTGTTAAATTCTATTGTGTTTGTCTTCTTTCGTCCGAATAATTTGCCTACAACTGGGAGAATAAGAGCTCCCTAAAACCGTCTTTTTCCTCTTAATTTCTATCTAAGTTCCTCTTTATCATTTTAAGTGGAAAAAAATAATTTTTCTTTCTTAGACACAAGACAATTCTCGCTAACTAACTTCCTGACCACTTGTCTTAGCGTCTACTGGTCTTTCACATCAAAAGACTATCTCCAACAACCACAGTCTGCTCAAGTGGTATCGCCTCTGAGGATCTCTCAAACCACTTGACTTTTTTTCCGACTTCCTCAACAGACACTCTAATCATATTGGGTGGTCATCGACCGCCACCATCTGTTTTGATTTTCAAGTAAATCCTTTTATTTTTATTTTCTTCTTTTCTTTTACTCGAGATAAAATTCGACCAAAACCACTTTAAGCATTTCCGATAAGGATGTCGACCCCACAGACGTTTGAATAAGTGAAACGACTGGAGACAATGAAAGAAACAAAGGCAGAGGAATTGGATGTCAAAAGTAACACGGTGGTCAATTTATTTCGAGAATTGACAGAAACGTAAATCGGCTAGTTGAGGATTCGACGTTCGAGGTTGGTCGCTCAACGTTCGGACCAAATGTAATACTATGCTCTGGTCACGGAACCAAATGTAATACCACGGTGGTCGTGGCAACAAATGTAATTCTATGCTGTCCTGCGGGAAGGCACCAAATGTACCAATATGCTTGTTTCACAATTAATACGAACGCGTTTTTTAACAATAAAAGACCTTTATTAATTATACAGTGATAAAAATCATGTACAACCACAAAGGGGTGTCGAAGCTGAAGTGGAGTCGGAATTTTATGGACTGGCTGGCAATATATGTTGAGTTCTGATTCAAATTCAGGACTTTGAGTAGTATGATGACAAAGCAAAGACGGTGACAAGGGCCATGAGACGGAGCTATCAATCTGCTAGGGAAGCAGTTGTTCAATCTGGTCAAGAACCAGCTGTCCGATCTGGTCAAGTACCAGCTCTCCAATCTGGTCAAGGACCAGCTCTCCAATCTGCCTGGGACCCTTTTGGGTCCTCTTTTATGTGTTCCAAACCCCCGAATCCAGGGCTCTCATTGGCCAGCCAATAGAAACGCCGGACCAATGGCCCTACAGTGTAAACATCAGGAGGTGTACAACCCCCCCCCCACGTGGTTGCATTTGATTGGACGGCCAATCAAAATCATGGCATTGGGTTACATATCTCGGAGGTGGGTAACAAGTCTCCGCCCCAGTTTCCTGATTGGTGAGGCACCTGATAATATTTTTGTTATTGTATAAATGGTCCTGTCAATTGCTATGATAATTCCCAGGAACTGGCCCAAGACCACCCGGGTAAATTGAGATTATCAACATTTTAAAGATTTAATCTTTAAACTGTTTTTGCTAAATAAATGTCCTTATCTTACACAGTCCCCACAAGAACAATAATAGATAAGGATGTCATCAGTCATAAAAAGTCAGACATTCGTTTTTATATCAACCACTTTTAGCCTGGATAAAGTGGTTGCTATCTTTTGGAGTTTCCATGTAAATGATAATATGATAAAACAGACTTTTGCTTTACATCAACCTATTTCTGCCATTAGGATTGGTTTTGTTCAAAAGTTATTTATCATCTTGTTTCGACGCTACAAGAATGATAATATATATCTATATGAAAACATTTGTATAAACAAAAAGTCATCTGTGTTATATCAACCATCAACCGACCTTTAGCCATTAGAATTTCTTTGTGTTAGAGTAATTAATTTTATCTAGTGTTGACTTTACCACACCACTGACTTGTACTCTAATCTAAGTCGCTTGTACGATCCTAGACTCAATTGTTTTGTTTTAAGTATCCAGTCAGACATCGGATATCGCCAATCAGTCCATAACACTACAGTGTTATACAAGGGCTGTGAGACGGAGCTATCAATCTGGTCAAGAACGCGCTGTCCGATCTGGTCAAGAACCAGCTCTCCAATCTGGTCAAGAACCAGCTCTCCAATCTGCTTGGAACTCTTTTGGGACCTCTTTTATGGGTTCCAAACCCCTGAATCCAGGGCTCTGATTGGCCAGCCAATAGAAACGCCGGACCAATGGCCCTACAGTGTGAACAAAAACCCACCCACGCGGTCGCATTTGATTGGACGGCCAATCGAAATCATGGCCTTGGGTTACACATCTTGGAGGGGGGAAAGTCTCCGCCCCAGTTTCCTGATTGGTGACGCACTTGATAATATTTTTGTTATTGTATAAATGGTCTTGTGCCAGACTTATCTGTCAGTTGCTATGATAATTCCCAGGAATTGGTCGAAGAGATTACCCGCCAAATTATTATTCTTAACTAAATCAACATTTTAAAGATTTAATCTTTAAAATGGCTTTGTTGAATAAATTTTCTTATCTTATGCAGTCCTCACGTAAATGACAATATGATAATATATGTATAAAACAGCCATTCATTTTATATCAACCGATTTCTGCCATTAGAATTTCTTTTGTTCAAAATTATTCGGGTAAATTTTTCTTATCTTGTGTTGACTTTACCTCATCACTGACTTGTACTCTGATCTAAGTCGCTTGTACGACTCTAAAAACAATTGTTATTTTTATATCCAAAATTGTTTTTTTTTTCAACTATCTAATGAGATATCGCCAGTCAATCCATAACCCCACTACAATGTTATATCGGATAGGCAGCTGGAATCCGGAATCGGGATAGCAGTGCGTCTACGGGCGAGGTTGACGTCGTGGTCGGTCGGTAACGGTTTCGATTGACGTCGTGGTCGGTCGGTAACGGTCTCGGCCTGCGGTTGGATCGGCTGCGAGCCCCGGTCGTAGTCCCGTTGAGGACTGTTCGGGTACGAGCGTGAAACGTAACAGCGACAGACCGTTCGCTTAGCACGTATGTTGCTTGGATCTGATTGACCGCGGTTATGCGGGATTTCAAACCGGCGGGCACGTGTGCGCAAATGCCTCGAGTGGCTAGGTGTTTGCTCGGCGGAAGATCGAGTCGGATCTACCAAGCTAGTACTTAGCGTACTGTCAGCAAGGGACGCCTATCCAGTCGGAAGACCGAGATCTTCTAGGGATTTCGCCCTAGGATCGCATGAGTGGTTAGGAAAGACTGGAGTGTAAAGGGGCGACTGGTTAGCTCTGAAAAGAGCTGGATTTGTTAGCTTTGAAAAAGGCTGTTTGCTCGAACTGGAATAAGGTTCGTGTCATCACAGCAAGGAATGAGGCAGGTCGTCTAGCGGCAAATAGGCAGGCGTTCAGGAAAGGTGATTTTTCCAGAACATGAATCAGGATCGTCGAGGTTGCCGGCTGGCTTCGTAGTGTGTTGCTGTTGTTGCAAAACGACTTTCTTATATACATGAAATTTACCGGAAGCATCAAATGACGTCAGGCAAAAGTTCGTCAGCGATGAGGAAATAGTGGAGAAGGGAGGTTTTGGCTTACATGACACGACGCAGGAACACTTCGGCAAAGTAAGAGGTTGCGAAAACTGGATTTATCTGGTCAGACAGTGGAAGGGTTTTTATGCGTACGTGCGAAAATACGCGTAACGTTCTGAAAAAGGGGTCAAGGCTTTTTGGCCCAGACAAGCCCCCCCCTTCTAGAAAATTGATCTCAATTAAAAGAATCGATAGTCGCAGAGTTTTTTTGGAAAGATGACTGCGGCCTGATCTGGTTCGCTGTACAGGAGGAGCTGGAGTGCCTTCGATCGTCGGCGGTGTGGGTTCTTCGTCGTTAGCTCCGAGTCGTTCCAGAAAAGCAGGTTTAGTTCGATCAAGTGCGATGGTGTCAGTCGTGTTACCACGCTTGATCGTAAGGTGCTTGTCGGAACGGCGAATGACTCTGAAAGGTCCCTGGTAAGCAGGTGTGAGTGGTTTCTTCACCGTGTCGTTTCTGATGAAAACGAACTCACAATCTTGCAGTCGCTTAGGGACGTATGTCAAAGTCGATTGTTGTCGTGGAGGAGTGTATCTTAACCGTGCCATCTTGTGGCGGAGTTCCTCGACGAATGGTGTCGTTGCTTTCGTGCTTGTGAGAGAGTCGTTGAAATACTCTCCGGGTAGTGAAAGAGGCGTGCCAAACACGAGTTCGGTGCGTGAGCAACCTAAGTCGTCCTTAATGGTATTCCTCCAGGCGAGGAGGGTCAGAGGAAGGTTTTCAACCCAGTTGGTTGAGTCGGTTTTCGTGGCCAGGGATGTTTTGAGAGATCAGTGGAATCTCTTCACAAGGCCATTAGGGCATGGGTGGTATGCCGTAGTCTTGATGTGCCTGATTCCGAGAATGTTGGTAAATTTTCTAAAGAGGGACGATTGGAATTGCGCGCCGTGGTCAGTAGTAGAAGAATCCGATCCACTCTTTCAGGATGGACATTCAGTAATGTCCTTGATGGGCACGGCGGTTGGCCATCGGGAGAAACAATCTACCACTGTCAAAAGGTACTGGTAGTCCTGACACATAGGCAACGGTCCCACCAGGTGGATGTGTATGTGTGAGAACCGTGCGTCAGGGTTGCTGAAAGTGCCGACGGGCGATTTGGTGTGGCGATGAATCTTGCATTTTTGGCATGCCAGGCACGTCGAAATCCATTCTCGGATGTCTGCATTCATGTTCGGCCATACGAATCGATCCGCAATGAGCTTAAGAGTAGCTCGCTTATTCGGGTTAGACAGTCCGTGGAAGAGTCGAAAAACCTGTTTTCGAAGCGTAGGGGGAATGTAGGACCTAGGGACACCTAGACTGATGTCGCAGTACAATTTATCGTCGCTGAAGGATGCTGGGAACTCCTGAAGTTTCAGAGACGTGTTCGTCAGAACGTCCTGTAGCGTTGGGTCGGACTTTTGTTCTTTCGCAATTAAGTCCTGGCTCAAGGGGTCGTTGCTGAGGGCGTTAATATCCGTTCGGGATAGAGTATCTGCAACAGGGTTGTCCTTTCCCCTCACGTGTCGGATGTCAGTAGTGAACTGACAGGTAGTCTAGGTGCCTGATCTCACGGGAGGTGTATTTATCCGAGCTGGTACTCAATGCGGTCGTCAAGGGCTTATGGTCGGTATAGATTATAAGATCTCTACCTTCCAGTAAGTGTCGGAAATGTTTGATGGCCAAATAGATCGCCAGTAGTTCCCGAGAGAAGGTGCTGTATCTCGTTTGGGCTGACATCAGTTTGGCCGAGAAGAAAGCAATGGGTTTGCGAACAGAATCGATCTCCTGTTCGACCACTGCTCCTACCCCTGCGTCCGATGCGTCGGTTGTCAAGGATATTCGTATCTTCGGGTCGTCGTTGATGAACGAAAGTCTAGTGAAGTTCACTAGCGCGGTCTTCGCTGCGTGAAACGCGTTCAGGGCGTCGCCTTCCAACGTGATGCCTTTGTTCTTCCTCTGTAAGAGGTTTGTCAGTGGCTGGAGAATCGTGGAACAATTCGGGATGAATCGTCGGTAGAAGTTTATCATCCCGATAAAACGTCTCAGCTGTTTTATCGACGTAGGCGTTGGAAAGTCCTGAATCGCGCTGACTTTAGCTGGTAGAGGTGTGGTCCCATTCGAGTCGGTGTGGTGCCCAAGGAAGTCGATGCTGGGCGCTCCGAAAACGCACTTGTCGAGGTTTAGCTTCAAACCATAGTGCGAGAGTCGCTGGAACACTTCGTGAAGGTGTTTCTTGTGGGAGTTCACGCCTCTATTCGCTATCAGCATGTCGTCGATGTACGCGTACACGAACGGTAGACCTCGAAGAATTTCATTCATTAGTCGTTGAAAGGTCTGGGCAACGTTACGCAAACCGAATGGCATTTTCACGAACTCGTATAGGCCAAACGGTGTTGTGACTGTCGTTTTGGGAATGTCTTCTGGTGCCACGGAGATCTGATGATACGCCTTCGTCAGGTCGATTTTCGAGAATACCGTGCTACCTTGTAATCCGGACGTGAAATCATGGATGTGAGGTACAGGGTAACGGTCTGGGATCGTCGCTGCGTTCAATCGTCGGTAATCGGCGCATATCCGATACTCCGTGCTGCCAGGTTTCGGTACCAGGTGTAGTTGCGATGCGTAAGGACAGTCGGAGGGACGTATGAGATCGTCCTTTATCATTTCGTCGAACCTTTTCTTGGCATAGGCAAGTTTCTGTGGTGCGAGTCGTCTTGGGTGCGAATATGCCGGTGGTTCACTCGTCCTGATGTGGTGCTGAGTTTGATGATTATCTGAAACAGCGTCTACACAAGGAGTTGTGATGTTAGCGTACTGCTTCAGTATATACAGATACTCGCGTCCATGGCAAGTTGCTACGCTGATTCCCGTGGTATTGTGGCGTGTAGGAGTGCCTATGACGTGAAGGTTCGTCAACGGGTCGGATAGGGTCCTAGTGCTCATGTGCACTGCCAGTTCGTAGTGTGCTAGGAAATCTGCGCCATGGATAGGCATCTTCCCGTTGGCGAGTGTGAAAGTCCAGGTGAAGTCCCGTCGCATGCCGATGTTCAGGGTTAGCGTTTTATCTCCGTATGTTGTTATGGTGGAACCATTGGCAGCTTGTAGTTTGAACAGGGTGGGCTTAGCGGAGGGTTCGTTACTGCGAGGTATCACGCTAATGGCCGCACCTGTATCTACAAGGAATTTTAACTTATTCCTCCGGTCCCATACATAGAACAGACGACATCGAGAACTTAAACTACCGGGTGAATCAGTCGTAGCGATTCTCCGGTTTAGTCGTTTCCCTGTGCCAATCGGTGATTGCAGGGAAGGCGGCAGTTTTTGGTGTCGTCACCAAAGGTTCGGTGGTACCATCACATATTCGGGTCGAAATCGGTTCGTTAAAACGGAAACTTATTTAGTGGTGATCCATGACAGTTTAACTACAGTGTATGAATGAACTTTTTTGCGAATTGGGTTACGGTTTAGGGTTTTGGGTATTGTTACATAATCGCCGACCAGCACCTATATTTGTGGCCTTGTGCCAGACTTAGAAAAACCTTTAAAAAATGTACTACCGATCCTCTTATATTACTGTGTGGTCTTTGTAGAATCGCCGAAAAAGGAGTTAGAAAGATAAAATCTTTTAACGAGAGATTGGAGACAAAAAGTCTATGTTTAAGAAAAATCCAGTCTTTTGGGCGACAAGTGGTCTTTTGATCTTAGGGCTCGTGAACTCTGGTTGACCAGAGTGATTTGGAACTTTTTGAAGGAATGGAATATTCTATTCTTTCGGGAACGCGCTGGAACATACCAGAAGACGAAACTTCTGGAAGATTATTTAGACACACTATATAAGGAGCAGATCAGATTGGCAGTCAGTCGGAGTCAGTCAGAGATCGGGGCCAGTCAGAGGAGTCGGCCGGAGAGGCAGTGATCGAGGGTTAGTCCGGTACGGAGTTTAGTAAACTGTTGTCGCTAAATACCATAAGGAAAGGCCGCTTGCTGTTAGTTTGTCACCGAGAAATTTACGAAGAACTAAACCCGAAGTTAAATCCAGTCAAGATACACCTCTTGTTAAGATAGAGAATATTAGGGACTCTCTCTCGCAAAAGTTATAGTGAGGTTTTTATTCCAATAAACTCCTGAAAAGTAAATACGGTATTATCGTATCTTTTTATGAATGGGATCTCTGCCCCCCAAAATAGTAAAGATAGTATCGTAAAGGGGACGACCACTAGACACCCGTGGAGAAAGCCAAATTGACCGTGACTAAAAGACGCACGGTTGTGAAACCTGATACCAGAGAGAAGCACGCGGAGTGAAAAAGGTGATAACCTCTTGACCAAGTGTGTGGAAGGATTTAGGGGCTCGAAGGCTGACTACTAGAGATTCTGCTTGGAGTTGTAAACAAACCCACTACGCAACTTATATGCCTATTTAGTGCCGTGAAAGAAAAGGCGCTACGTAACATATCGATTTGGTAACGTGACGACGAACAACCCCGCTACGTTACAGTATTAAGGTTGTTTTTAATTACGTATTACTTAAAAAATACAACAACAACAAAAAACCCAAATTACTTTACATTTAATGTTGAAAAATATTTTTTTAAAAACCAAGTTTCATTGAAATTATACATTGCAGTACTAACACAAACAACTGAGACTAATGTGTCTATCGTTGGATTCAATAATTAATTTCAGTGGTCAATTAAATGTATAGTAATTTGTTTATTTTAATCAATACGTAATTAAAAACAATTCTAATCCCCAAACCCTTTTGTGAGCCCCCCCTCCTACAAATTTCTACTGCCACTGTTCGTTTAAACGGAACTATTAATTCCCACTGCTACTGATCGTTTTAAAAGCAAGACAACGGAAGCATTCCACCAGTTTCACACCTGATGATGACACAAAGACGTGCAGAAAGCACTTTGGTGGATTGCTACACCAATTCCACCCAGATATTAAAAAGATGGCCAGACAGTTAGATAGGATCGAACAAAAACTCGTCCGACAAGAATTGCCAGTAGAGTTTAACAAAACACACACACACACACACACACACACACATATATATATATAATATATATATATATATATATACATGTGTGTGTGTAAGTTGAAAATGGAAATGAATCCGACGATATTTTGAAAGGTAAATAAATAAAGGAAAAGAAAATGTTGAATGGATAAAATTGATTTAATTTGTGTTACTAATACATGTTTCGGCCTGGAGTTTGTTCATGTACGCATGTATTCTATTTATTATTATTTTAAATATAAAATAAAATAATAATAATAGAAAAATTATAAAATATTTAAGCATACAAAGAATAACGGCCTTCATCAGAGTAAAATGTTTGATATTTAGTAATTTGAAATATCAAAACATTTTACTTTTATTTATTAATTTAATTATTTATCCTTTCAAGACACACACACACACACACACACACACACATATATATATATTATTTGTAGCGAGGAATTTAAGTAACGTTTTTTGCCTTACATTCTTAATTTTGTTTTGAGAATTGAGAATTTTAAATTTGAATTTGGCGGTTTTGGAGACTACTACTAGAAGTTTTGTAGTTAGCGAAACACGTGACAGCAAGCCGTTAGTCGCTATCTTGGAATTTATTCCAGTTAAGTGAAATTGACTATTTGTGGAATGTCAATTTCTTAATTATTGTATTGAGGCAATTAAATATTTATATTTTGTCTCGCATTCTGCAATTCTTTTGTTTTGCTAAACAGGAACTTTTTTAACTTCTAGTATGAAAAAGAAAAGAAAATAGTGGAAAAAATAAATTCAACAATGTCGTCGTCGTCGCCGTCACAAAATCTATAGCACAAAATCCGTCGTCGTCGCAAAACCACCAACTCAAACATCTTCAGCAAGCAGCTGAAAAATCGCAACTGCTGCTGTCGTCACCCCACCTCTACTTATACAATTTTTCGCACGAGATTCTCGAGCCAAACCCGACCGCTGGAATCATCATAGCCATCATCCGGGCACCTGGCGCTTACATCCGGGACTGCAGCTTCTAGACTTCGGTGACAATGTTTGCATTCTGAAGGAAGCGGGTTCGATTCTACAGTCCGACATGTCAGGCAAAGCCTAGCCCGCTTCCTTCGAGAATACGGCAGGCCTTGACGTTCGCCACTCACCTCGTGTTCTCTGTCACATAACTATAAATTCCTATTGCAGTTTGCGAATTTATTTTTGGTAACTTGAATTAAGTTACTTTATTTTGGAATCCTGTTGAGTGTATTTTTCCTTGGGTTTCTTTAATAGAATTTGTTACCTAAATGGTGAATTAAAAAATAATCACCTGCCTTTTTTACCATTCAACAAGTTGGCTCCGTGGAGAAACTATACTCTGCAGAGAGTTTTATGTAATATTTACCGTATTTTGTTGAACAATTTATGGAAAGCCTTTAAGTCTTTTCTGAAGACACTTTGAATATGGCCTAGTGAATTTGCTTGGCATATTTGAAATTTATGAGTATTGTATTCCTTTTCCCCTGAAACAAGAGAAAAGTTTGTAATAGCTTATTTGCAGTTTCTTTGCGGGTAGAGAGAAGATAAATATTAAGCCCGCTTATTTTATTATTTTATTTTAATGTATTTCAGCATTATTTGAATTTTAAGGAAATTATCCCTCTGATATTTTATATTGGTGATTTTGAATTTTATCAATGCCGCCATGAGATTTGCCTTTTTTGGTGGTCAACTTTTAAAAATGTTAACCGCATTTTGGCGGCAATTTTTGTAATTAGAATTGTTACCGCCTTTTTCGGAAGCCATTTTGAATTTTTTACTGAGTTATTTGTGAAATTGCCGAACCTTTTCGGTTTAATTTCCAGATAACCTTTATGAAAAATTACCTTTAATTTTGGGTATTTTTTGTAGTTTATTTGTACCATTGGTAAAATTGGTTACCTCTGGACCTGACCGATAGGGTCTGCAAATTTTGGTGAATTTTTTGTTTTATTAAAGCATGTTAGCTGTAGTTTCCTGGTATTTAATTCCAGGTTTTTAGCTTTTTCAACTGAAAGTCAAGTATCTTGTTGGCTACTTGCCATTTTTTTTTATGGGAGAGTATTGGAAATTTTATCTTTTAAAATAAATAAAAAAACATTTGTGGTATATTGCAGGTCTTTTTTTCCCTTTTTCTCTCAATGTCTCGTTTCGTGTTTTGCTGTGAAACGAAGACTGGCGCCTAGTCTGGACCTTATTGATCACGTGTCCCCTGAATCGTGCTCTTTGGAACTGGGAAGTCGAGGCGTGTGGACGCGTCATCAGACTAACTTTGTAGCCTCTAGGCTACTAAATAAAAGTTATTAGGAGAGAAATACAGTTCTTTAAGGGAGAAATAGAATTCATAATGTCTCTGAGGACAAATTCTTTCATTTTTTCTTCTTGCCGGAGAGAAATAAACTCGTAATTCTTTTCCGTTTTCTCGGGGAAAAAAATCGTAATTTTCAAATTTACTGGCAATGATCATCTGCTCCTTTCACTTAGGACCTCTACTCGTATCTGTAACACTGCCTCAGGGCTCATCCAGGGTGTTTACAATCAATTATCAAAGAGCGAATAAGAGAGGAACAAACAAACAAACAAAGTTAAATCAGGTGAACATTCAAATGGCAGTGAGGAGGTATATAGTTCTTGCATTGCTTCCTTCTTTCATTTCTATCTGTTAATCACACATTCTTCTCTGTACTGTCGAGATAAGAGGGGGATAAATGCCCCCTCTTGTTCTTTTAAGGACTTCTGCTCCCAAAACTCAACTATTCGGTTCCCAGCATCTCAA
Source organism: Doryteuthis pealeii (assembly GCA_023376005.1). Lineage (NCBI taxonomy): Eukaryota > Metazoa > Mollusca > Cephalopoda > Myopsida > Loliginidae > Doryteuthis > Doryteuthis pealeii. Next base: position 63,585,184 of record CM042166.1, read on the forward strand.
CTCCTCTGTCAACTAAAAACTCGATTCCTTTCTGCCAACTAAAAACTCAACTCTCATGTTTGTCGAGAGGAGGGACACCCCTGTCCCCCTGGGGACCTCTGCTGGCACTGGTTTCTGGTGGAGAGCTAAACTGATCTTCCTTCTTCGGTGTTCAAAACTCAACTAACTTCCCCGGGGTCCAGAAAAACTAACTCCTTTTAGCTGGGATTTTATGTATATATATATATATATATAATTTCTACCCCACCATCTCCTTTCAGACTAACCTTGCTGGACACTCAATCTCATCTGCAGATGTTCTTTTATTTGAAATACTAAAACGAACAATAATAATACTGGCACAACAGATAAACAAATGTCCACATTATCAATTAACAATGAATAATTAGGCCCAAAATAAATATTTGTCTCTTGGTTTTGAGACATTTGTCTCAGTTAGATATCAAATATCTTCCTATCACTCCTTTTTATTTAATTATTCGTTTCTTAGTCATATTCACTCATATATACACACATGATTCACTATCTCCCATCCAAACACACAGATCCATAATCTTACATACTATATATTCACATAACTAATTATTACACATTCTTGAGGCTATGTGCTATTGGCTTCGTAGATCCGTCTTTGAATTTATGCAGTAATACGGCACCCAGGCCGTTTTCGCTAGCATCTTGAGCCAAAATGATTTTTTTCTTCGGGTCGAAATGCACTAATGACAGGTCCGCCAATAACCAGTCTTTTAGTTTTTGAAAAGCGCGTTCACACTCTTTCGACCATATCCACTTTGTGCCCTTTTTTAATAAATTATTTAACAGAGCTCTCATCTCATGCATTTTTGAGATATAGCTGCTATAGTAACTTACTAATCCCAAGAACGCCTGGAGTTTAGCTATATTATCTGGTGCTGGCATATTTCTTATAGCCTCAGATCTTTCCAGATCTGGCTTTCTACCATTACTATCAATTATCTGCCCTAAATATTTTATCTTCTTTAGGGGGAATTCACATTTTTCAGCACCCAACTTGAAACCGTATTCCTCTATTCTTTTAAATACCGCTTTAATATGCTCTTTATGTTGGACTTCGTTTTCACTTTTAATTAAAATGTCATCTAAGTATGCAATTGCATACTCCATATCAGCTAACATTGTGTCCATTATTTGCTGAAATAAGCTTGGCGCTATCTTCAGTCCAAAAGGAAGCCGATTTAATTTTAAAATTCCTTTATGGGTGTTTATTATCAAGTACTTTGAACATTCTTCACTGACTTTAACCTGAAGGTAAGCCTCAGATAAGTCCAACTTTGAAAACACTCTACCTCCGTTTAATTTAGTAAATATGTCTTCAGCTGACGGTAGAGGGTATGTATGGTTCTTCAGACAATCATTCAAGCCAGTCGAAAAATCGGCACACACTTTTATTTTTCGATTTTTCTTTTTTATATAAACTGTTGGCAAAGCCCAATCCGAGTAATCGACTTTTGAAATTACACCAATTTTCTGCAATCGGTCTAGTTCTTCATTTATGTTGTCTAGTGCCGAAAATGGTACTTTTCTTTTTTCTAAATACCGGCTTCGCATTTTCCTTTAATTCAAAATTGACTTCTGTTTTTGTGCACAGACCTAGTACTTCTGAAAAAACGCGTGGAAATTCGTTTTTCAAATCATCAATAAATCTTTCTATTTTATTCGGCTTGTTCTCTATAATATCAACTTTGTTACAGAAAGAATTTATCGGTAATTCAATCCACTTCTGTTGTCTTAAAGTTTGTACTCGTGAAATGCACTTCTCCTCAATCCGAGTATTATTCTTTTTTATATTTATCAGTCGTTGCCATTCCTCAGTCACTTTTTGTAGCGTAATATTCAGGTCCTGTTCCATGATAGTCAGGATTATTGATATAATTTCTTTGTCTTTCGGCGTTGTTAGCCCTTGGACAAAAATTAGGCACTTGAACATATCGCTTGATAATTCTTTTAATTTAAACGCCTCATACTGCGCGTTAACCGTACCTACATAAGTGACAAAATCATTGTCTTCTTGTTTTACGATATTTAGGCACTTATACCGTGTATGAAAAATGCTATCTTTTATCAAAAAATTTTATAAAATTTCTATAGTTTCGCTAAATGTCATTTCTTCTGGCTTTTTGGGGAGAATTAGATGTGCATATTTCATATTTTCCTCGGTTTCCTGCAATAATAGCGTGATTTTTTCCTCGTCAGTCCAATGCTGGCACCTTTTCATAAATATTGCTTCATATCTACGAAAGTACGCTGGGAACGTTGACCCAGTATCAGGCTCGTATTTACATTCAGATAGTGAATTTGAAATACCTTCAGCCGAAAGAAATCTAGAATTTGGTTCTTTAGTCGACCTATATAATAAGCCTTCCAAAAGTGTTTTATTACTTTTTTCCTGTTGTTTGAATAGTTGTTGCATTAATATTTGTTGCTGTTGCTGTTGTTGTTGCGTGAATTGTTGTTGTTGTTGTTGCATGAATTGTAGCACCTTCGTTAATTCTGTACTTTGTTCCATTTTAGCAACGTCCCAACAAGAAAATATTTTTGTTCCAACTGTGTACACAATAAAATTTTCAAAATCCAAACAAGAGGGGGAAACTTTTACTTTCTATAAATTGTTCCTCGTTAAGAAAACAATTATTTACTTTTCGTAATTGTTAAACAAGTGTAACGTTCTTCGTTAGCAAGTGTTATAAACAGTTATTTACTTTTTGTAAGTCTTGGACAAAAGTCTAACTTCTTTTGTTAGTGAGTGTTGTCCAGTGTATTTTTTTTCGTTGTCGATTAATTCTTGGACGGACTTTGGTTCAATTTGTGATTTGTTCTGAATTCCTCGTCGCCACTGATATATCCGGGTTAAGGGATATATTATGAAGTTGGTATTTGGTATATTATCGCAGTAGTTGCTGGTACGTCGAATAGCTTACGTCTTCCGAGCAGTCGTGGTGTAGTATGGCGAGTAAGCTTAGGCTGGTAGGCTTAGGCGCTTGTACTACCAGGGTCGAATATTTATACATGACACTGTCCAATCAGATTATAGTGAGGGGGCACCAAGGTATTTACATATTCATTACATCAATTATTATTATTATTATTATTATTATTATTATTATTATTATTATCGGTTGTTTTTGTTATCGTTGTTATTATTGTTATTGTTAACATTATTATTGTTGTTGTTTTTATTATTATCATTATTATTATTATTATAGAATAATTTTGATAATAGTAATAGTAGCAATAATAGTAATAAGATAATTATGATAAAAGTAATATTAAGATTATTATAATGATAGTAATAATAATATTATTATTCTAATTATAATTAAATAATAATAATAATAATAATAATAATAATAATAATAATAATGAAATAATTCTAATAATGATAATAATAATAATTCTAATAATAATGAAATAATTCTAATAATAAAATAATAATAATAATAATGATTCTAATGATAATGAAATAATTCTAATAATAATAATAATAATAATAATAATAATAATAATAATAATGAAAATGAAAAAATTATTACAATAATAATAATTACAATAATAATAATAATAATAATAATGATTCTAATAATAATGAAATAATTCTAATTATAATAATAATAATGATGATTCTAATAATAATGAAATAATTCTAATAATAATAATAATAATAATAATAATAATAATAATAATAATAAAGGGAAACCTCAAAAGAGAAACAGAATCACTTATAATTGCTGCACAAAATAATGCCATAAGGACAAACTACATCAAAGCGAAAATTGATAAGACCCAACAAAATAGTAAATGTAGACTTTGCGGTAATAGAGATGAGACTGTTAACCATATACTCTGCGAATGTAGCAAACTAGCACAACGAGAATACAAAACTAGACACGACTGGGTTGGGAAGGTGATCCACTGGGAATTATGCAAGAAATTAAATTTTGACCACACAACAAAATGGTATATGCATAAACCAGAATCTGTTCTTGAGAACGAAACGCACAAAATTCTCTGGGACTTTGAAATTAAAACGGATCACCTTATCCCAGCAAGAAGACCAGACCTAGTGTTGATTAACAAAAAAGAAAGAACTTGTCAACTGGTGGATTTTGCAGTGCCAGCGGATCACAGGGTGAAGTTAAAGGAAAATGAAAAAAAAAAATGAAAAAAAAAAAAAAATTGACAAATATCTGGACCTTGCCAGAGAACTGAAAAAGTTATGGAATATGAAAGTGAAAGTTATACCAATTGTAGTTGGTGCACTTGGAACAGTCCCAAAAGCATTAGAAAAGGGTTTGGAAAGTTTGGATATCAGAGGAAGGATTGAAACCATTCAGAACACTGCACTGCTGCAATCTGCCAGAATACTCAGAAGAGTCCTGGAGACCCGAGGAGACTTGCTGTCACTCAGACTCCAGTGAAAGACCATCAGCTAACACTGATGTGAAAACTCAAATAATAATAATAATAATAATAACGATTCTAATATTAATGAAATAATTCTAATATATTATTAGAATTATTTAATTAATATTAGAATCGTTATTATATAGTAATAATAATGATTCTAATAATAATGAAATTATTCTAATAGTAATAATAATGCTTCTAATAATAGTAATAATAATGCTTCTAATAATAATGAAATAATTCTAATAATAATAGTAATAATAATGATTTTAATAACAATAAAAATTAAATAAATTCTAATAACAAAGCTTTACATTGTATATCCACACGCATTTGTTAAGTCTCAGCCTCTTTTCTTCCTATTCGACTCCATATATTAAAATGCATTAAAAACAATTGGCTTGGTCAAAAAGATGCAACTAAATGCATGCTGTTTCCAAAATGTTGTCAAAATGGAAATCATTTAAATAGTATCCAATATTTTTCCAAATCCAAATATTGTTATAGATTTACCTCAAAAGCTCTTTCTCCTACTAATCTTTAAAGGCAAAATGTTAATTTAGTTCTGCAAATTTTCAATGAGTACACTATTCAGGGATTATTGACATTAGGAAAACAGGAATGTTTGCCTAATTTTGCAGAAGTTGCAGAATATATAAACATATTTTATATTTGGTGGACAATAATGAATGTAAAAACACCATATAAAGGTTGTCGGCTTAGACATAAATACTGTAATCCGCTTAGAGTAAATGAAGAAAGTTTTAAATTTCTCTCTGTATTCTGTGACTGGTTAGAATCTTGGAATAGCATTTCTAGAAAAAATGGCAAATTAACAAGGAAACCTTCACTGCTTTGCATCATACAACCTATGCATTTCTAGAACTGACTAAGTATTGCATGGAAGAATTGAAAATGCTATACATATTACCTGGCAAATTTCAAACTGATTACATTGAGGCAAGGTTTGATCAATACCGGCGACTTAGTGGTGATCAGTATGATATCTCAATATGGCAAGTGTTTGAGTGTGAACAAAAGATTAGAATGCTATCAGTTTTAAAATTGAGCTTACCATTTAATCAGCAATACATTAAAATTGATTTAAATAATTCACAAGAACCAAATTGGGATGAAGTGACTGAGCAGCAAAAGTTAGATATTTATAAATTTAGAATTGATGTCAAAGAGGATGATGTTAATGAATGTAGAGAAGTTCTTCCTGTAATACTATATTTAGCCGGTTATTGCTGTTATGCTGTTTTTAAGAAAACTAAATGCAATAATTGCAAAAACTTATTATCTGGAAGAGATAAAGTGGAAGAAATACCTGAAATAAACAGCTATTTTCAAGAGATTAATAGAGGTTCTCTTTTATATCCTAATGATACAACTACAAATTTTGTTCTATATAATTATTTAGTCATTAGTAAGCTGATAAAAAATCATTCTTTTCTTCATTCAGTAAATCAAAGGAAATTAGCCATGCACATAACATGAGCTTCTTTTTTTTCTTTCAGACCATGAGTTTCTTTTTAATGTTGACACTTGTGATGAAGGTCATAATATTGAAAAAAAATAGAAAAGATGTTTATCTTAAGCTATACAAATGCTCTTTTAAATAATTTTTGTTCTAGAGAAAATAATAACGTCATTAATAAGTTAAGCAAAAAAAGAAAACTTCAAACATTCAGCTGAATTTTATATCTGTAACCTATTTTTCAATAAGTATTATTTATCTTTTTAATCTATTGATTGTATCTAATTTATCTGGTTTGTATTTAATTCTTTCTATTTATTCCTCATTTACTTATAATTTATTTGTCTGTTTATCTAATTATTGATTGTTCATTTATTCATAATCCAGTTGTTCATGTATTAAGTAATAATCACTTGATAATTACAATATTGTAAATTTACAGAATAATCATTAAAATTGCAAAAAAAAGCAAATCAAAACAATGCTGATTATAATTTATCTAAACTTTATCAAATTTATATTCAAAAGATTATTGTAATTTGTTTGTCTGTTTATCTAATAATTGATTGTTTATTTATTCATAATTCAGTTTACAGTTTTTAAAAAAATTAAAATAAAAAACATTCAAATCAAAACAATGCTGATTATCATTTATAAAAGATTGTTTTCAATTTAAAAAATAATATTATGAACGAATTTCACTTATTAAAGGTTAATGTAAACGGTATGTGTTTTTTTATGTAACTCAACGCTGCCTTTACAGGTTTTTTAAAATTAAAATAAAAAGCATGCAAATCAAAACAATGTTTGTTATAATTTATAAAAAAATGTTTTCAAATTTGAAATAAATAAAATTATGAACGAATTTCAATTAAAGTTTAATGAAACGTAACACTGTTTTGTTTATTTACTGTCTTTACGAGTTTGACAACGATATCTATTTCGAAGGCTCGAAGAAGGCCTACTTTTGTGACGTCACACCTTCTATGAACAGGCCTTCTGATATCTTAGAGGGCCTTGGGTCGGGCCACATCCGAGTCATGACTCCCGGATGTTCACCTGCTGTCTGTTTTCGCACGCCTTTGGTGGGATTAGTTTTTCTGGTTTCTAGCACTGCTGTGATGTGTGCTGCGGCCCTGAGAAGGGCTAAGTACCAGTTTCCAGCGGGACGAGTCACGTAAGGTTTCTTTTTTCAAGATCCCAGCAGGATTCAAACCTGGATCACCGGTTCCAGAGTCGCAGGCTTACACGACTCTGCCACTCTGTCACTCGCCTGAATTGGTATCGTAAATATCGTTCCTCTTTCGGAGAAATACCGACCATTGAACAAAATGACGTCGTCAATAAAAAGGGTAGGGAAAAATGAAGCTACGAACGGTCTTACTTGATAGTAAACAAGAATTTTATTACAAATATCTCCACAAAGGAGGCAAAAATGAAATTTATACAATTCAAATTAGGATTGCATAGAATTCCCCACGCAGAGTCGCTAAATAGACAATTTAGACGCCAGGTAACAAAAATACAAATACAAAAATAAATTAAATACAAAATACAAATGTGTATAAAGAGAGTTACACTTACGTTAAGAAGAACGGGCGTTAATCAACAAATAACAACCCTTCAAAAATATACTCTCTCTCTCACGCAGGAGAGGTTAAAAATAGTTCAACAAAGAGTCCTTTCAAATGTCTCCTGTTCCTTTTCACCAAAGATCAAGACTCGTGGTTGAGAATTACTTTAACAGAAAGATAAACCTTCCTTCTGTTTTAGTTGTACCTTCTCATCAAAGAACTAGGTTCCTGGATGAAGATTACTCTAACAGAAAGATAAACCTTCTTTCTGCATTACTTGTAATTTCTCGTCAAAGAACAAGGCTCCTGGGTGAAGACTATGTGTGTCTTCTAGTAGCAGTAACTTCACGCTCACAGTCTTTCCTCGTGCTTAGATTGCTGCCGCCCTGGCCTTTTATACTGTCGGCATAATTTGCATGGGCGACGCTATACTCACGCCACGAACGAGACAGAACGAGACTACACCTTATAAATCTGTTCGTCAATGGCAACTATGCTTCTTTAGCTTAATTCAGGCAAAACCTGACAAGCTAAGCAGATGCGTTTCGCCGTAGCTAAGTAAGCTTGTTCATCACACTCCCCCCTGATCTCATGATCACACAGATGGCAGGGAGGGGGCGACCACTTTCGACGAGTACTTCTTCGGAGAGGAACGGGCTCCTCAGGTGGCAACATTTCCGCGTCTATATCGTGCGGATCAGAGTCATTCCCGGTGTCATCACCGCTGTCGTCCGGGTCTGTCCCTGCATCTTCTGATACAGAAAGCGAGTCTTCCGACCGCCTCACGTACAGCATCGGTGTCTCCGATTCACTACTAGATGAATGTGGCTCCACTGTCAGGCAGATTTAGTAGTAATTCTGATTTTGTGTCTTGTCATGACCGTTTATGCCTCCCCTCTCCATTTCCTCCTCTACCCCTGAATAAGGTACTCTGTGACCTGGTCATTCCCCCTGGTAAAAAATGTTACCTTATAAGAAATAGTTCTTGGGTTTTAATAACCCCAAATATATGTGTAAGTGCATTTTTGAGTTTGGAGTGCTTATTTTGCCTTTGTGTTATGTATAAGTAAATACTGCTGTTTGTGCAGTGAAATGGAAAAAGGTTTTTAATAAAAGATAAAGATTTGTAGGGTCTTGGACTGAGTAGTAATTTTGGTATTGTCAGGTCAAAAGAGGCCTTGCAAGAATCTGCCTTTCCGTCTGAGATGAACGCTTGAACAAGTCATAAGTTTTTGAGGCTCCCATGTGAGCAATTTTTTGGCGGTATATTTTAGAACCGCATTTCTTAGTATAGGAACTACTAAGACTTTGGTCTAGTTAAATGTCCAAGTCTCCATGTGTCAACAAAAGGTAGGCGAGTTCTCCATTCTCTTCTCTAAAACTGCATTTATTTTCATGTGTTATTTTTTTTTTTAATTTGTAATTTCTCAAAATGAGAAATATCATTTTCCCCAGTTAAAAATACTGTTTGTGCCTTTTTGTGGCAATTGAGTTTAAATACCCCAAACCCGCTTCGTATGTTTAATTTTGGTAATTTATAGTTTTAGCTTTGAATGTTTTTATAGTTAGAGTTTTCCGTAAATTTATAATACGTAAACCTTTCTTGGTAATTGTGTTTTTATCCTTTTGTGTAATTTGGGACCGAAGCAAGCATACTGTCTTAAAGCCTGAACATACTCAAAGGCTATTAACTATCGAAGAACATAATATCTGACGATAAATCTTCGTAAGTAAATAATCAGAAATGTATTATTCGTTTGAATTCAGGTTAATAAGAAAAGGTGTTTGTTAACTAATTTCAGTATGTTTTTGTGTTTAATTCTGTCGTATTTTTTCCTTAAATTTTATCAAAAATGTGTGCAAATATTTTTTACTAAGATTAACACAAGAGTGTAGGAATTTCTTACCCCCTATCACAACCGATTTAAATCCACATTTCACCAAGAAGACTCTCGACTTAGAAATAGTTGACTTGGTGTCAAAATGGTAGGAGACAATTTGACTTAAACTAAGTTGAAACTTATCTGTGAGTGGAACCGTTTACATCTTTTCTATATTTTTTAAAAATATTTTTTTTTAATTTTTAAATTTTTATTATGATACCCCTTCTTGGGGAAACAACTCGAGGCAGATTACTTATCATGCCTCACAACTGAAACCATGGGTAGCAGCGTGGTGGATGTGAGACACGGCGGGTGAACCCAAAATGGGTCAATGGTGTATCTCACGCGATGCTGGGCGGATGAGCCTAAAAGCGGGCCAACGGCCAGGATCAAACAGTTCAGTCAGGAAACTACTGCTCCTCATCTATAAGTCAGGCGTCTATTGATGAGTCAAATTAGCCACCGAAAGGCATCGATGACATCGAGCCAACCTAACCTATGACATTACACAAACATATCAAATCATACAGCATCGCCACTCTCGCTGAAAAAGGTGCGCGTCCACGGGTTCGAGCACTGGCCTGTGTCGGAAAATTGGCTACGGTGTCTCAACGTCCACGTGTTCGAGCGCTGGCCTGTGTCGAAAAATCTGCTACAGCGCCCCAACAACATCAAACACACACAAACCGCATCACACACAGAACAGACAAACAAGACACACCCACTACCAACGTCGTAACTCTGAAAACCATAGCTAAAAAGACAACCATAGAACCTAGGAGTAAGACACACCTACTAAGGTGTAAACAAACCTTAAATCTGGCAACATTCAATGTCAGAACACTAAAAACCATAAACCAACTGACCGAGTTAACTGCATCTGCAGAGAACAAAAATATAGACATAATCTGCGTACAAGAGCATAGACTCAATCATAGTGAATTAGATATAAAATATCAAGAAACAGGAAATGGATGGGTGTTCGTGTCTGCATCAGCGTGGAAAAACTCCACCAATTCCACTATAGGAGGAGTAGGAATGCTTCTCAGCCCCCGAGCTATAAGAGCACTAAATAGTATAGAAAAAAATCCAACCGAGAATCATATGCGCTACGTTTAATGGGAATCCCTGCATGATAGTAGTCTCGTGCTATAGCCCCACTAATGTCAGCGAAGAAACGGATATAACAAAGTTCTATAATGAGCTATCCTCCCTATGCAGACAAATTCCCAAACACAATGTCCTGGTCATTGGGACGACATGAACGCACAGATAGGCAAAAACGAGAACAATAAATACTGCCTACATAACACCCCAAACAGGAACGGTGAGTTACTAGCAGAGTTCACTCTCGAGAACAGGCTAGTGCCTAAATACAAAATACCAAAAAAGAAAAGGCAAACTATGGACCTACACATACCCAAACAAAACAAGAGCCCAATTAGACTATATCCTAATAAATAAAAAATGGATAAACAGTGCAATGAACTGCGAAGCATACTCCTCTTTTGAAGGAGTATCCTTCGACCATAGAATAGTCACTGCAAAATTACGACTTAGCCTACGTAGAAATAAAAAGCAAACCAGTAAGTCTGTACGATACAACTGGTCAACACTTGCCAACAGTGACATGCAATCGCTACGCTGTGGCAGTGAGGAACAGATTCAATATCCTACAGGAGGCATCTGAAAGCCCCAGTCCAAACGACGAATACAAAAACTTTGTCAGCGCACACCTAGAAGCAGCATCCGAATGCGTACCGACCGAACTAAGAGCCAAACGCTCTGTCCCCTGGGAGACAGAAGCAGTCAGAGAAAAGAGAAATAATATCAAAGAAGCAGCCCAAATTAATAAAACAAACCCAACTAGCACCAATCTATGCAACCTTAAGAAAGCCCAGGCAGACCTAACCAAAACATATGAAAAGGAACAAATAGAATACATACAAGTACAGATAAATAATATCAGACAATCGGTAGAAGACAGACAGTCGCGATTAGCATGGTAAACAGTAAATGAAATTAGCGGTAGGGAAAGTACCTCTAAGTCAAAACTAAAGGCAACCAGCCAAAAAGATAGGCTTCTAAAATGGAAAGACCACTTCCAGAAACTGCTGGGAAACCCCCAAAAAATCATAGAAAATAATATCCAAAAGATCGTAGATAAACAACTAGATATCAAGCTAGGGGATTTCACAACAGATGAAATTAACCAAGCTTTAAAGAAGCTAAAAGGTAGAAAAGCAGCAGGACTTGACGAAATACCCCCGGAGGTGTGGAAGATAGGAAAGTTCAATGGCATACTGCTTAGGCTATGCAATGCAGTATATAGACAAAAAAGAATAGAGAAATGGACGAAGGGCTGCATCCTCCCATTCCCTAAAAAAGAAGACCTCGGAATCGCTAAAAACTACAGAGGCATAACTCTCACTGCCATTGCAGCCAAGATCTATAATACCCTTCTACTTAATCGCATCCGGCCTGAAATAGAGAAAATCCTTAGGAGAAACCAAAATGGATTCCGCAGAAATCGATCCACAACCTCTCAGATTCTGACTATTCGAAGGATTATAGAAGGGGTACGAGCAAAGAATCTAGAGGCAACGCTATTATTCGTAGATTTCTCCAAGGCATTTGATTCCATACATAGAGGAAAAATGGAACAAATACTATTAGCATATGGTCTCCCCAAAGAAACTGCTTCAGCTATAATGATGCTAAACAAAAACACTAAAGCGATGGTAAGCTCGCCTGATGGCGACACAGATTTCTTTGACATCACCGCTGGAGTCCTTCAAGAAGACACATTGGTACCATATATATTCATAATATGCCTAGACTACGTACTCCGAACATCATTAGATACCATAAAAGAAAAAGGTTTCACATTGAAAAGGGCAAGAAGCAGGCGATATCCCGCACAAACAATCACAGATGCGGACTATGCCGATGACCTTGCACTTCTTGCAGTTACACCGGCACAGGCTGAAACACTGCTACATAGCCTAGAGGAGGCAGCAAATAATATAGGCCTCTATGTAAACTCCGGTAAAACAGAGTTCATGAGCTTAAAAAATAAAGGAAACATCTCCACACTCAATGGCAAGCCTCTTAAGCCAGTGGAACAATTCACCTACATGGGAGGTAATATCTCCTCCACAGAGAGCGATGTTAATACGCGGATAGCAAAGGCATGGTCGGCCACAAATAGATTATCGGTCATATGGAGGTCCGATCTCCCTAACAGGCTGAAGCGACAGTTCTTCCAGGCTGTGGTTGTGTCGGTGCTGTTATATGGCTGCACCACCTGGACCCTAACTAAACGTCTTGAGAATAAGTTAGATGGGAGCTGCACAAGGATGCTGCGAGCAGTGTTGAACAAGTCATGGAAACAGCACCCCACAAGGAAACAGCTATACGGTCACCTGCCCCCCATCTCACAAACTATCCGAGTGAGACGGACAAGGCATGCAGGACACTGCTGGAGAAGTAAGGGTGAACTCATAAGCGACGTTCTCCTGTGGAAGCCAACACATGGTAAAGTGTGGGGCGCCCAGCAAGGACCTACATTGACCAGCTATGTGAAGATGCTGGCTGTTCCGCAGAGGAGCTTCCAGGTGTAATGAATGACAGGGAGGGTTGGCGTAAGATTGTTGTCGATACCCGTGCTACATGCGCGACATGATGATGATGATTGTATTTGTATTTTATTGTATTTTGTGTGATATTGTGACTTATTCGAATTCTTTTCGTTTAATTCACAGTTTTCACGGCATGCACCGTATGAAAAATAAAGAACTATTTTGAACTACGGTGTTTGTTTGTACGTCCTTGAGCGCACGGTGCGAAACAACCTCTTTGTAAAGATTCGGGAAAGCCAAACTGGTTAGCAAAATTGTGGGACCCGACATTCATAATGATATCTCTTCTTGATGGCTTTCGCCCGAAGCAGTCGATTCTAGCCGTGGGCGAAGATCCCTCACATGGCGTGTCACGCCATTGACCTGGACGGTGTGGGAGTTGATCATTCCGTCAACTCGTCTGGTGGTACACCGTACGTTTGGGGGTTTGACCCAGCCGAGATCACCTATCATACGGTTCTTTCGTATCTCTCGGAATCTCCGACACTTGGTCTATCCCCTTTATCCGATGCTCGTAACTGTATATCCCGTTGGCTGGCGCAGTTTACATTGTCATATCGTCTCTGGGAGTGACGTTGTACATGTACATAACTTCTTGGATGGAGCACTGCGTCCTGGCTGCTATTCTTTTAACGGTGCAGTGACACCGTTCCGCTATCCCGTTACCTTCCGGAGCGTATGCGCCTCTGTACCGCACTCGCACTCCCCATTCGGCCGCGAAGTCCCGAAAGTCTCGACTGCAGAAAGTCGGGGCGTTGTCCGTCAGTATCTCAACGGGGGCACCACGCTCACAAAAGACAGATTTTAGTTGTCATACAACTGACAATGCATCCTGATGCACTAGTGGGCGCCACACGGTGAAACGCGTTGGGCCACAATCTGTCAACGATAGGAAATGACTGCCGTCGTAGTGTGTTACATCCATGCCCAATCGCCACCAGTTCTTGTCCACCTCGAGTTTACCCTTCTTCCACCGTATTGGGACAGGGTCCAACGCACAACACTCCTCACAGTCTCGTATGGCCGTCCTGACCATTGACTTAGTGATGCGGGACACACTCTTCGGACGAAGTAAGTTGTACGCCGGGATGTCCGCTCATTTTATGTATGGCGTTAGTTAACTGGCCCATCAGGGTGGCGCACGTCGGCGGTTTTGCTCCTTGCTTCAGCCTATTAAGCCATCTCTTTGGTACTCTAGTTAACTTGTCAGCCAAATTTCTCTCCGACGTGGTCAGTTTGACGTCGGATACCAGACCGTACTCCTCAATTAGTTTCTGGAGTGTCGACAATCTTCTGCGCACGAGCATCTCACTCGCGACTTTTGTCCTCACTCGAGTTTTACCTGTCAGAGTGTTCGTCAGCCAGTGGTACACGCACAACGAATCTGTGTACAGGTGCACCACCTTAGCTTGCCCAAAATGGCATCCAATTCCGCCAGGTTAATATGCTGAGCATCGTCCGTCGGTCGAAGCCAGCATGCATCTTCCAAAATAGTACCACGGCTTTCTAGCACCACACCCATCGCCAGGGAGCTTGCATTACCCCACACGTTTATTTCATTTCCGGCTACGTACCAATTCCCTCGGGCGGGGTCGTCTTGGTGTACTCTGGTCAGTACTTCAACCATCATTGTCTTGAGAGGGGCATCCTTCACAGTATCTGTCCATCCGTGTGTCACCATACTCGCCCGTCTCTTTATCGTTGCTGTGGCTGCACGGAGCCATCCGCAAACAGGAAAATGTCCCACCAGCTTCCCACAAGTTGAAAATACTGAGCGTCGCGTCAGTGGAACAGGGAGTTCTGGAATTACGCTCCCACGCTCCCACCTCAGTGTGTCGTGCTCCCCCTGACCGTAAGTCCCAGTACAAGGGTTCCGTCTTTCAATCGAGTAGGGTCCTTGCTAGCCAGACCGAAGGATTCCAGCCTGCTCTTGACTTCGTCTGCTGACAGTAGGTCCTCGTTAACGTATATGTCGTTAACATACGCTGACGTAGCTCTCATCATCAGCTAATATTGCTCCAACACTGTCTTGACGATGGCTTTCATAATTAGGGGCGCCACATTAAGGCCAAACCCGAGACGCGTCAAGCAGTATCTTCTTCCTTTGGCGATGACCAATTGAAATGGCCACAGCGATTCATCGATCTGTATTTGAAGATACGCCTTCCGTAAGTCAAGCAATGCCACATTGGCTCCCTGCCATCGCCATTCCCTAATTTTTTCGGCACACACATCCGCGTTTGCGGTGAAGGCGTCCACATGTCTGTTTACCTCTCTATAATCCGTACCTTAGCATTGGTGGGTTGCGTGACGGCAATCAATGGGATCAATCCCCTAGGGGGGTGGGCAGACGTTTCTGGGGATATGGTATCAGCCAGCCATTCGCGATCCATGTCCCCTATTCCGTGTCATATGCAGCTCTACTCTTATCGGACACTGTATACTCTGCGATGGTGTTATGCAGACGATCTGGTGCCTGTCCAATTCCACCTCGCCTTCTTCTTGTGGTCAAAAGCAGCAAAGAAATCCTGTTCATCAATCGTGATAGCTGCACACGATTCGCGTTTACCCCCGAGCCGCACTTCTCCAGTAGGCACGATCTCCATACCGCCTAGTGTCCGTATAGCGTCGATTCCGAGCAGCAGATCGTATCCAAGAGGCTAATCATGCACTACCGGAGCGTCAACCTCAGCACAGTTACCTTTCTCCCTAAGAATCGCAACATTTCCGACTCCACAGCACCCTTGGACGTCCCGTCGATTGTCCTAATCACCATATCTCACCTAGTCCAGGCCCGACAGCGGTTTGCACTAATTATAGTGCGGGAACACCCCCGTATCAACGAAAGCCAAACACATTATGCCATCCACACGTATGCTGACCGCTGACAAAGCCGCATTCACTGACTGGAAGGGGACAAGGGTGGCGACAGTACCCTGTCCCCAGACCCGTTTCCCGGACAATTGCGTGCAATGTGTCCCAGTTTGTTGCAGCGGTAGTAACGCTGTTTGATCCCACTTGTACCCCCTGCATTATTTAGACTCCAGCACTCCCGGGAGAAGTGACTCGGACCCCCACACTTGTAGCGCGGAAATCATCAGCAGCACTTTCCGATTTAGATGGCGCTTGCTCTACCCTTGCAGCTGCTGCAGCGTGTTCAGCCTCCTTTACAATGGTACGGGCCATAGCAAGCTGCTGGTCAATACCCATCTCTCCCAGTTTTGATGATGCTCGCATGAGCCGGCTGACGTCCTCAAGCAGTCCTTCCATGAACACACATCCCAGTACTCGGTCGCTTACGCCTCCAAATGCTACCGACAGCCTCCGTAAATCAGCCAGGTACACGTCAACAGTTTCACCTGGGCAGAGTCGTCGTCCAATGAATTGCTTCCAAGCAAAAGATTCATCCATGCCGAATGCTGTGTACAGAGCATGTTTTATTTCATCCAATTCCGCTTCATCCTTGAGTTGTTGGTAGACTGCGTAAGCACCTCCCGTCAATCTCAACGGGATAACTTCTGCTGGCGCCTTTATCTTGGACAGCCTGCAGACGCACTCCGCTTTCTCGAACCATTCAACAATAGATGGACCAGTGGGGGATCCATCAAACTCGGGTAATAATTTCACGTCGAAACCGTTCATTATGGAGTAGTAGCCGAAATAGCTTGTGTCTTCTAGTAGCAGTAACTTCACACTCACAGTCTTTCTTCGTGCTTAGATTGCTGCCTCTCTGGCAAAGAAATGAGCTCCTTTTATACCGTCGGCATAATTTGCATGGGCGACGCTATACTCACGCCACGAACGAGACAGAACGAGACCACACCTTATAAATCTGCTCGTCAATGGCAACTATGCTTCTTTAGCTTAATTCAGGCAAAATCTGACAAGCAAAGCAGATGCGTTTCGCCGGAGGTAAGAAACCTTGTTCATCACACTATGGCTGGCTCTTCTGCGCTGGTATCTCTCACTTTCCACGCGTTGCTGTCCGTTATTTCTCAAAGGGATGGGCAATCCAACAACAAAGTTTCTTCCGTGGTCATAAGAATATGTGAGAAAGGAACCGCGACCTTTTCGCGAAAGGAAAATGACGAGACCTCCGTCTTAGCCTTTCTAGGAAATTTGTAGGGTTGCAACAGCAATTAGCCACCTTTTCTTAATTGAGGCTCTTCTCCGAAACCGGCCAATGTCTGTATTTAAGCAGCTTAGGGGTGCGTCACTCAGTGCTATGACAGGACAATCTGTTAGTTGCGTCCTCACCCCTCGATTCCCATTTCCCAAGAGGCATATTTTAGGGCACACGTGACCGATTCCAGTCACGGGGGCCCCTTTTTTCCATTTGTTTTCGTATAAAAATGGGGCAAATTACACCTTATGAAGACACAATTGAAGCTCTCTCCTCGGCTTCTCCAATGGCCCTCAAGGTTCTAGCCCTGCTTCTTCCAGAGATTGACAGCTGTTTCATGAGCCTGTAGGCAGATGAGCATACAAATGCCCTGTCACCAACCTCGACTGAATCCAGCGTCCCTCAAGGTCTCTGGCCAAGTCGGTGTACTTTTCTGTTTTGTAGACATGGGCATCTTGACTCCTAGTGGAGCATTATGTTGAGCCGGTCTTCTCGGTGACTTCTAGGTAGTCGTTTCACACAGGGCACTCCCAATCATCTGATTCCATCAGTATGCCTTGTCTGCAAGCTCTACGTGGGATGTTTGTAGTTGGACAAGTTTTCTTGCCTCCTGTCTCATGCGTCATCCTTTGCTCTTGGTCGTATTGAATTCGACGGCTTCAGTAAGCTTTTTCAGCACTTGGTTGTGCCTCTAAGTGAGTGAGAGCTGCTTTGCAAGAGCTGAGAATCTGTTCCAATGTCTGTCTTTCGATACAAAGCGGACAGGAGGGGTCTTTAGATCTCCCCCATTTTACCAGTTTGGCATTCGAGAGTATGAGGTCGCACACTGATCTGAGAATGAAGCTGATCCTGAGTGGATCCATATGCCACAGGCCGTTCCAAATAATGCTTCTATGAGCACACTTTCTCAAGTTGTCCATTCTCCCTGTTAACTTTGTTGCACTTCTTTCTGGAGCCTTCTTTTGTCTTCCTCTTCCCTGATTTTTTGGATCAAGTCTTTCTTTAGTTTTCCTTTAGTCTCTGACTACCATTCTATTTTAGAGGATCCAAGACATTGTCAGTTGGTCTAAGTATGTCCAATGACCTCTCTCATCCTTAGGCTCTCCTTAGCTATCCCTATAGCTTCCTTCATCTTCCACTTCTTGTCTGTTCTCAGCTCCGGTTGAACAGCTCTCACGATCAGGCCTGTTGAATCTTCAAGCATGATGAGGAGTCTGGCTTTCCCTGCCATGTACTCTTCCAGGATTTCAGCTTTGATTGGCGGCAGTAGAGTGCGATGTCTGTGATACAGGTAGGATGCCAAGCCATTTCCCTGTATACTTGTTGATTTTTGCTTCCATGGTTTCCGTGGTTTCCACAGTGCTCGAACAAATGTATATCAACAGTGGCCAGAGGAGTTTGGAGGTGAGCATGAACCATGTATTTGCCAGGAAGGCTGTATGAGTCCAATGTCTCAAGTCATTCCTCAGTCATTTTAATGGTTTCTTTTCCTCGGTATGTGTCTTTCAGGGAGGCATCATACCCTCTTCCCAGGATTTTGACTGGTTCCTCGGAAACTTTTGGAATGACCTTGTCCAGTGCTGAAGGTCACTGACTCATCAACTTTTACATTGCGCAGGGATAGGATTCCGGATTTCTTTGGTTTGAACAGCCTTCTGACCACAACCAGCACAGAGGTTTATGGTAGCCATTGCTGAGGTCTGCCGGTTTTGCACCACCAGAAGCTGTCCTTAGTAGGATTTCAATTACCAGCACGAACAAGTTGAGAGAGATGGCATATCTTATGGCGATGCTGACGTCCATGTCTATCCAGTTGGTTATGTACCCCGTTTCGAGAATCCATTGTTGTTCAACATTTCTAGGGTGTTGGGTGGCAAGTGGTACGCTTGGAGAGACATCTGGATCAACTCAACATATGCGTTAGCAAGGTCACGCTATATAACGTCAAGGTCTTTCTTTCCTGTTTTGACTTTCTGAATTGTATTCCAAAACATCGTGGCGTGTTCTAGGCAGTCGGGTATTCCTAGTATGCCTCCATTCTAGACAGACACATCCAGATAATTGTTTTTTCCGTATGTATCTGGTCAATCTGGCAGCCATGACAGAGAAGAATATCTTCCCTTCCACATTCAGGAGTGAGATGGATCTGAACTGGTTGATGGTGCTTGAGTTTTGTTCTTTGGGGTGTAGACACCATCAGCCATCACCCATTGGGCACTGACCTCGTTGTTCCATTCAGATATGTAACTCGGGAACCTTCGTTGCACATGGTCGATAACTCCACGTAATGTTCTGTACTGACCGATTCGAAGGGTACGAGAAAGAGACAGGTTTACAAGGATAAATAAAACACAACAAAAAGTTAGATGACTAGACGCTAATGGAGGATGAAGGTGTGATACTTTGTGCAGATTGAGTGGGGCAGTTTATGTTGTCAGCTGGCAAGAAAGTTGTCTTGAGTCGGCTGCTAGGATAACTACAAGTCTGACTGGTATCCTATCGTGTGGGACTTATTTTCTATCTATCAACTGCTCACTGGACGAGACTGTCGGTCTGAAACTGCTGAAGGGTGGAATCTGCATATATTCAACCAGCTCAGGTTGAATATATTCAGATTCCACCCTTGATTTGACCACCCAGAAATTAGATACTAACTTTTTCTATCAGACATCATGGCTCCAATTTCTCCTAAAGTTATAGTCATTACATTTTCACCAGTCTCAATGTACCCAATTTTCAGGCCATTAACATTTTCAAGACTCATTTTCTCTTAAAAATAGCCACCTAAAGATATTATCTCTGTCTTCACTTCATGGTAGCTGTACATCTTTTATGACTCTCCTGAACCTTATCTGACTGATCCTTTGTCCCCCTACGGATACACACACCCGTATACATACACCTGGACCTAACATTCTATTTTCCTTCTTTTTTTCTGACCGTATTCTCACTTAACCATTGTGTCACACCTGTCACTTGATGCTGAAGTCAGTTGCCAGATCGGAAAAGCTGCCTCCACTTTTGGGAAGCTCACAGCGAGAGTGTAGGACAACAGCGGGCTCACTGTCCATACAAAGGTACAAGTGTTGAGGGCATGTGTTATCAGCACCCTCTTGTATGAAAGTGAAATCTGGACCCCTACACTCCCACCAAGAGCGACAACTAAATAGAATTTACCTTCGCTACCTTAAACGTATACTGGGCATCACCTGGAGAGACAGGATCACTAACACAGCAGTTCTAGAGAGAGCTCAACTTCTCAACTTGTGTTCTCTATTGAGACAGCGTCGTCTCCGATGGCCATGCCATGTCTGCCTGATGGATGATGGTAAGAGACAGATTGGTCGCCCCCAGCTGCGTTTCAAGGATGTCTGCAATAATGATCTCAAGTGCCTTGGCATTGCCCCTTCCATCTGGGAAAATTTGCCTCAGGACCGCCCTCAGTGGCACAGTCTCTCCGTAGCGGACTGAAGCCACCCTGGCGCAACACCATGAAGCCAAGAGGTCCAGAAGAAAGCAGCGACAACAAAGCACCCGCACATCAACATCTTCAAGAATAGTCTTCACATGCGATATCTGTGGCCGAGAATGTTTTTCGAACATTGGACTTCACAGTCACAAGAGGCACTGTAACTTCAGGGGCATAAAAAGTATATCATAGTCTTCCGAGACTGAAATGCCAATGGTTGTTCCTCTGATTTCTGTTTAACTTGCATCTTTTAATTTATTGTCATTTTAAATATTGTTTGAGTGACCGGAATTCGTTTTCATTTTGGCCTCAACAATACTCATCAGGTCTCATAGTAGATGTGAAACTTTACTACTTTGTAGTAATGATATATAACGATACGAGGACAAGATATAATACACGTCCTGTTTATTCAAGTAAAAATATAAGAACGCAAGGATATAAGTTAACAGAACGCAATATATGAATTAAGACAAACGCAAGAATGTAACGAATAAAACTCTAATCAGTGGGGGAGGGGTTCACAGTCAAGTCTGACTCAAGGCTACAATCGACAGTCCAACAGAAATAGGAAACGCAACTACGGCGCAGATATATTCACTGCTCTCCCAACTGTATCTCGCTCCAAAAATCCAATATCCAAAACTATATCTTCGTCTCGACAACAAAATACAACTGCAAGTCTCCGAGAATCAGTCCTTTAAGTACACCCCAATTTCACCACATCCGGGCTTCTCACTCATAATTGTCCGTTCAGCACGTGCGACACTCGCCAGCACGGCGCGACCACCCACATCCGGGCCACTATGCCCTTTCCTACTTCACCGATCGTCCACAGCTCTCACATTCTGAAGGAAGCGGGTTCGACTCTAGGTCAGCCCTACACGCTAGGCAAAGCCTAGCCCGCTTCCTTCGAGCATACGGCAAGTCTTCACCCCCACCACCCTCTCCGTCACACCGTGTTGCACGAGGCGGGTCTCCTCTTTCACTACAAAAACTACCACAAGAACAGTTATTAATGCAAGAGGAACAACTCATATCCCATGTGCCATAAATTATTATTCTTTATATAACTGTTTATCTTTCAGACCAGCTTGTACGTGTGCGCAAATGACTCGAGTAGCTAAGCGTTTGCTCGGCGGAAGATCGAGTCGGATCTACCAAGCTAGTACTTAGTGTACTGTCGGCGAGGGACGCCTATCCGATCGGAAGACCCAGATCTTCTAGGGATTTCGCCCTAGGATCGCATGAGTGGTTAAGGAAAGACTGAAGTGTAAAAGGCCGACTGGTTAGCTCTGAAAAGAGCTGGGTTGTTAGCCTTGAAAAAGGCTGTTTGCTCGAACTGGAACAAGGTTCGTGTCATCACAGCAAAGAATGAGGCGAGTCGTCTAGCGGCAAAAGGCAGGCGTTCAGGAAAGGTGATTCGTCCAGAACAGGAATCAGGATCGTCGAGGTTGCCGGCTGGCTGGAAGTCTTGTTGTCATCGCAAAACGACTTTCTTATATACACGAAATTTACCGGAAATATCGAATAACGTCAGGCAAAAGTTCGTCAGTGATGATGAAATAGTGGAGAAGGGGGGTTTTGGCTTACGTGGCACAATGCGCGTAGCGTTCGGCCAAAGAGGAGGAGCTTGGAACTGGATCTATCTTGAAAGGGTTTGCGTACGTGCGAAAATACGCGTAACGTTCGGAACGTGGAAGGGGTAATCTGCGTGCGTCTCAGTGCTTGCATCAGCACGCGTACGTTCAGAGAAATGGGGTCAAGGCTTTTTGACCCTGACAAGGCCCCCCTCCTAGAAAATTGATCGTATCAATTAAAAGAATCGATAGTCGCAGAGTTTTTTTGGAAAGATGATTGCGGCCTGATCTGGTTCGCTGTACAGGAGGAGCTGAAGTGCCTTCGATCGTCGGCGGTGTGGGTTCTTCGTCGTTAGCTCCGAGTCGTTCCAGAAAAGCAGGTTTAGTTCGATCAAGTGCGATGGTGTCAGTCGTGTTACCACGCTTGATCGTAAGGTGCTTGTCGGAACGGTGAATGACTCTGAAAGGTCCCTAGTAAGCAGGTGTAAGTGGTTTCTTCACCGTGTCGTTTCTGATGAAAACGAACTCACAGTCTTGCAGTCGTCGTGGGACGTATGTCGAAGTCGATTGTTGTCGTGGAGGAGTGTATCTTAGGCGTGCCATCTTGTGGTGGAGCTCCTCGACGAATGGTTGTAATGACGAGGCAAACCTACCGGAGGAGTACACGTCGAAAACGTCCTGCTCACGGTTGTACTTTTTGTGATCCTGAGATCAGGGAGAATGTAATGACGAGGCAAACCTACCTGACTCAAAAAGGTTCCGGTGCATGGCTTGCAGGGAGAAAATCTAGCGAAGAAGAAAGGAATGTGGTCGGGGCGGTGTGTCGTGGAGTCCGGTCGGAGTGAGAAATGTTGAAAAGTTGGAAGGGGGGCAGAGAAGACACTTTTATTGATATTGAGAGGCACTATGGGTAATGGCCCATGGTGCATTGCAACTCCTGCTTTCACCATAAAAGTGGCCCGTTTTGGGCAGAGAGGGTGTGGCGATTTTTGCGTGCTTTTTTGACACGGCATTTTGTATGAAGAAGGAAGGAAAGAAAGAAAGAGGAAGGAAAGAAGACATAAGCTATTTCGGCGAACTATGGACAAGGTGTTTGATTACAGACTAATCCCGGAGTTTGGTGGGTCTCCCTCCGATGAACCCGTCATCGAATGGATTCAGCGTGTGGAGATGATCTGCGAACTCTGCAAAAGGACAGATATCGAGCTGATCCTACCGTTGCGCCTGCGAGGTGGAGCTCTCGCTGTTTATAGACAATTGAGCAAAGGGGAGAGGACTGATTTTCAGCGAATAAAACAGGCTCTGATAAAAGCCTACGCTCCTGACTCATTCGGTGCATACGGATTCGTGGCCCGGTGACTCCAGCCTGGTGAAACCGTGAACGAGTATTTGGCTGAATTACAACGGCTGGACCAACTCGTTGGGGAGCGACGAATGATTTGTGCATTCGTTTCTGGACTGCCGCAGGACGTACGTAGATTGTTGCGCGCGTCATCGCGCATGGATGACATGACAATGGGAGAGATAGTGGATCGGGTACGGGCCGTTATGGCCGACACTGAACAGCCCGAGGAGATCGTTGCTGCTACTAAACCTGCCCCTGTGCCAGCCGAGGCCCGAAGGAACGAAGTTGTGTGCTACAAGTGCTCCGGTCCCAATCATCTGTCAAGGGACTGCTTGCAAGGACGCTCGGATGCAGCCTTTGAACAACCATCTCGGCGTCTCCGTACGATCCGATGTTTTCGGTGTAAAAAGACCGGCCATATTGCTTCGGAGTGTTCGGGAAACGGCATGGGGGAGAAGTAATCAGCGTCAGCTTGCTCCCCAGAGAAAAGAAGAATGAGGCGCTGCCAACACTTGATGTTCATGTCAACGGGAGAAAATGCACAGCCCTGGTGGACACTGGGTATACACGGACGCTGGCCAGCAGATTTGTGTGTGACGCCTGGAGGCTCGGACAAGCTAGTGTGCTGACAGCAGATGGAAAAATGTTTAAGTGCTGCGGGCGAAGCCGACTTCGGCTCACTGTGGGCAATGCTGAGCCGGTGCATCTTAATGCACTTGTTGTGAATCGGCAGCTGTTGGGGTTTGACCTCATACTGGGGAACGATGCCATCAGAGCTTTAGGTGGTATGACCATTACACCATCAGGAACTGTGAGCTTTGGTGGGTACGAAGCGAATGTATGCGCTGCGATCCAAATTGAGCCGGATTTTCGCGTGGATTTCGACGAAAGGACGAACCGATGGATCGCTAAATGGAAATGGTCCGGAGGACGAGCTCCAGAGCTTCTGGACAATAAGATACCGGAGTACCAAGTTCCAAAACATGCCAGAGAGACCTACGAAACCGAGCTTCACAAGTGGATTGAAAATGGCTGGTTGTTGTCCTACCCCGAAGAGAGACTTGGCCCACCTAAGGGACTGGTTCCACTAATGGCCGTAATTCAGCACAATAAGCGTAAGGTGCGCCCTGTCATGGATTACAGAGAGCTAAACGAACATGTGGACGCATTTACGGCTAATGCTGACGTGTGCGCGGCCACGTTGAGGGAATGGCGCAAGAAAGGCGAGAACGTGTCATTGCTTGATCTGAAGCGAGCATATCTTCAGATCGGCATTGACGAGTCTTTGTGGCCTTATCAGACTGTGATATTTGGGGGCCAAAGGTATTGCCTCACCCGGCTGGGTTTTGGCCTCAATGTGGCGCCTCTCATCGTGAAGTCGGTTGTTGAAGCCGTTATGTCTCGAGATCCAACCATCAGGAGCGCCACGTCGGCGTACATCGATGATATTTTCGTTAATGAAGATCTAGTCTCAACAGCTCGGGTGAGGGCGCACCTGTCTGAGTACGGCCTGATTTGCAAGGATCCAGAGCGACTACAGGATGGTGCCAAAGTCCTTGGTCTGCAGGTCTGGGGGGAAAAAAGTGTTCTTCGATGGAAGCGGGGGAGTGAAGTTCCCGATGTTCCCCAGGTCATTACTCGCCGAAACACATTTTCCCTGTGTGGGAGACTTGTGGGGCATTTTCCTGTTTGTGGCTGGCTTAGAGTGGCTGCTGGATTTATCAAACGTCGGGCGAGTGCGGTATCGGTTGGTTGGGACACTGAGCTTGCTGATCCTCTACTGAAGAAGATGCTACAAGATACAGTCACCCGGGTTAAGCGGGGTGATCCGGTTAAGGGAGTGTGGTGTACCGCCGGCTTGGAAATGAATTTGTGGGTTGACGCCAGCTCACTTGCTACGGGGGTGTTATTAGACGACAATGGAGCCGTAATTGAAGATGCGTGCTGGTTGCGCCCTGACAATGACTCCCATCACATTAATTTGGCCGAACTCGATGCGGTGGTGAAGGGTGTCAACCTTGCGCTTCAATGGCAGGCAAAAGTACTTCACATCAAAACGGATTCCCTGTGTACGTACCATTGGCTCAATAACAGTTTGAGTGGAAAGTCAAAGGTGCGCACCAAAGCGGCTGCGGAGATGTTGGTCAAGAGGAGGTTATACACCCTCTCACAATTGATCAAAGAGTACGAATTGACCGTAGACGTGACGCTGGTAAGGTCAGAGCATAACAGAGCCGACGAACTGACGAGAGTACCGCAACACTGGTTCAAGGCTATGAAAAAGGGGGAGGAATTGGCGCCGGATGTCTGTGCCACTGCTCTGAGTAAACATCAGATATTGAGTATTCACCGGCAGAGCGGGCACCCCGGAGTAAGACGGACAACCTATTTTGTGCGGCGAGTTGGCCCGTCAACAACAAAGGCAGACGTAAGATCTGTAGTGCGATCCTGTGTGGACTGTCAAACCATCGACCCAGCACCGGTACATTGGAGGAAGGGAAAATTAGACGTGGATACTAATTGGAGCCGGCTGGGAATGGATATTACCCACTATGGGGGTAGACACTACCTGAGCCTCATCGACTGCGGACCCTCTCGATTTGCTATTTGGCGTTCAATTCGGTGCCAGGATTCTGATACAGTGGCTCGTCACTTGGAGGCAATCTTTTGCGAGCGGGGTCCACCAGTCGAAATACTTACCGATAATGACACTGCCTTTACCAGCAGGAGATTTCGAACTTTTCTTGGGGAATGGGGAGTGCGATTGCGTCTCCGATGCGCGTACGTGCCGTCCGGAAACGGGATTGTTGAACGGTGTCATAGGACGATCAAGACAATCGCGGCCAGGAAGCAGTGTACCATCCAAGAAGCTGTGTACTGGTATAACGTGACACCCAAAGATGATGTTTCGTCGCCTTCAGCACCGGCCAATCGTATACACCAGTACCATGTCAGGGTCAGGGGAATTGATGCCGCTCTCCCGCCCGAATTGCAACAGGAACACGGAATGTACCAGGTAGGGGACTATGTTTGGGTCAAGGTTCCGAACGGCAGGTGCACTACACGATCAAAAATAGGTCGTGTGACCGGAGTCAACAGTCAGCAATCCGTAACGGTTGATGGAACTCCACGCCATGTCAGACATTTGCGCCTCTGTTCAAAACCTTGCTCTTTGGAAGATGAGAGTTCCTCTGAAGAAAGTATGAGGCTTATCCAGGTGGGATCCCCCTCATCAGAATCGTGTGCTGCCAGTGATTCCTCGGATGAATCCTCTGCAGACGAGCCGAGACTGGGACGTCAGTCCCATGCCAACGAGAGACAAGAGATTGGCACTGGGAAGCATTGTGATCAACAAGGAAGGAAAAACAGTGTCACTCACTCGGGATATGCACAACAGCCACCCGACGTCGAAACGCGCTCAGACGACCCGGATTTGCCAAACCAACTCACTGTTGGAGCCCGTTGCGATCGGGAGGACGATCAACCAGGCCTTGTCCCTCTCCGGAGGAGTACACGTCGAAAACGTCCTGCTCACGGTTGTACTTTTTGTGATCCTGAGATCAGGGGGAATGTAATGACGAGGCAAACCTACCTGACTCAAAAAGGTTCCGGTGCATGGCTTGCAGGGAGAAAATCTAGCGAAGAAGAAAGGAATGTGGTCGGGGCGGTGTGTCGTGGAGTCCGGTCGGAGTGAGAAATGTTGAAAAGTTGGAAGGGGGGCAGAGAAGACACTTTTATTGATATTGAGAGGCACTATGGGTAATGGCCCATGGTGCATTGCAACTCCTGCTTTCACCATAAAAGTGGCCCGTTTTGGGCAGAGAGGGTGTGGCGATTTTTGCGTGCTTTTTTGACACGGCGTTTTGTATGAAGAAGGAAGGAAAGAAAGAAAGAGGAAGGAAAGAAGATATAATGGTGTCGTTGCTTTCGTGATCGAGAGAGAGAGAGAGAGAGAGAGAGAGAGAGAGAGAGAGAGAGAGAGAGAGAGAGAGAGAGTCGTTGAAATACTCTCCGGGTAGCGAAAGAGGCGTGCCAAACACGAGTTCGGCGGGTGAGCAACCTAGGTCGTCCGTAACGGTATTTCTCCAGGCGAGGAGGGTCAGAGTTGGTTGAGTCGGTTTTCGTGGCCAGGGATGTTTTGAGAGATCGGTTGAATCTCTCCACCAGGCCATTAGCTCATGGGTGGTATACCGTTGTCTTGGTGTGCTTGACTCCGAGAAGGTTGGTAAATTCCCTGAAGAGGGACGATTGGAATTGCGCGCCGCGGTCAGTAGTAATGACCTGAGGAATTCGGAAGAATCCGATCCACTCTTTCAGGATGGTCTTGACAAAGGTGCTGGCAGTAATGTCCTTGATGGCCATCGGGAGAAACGATCTACCACTGTCAAAAGGTACTGGTAGTCCTGGCACATAGGCAACGGTCCCACTAGGTCGATGTGTATGTGTGAGAACCGTGCGTCAGGGTTGCTGAAAGTGCCGACGGGCGATTTGGTGTGGCGATAAATCTTGCATTTTTGGCATGCCAGGCACGTCGAAATCCATTCTCTGATGTCTGCGTTCATGTTCGGCCATACGAATCGATCCGCAATGAGCTTAAGAGTAGCTCGCTTATTCGGGTTAGACAGTCCGTGGAAGAGTTGAAAAACCTGTTTTCGAAGCGTAGGGCGAATGTAGGGCCTAGGGATGCCTAGGCTGATGTCGCAGTACAATTTATCGTCGCTGAAGGATGCTGGGAACTCCTGCAGTTTCAGGGACGTGTTCGTCAGAACGTCCTGCAGCGTTGATTCGGACTTTTGTTCTTTAGCAATTAAGTCCTGACTCAAGGGGTTGTTGCTGAGGGCATTGATATCCGTTCGGGATAGCGTGTCTGCGACAGGGTTGTCCTTTCCCCTCACGTGTCGGATGTCAGTAGTGAACTGTGACAGGTAGTCTAGGTGCCTGATCTCACGGGAGGTGTATTTATCCGAGCTGGCGCTCAATGCGGTCGTCAAGGGCTTATGGTCGGTATAGATTGTAAAATCTCTACCTTCCAGTAAGTGTCGGAAATGTTTGATGGCCAAATAGATCGCCAGTAGTTCCCGAGAGAAGGTGCTATACCTCGTTTGGGCTGACGTCAGTTTGTCGCGGTAGCCGATAAGCGTATCGACTCCGCGGACTTTTGTTAGAAAGGGATTGAGTGACACGAACCAGGTAAAGGAGGACAAACGAGGAGATTTGGTTAACAAGAAACAGAAATCTTTATTTACCGAAGTACAAAAGATGAAGGTTGAAAGTTGAAGGATATTGGTCAGGTCGTTGATATCTTAGGCCGGGAAGATGTTGGTTGCGTCAGATGATCGGTCGTGGAGACGATCGGGAATGTGCGCAATGGGCACTGCGGGTCGAAGGTCGATGTTGATCATTGCTGAACGTGGTGTGTCTTCCGGAGGTTGAAGATGTGTCGATGAACCAAAGTGAAGTAATGCTGGTAGGCGAAGGTAGTAGCCGGTCGCTGAAGGAGGAATCGAATGAGAAGCTGGTTGGATCGCAGCTGGATCGGCAGTAGCCAGGGTCGTCAGTAGCGAGGTGCAAGAAGTAGAAACCTGGCGGGGCCGAGTCGAGGCAGGTCTGGTCGTCGGTTAGCTGGGACGTGTGCAGTTTGCCAGTACGTGGGATACTGCAGGATGCGTCGGCAGCGAGGGACGAGAAGCGGGATACCAAGGCGTAGTCGAGCCGAGGCAGGTCGGGTCGGTCGGTAAGCTGTGACGTGTGCAGCTTGTCGTACGTTGGGATACTGCAGGAATCGTCGGCAGCGATGATCGAGAAGCGGAGCCAAGGTGTAGCCGAGCGATGGCAGCGGACTGGTCGACGGTCTGTCGGAACGTGTACAGTTTGCCGGTATGTTGGGATACCGTAGGAACGTGTGTGCGCGGTTCACCAGCGGGTCGGTGATACCGTATGCGGTCGGCGATGGGACGGCGTTGACCGAGACGGAGCCGAAACGAGAGGGCCGAAACCGAGGTAGCTACGAGCGAGTACCGAGAGATTTAGGCAGGGCCGAGGTGAAGGATCGAAACCGGAGCCGAGGGTGGCCAGAGAGAGGCCAGAGGAGAAGAGAAGTAGCAGTAGTTGGCTGTGGTCCTGAGAAGGACCGTTGTAGATGAAGAGGCTGGCTCAGAGAATAGTTGAGTGGAGTCGCGCTGGACGGCTGGACCTGGGTCTGGGTCTGGAAGGACTGGGACGTCGGCGGGCAGGAAACGGAGTAGTTGCAGCTAGCTGGCTGGAGGCAGGAGACTGGAGAGCCGAGATGTGGATGCGATGCCAAGCCGAGGCCGAGAAGTGGCCGAAGAGAGAAGAGAGAGAGCGAAGTGTTTGCCAATCATGGAATCTTGCTCGAAAGCTCACCACACTGGACTTGTTATTCAGCAGCCAGAGGCAACTTGGGTCGGTTTGATCAAGCCACCAAGGTGACGACCGCTGCAGCAATTCCAAGTGCGCATGCCTGGCGCAGGGTTGTCCGGACAGGATCCGGTACACCCAACCCGGAGGGTCGCTCAAGTTGACCTGAAACCCATTTCTTAACTGGAATTCTTTGACGCTAACGTGCCGCGTTTCGTGCTGGAAATGCGTTTGCAGGCAGAATTAAATCCACACAAGCGGTCAGAACCGGACTTTCACAAGGCAGAAGGCCAGGACTATTTATGACCTCTCGTTGAGGTCGTTACAGCCTGGTGCATGTCGTAATGCCCCGAAAACGCATGTTTGTGTAAGAATTTGCGTATTTCGGACCATTCGCGGCGGAAGTGACCAGCGAAAATCTTCGCGTTGGATTGACCTAATTCCGAAGGGCTCGCGTGCTGGTGAAACTGGTCACTTGGCTGACCCAGTTTTGCTGGTAGTCTGAGAGAGGAAAGGGAAAGGTAAGAAAGCGTATTTCTTTGGAAGCATGGTAGTGAATGCGACAAGTTTGGCCGAGAAGAAAGCAATGGGTTTGTGAACAGAATCGATCTCCTGTTCTACCACTGCATCTACCCCTGTGTCCGATGCGTCGGTGGTCAAGGATATTCGTATCTTCGGGTCGTCGTTGATGAACGAAAGTCTAGTGAAGTTCACTAGCGCGGTCTTCGCTGCGTGAAACGTGTTCAGGGCGTCGCCTTCCAGCATGATGCCTTTGTTCTTCCTCTGTAAGAGGTTCGTCAGCGGCTGGAGAATCGTGGAACAATTCGGGATGAATCGTCGGTAGAAGTTTATCATCCCGATAAAATGTCTCAGCTGTTTTATCGACGTAGGCGTTGGAAAGTCCTGAATCGCGCTGACTTTAGCTGGTAGAGGTGTGGTCCCATTCGAGTCGGTGTGGTGCCCAAGGAAGTCGATGCTGGGCGCTCCGAAAACGCACTTGTCGAGGTTTAGCTTCAAACCGTAGTGAGAGAGTCCCTGGAACACTTCATGAAGGTGTTTCTTGTGGGTATTCACGTCTCTACTCTCTATCAGGATGTCATCGATGTACGCGTACACGAACGGTAGACCACGTAGAACTTCGTCCATTAATCGTTGGTCTGGGCAGCGTTACGCAAACCGAATGGCATTTTCACGAACACGTATAGGCCAAATGGTGTTGTAACTGCCGTTTTCGGAATGTCATCTGGTGCCACGGAGATCTGATGATACGCCTTCATCAGGTCGATTTTCGAGAACACCGAGCTACCTTGTAATCCGGACGTGAAATCGGTCTGGGATCGTCGCTGCGTTCAATCGTCGGTAATCGACGCATATCCGATACTCCGTGCTGCCAGGTTTCGGTACCAGGTGTAGTTGCGATGCGTAAGGACTGTCGGAGGGACGTATGATGCCGTCCTTTATCATCTCGTCGAACCGTTTCTTGGCGTAGGCAAGTTTCTGTGGTGCGAGTCGTCTTGGGTGCGAATATGCCGGTGGTTCACTCGTCCTGATGTGGTGCTGAGTTTGATGATTATCTGAAACAGTGTCGACACAAGGAGTTGTGATGTTAGCGTACTGCTTCAGAATATCCATGTACTCGCGTCCATGGCAAGTTGCTACGCTGATTCCCGTGGTATTGTGGCGTGTAGGAGTGCCTATGACGTGAAGGTTCGTCAACGGGTCGGATAGGGTCCTAGTGCTCATGTGCACTGCCAGCTCGAAATGTGCCAGGAAATCTGCACCAAGGATGGGGATCTTCACGTTGGCGAGTGTGAAAGTCCAGGTGAAGTCCCGTCGCATGCCGATGTTCAGGGTTAGCGTTTTATCTCCGTATGTTTCTATGGTGGAACCATTGGCAGCTTGTAGTTTGAACAGGGTGGGCTTAGCGGAGGGTTCGTTACTGCGAGGTATCACGCTGATGGCCGCACCTGTGTCTACAAGGAATTTTAACTTATTCCTCCGGTCCCATACATAGAACAGACGACATCGAGAACTCAAACTACCGGGTGAATCAGTCGTCGCGATTCTCCGGTTTAGTCGTTTCCCTGTGCCAATCGGTGGTTGCAGGGAAGACGGCAGTTTTTAGCGTCGTCACCAAAGGTTCGGTAGTACCAGCACATATTCGGGTCGAAATCGGTTTTTTCTCGGCTGGTCGAGTGTCCTGGTTGTCGACTTGGCGAGCGTCCTTGTCGGCTGGGTGTACGTCTCCTGTACCGGTGAGGTGCTGGGCTTCTCCCGCGTCGCTCCAAGGAGAGTTGTATTTGGCATTTGCTTGGTAAGTTCGGCGATTGCCTTGTTCGTAGCACTCTGCTCACACCGTGTTGTATCGGGGGGGGGGGGTGTACGGCGTAAATGCCTTCGTCGGTTTCTTCGTAGATGAGGTCGGCGGACTCAGCAATGTCGTCCAAGGCTGCGGATCTGGTCATCCGCATGACAGATTTTGGAAGTAAATCCATTCACTGGTCGCGGAGGATTCTGTCTGACACCTCATGCTGGTCGAGTCGACTACGCATATAGCGTAACAATTGGGACGGTGTCCTGTCGCCTCTCGTTACTTTCGCCATAATTTCCTGAATTACGTTTTTGTCCAGTTGATTCGTTCGTTTCAGGATTACGTCCTTCAAGTAGTCGTACGGCGTGGACTTCGGCAAGTCGGCAAGGACATCTTGGAGCTC
Source organism: Doryteuthis pealeii (assembly GCA_023376005.1). Lineage (NCBI taxonomy): Eukaryota > Metazoa > Mollusca > Cephalopoda > Myopsida > Loliginidae > Doryteuthis > Doryteuthis pealeii. Next base: position 63,617,814 of record CM042166.1, read on the forward strand.
GGTCATGAGGGTTGATGGGAGTCCTTGCAGCACTTTAGTCAATTTTGCCTTCTGCGAAGTGATTCCTGATAAGTTGAATATAGCCTCGATTGTCAGGAGCCAGCACTTTGTGTCCAGGTAATATGCCGGGAGTGCTATCGATGCTGCCATCTTCGTTGCGTCGTCCTCTACTGAATCCACCATTGCTCAGTCGCTCACGTCTGGGTCACCACTTGTTGTGGTGTTGATAAAGATGTCGTTCACGTCAGAAGGTTACCACTTGTTGCGGGGTCGATAAGGATGTCGACCCCACAGACGTTTGAATAAGGGAAAAGACTGGAGACAATGACAGAGACAAAGGCAGAGGAATTGGATGGCAAAAGTAACCAGGTGGTCAATTTATTATCGAGAATTGACAGAGGTAAATCGGCTAGTTGAGGATTCGATGTTCGGGGTTGGTCACTCAACGTTCGGCCAGTCTTTCGTTGATCTGGGTGGATAGGTCGTCGGTTGTCGGATAGGCAGCTGGAATCCGGAATCGGGATAGAAGTGCGTCTACGGGCGAGGTTGTGGTCGTGGTCGGTTGGTAATGGTTTCGGTTGACGTCGTGGTCGGTCGGTAAGGGTCTCGGCCTGCGGTTGGATCGGCTGCGAGCCGCGGTTGTAGTCCCGTCGAGGACTGTTCGGGTACGAGCATGAAACGTAACAGCACCGGACCGTTCGCTTAGCACGTGTGTTGCTTGGGTCTGATTGGCCGCGGTTATGCGGGGTTTCAGACTAGCTTGTACGTGTGCGCAAATGCCTCGAGTAGCTAAGCGTTTGCTCGGCGGAAGATCGAGACGTATCTACCAAGCTAGTACTTAGCGTACTGTCGGCGAGGGACGCCTATCCGATCGGAAGACCCAGATCTTCTAGGGATTTCACCCTAGGATCGCATTCGTGGTTAAGGAAAGACTGAAGTGTAAAAGGCCGACTGGTTAGCTCTGAAAAGAGCTGGGTTTGTTAGCCTTGAAATAGGCTGTTTGCTCGAACTGGAACAAGGTTCGTGTCATCACAGCAAAGAATGAGGCGAGTCGTCTAGTGGCAAAAGGCAGGCGTTCAGGAAATGTGATTCGTCCAGAACAGGAATCAGGATCGTCGAGGTTGCCGGCTGGCTGGAAGTCTTGTTGTCATCGCAAAACGACTTTCTTATATACACGAAATTTACCGGAAATATCGAATGACGTCAGGCAAAAGTTCGTCAGTGATGATGACATAGTGGAGAAGGGAGGTTTTACAATTTAGGCATAAATTGGATCCTCCTTTTATGACCGTAATTTTGTTTTTTGTCGACGATGATTAAAATCTGACGTTTTTATTTTAGAGTACCAAAGCCAAAAAGAAAAGAAATAACAACAACAACAAAAGGTAATATTCAACTTTTTACTCGTAAATTCCTACCATAAAATTAGGCTTGGGCATTTTATCGTAGGAATTTACGAGTAAAGAGTTAAAGTGTAAAAACGAACCCCCACTTTAAAACTAAACATTCTCACAAAATAAAATCATTTAGAATATAAACATTGAAGTGAATATTAAAATAAATAAAGAAAATATATTTATTATTGTAAAATAACGGGTACAAGAAAAATAAAACATTTATTGCAAAAACACGGACATAAAATGAGGGTTCAGTTTATTTTATGGTAGGAATTTACGAGCAAATAGTCCTTTATTGCCCTAAAAAGTCAGTTCGCTACGCGAAAGAAATATTACTCGTTTTTTACGTTTCTTAGAAGTGACTTGTTGTCACATGAATGCGAAATACTATTATTCTTTATTTGTTCTAAAAAGTCAGTTCATTTTTTAATTGAAAATTATATTTTGATTTTTTCCTGAAGAAAATTTGTTTGGTTTAGTAAAGGGATAAGGTATTGTTTATTTCGCTATACTTTTTTGAAGGTAAAATGCACATAAAACATTTTTCTCGCTAATAAGCATGGTCGCTTCTTCCTTCTTTACTCGACGTCGCCATTTTTAAAAACTTGTTTGTATATCGAATACTCGATTCTCATTGGCTAATTCTCATTTCGGAGCTACTTAGTTTTTATACGTATTTTACTACAAATTAGCCCGTTTAAATGGTACTTTTTGCATAATTTTAATGAATGGTCCTATGGCGAACAATGGTTATTAGTCTTTTTGGGGATTTTTTCTTAATAATTACGTTAAAATTATTTTGATAGGTGGCTTAGCTACGTAAATCGAAAACTTTTGACGCTTGGGACTGTAGCCTATTCCTTCAATGAATGAATTCGAGTAACTTGTGAAATGCGTTGAAATCGTTCACAACTCACAAAATAAAGTCCTTTTTCAGAAAAGGGGATAATTTGGCCCGTTTTGTCCTGCATACTTGAAATTGATGATTTTTAAAAAATCTTTAAAATAATTTAAAAATATGTAGCACGTTATAACGCGTTTTTTTAACTTAGATATTTTTCAAAGATAAAATTCAGGGCTATCTTTTGTTAAATTTTCAAATTAGTCCCTAATGGTATAAGACATGTAAAATTGACCTTGAAGTTTTTAAGGTAGTAAAAAAACTCAGTTTAACTTAGATAAAATAATATTTTTTTTTGCATCAATTAAAAGAAAAAAATTTTTTTTAATATTATGAATAAAACAAACTTGCTACATTATTTATTTTTTGAGTTTTAAGAATATAACTCTTAAATTTTAAAATCACTTTTTAGGGTATTGAATTTATATTTTTTTATATTTTATTTTTCTATATATTCTTCAGGATATGATCTTTCAAGAAATGTAAGAATTAGGGACAAGGATTTTTTTCTTCAAATGGATAAAGGTCAACCCCCCACATTATAAATTGATTAAAAAAACGTATTTTTTCAAGTTTCTTTAATAAACTAAACTAATGGTTATGAAATTAACTCGTGGGAAAATAATTTGGTGAAAATTTCATTAAAATTGGACAATTCCCCGATTTTTGGTAAATGTTTTAAAATTAGGAAATTAAAAAAAAAATATTACCTCCCTTGGAAATTTTTAAGCCTACCGATTTTAAAGTATATGAATTTAAGCACAATTCTCAAAGTTAACCAAAATTTTCAAAGTCAATTTTATCAATTTTTAATATTGCAACACAGGTTGTTTTTGTTAATAGCGCGCTTGGATGTAAAAAGAAGCTTTTTTTAATTTTCCCAAATGCTGTAATCGTACCAACTATCAGGTAAGTTGTCTGTGCATGGACCCATGATAGAAACAACAGTTGAAAAAGTACTTTCATAGTTTCCAGTTGTTTTAAAAAGTCAAAACAATTCGATTTGGACGTCTTTTTCTAGGATTTTAGCGTACGTTTTAAAGTATATGAATTAAATCAAAACTTTCAAAGTTCATCAAAATTTTCAATGTTACAAACTATCAGGAATGATTAGACCCGTTGGAGGCTTGCTAAAAATACCAAATTCATTATTATTTTATTAATTTTCAATATTGCTACACAATATTTTTTATAGCACGCTTGAATGTAAAAAAAAGCTTTCTGTGATACTATGGTTGAAGACGAACATGGTCAGAATAAATAAATAAATAAATGAATAAGAAAGAGAATAGGTTAAAGCCAGGCATAAGTAAAAGGGGTGGGTGGCTGACCTTTTTACAAATCCAAAGATTAGGTCGTAAAGTTTAAAGAGACCTGTACGACCACCATGAAATGGGACCACTTGATGATAATATCTTAGGCACCCAGGTATTAAAAGCAAAGGGGATTTTTAGGAGAAATTCTCTTTTGAAAAAATTAATGGTCAACGTATTGAAGACGTAGTGTCTGAAAAATATTTAAGTACTTTAATTTTAAGGGTTAATGACGACTAGAAGTCTGCGATTTATTTAAGTGCTGGCCATTTGTGTGGTCCGGAGAAGATGGTTGGGGAAGGGGAATTTGACATAAATACAACTAAACTCGAGCACTAAGGCAGTTACAACTCGGCCGTTGGGGGTGTTAAGATCACTGGTAGGGATAGCCAGTTGGATAGACAGCGAAAGCATCACACACACCCTTCTTCCATCCACGTCTTGTTTACAAACACTGGTAGTTTTTTTTTTATTTAATCATTGTAACTACTGTTTCTGACTCATGACCTCAAATTGGAGTGATACAACGTTTGGGGTCTAGACATCGTGCATTGAGAGTGCAGAGCGCAGAACAGGTAGTCTCACACTGGTGCCGCGACCACAGATTCGACCCTTAAAAGTGGTTACACAATAGAAGCAAAGGAAAAGGAAAAAGACGGAAACGAAAAAGAAAGAAAGAAAGAGAAACGGAAAGAGAGACAGACGGACGAATTAAGATAAATCGGAGAAAGGAAAAGAAAGTGAACAGACAGAACTAAGACACGTGGAGAAGAAAAGAAAACACAAAAGATAAGAGGGAAGAAAGGGACTGAACAAATTTGTTTTGGTTTGAAACTTCACAAAAACAAAAACAAAAACAGGGACAAAAAACAAAACAAAACAAACAAGAAAAAAAAACAGAAAGGAACGCTCGGAACGTTTAAAAAAAAGAAAATATAGAAAGAGAAACAGATAAGCAAGGAAATCGACATTGATCCCTATCAGGTAGGTTGAAAATTTATTTCATTTTTTTTTTTTTGCTGTTTGTTGATATTGTTTTTGATTACCGTGTTATCTTGCTGGCTTTAGCTTATTTAATTTATTATGGATAGGGATAATCTAACACGCCCGGCTTTCAAAATAGCAGCGAGTTGGTCCAAGATCCCCATTTTTACGGGAAAGCCTCTGAATTTCAACACTGTGTAGAGGCACTGAAAAAGAAAGCCAGAATTTACCAGCTGACACAAACAGAGTTGGTGAATCTGGCTTATGACTATTCAGACGGGGTTGTATCCGAATATATCAGACTATACTAATCCTGAGAGTAACTGGGGAGATCTCTTAGTGCAGCTGACGAACCAGTACAGTGACTACACTAGTGCGACCGACACTGCAAGAGTGTTAATTAAGGTTAAGCAAAAAATAGGAGAAACACTTCCGGAACTAGCTAGTAGAATTCTAGGGTTAGCAAAGGTTGCCTACAAAGACGCCGTCCAACGCGAAGGTGAGGCGGTGCAAGCACAGCTGGCTGAGTATTTCACGGACGCAATAGAAAATTCGTTCGTAAGGGAAGACACAGCAAGGGCAGCTCCAACCTCACTAGCAGAGGTGTTTGAGACAGCAGGAAAGAGTCTAAGACTGTACAATAGACTGGAGACCTCTCAGGGTCGGGTAGAGGAAAGCAGGAGACCGGGTGGGACAGGTACAGGATGGACAGAAACCCCCTCTGTATTTTGGAATCGATGGGGGCGTGGCCAGCCAAGCTATTGGTTGGGAGACCACACCCCATGAGAGGGGCAGGAGAGGGCCACCCCCAACCCAAAACCAAGGTGTTGGGAGTGCGGTCGATTGGATCACATACGGAGGGTGTGTCCCAGGAAAAGGATCAGCCCACCCAGCGAAAGGGGGCCCGTTAGGAATCAAGGAAACGCAGCAGGGCCACCCAGAAGAAGATGAGGGTGGCCCAAAGTTATGCAATATTTGATCAGAGTACCGAGATGGCCTGTGAGGTAAAGATAGTAGGAAAAGTTGTGCAAGCGTTATTAGATACGGGGGCATCTATATCAATTATTTGCCAAAAAGAGTTATTAGAGTTAGGAGTCACAAATAAGGACCTAAAACCAGCGGACTTAAAGGTAGTACAGGCTGATGGGTGAGAAATGGAATTATCTGGTATGATTTGTCTGCCAGTAATAGTAGAAGAAGTAGAGACAATGGAAACGTTATATGTAGCACCGACTCTTTGTAGGTCAATGATTTTAGGTAGAAACTGGCTGGAAGGAAACAGGGCAAAATTAAGTTTTAATCCAGCTTTGCTGGAAGTAGGCGGAAGAGAGATACCACTGGGAAACTGTAGGAATTAAGAATCTGTTTTGGTGGCCCCCGAAGACATTGTTATCCGACCTCGTACAGCCATCTCTTGTCAGGGTAAGCTGTCTCCTGCAGAACAGCGCAGGGGTACATTTCAAATAACCCCTATAGACGATCTCTCCTATGAAAAGGGGGAAATTACGCTGTGCGAGTCAGTGGTAAAGGTTGGTGAAGCAGGTCGGGTTCCGATTATGCTGGCTAACACCACAAATACCACGATAAAAATACCTAGGGGCAAGGAACTAGGACGAGCAGTATCTGCGAGCATTATGGAGAATGTGTTGAGTAAAAAGTATACTAGGATCCACCAAATAAACACAGTAGTTAAGGTCGAAGAAATAAAGCACCCGCTGAACATAGGGATAGTATAAGCAAGTTCTTAATGAAGAACAGAGATGTAATAGCCCACTCGGATAAGGAGTTAGGTCAAACTCAGTCCGTTCGGGTGAAGATCAACACTGGTGACCATCCACCTATAAGACTCAGGCCATATCGAACTCCATTGCACAAGCGAGAGCTAGTAGAGGGGGTAGTTAAGGATATGCTGGGGGCAGGTATGATTGAGCGTTCTGTGTCCCCGTGGAGCTTTCCAATAGTGATAGTCGACAAGAAGGATGGAGGACATAGGTTTTGTGTGGATTTTAGGGCCTTGAATAAGATTACGAAACCCCTAGCATACCCACTACCTTTGATTGACAACATCCTGGCATTGCTTGGAAACTCTACATACTTTTCTACGCTGGACCTGAGATCGGGATACTGGCAGGTAGCCCTGAATGAGGCTGACCGAGAAAAGACAGCTTTTGCATGCCATGTAGGGCTTTATCAGTTTAGGGTCATGCCCTTCGGATTGGCTAACGCACCAGGGGTTTTCCAGCAACTCATGTCTGTGGTGCTTGAAGGGTTAGAGCAATTTGCTATGGCTTACCTGGATGACATATTGATTTTTTCAAGCAGTGCTGATGAACATCTCAGGCATTTGCAGACAGTGTTTGCTCGGCTAAGGAAGCATGGACTGAAGATTAAGTTATATAAGTGTCAGTTTATGAAGAAAGAGATGAAATACTTAGGATTTGTTATTGATGAAAGTGGAGTACACACTGACATAGATAAAGTAGAAGTAATCAGAGCCATGCCCGAACCACGGACTGTTAGGGAAGTTAGGGGTTTTATAGGTACAATAGGTTATTATAGGAGATTCATACCAGCGTTTTCAAGAATAGCAACGCCGCTTATAGCATTGACAAAGAAGTATGCTCGATTTAATTGGTCAGAGGATTGTCATCGATCTTTTAATACACTGAAGGAGCAGTTGACAGGTATTCCTCTATTGGCCTACCCGGATTTGAGTAAGCCGATGGTCTTGTACACCGATGCCAGCGATCAGTGCATTGGTGCCTGCCTCACCCAACCATGCCCTGAGAAGGACGGTCCCGTACGGGGTATATCAGAGGAGGTGCCCATTTACTTCTTGTCCCATAGACTGTCTCCTACCCAACAGAGGTGGCCAGTGATTGAAAAGGAGGCTTACGCCATAGTTTATGCATTGGAAAAGTTGAACTATTACTTGAATGGTGCTACCTTTGTAATTATGACTGACCATAAACCCCTTCAGTACTTATTTGAAGCGGATTGGACCAACAAGTAGATTCAACAATGGGCACTTAAATTAAGCGGGTATAACTGCAAGATAGAATACTTAGCCGGTAGAGAGAATACATGTGCTGACTTGCTATCACGGATTCCTAAGCAGTTGGAGCGGGAATCGATAAGTGTAATACCAGAGGTGGATGATCGAGCATACCAGATAAATGTGATCAATTCCCACCAAATAGAAAGGAGACCAAGCATTGACGATGCAGCCTGTGAGGCCCCAGATGCCACAGAGCAGCAACCGTTAGGAGAATTAGTTAGCGAGTACCAGATGGATGAGGAAATTAAGACACTAAAAGAAGCGATAGAGGCGGGGAAGGTAACACATGCCTGTGCAAGTAGGTACTTGATACAAGATGATCGGCTATACTACCTCTCTAATAAAGATGGGGAGGTTAGGCCCCGATTATATATCCCCCAGATATTACGGAATAGGATATTAGGACAGTGCCACGATGCGATAGGTCACATAGGAATAGATAAAACCTACGAGCTTATTAGTAGGAAATATTATTGGCCTAGGCTGTATAAACAGGTAACGGCATATGTGAATAGCTGTGTCACCTGCCAGGTTAGAAGTAGTAGACACGAGACAGCCCCTCTTGTGGAGATGGATGTCCCAGCTTATCCATTTGAAAAGGTTAGCTTGGATATATCTGGCCCATATAGTGAGACATCACAGGGAAATGTCTATATAGTTAGTTTTGTAGATTGGTTAACCGATTGGCCTGAAGCGTACGCAGTGGCAGACAAGAAGGCTCAAACGGTGGCTAGTTTGATCTTGACTGAAATATTTCCGCGTTATAGGGCTCCCTTGGAGAGAGTGACGGACAATGGGACCGAAAACGTGAATGAAGTTATGAAGGAAACAATGATGAGCCTCAATATAAGGCATATCACAACATCCCTATATTACCCGCAGAGTAATGCAAAGGTAGAGCGTTTCCACCGTTTTTTGGGTGACGTTCTGTCCAAATTGACTGAAGGTGACAGACATAACTGGGACCTGTATCTGACTCAGGCATTAGCTGCTGTGAGGTTCTCAATGTGTGAGACAACAAAATTCTCCCCCTACTACATGCTGTTTGGGCGTGATGTGGTCCTACCGGTAGATAATTTGCTGAAACCGCGTAGAAAATACATGGGGGAGGACCACCACCGACTTATCATTGAACAGCAGCATAAAACCTTTGTCAAGGCTCAGCGTAGAATAAGACGAGCACAGAAAAAGAGGAATGAGGCTATCAATAAGGACTGCCAAAAAATAGAATTAGGAGTAGGAGACCCCGTATATTACCGAGCTCACGTTAGGCAGGGCAAACTAGATAAAAGGTGGAGGCCCTACCATAGAATAGTTGAACAGACAGGCCCAGTCTCATTTTTGATATGGGATCAGGTTTACGGTAAGGTAAAGAGAGCCCATGCAAATGACCTAAAATTAGCAGAAATCGATGAGTGGGAAATACCTGAACCTAGTACTAAGAAAAAACGAATGAGAAAGGCGACCCTAGTAGAACCTACAGACATAGAGACAGATAGTGAAATTGAATATATACCTATGCCCTATTGTCGTGATAGCAACATAGGCGAGAAGCCAATAGCACCGGGTAGTGAGGATAATGCCCTTAGTCCTAACCTCAGTGAAGAGGAAGCCAGTGAGTGGGAAGAGGAGGATGTAGTACCTCTCGCCCAGCTACCATTGAAAAAGGGAGAAACAGTAGAAGGTGAGCCAGAGTTACCACTCAAATTGAGGCTAAGGGGAGCACGTGCGTTAAGACCCCAAAAGGATATAGAAGCAACCACCCAACACTGAAAAGGTAGGTGATGCAAAAGTAGACGTAATCTTGGGGTGTTCAGGTGTGCTGCCGTTCGTGTGGAAGGGCCCCCATGCGAGGATGGTGCTCGCGGGCATTTTGAGACCGAATTCACCTAGCATTTGGGCGGACAACCTAGGGATTATATATCAATGAATAGAAAGACTAGCAAAACTGGATAACCAGGATTCCGAGTCAGAATCACTACCATTAAGCAGAACAGAATGCGTTCGTGATCTTAGCTTGTCATCCGAAGAACCTAGCCGTTAGCTGTGCACCACTAGGGGATGGTTGTTGTTAGGAATAGAAGAAAGTGGAATGTAGGGGGGGGATATAGGTCGCATAAATTCCCTTATAGCGTGTTCCTCCCCAGTAACCCTGCCTCATATTGCATTGCAGAATGGCTGTCAACAGGATTCTTCTACTGCTCGTTCTTGTGATGCCAACCGGCACATGGAGGCACAGCCAGGGCACCATTTTTTAAAAATCCACAGAGGTGGTACTTACCCGATCAACATGGGTAATCACCCTCATGATTGACCTGAGACCGGCTTACTAGAGGGATTATCGTCAGAAATAGAGAAGGTAAGAGTGATCGGAGATGAGATAACGTACCATAGCGTGATGTACTCACTTAGACAAGAGATCCAAGCCTTAGAGACCCAGTGGGAAGGGATGGGGAACTATTTGAAGGGATTAAGGCTGCTGTAACCTAGAACAAAACGAGCAGTATTTCCTATAGTGGGGAAAGCGCTTAATGTCCTTTTCGGGACAGTAACAGAGGCAGATCTACAGTCGATCAAACAAAAGTTGATAGCTGGGGCGAGAGGGTTCTGGTTCAGGAGGCCAAGAGCAATTGTCTATATTAAATGTCACATGGATAGACCTAAATAAGAATAGATAGGCCTTCAACCGGTTAGTTAAGGGTGTCCTGGGTGTAAAATGGGAACTGAGCAATGTTTCACAGTCCTTGTCAATGGAGCTGCGGAAGCTAAGGGGTTATGTGAAGCAGTTTTTGCAACTGTCCATGGCCATTAACCGACTTCGCCAGACTTCACAATCACTGAGACTGTCACTTGAGCATGTTAACCCTCAGCTAGACATGCTCTTTCTGGGGCATTTATCATCTAGCTTGGTGGCCCCTGCTCACCTCCAGGACATCCTGCTTAGGATCCATACTGAGCTTCCACACCACCTTCGGTTGCCTTCTGATCCCACCAGGGAGCTATGGCGCTATTACAGTTCCTTATATTCCGTAACATTGGTGGAGGAGGGCAAAATCCTAGCACTAGTACCCGTACCACTTCTAGATAGGGATAGTACCTTTGAAGTCTTCCAAGTAATAAATCTGCCCATCCCTACCCTAACTCGAACCAAAAGTTAGGTGTTTTAGCTAGATACAAATTGGAATCTGAATGTATAGCCCTTAACCTAGCCCGAACACAGTTTATGCTGCTCACCAAGAGTGAAGCAGAGAAGTGCAAAACAGATACACTGGGAGCATGTACATCTAAGAGACCCATTTATGCCACCAGGGCCCACCAATTGTGCCTGGTGGAACTGTTTAGAAATAACAAGGAAGGCATTCAGCGAGTTTGTCAGGTAGAAATTTTCAAGAGAACCGTAATGCCACAGGCCATAGGAGTGTCAGATGGAGTCTGGGCAGTAGCACTGGAGATGGGGCTGATCCTATCACAGGTATGTAGGGGGAAGTCGACAGTAACCATAAGAGCAGAGCCACCACTAACCATTATTAGTTTGCCTATGGGGTGCTCGGCTTTTGGGGGGCCTATCACCCTACCGCCATATTATCAGGCGGAAGAAGAATTTGAAACTAAAGACTCTTTCCTTGCTCTATCAAGCGTCTCCTCTGACGCGTGGACGGGTCTGTGGGATCCCCTAGTGATGAAATCCCCCAATCTAACTGTGGGTAAATTATCCCAGCTGCTGGAGGACATAGATAGAATTAACCTACACCAACTGGTGTATAAGCTGGAGACGGTGGGGAGGAAAATCCCCACGAGAAATGAACAGTCCGCAGGCACCATGGTCGTCACTGGGAGGTAGCGTCTTAGTGGTAGTTATTATTATATTAGGATTTGTAATCAGGGGGAGGCAGTGGTTAAGGAGCAGGGAGGAAAATATGCCAGTAAAGGGACGCGATGGTCATGACATATCGACAAATACGGCAGTGATCAAAATGAAAAAAGACACCACAGTCGTCACAAATATGGATCAATTTGATTCTTCATGTCCCGTGCAGGCACGACCTGAAGAGCTTCTGTAACTGGGCGTCATAAGGACGAATTGTATAAAAAAAAGTAAAAAAAAAAAAAAAAAAAAGGAAAGAAAAACGCTGCAACATGTATGTTCAGCACAAAAGTTAAAAAAAAAAAAAAAAAAAATCTGCAACCTGCATGTTCAGTGCAGAGAACGATGTAAGGTGAATACCTTAGAAAAAAAAGAAAAAAAAAGAAGAAAAACCAAATGGTTGAGGGAGGTTGAAGTGAAATCTGGACTTGTTGGACTTTCCTATTTAGGATGGACATTTTGTGTGTGTGTGTGTATATGGGTTAATGAAAGACTGGAAGAGATGACCTATCGATACCTCCAGTAACCCAGGACATATATAATGTTGAATTTTTTTTTGTTGGCTTGGTTTTTGGTTGTTTTTATGTTGTTCTTCTTTTTCCGAAAAAAGGGGTGGTAGAGACCCCAAGGTTGGAAGATGTGATCGACGATGATTCTCTGAAGTAATGTTATTTCCTGTTACGGCACCTATCCAACTACGGATATTATGATGTTCCCGAGTCGTAAAGAATTGAAAAAAAAATGAATACTTCTGATTCATTTAGAAGGGTGGTTAAAATTCCCTTGTGTTCATAGGAAGATATGGTAGAATCTTGGAGGTGAGCCAGAAAGGCCCTCCTGAATCGTTAATCAGTGGTTAAAATTCCCTTGTGTTCATCAGAAGGTGATGTGAAATCTTGGAGGTGAGCCAGAAAAGCCCTCCTTAATCGTTAAGTAGAAGGGTGGTTTAAATTCACTTGTGTTCATCAGAAGGTGGTGTGGAATCTTGGAGGTGAGCAAGAAAAGCCCCCCTGAATCGTTAAGTAGAAGGGTGGTTAAAATTCCCTTGTGTTCATCAGAAGCTGATGTGAAATCTTGGAGTTGAGCCAGAAAAGCCCCCCTGAATCGTTAAGTAGAAGGGTGGTTAAAATTCCCTTGTGTTCATCAGAAGGTGATGTGAAATCTTTGAGGTGAGCCAGAGAAGCCCTCCTGAATCGTTAAATAGAAGGGTGATTAAAATTCCCTTGTGTTCATCAGAAGGTGAGGTGAAATCTTGGAGGTGAGCCAGAAAAGCCCTCCTGAATCGTTAAGTAGAAGGGTGGTTAAAATTCCCCTGTGTTCATCAGAAGGTGATGTGAAATCTTTGAGGTGAGCCAGAAAAGCCCTCCTGAATCGTTAAGTAGAAGGGTGGTTAAAATTCCCTTGTGTTCATCAGAAGGTGATGTGAAATCTTGGAGGTGAACGAGAAAAGCCCTCCTGAATCGTTAAGTAGATGGGTGGTTAAAATCCCCTAGTGTTCATCAGAAGGTGATGTGAAATCTTGGAGTTGAGCCAGAAAAGCCCTCCTGAATCGTTAAGTAGAAGGGTGGTTAAAATTCCCATGTGTGTTCATCAGGAGGTGATGTGAAATCTTGGAGGTGAGCCAGAAAAGCCCTCCTGAATAGTTAAGTAGAAGGGTGGTTAAAAGTCCCTTGTGTTCATCAGAAGCTGATGTGAAATCTTGGAGTTGAACCAGAAAGGCCCCCTGAATCGTTAAGTAGAAGGGTGGTTAAAATTCCCCTGTGTTCATCAGAAGGTGATGTGAAATCTTTGAAGTAAGCCAGAGAAGCCCTCCTGAATCGTTAAATAGAAGGGTGGTTAAAATTCCCTTGTGTTCATCAGAAGGTGATGTGAAATCTTGGATGTGAGCCAGAAAAGCCCCCCTGAATCGGTAAGTAGAAGGGTGGTTAAAATTCGCTTGTGTTCATCAGAAGATGATGTGAAATCTTGGAGGTGAGCGAGAAAAGCCCTCCTGAATTGTTAAGTAGATGGGTGGTTAAAATCCCCTTGTGTTCATCAGAAGGTGATGTCAAATCTTGGAGGTGAGCCAGAAAAGCCCCCCAGAATCGTTAAGTAAAAGGGTGGTTAAGATTCCCCTGTGTTCATCAGAAGGTGATGTGAAATCTTGAAGGAGAGCCAGAAAAGCCCTCTGGAATCGTTAAGTAGAATGGTGGTTAAAAGTCCCGTATGTTCATCAGAAGCTGATGTGAAATTTTGAGGTGAGCCAGAAAAGCCCTACTGAATCGTTAAGTAGAAGGGGGGTTAAAATTCCCTTGTGTTCATCAGAAGGTGATGTGAAATCTTGGAGGTGAGCGAGAAAAGCCCTCCTGAATCGTTAAGTAGATGGGTGGTTAAAATCCCTGTGTTCATCAGAAGGTGATGTGAAATCTTGGAGGTGAGCCAGAAAAGCCCTCCTGAATCCTTAAGTAGAAGGGTGGTTAAAATTCCCCTGTGTTCATCAGATGGTGATGTGAAATCTTTGAGGTAAGCCAGAGAAGCCCTCCTGAATCGTTTAATAGAAGGGTGGTTAAAATTCCCTTGTGTTCATCAGAAGGTGATGTGAAATCTTGGATGTGAGCCAGAAAAGCCCCCCTGAATCGTTAAGTAGAAGGGTGGTTAAAATGCCCCTGTGTTCATCAGAAGGTGATGTGAAATCTTGGAGGTGAGCCAGAAAGGCCCTCCTGAATCGTTAAGTAGAAGGGTGGTTAAAATTGCCTTGTGTTCATCAGAAGGTGATGTGAAATCTTGGAGGTGAGCCAGAAAAGTCCTCCTGAATCGTTAAGAAGAGGGTGGTTAAAATTCCCTTGTGTTCATCAGAAGGTGATGTGAAATCTTGGAGGTGAGCCAGAAAAGCCCTCCTGAATCGTTAAGTAAATGGGTGGTTAAAATTCCCTTGTGTTCATAAGGTGATGTGAAATCATGAAGGTGAGCCAGAAAAGCCCTCCTGAATCGTTAAGTAGAAGGGTGGTTAAAATTCCCTTGTGTTCATCAGAAGGTGATGTGAAATCTTGGAGGTGAGCCAGAAAAGCCCTCCTGAATCGTTAAGTAAAGGGTGGTTAAAATTCCCTTGTGTTCATAAAAAGGTGATGTGAAATCTGAGGTGAGCCGAGAAAAGCCCTCCTGAATCGTTAAGTAGAAGGGTGGTTAAAATTCCCTTGTGTTCATCAGAAGGTGATGTGAAATCTTGGAGGTGAGCCCCAGAAAAGCCCTCCTGAATCGTTAAGTAGAAGGGTGGTTAAAATTCCCTTGTGTTCATCAGAAGGTGATGTGAAATCTTGGTGGTGAGCCAGAAAAGCCCTCCTGAATCGTTAAGTAGAAGGGTGGTTAAAATTCCCTGTGTTCATCAGAAGCTGATGTGAAATCTTGGAGTTGAGCCAGAAAAGCCCCCCTGAATCGTTAAGTAGAACGGTGGTTAAAATTCCCTTGTGTTCATCAGAAGGTGATGTCAAATCTTTGAGGGGAGCCAGAGAAGCCCTCCTGAATCGTTAAGTAGAAGGGTGGTTAAAATTCCCCTTGTGTTCATCAGAAGGTGATGTGAAATCTTGGATGTGAGCGAGAAAAGCCCTCCTGAATCGTTAAATAGAAGGGTGGTTAAATTCCTGTGTTCATCTCATCCCTCCCTTCCTTTCCCGCTCTTCCCCCCCCCCTCCTCCTCCCTTTCCCCCCTTCTATTCCTCCCCCTCCTTCTCCCCCCTCCCCCCACTCCTTCCCGCTCCCCCCCCCCTTCCGCCCCCTCGTACTCCCCCCCTTCCTCTCGTTCCCTCCCCCCCCCTCCCCCCCCCTCTTCCCCCCTTCCCCCCGCCATTTTTTTCCCCCCCTCAAAGCCCTCCTGAATCGTTAAGTAGAAGGGTGGTTAAAATTCCCTTGTGTTCATCAGAAGGTGATGTGAAATCTTGGAGGTGAGCCAGAAAAGCCCTCCTGAATCGTTAAGTAGAAGGGTGGTTAAAATTCCCCTGTGTTCATCAGAAGGTGATGTGAAATCTTGGAGGTGAGCCAGAAAACCCCCTGAATCGTTAAGTAGAAGGGTGGTTAAAATTCCCTTGTGTTCATCAGAAGTGATGTGAAATCTTGGAGGTGAGCCAGAAAAGCCTCCTGAATCGTTAAGTAGAAGGGTGGTTAAAATTCCCTTGTGTTCATCAGAAGGTGATGTGAAATCTTGGAGGTGAGCCAGAAAAGCCCCCCTGAATCGTTAAATAGAAGGGTGGTTAAATTCCCCTGTGTTCATCAGAAGGTGATGTGAAATCTTGGAGGTGAGCCAGAAAAGCCCTCCTGAATCGTTAAGTAGAAGGGTGGTTAAAATTCCCTTGTGTTCATCAGAAGTGTGTGAAATCTTGGAGGTGAGCAGAAAAGCCCTCCTGAATCGTTAGTAGAGGGTGGTTAAAATTCCCTTGTGTTCATCAGAAGGTGATGTGAAATCTTTGAGGTGAGCCAGAAAAGCCCCCCTGAATCGTTAAGTAGAAGGGTGGTTAAAATTCCCTTGTGTTCATCAGAAAGTTATGTGAAATCTTGGAGGTGAGCCAGAAAAGCCCTTCTGAATCGTTAAATAGAAGGGTGGTCAAAAGTCCCTTGTGTTCATCAGAAGGTGATGTGAAATCTTGGAGGTGAGCCAGAAAAGTCCTGAATCGTTAAGTAGAAGGGTGGTTAAAATTCCCTTGTGTTCATCAGAAGGTGATGTGAAATCTTGGAGGTGAGCCAGAAAAGCCCCCCTGAATCGTTAAGTAGAAGGGTGGTTAAAATTTCCTTGTGTTCATCAGAAGGTGATGTGAAATCTTGAGGTGAGCCAGAAAGCCCTCCTGAATCGTTAAGTAGAAGGGTGGTTAAAATTTCCTTGTGTTCATCAGAAGGTGATGTGAAATCTTGGAGGTGAGTGAGAAAAGCCCTCCTGAATCGTTAAGTAGAAGGGTGGTTAAAATTCCCTGTTCATCAGAAGGTGATGTGAAATCTTGGAGGTGAGCCAGAAAAGCCCCCCTGAATCGTTAAGTAGAAGGGTGGTTAAAATTCCCTTGTGTTCATCAGAAGGTGATGTGAAATCTTGGAGGTGAGCCAGAAAAGCCCTCCTGAATCGTTAAGTAGAAGGGTGGTTAAAATTCCCTTGTGTTCATCAGAAGGTGATGTGAAATCTTGAGGTGAGCCAGAAAAGCCCTCCTGAATCGTTAAGTAGAAGGGTGGTTAAAATTCCCTGTGTTCATCAGAAGGTGATGTGAAATCTTGGAGGTGAGCCAGAAAAGCCCTCCTGAATCGTTAAGTAGAAGGGTGGTTAAAATTCCCTTGTGTTCATCAGAAGGTGATGTGAAATCTTGGAGGTGAGCCAGAAAAGCCCTCCTGAATCGTTAAGTAGAAGGGTGGTTAAAATTCCCTTGTGTTCATCAGAAGTGATGTGAAATCTTGGAGGTGAGCCAGAAAAGCCCTCCTGAATCGTTAAGTAGAAGGGTGGTTAAAATTCCCTTGTGTTCATCAGAAGTGATGTGAAATCTTGAGGTGAGCCAGAAAAGCCCTCCTGAATCGTTAAGTAGAAGGGTGGTTAAATTCCCCTGTGTTCATCAGAAGGTGATGTGAAATCTTGGAGGTGAGCCAGAAAAGCCCTCCTGAATCGTTAAGTAGAAGGGTGGTTAAATTCCCTTGTGTTCATCAGAAGGTGATGTGAAATCTTGGAGGTGAGCCAGAAAAGCCCTCCTGAATCGTTAAGTAGAAGGGTGGTTAAAATTCCCTTGTGTTCATCAGAAGGTGATGTGAAATCTTGGAGGTGAGCCAGAAAAGCCCTCCTGAATCGTTAAGTAGAAGGGTGGTTAAAATTCCCTTGTGTTCATCAGAAGGTGATGTGAAATCTTGGAGGTGAGCCAGAAAAGCCCTCCTGAATCGTTAAGTAGAAGGGTGGTTAAAATTCCCTGTGTTCATCAGAAAGTGATGTGAAATCTTGGAGGTGAGCCAGAAAAGCCCTCCTGAATCGTTAAGTAGAAGGGTGGTTAAAATTCCCTTGTGTTCATCAGAAGGTGATGTGAAATCTTGAGGTGAGCCAGAAAAGCCCTCCTGAATCGTTAAGTAGAAGGGTGGTTAAAATTCCCTTGTGTTCATCAGAAGGTGATGTGAAATCTTTGAGGTGAGCCAGAAAAGCCCTCCTGAATCGTTAAGTAGAAGGGTGGTTAAAATTCCCTTGTGTTCATCAGAAGGTGATGTGAAATCTTGGAGGTGAGCCAGAAAAGCCCTCCTGAATCGTTAAGTAGAAGGGTGGTTAAAATTCCCTTGTGTTCATCAGAAGGTGATGTGAAATCTTGGAGGTGAGCCAGAAAAGCCCTCCTGAATCGTTAAGTAGAAGGGTGGTTAAAATTCCCTTGTGTTCATCAGAAAGTGATGTGAAATCTTGGAGGTGAGCCAGAAAAGCCCTCCTGAATCGTTAAGTAGAAGGGTGGTTAAAATTCCCTTGTGTTCATCAGAAGGTGATGTGAAATCTTGGAGGTGAGCCAGAAAAGCCCTCCTGAATCGTTAAGTAGAAGGGTGGTTAAAATTCCCTTGTGTTCATCAGAAAGTGATGTGAAATCTTGGAGGTGAGCCAGAAAAGCCCTCCTGAATCGTTAAGTAGAAGGGTGGTTAAAATTCCCTTGTGTTCATCAGAAGTGATGTGAAATCTTGGAGGTGAGCCAGAAAAGCCCTCCTGAATCGTTAAGTAGAAGGTGGTTAAAATTCCCTGTGTTCATGAAATCTTGGAGGTGAGCCAAAAAGCCCTCCTGAATCGTTAAGTAGAAGGGTGGTTAAAATTCCCTTGTGTTCATCAGAAGGTGATGTGAAATCTTTGAGGTGAGCCAGAAAAGCCCTCCTGAATCGTTAAGTAGAAGGGTGGTTAAAATTCCTTGTGTTCATCAGAAGGTGATGTGAAATCTTGGAGGTGAGCCAGAAAAGCCCTCCTGAATCGTTAAGTAGAAGGTGGTTAAAATTCCCCTGTGTTCATCAGAAGTGATGTGAAATCTTGGAGGTGAGCCAGAAAAGCCCTCCTGAATCGTTAAGTAGAAGGGTGGTTAAAATTCCCTTGTGTTCATCAGAAAGTTATGTGAAATCTTTGAGGTGAGCCAGAAAAGCCCTCCTGAATCGTTAAGTAGAAGGGTGGTTAAAATTCCCTTGTGTTCATCAGAAATTATGTGAAATCTTGGAGGTGAGCCAGAAAAGCCCTCCTGAATCGTTAAGTAGAAGGGTGGTTAAAATTCCCTTGTGTTCATCAGAAAGTTATGTGAAATCTTTGAGGTGAGCCAGAAAAGCCCTCCTGAATCGTTAAGTAGAAGGGTGGTTAAAATTCCCTTGTGTTCATCAGAAGTTGATGTGAAATCTTTGAGGTGAGCCAGAAAAGCCCTCCTGAATCGTTAAGTAGAAGGGTGGTTAAAATTCCTTTGTGTTCATCAGAAGGTGATGTGAAATCTTGGAGGTTAGCCAGAAAAGCCCTCCTGAATCGTTAAATAGAAGGGTGGTTAAAATTCCCTTGTGTTCATCGGAAGATGTGGCGAAATTTTGGAGGTGAGCCGAAAAAGTCCACCTGATTGGAAAGATCATTACCAGAGAAGCAAAGTCGAAGAGCTGAACCCAACATTACCATAATATATATTTTTTTTATTGTTGGTTGTGTGTGTGTGTGTGTTCGTATTGAAAGGGGTGAGGATCCCACCCGTACCAGTGCCCTGTTAACAATTGTTTTGTTGTCTTTTATTTTATATTTTTGTTCTTTCTATTAAGGGGAGGTAATCCAGCCTCTGGTTATATATTGTTCTGAATCTTCTCTTTTTTGTATGATGTTATTTTTCTTCTCAAAACCAAGAGATAAATGTTTGCCCTCTCTTCAGGCGCCGAAGGGAGATGCACAGTTTGTTTTTTGTGTGTTTTTGTAATTTATAAATAAATGACAAAAATGGTTGAGGGTGGTGTGTGATACTATGGTTGAAGACGAACATGGTCAGAATAAATAAATAAGAAAGAGAATAGGTTAAAGCCAGGCATAAGTAAAAGGGGTGGGTGGCTGACCTTTTTACGAATCCAAAGATTAGGTCGTAAAGTTTAAAGAGACCCGTACGACCACCATGAAATGGGACCACTTGATGAGAATATCTTAGGCACCCAGGTATTAAAAGCAAAGGGGATTTTTAGGAGAAATTCTCTTTTGAAAAAATTAATGGTCAACGTATTGAAGACGTAGTGTCTGAAAAAATATTTAAGTACTTTAATTTTAAGGGTTAATGACGACTAGAAGTCTGCGATTTATTTAAGTGCTGGCCATTTGTGTGGTCCGGAGAAGATGGTTGGGGAAAGGGAATTTGACATAAATACAACTAAACTCGAGCACTAAGGCAGTTACAACTCGGCCGTTGGGGGTGTTAAGATCACTGGTAGGGATAGCCAGTTGGATAGACAGCGAAAGCATCACACACACCCTTCTTCCATCCACGTCTTGTTTACGAACACTTGTAGTTTTTTTATTTAATCATTGTAACTACTGTTTCTGACTCATGACCTCAAATTGGCCAGCGCAGAGTGATACAACGTTTGGGGTCTAGACATCGTGCATTGAGAGTGCAGAGCGCAGAACAGGTAGTCTCACATTTCAAAGCTCAATTTATAAAATTTTCCCGGATGCTAAAAATGTACCAACTATCAAGTAAAGTGTGCAGGCATGGACCTTTGCTAGAAACATCAGTTGGAATGGTAATTTCATAGTTTTAAGGTGTTCTACAACAGTTTTAAAGGTCTTTTTACATGCGTCAAAACAGGTCGATTTGGATGTCTTTTTCAAGGATTTTAGCATACGTTTTAAAGTATAGGAATTAAAGCAACATTTTCAAAGTTAATCAAAATTTTCAAAGCTGCAAACTAACAGGCATGTTGTTGGAGGCTATCTAAATATACAAAATTCATTGTTATTTTATTAATTTTCAATATTGCTAAACACGTTTCTTTTTTTTTTGTATTTTAATAGCGCGCTTGGATAAAAAAAAAGCTTCAAAAGCTCGATTTCTAAAATTTTCCCAAATGCTGTAACTATACCAACTATCAGGTAAAATGTGCGGGCATGGACCCTAGCTAGAAACAACAGTTGGAACTGTAATTTCATAGTTATAAAGTATTCTACGAAAGTTTTAAAGGTTTTATTTTACATGCGTCAAAACAGGTCGATTTGGACGTCTTTTCCAAGTGTTTTTAGTCTTGATTTTAAAGTATATGAATTTAACCAAAATTTTCAAAGTTGTAAACAATCAGGCATGATTAGACTTAGGCTGGCTCAGATTTGAGGATTTAAGGGAAGCATGATTAGACCCGTTGGAGGCTTTTAAGGTGTTCTAAAAGCGTTTTTAAGGTTTTTTTTACATGCATCAAGACAAAGTGAAAAATGGCCTGTTTTAACGTCTTTTTCAAGTGTTTTTAAGCCTTGGTTTTGAGTATATAAAATTAAGCACAATTTTTTAAAGTTAACAAAAATTTTCAAAGTTGCAAACTATCAGGCATGATTAGACCCGTTGGAGGCTTGCTAAAAATACCAAATTCAATGTTATTTTATTAATTTTCAATATTGCTACACAGGGTTCTTTTGTTATTTTAATAGCGCGTTTGGGAATTAAAAAAAAGGCTTTCAAACCACGATGTCGAAAATTTCCCAAAATGTTATCACCGTACCAACTATCAGGTAAGGTGTAAGGGCATGTCACCTTGCTAGAAACAACAGTTGGAAGGTTAATTTCATAGTTTTAAGGCGTTCTACAAGCGTTTGTAAGGTTTTTTTTAGATGCGTCGGTACATAGTCAAAACACCCCTGTTTTGTCGTCTTTTTCAAGTGTTTTTAGCCTTGATTTTCAAGCATGTGAATTCAAGCAAAATTTCAATGTTGTAAACTATCAGGCATGATTAGACCCGTTGGAGGCTTGCTAAAAATACCAAATTCAATGTTATTTTTGTTGTGATGTGTAGTTTCGTATTCCTTGTTGTAGCAATAGTAGTAATTCTCTGAGCGTATCGTAGCTCTATCTCTTAGCTTCTCGTAGCTAGTTATCTTATGTCCTCTAAACTATCTCTATATATCTCCTATATATCATATGTAAATGAGATAACACGCCATTGGCTATCTCACTACACCTCCCTGAAACGGAGAGGTTTTATTCCCCTCGTCGATCTATTGCTTCTCCTAAATATCCTTGGGGTGTTCTTCATAATGGTGACCGCGGTTTCATTTCATCACTACTGGAACCCTGGTATGGCACATCGGAATCCGACCCGCTTTCATCTATTGGCTCTATAACGTGTCCCTCATATTGGTTTATATCCTCGTTTCTTTCTGATTCCTCCATAATCATGTCTTCTTCATATTTATTCCTTATCTGATCAGTGTGGGTCAGCACACTTCTCTCCTGTGTCGTTATTATAGCGGTGTTGTTCCCTTTCTGCATAATAAAATATGCTTTTTCAGGTTGCGTCCCTTTTTTTTTGTACCACATTTTTTCATTAGTCGAAAAATACATGGTTATAGGAGATCTGATCTGTCTTCCCATCAAGGCAGAAGGACTTAGTGTTCTATCAGAATGAGGAATGGATCTGTAACTCATCAAGAGTTTAGGTAGAAAGGATTCTATGGTCTCTCGTGACGGCTCAAATGCTTTTAATCCTAATTTAACCGTTATAACCATCCTTTCTGCAGCCCCATTCGATTGTGGATGGTAGGGCGGAGTTTTATAAGGTTTACATCCTATCTTCCTCAACCAGGAACACAGACCTTCATCACAGAATTCGGACGAATTGTCTGATACCAGGGTTCTCGGTACGCCATTCATTGAGAATACTGTTCTCAAAATTTGAATGACAATTGCAGATTTTCTATCACGCACCTGAACAATCTCTGGCCACCCCGGGAAAAAATCTATTAAGATCAATAGTAGCCCTACGCCCTTGACATAGGCATGGTCCATGTGTATTCGACTCAATAGTTATTGTTCCTTTGGCCACGAATGAGTCGATGTTTGTGGAAAATCTTTGATTTCCATGTATTTGGGACATTTGTTTATGTAATCTTCAATGTCACGCGAATATCCTGGCCACCAGCTCTCCAATTTGAGTCTTTTTTGTGTGGCTGCTATTCCACAATGTATATCGTCGCGTACACTTTTGATTATTTCTTTTCGCATTTTTTTACGGAGGTACAACCAAATCTCCGTTACATATAACCCCTTTGTCCATGGTTAGTTTATGTTTAACCTCTGTATAAAGCCTTTCAGCTTTAGAACAGTCGTTCCATTTATTCCTCCATATTCTATTCGAGATTTTGCTCAGAATAGGGTCCAGCAAGGTTTCTTCTTGAAGCTGTTTAATCGGTAGTACATCAGTTTCGACCCAATGTAATACTTCTTCAGTGTCGTTTATTTTGTCGTCTTCTTTGTTAAAGGCTAATCTGGATAACACGTCGACATGCGGAATCGTTTTTTCTTTGACGTAAATGATATCGAAATCAGCAGTATGGCCCATCTCATTATCCTGGCTGATGGGTAACTTTTTCCGTGGATTAAAAATGAATTCTAAGGGTCGATGGTCAGATTTTAGTAAAAATTTTCGACCTAATAGAAATTGTCGGGCGCGCTGTGTGCTCCACACTATGGCCAAAGCTTCCTTCTCTATATTTGAGTAGTTCATTTCTGCCTTGGTTAGCCTTCGCGACAAGTACATAATTGGATGGTCGTCCTGTGACAATAGAGCAGACACTGCATGTTCACTGGCATCCGTAGTTAAGGTTACTTCTTTTCTGGGTTCAAAAACTTTTATAACGGGTTTTTCCATAAGTACTTTTTTTACTTTGTTAAAAGCCGTTTCTTGTTTTTGTGTCCAAACAAACTCACTATTATTTCTCCGTAAGTCTGCAAATGCTTCAGTTAAATCGGAATATTTGGGCACTATAAAAATTAGCCAATCCTAAAAACGATTCTAATTCTTTTTTGTTGGCTGGGGATGTCACCTGCGATATTTTAATTAATAAATTTGGGTCAGGCGAAATACCTTCTTTGGATATTTGAAAGTCTAAATAATTTATCTTCACGCAATTAAATTTACATTTATCGCGGTTTACGCTCATGCCCGCCTCTCTTAATTTGTTCATAACTCGCTGAGTCTTTTGTTGCAATTCATTTATACTCACAGCCCCTATTAAAATATCGTCCTGATAAATTATCATATTTTTTATCAACCCCATTAAAACATTTTCGATAGCTCGTTGAAATATTACCGATGCTGTTTTTATGCTGTACGGCATTCGCGTCCACATTATTAATCCAAGGGGGGTGTTAATAGTGGTTATTTCTTGAAATTTATCGTCAATCTGTATTTGATTATATGATGCCTAAAGGCAAATATAAAATGTAAAATATTTAGTGCCTGTTAATGTATGCGACACAGTTTCAAGCTCAGGAATAGGATACGAATCTGAACAGATTTTATGATTCACACCAATCTTATAATCACCACATATTCTTAAATCCCCATCTTTTTTTCGTAAAACTACAATTGGGGACGCCCAGTTACTACCGCCGACTGGTACCGGTTCAAAAATTCCCTCTGCTACCATATCTTCCAATTTCTTTTTTTATTAAAGGTCGCAAATGTATAGGTATCCTACGAGATTCATAATATGAGGGGGGCTATTTTCTTTCACTCGAATTGTGGCTTTGTAACCTCTCAAGATTCCTATTTTTTGCTTTTTACTTTCTATGCTGTCGATTAAATTGTCCGTATCTATTTTTATAATATCCGTGCCTATTAGTCCATGATTTTTTAAACAATCCACTACAGTTATAGGGACCACTTTGAATCTCCTATTAGCCTTAAACGTAGCGTCGAATTGTCCCAATGCAGTAATGTAAGAACCATCAACTTGTCTCAATTTCAAGTGACTTCTCTTTAACTTGGGTTTCCCCATATGTTTCCAAAAGTTCTTTAGAATAAGAGTCACGTCACTACCTGTATCGACTTGCATATCAAATGGTATTTCATTTAATTTTACTGTCAACTTCTGTTTTTTGTTCACCCGTACTTGGTACACGTCTTCTATCGAATTTGTCCACTTCGACTTGACTTTGCATATGGTTCCAAAATGATTTTGCTTTTTGCATATATAACAAGTTTGTCCATAAGCAGGACAATTTGTTCTTTTGTCAAAATTGTGTTGAAAATTGCAGTACTTACAATTTTTTAGCCTTGTTTTTACTTGCAACACTTGAATTCGGATATCATTTACAGTTGCTGTACAAATTCCACGCACATTTCTAATGTCATGTTATTTGACTGTAGACGTTCTAAAACTTTATCTTTTTGGTTCACGTCGTGCAATCCTTCAATGAACTGTAACTGGATTAATTCCTCATCGATAGTCATACTTGCTGTACCAAGCTTTTCAAATTCACAAAATCTCGAGGCCTTTTTTAGTCTCTGAATGTAATTCCTTGCTGGTTCGTTGGGATTTTGCTTCGTAGAGAGTAATTTAGTTCTCTCTGCGATAACCAGTTTTTTCTTAGGTCTTAAATTGTTCCTTATGATGTGTGAAATTTCTTCAAAGGTGAGATCCTCCAAATCTTTTGGATATGCCATAACGGCTACTCTCATGTTTGATTCACATCCAGCGGACGTGAAAAATAAATCGGGAATCTCGTTTTCTCCACCAACGTTCTTTTTGTCTTGTAATCTTTTGCTTCTTGCATAGGCTGAAAAACATTTTAGCCACATCTCAACATAGCCGGGCTCCTCTAATCTTGTGACGACGCCATGTGTTGTGATGTGTAGTTTCGTATTCCTTGTTGTAGCAATAGTAGTAATTCTCTGAGTGTATTGTAGCTCTATCTCTTAGCTTCTCGTAGCTAATTATTTTATATCCTCTAAACTATCTCTATATATCTCCTGTGTAATACACATATGTAAATGAGATAACACGCCATTGGCTATCTCATTACAATTTTATTAATTTTCAATATTGCTACACTGTTATTTTTTGTTATTATAATAGCGCGTTTGGGAGTAAAAAAAAGGCTTTCAAACCCTGATTTGGAAAATTTCCCAAACGTTTCCACCGTACCAATTGTTATAAACAGGGGTTAGTAGCAAGCGCATGCTGGTAAAGGAAAAACAAACACAGGTTTTGTATTCAACAAATTGTATTAAAAACAAGATAAAGAAAAAGGGTTGTAATTTTGGAAGTGATATAAAAGGAAAGTGTGATGTTTGATGAACGAGTCAAATGTGGTGTGAGTTGTAATGTCGGCAGAAAGCGTGATGTTCTATGGTGAGTCAGTTGTAGTGGAGGTGGTTATGTAGGCAGAAAGCCTGATGCTAGTGGTCAGATGTTGGTTATAATGTGGGCAGAAAGTCTGATGTTTTGTGGTCAGGATGTTGGATGTTGTGTGGGTAATGATGTATGCGGAGGATCTGATGCTCGGTGGTCGAGCCAGTGAAGTGTCGGAATTAAGTAGGCAGAAATCTGATGTTGGTGGTCGAGTCAGTTGAAGTGTTGGAATAATGTAGGCAGAAAATCTGATGTTGGTGGTCGAGTCAGTTGAAGTGTTGGAATAATGTAGGCAGAAAATCTGATGTTTTTGGTCGAGTCAGTTGAAGTGTTGGAATAATGTAGGCAGAAAATCTGATATTGGTGGTCGAGTCAGCTGAAGGTTGGAATGGACATTACCCACTACGGCAGTGGACACTTCTTGAGTCTCATTGACTGTGGACCCCCCCCCCGATTTGCTTTATGGCAACCCATTCGGTACCAGGACTCGAATACGTCATTTGGAAGCTGTCTTTTGCGAGCGGGGCTCACCGAACGGGAGACTGACTGACAACGACATCGTCTTTACTAGGAGTTTTAGAAACTTCATGGAATATTGGGGAGTACGGTTGCGTCTCTGATGTGATACGCGTCGTCTGGAAACGGTATTGTTGAACGATGTCACAGAACAATAAAGACAATTGTGGCCAAGAAGCAGTGTACCGTAGAGAAGCCGTGTACTGGCATAATAGTTGATGTTTCATCTTCTTTAGCACCAGCCAATGTGATATCAACTACCATGTCAGAGTTAAGGGGATTATGCCGTCCTCCCATATGAAGCGTAGCATGTATATGAGACGTACAAAGTGGGGGACCATGTCTGGTTCAGCTGCACCACAGGATTCAAAGTAGGCCGTGTGACTGGAGTTAACAGCCAGCAAGAGTAGTTGATGGGACCACACGCCACGTTAGAGACTTGTGGGGATTAAAATTAAATAAAAAGTTCTGAGCGTCTGGACGCTAGCGTTCAGACTTAACGGCCAGAGAAATAAAACCTCGAGATATACAGCTAACCAGTTGTGTCTTGTTATTTCTCTTCATCCCATCATTTCATATTACCTATAAATTGGTGACCTACCGACGTGATTTGAACCCCACCACCATAAACTGATGTAATTTAAACAAACCGATGTAATTAAAAAAAAAGAAAAAAAAACTTAAAAATTCATCGCAGATTTTATTATCAAAATATCACATCATGGAAGCAGCACGACATCGAAGAGAATGCCTCCCGCTACAAACAGCAACACAAAATTGACACCGATGAAATGTACATCAAGAAGAAGAAAAGAAAGAAAGAAGAAACGAGAGAAAATATAATTTATCAACAAAAACAAAAAGAAAAAAAAAAAGAAAAAGAAAAAGAAAAAGGGGGCCGATAAAAAATAAATAAATAAATAAATAAAAGCAAAATAAAAAAAAAACGTGAGTAAATAATTACAATTGGCCCTTGCACATACAAATAATAACACATACAATTTTGTTCGTTCCGTTACTATTTTTTTTTATCTCTTGATTACTCAGTTGCAAAAGTTAACCTTAAAAATAAAAAATAAAAAAAACCAAAAAAAAAAAAAACCAACAACATATTTTTTTCCACATTCATAAAAAGGAAATTGTGAGTAAATAATATTTTTATATATTTTTCCACATTCACCAATAATAATGTGTCTTCTCGTAGCAGTAACTTCACGCTCACACCTCTTTCTTCGTGACTAGATTGCTGCCGCCCTGGCAAATAAATGAGATCCTTTTATATCGTCGGCGTAATTTGTATGGGCGACGCCACGCTCACGCCACGAACGAGACAGAACGAGACCACACCTTACAAATCCGCTCGTCAACGGCGACCATGCTTCTTCAGCTTAATTCAGGCAGAACCTGACAAGCTAAGCAGATGCGTTTCGCCGGAGGTAAGTAAGCTTGTTCAATACAAATAATTTTTAAAAAACATTTAAAAAGATTTTAAAAATAAAATTGAATGAACTCATGTTACTTACTTTCTATTTAATTTTCTACCCACTCACTTCCACCACTACTATCGAAATTCTGAACACTGTTATACATTCACCTTACCTAACTTTAAAAAAAATGAAATGAACCTACTACATCTTCTAAACCATACACAGACCAAAAGCCAACCTAGCAGGGGATTGAATTCAAAAAGAAAAAAATGAATTTAAAAAAAAGAAAAAGAAAAGAAGGTCAAGTAATCGTGTCTATTTTGCGTCCATACTAATTGTTTGCACCAAAAAAAGACAGGAGATTACATAAACAAATAAAAAAAGAAAAAGGAAAAAGTTTTTTTTTTTTTAATTCGTCCCCACGCGAAACGCGTGTAAACGATATAAAAAGAAAAACAAATTCAGCCATAATTCTCCGTCATGACGACCTGACCAAACACACACATAAAAAAAAACATTGTCAAGTAAAAAGAGTTGGACAATAACTCTCTTGTTTCTTTAAAGGGTTCGTTTGCACCAAGAAGCCAAAGAAATAATTCAACCAAGAAATCAACCGACGCCAAAAAACAAAAAAAACCCCAAAAAAACAAAAAAGCAACAACAAAAAACAAGCAACCAACGAACGAACGAGTCCTTTCTACGAAACCAAAATGACAACAAAAAATTTTTTTTTTAAATAACACACACTTTTGACTTTCCCCATACACACCTTTGACTTTCCACATACACAACCATACAGAGGTATAGCTGGTCCTTTTTAGCCAGAGAAAAATTCCCTCGCTACAGGCCACTATAACCTCGTTCAAGTCTAAATAATAAAGCTATCTTTGCCTTACACACACCTTACAAAAAACAAAAACAAAAAACTCACTAATGCACCCTTACGGTAGCTCCGCTACTTGGTTGGGGATGTATTATGGGGATTTAAATTAGATAAAAAGTTCTGAGCGTCTGGACGCTAGCGTTCAGACTTAACGGTCAGAGGAATAAAGTCTCGATCTATACAGCTAATCAGTTGTGTCTTGTTATTTTTCTTCATCTCCTCATTTCGTATTCCTATAGACTTACGTCCCTGTTCAGAGCCGTACTCACCAGAAGGTGAGAGCTCCTCTGTAGAAAGTGGGAGGTTGTTCCAGGTGGGATTATCCTCGCCAGAATCATCTGATAGTAGTAGTGATTCGTCAGACGAGACGCGTTTACTAAACCATCCCCTGGCTCAAGAGAACGTTGTGATCGCCGAGAAGACCAAGTCGGTGTTACTTCCCGGAGAAATTGGCGAAAATCGTCTGATGACGAAACATATACAGATAACCCGGTGTAAACCTCCCTCGGGCCGTGAGCACCTGTTGTCTCTTTGCTGTGCACCTTACCGCACTACTTGCACCTTTCAACATTACTGGCCATGATCGTCTCGTGATCTTCTGTTCCTTGACCCTCACTTGTGTCCGTAATTCTGCCTCAGGGCTCATCCAGGGGGTTTACAATCAACAACAAAGAGAGAATAAAGACAAAACAAGACAATTTCAGGTGAACATTAGAATGGTCAGAGAGGTATATAACTTTGTCTGCTGCTATCTCCCACTTCTCCCATGGTTGTCGAGAGGGGGGGAACCCCGCTTTCCTTGGGAACCTCTGCTAGCTGGTTTCTAGTGGGCAATCCCAACTGTCCTCTCTGGTGTCCAAAACTTAACTGTTCTCCTCGGGGTCCAGAAAACTAACTCAATAAATTTGATTTGAATCCGTGTCTCTGAATCGGACTTGATAGCTAACCTTTTTTCTGTCGCACATGTGAAGGATTATCGTTACGGAATGGTTACGAAATAACTGCATATGAATTGAACTATTCTTGATGCCAGGATCACTATTGATTATTCTTTTTATCTTCCTTGGCGGTGTAAGTTCCCCGATGCTTTTGCTATCGGATTCTGCTAGTCTTTTTGATGCAACACAGCACCGGGTTGGAGTCGGGTCAGAGATTTCTTCTAATGGAATAAGACTGTCCTCTTTATCGGGTAACTTTTTACAGGCAGGAGACGAATAGGGGGCTGGCCTTCGATCATTATCCGTTAAATAACTTTTACTAAGTATGCTACACTCATTACTGTCTTCAAGCACGGGTTGCATCTCCTCAAGGGTCTGAAGTTTTTTAGTGGCTATCTTTTGTTGTTTTTTCACAGCTGACTGGTCAGCGAGAGGGGTTGTCTTAACTGGTAATTCCTCTTTAAACGCTTTGTCATTTGTCAACTTTTGTAAACTGTTTGCAAAAGGGTGTTTGGAAATTTTCGTAGTACCGGCAAGGTGACTGGGTTTGTTTCCCCTACAATGATTAGTCTTCTTGAATCTGTCTTAGTGCTTATTTAACAAAATCTCATCTGACAGTATCTGTTTTGTCGGACGCGGTAATGGTAATGAACATTTCATGCCTTTGAAATCTTTAATTGTAGACTTAACATTCTTGAACAGTTTCCGTTTTGTTTCGACGTCCCCTTCCACTCTTAGTTCCATAGCCACTATGACATTAGCATCAAGTGACATTAGCATCCTCCACTTTTTGACAAGAATCTGCCCTTGATAACAAAGATTCGGGTTGCATCTCCTGAGTGCTCACTGGTAATTCACTAGATGAGTTACTTTTGATATCTTTGGTTGCCCTTGATTTCTTTTCTTGAACGACTGGTGGGTTGATAGTCTGTTTTTTATTTGCTTCTACCGAACATCAAATTCAGAAAACTTTGATTTTTCGTCGGTAACCTCAACATCCTCCTTCCCTTTCGGTACTATGGTCACTGTGTCACTAGTATCAAGTGAAGTTTTATCCACTTTGGGACGATAACCTGTCTCGGATAATAGAGGTTCAGGCTGCACTTTTTTAGAGCTCTCCAAGAGAATTGCTTTTGCCATCCTTCTGGGGCCCTGATTTCTCTTCTTGAGCGGCTGATAGGTTGATAGTCTGTTTTTTACTTGCTTCTACTGATTCTTCTTTAGTAGCAGTTTCATAATATACCTTCACAATAATACAAGAAAAAATATATCTCTGGATTGGGTTTAGTTTATCTTTTTGGGAATGCAGCAAATACATCTCCGTAACATTTCTTTTGTTTAACAAATCAAAATTGTTATTTTTCGAGAATAAATCACGAACAAAATTTTCCATATGCTGCCTTTCTTTTTTATCTATACTATTCTCGAGTTTTTGACGAGAATCTGTCCTAGTTTTTACCAATTCCTTTTCGATAGTGATTTCGTAACGTACTTTCCTAATAATATCCGGAAAAATCTACCTCTGAAAACCATTCTGGGAATATGATACATATTTATCCATAACAGCTTTTGTTAGCCATTTAAGATTTTCTGTTTTTAAGAACAAATCACGGACAAAATCTGCTATATGCTGTTTTTCTTATTCATCAATTCTATTCATGATTTACTAATAAAGCCAGTGAGATAGACGCGCTACAATAACAATCAGCAAAAAAAAAAAAAAAAAATGAAATAAATTTTCAACCTACCTGATAGGGATCGATGTCGATTTCCTTGCTTATCTGTTTCACTTTCTATATTTTCTTTTCTTAAACGTTCCGAGTGTTCCTTTCCGTTTTTTTTTAAGTTTAAAAGCAAAACAAATTTATTCAGTCCCTTTCTTCCCTCGTATCTTTTGTGTTTCCTTTTCTTCTCCACGTGTCTGGGTTCTGTCTGTTCACTTTCCGTTTCTTTCTTTCTTTCTTTCCTTTTATTTTCCAGTTGTGTCGACTATTTTCCTTTTCCTTTTCCTTTCTCTGATTTTTCCTAATTTGTCCCCCCTCTCTCTCTCTCTCTCTCCTCCTCTCTCTCTCTCTCTCTTTCCGTTTATCTTTCGCTCTTTCTTTTTCGTATCCCGGTCACGGCAACCAGTGTGAGACGACCTGTTTATGCGCCCTGCACCTTCAATGCACGATGCCTAGAACCCCAAACGTTGTAATACTCTGCGCTGGCTGTATTTGCACGAGTCAGAAACAGGCTCACAAGGATAAAAACAAAAAAAAAAAAACAACTACAAGTGTTTGTAAACAAGACGCGGGTGGAAGAAGGGGTGTGTGAGACTTCGCTGTCTATCCAACTGGCTGCTACTCGCTACCTCTCTCGTTGTGGATTCGGGGCTAACTACTGCTACCGACGTTAACACCTCTAGGGCCCGGCTTCTAACTGCCTTAGTGCTCGAGTTTAGCTGTATTTATGTCAAATTCTCCTTCCCCACCCATCTTCTCCGGACCACACAGATGGCCAGTACTTAAATAAATCGCAGACTTCTAGTCGTCATTAACCCTTAAAATTAAAGTAATTAAATCTTTTTTCAGACACTACGTCTTCAATACGCCGACCATTAATTTTTTCAAAAGAGATTTTCTCATAAAAATCCCTTTTGCTTTTAATACCTGGGTGCATAAGGTATTATCACTAAGTGGCCTAACTTCATGGTGGTCGTACAAGTCTCTTAAACTTTACAGCCTAATCTTTGGAGTCGTAAAAAGGTCAGCCACCCACCCCTTTTACTTATGTCTGGCTTTAACCTATTCTCCTTATTATTCATTTATTTATTTATTTATTCTGACCATGTTCGTCTTCATTCATAGTATCACACCGGTTTTGCCCAAGCTATCCGCCTGGCACAGTTTGTCGTGTTCGCTAAGATGATAAAACCGATCATGACCCCTCAGTAGAACTATGCGTCGAAAATGATGAGAAAGAGAGAAAAAGAGAGGGGTAAGAGAATAGATAGAGAGAAACAGGGAGGGACAAAGATAATATATAAAGATAAATAGAGAGGGATAAAAGAGAATAGAGAAAAACAGAGAGTGGGAAAGTGAATAGATGGAGAGAAACAGATAGGGATAAAAGAGAATAGATAGAAACAGAGAGGGGAAAAGAGAATAGACGTATAGAAAGAGAGACGGATACAGAGAATAGATAGAGGGATAGAGAATAGAGAGAAAACAGAGAGGGGGAAAGCGAATCGATACAGAAACCAAGCGGTAGAGATATAGGAAGAGAGAAAGGGAGTGGGTAGAGAGAATAAATAAAGATAAAGAGAGAGGGGTAGAGAGAAAAGATAGAGAGAAAGAGAAAGGGGAAAAGAGAATAGATAGAGAAAGAGAAAAGGGTAGTGAGAAAAGAGAATTAATAGAGAAAATTGTTGAGAGAATAGATAGAGAAAAAGAGAGAGGAAGAAACAGAAAAGATAGATAAAAAGTGAGAGGGTAGAGAGAATATATAGAGAGAAAGAGATAGAGGAAAGAGAATAGATAGAAAGAAAGAAACAGGTGGAAGGAGAATAGATAGAAACATAGAGTGGGGCAGGGAATAGAAAGAAAAAAACCGAGAGAGAGAGGTAGAGAAATAGATAGAGCGAAAGAGAGAAAGGGAATGATAGATAGCCAGAAGAGAGAGCGGGGAAAAGAAGATATAGAGATAAACAGAGGGGGCTGAGAGAATAGATAGAGAGAAAGACAGAGGGAAAGAGAATATATAGAGAAAAGAGGGTGAGGGAGAGAATAGATAGAGAGATATAGAGAACTGGGAGGAGAATAGATAGTGAGAAAAAGAAGGGGTAAAGAATAAATACAGAGAAAGAGAGGAGTAGAGAAAATATAAAGAGAACGGGGGGAAGCGAATTACTAGAAAGAGAGGGGTAGAGAGAATAGAAAGAGAGAAAGAGAGAAGGGAAAGGGAATAGATAGAGATAAAGAGAGAGAGAGAGAGAGAGAGAGAGAGAGACGGATAGAGGGAATAGAGAGAAAGGAGAGGGGAAAGAGATAGAGAGAGAATAGAGAGAGAATAGAGAGAAAAAAAGAGGAGAAAGAGAAAGAAAGGGATAGAGAGAATAGTTTGAAAGAGAGAGGGGGAGAGAATAGATAGAGAAAAGGAGGGAGATAGAGAAATGGATAGAGAAAAAAGAGAGTTGGAAAGAGAATAGATAGTGAGAAAGAGAGAAAGGTAGAGAAATAAATTGAGAGAAAGAGAGAGGGCTGAGGAGAATCAATAATGACAAACTATGAGGGGGAAAAGGGATAGATAGAAAAAACATAGAGGGGTAAAAATAATGGATAGGGAGAAACAGAGAGGGTGGATAGTAGATAGAGAGAAACAGGACGGGACAGAGAAAATAAATAAAGAAATAGAGTGTGAAAAAGAGAATAAATACAGAGAAACAGAGAGGAGGAAAGAGAATAGTGAGAAACAGAGAGGGATAGAGAGAATAAAAGAGGGGGAAAGAGAATAGAAAGAGAGAGGTATACAGAGAATAATTAGATAGAAAGATAGAGGTGGAAAGAGAATAGAGAAAAAGAGATGGGTAGAGAAATAGACAGAGAGGGTTAGAGAGAATAGAATGAAAGAAACAGAGAGGGGGAAAGAGAATAGTATAGTGAAGTGGAACCAAGGGGCCGAACTTACCTGACTCTAAGCGTCTTCGATGCATAATTTTTAGCGTCGCGACATTTGTCGTTCCGTTGTCGCACAATCACTTTCAGAAAAGCAAGAACAAAGACCATTTTTTAAATTTCTCTTCCAGGTCCCTACCTGAAGTAGAGGGGTTTTAGGGTGTGAATGGGCTTATAGGTAACTGAACTAAGATTTTTTGGCCTGTGGAATGGAATATGTTTATTTTGAAGGTGGGTCCAAAATTGAGTATTTCCAGTGCAGAGAGGGTAGAGACTCAGAATTCAAATATCACGTGGTGGATCACGTACTGGATCCTTGGCTGAAAGAGATATTGCCAGCTCAAAGCTATGTCCTTTGGGACTTGCAATAGTACCCAGTGAAGTCGGCGCTGGGGAGATTTCTCTGGTCCCGTCAAGTACATATTTTCAGGTACCTAGGCGACTGGATAGTCAGAAATCAAGATAAACGTATTCTCAGTGAGCAAGTAGTTTTGATACAGGACATTTTCCAGGATTTAGGATTGTTCATAAATTCTCAGAAAACTCACTCCCAAGAGACCTGTCAGCTCTCTTCAATTTGGAGGTGGGAATAATACTTCCTTCTGAGGAGAGTTTCCAGGATGTTTCTCTGACTTCTGGGTCTAATGGCTGCATGTATAAATCTGATTCCCTCGGCTTGTTTGCATATGAGGCCAATCCAATTCTATATTCAGTCATGGTGGATACCTCGAAGAGACAATATCTAAAAGATGTTCCCTATAAACAGTTTATTAACAAAACATCTAGAATGGTGGACAAGAAGCGAAAACTGCTTCAAAGGTGTTCTGCTTCACCAAGTAGAGCTTCTAGTTCTTTGGTCACATGCTTCAAAACATGTCTGGAAAGCTCACTTAAACACTCACCAGGTGGCAGGTGTTTGAGACGTACATCAGGGAAGGAACCATATCAATTAGCTAGAGCTAAAAGCAGTACATCTTGCACTTGTTCAGCTACTAACTCATGTCGGAGAGGAGATAATTCTTCTGAAAAGCAACAATTCTACAGTACATCAATAAGGGATGGGGCACAAGGTCCCTTCATCTTTGTCAGTTGACGTGGGAAGTATTCCAATGGACAGCAGATTACATTACCCTTTGGGTAGCTCACATTCCAGGAAAGAAGAATGTTTTGTCATACCGTCTATCGAGGAGCCAAGCGGAAGCTCGGTTCACAGAACGGAGCTTGGCATCTGAGGATAGGGGACTTAATTTTTTTTAGGTAATCCAGACATAGATTTATTCGCTACTCCGGAAAACAGAAGTTGGAGGTGTTTTTCTCCCCTTATCCATTGGATGCTGCATATGCTTCAGATGCCCTAAGCATAAGTTTGACGGGGATGTATGCGTTCGCATTCCCTTCCACAATATTTATTGGGTCCTTCAGAAATTATCGCTAGAAAAGTATATTCTCCTTCTGGTAGCCTCACATGCTTCACGTCAATCATGGTATCCTGTCCTCTTGGACCTGCGAGTCTATACTTTCCAAGGGAATTAACTATGTTAAGCCTCAATGCTGGAATTGCCGGCAACAGGGGCATACAGCAAAAGACTGTCCACTCCGAACAGCAGGGGCTCCTGCAGCGGCTCCAGTCCAGTAAGAGCGGCACCAACATTGGGAGCAGAACCAGCTTCAAGAGCTACAACAGAAACAGCAACTTTACCAAAGGTGGGAGAGGGGTGATCTGAGGTGAAAAGAAGAGGGAGCTCCTCCGTCTCGGCCACCTCTGACTCTCCCACCAAACACAAGTCAGAGGATTGTGAGCCCTCGGAAAAGCCCACTGAAACCACACCGAAGCCTTCCCCAAAGCCTTCGCCAAAGAAGAAACCCCCAGCAAGCCGGCTCCATTGGCTATTGAAATAGCTATACTAATGGAACTTGTAGAGCTCGGTGGAGATAGGGTGAAACGGCATCTAGAGGTTGAGGGGGAAAGGGCTGACCGTAAAATAGCGGTCAGCCGAAAGAAAAAGAAACCCAGACCATTGATCCAGACACAAACACGGTGGCAGAGTCCACCACATACACACAAAACACCGAAAAAACTACCCAACTCCCTATACCTTTATCCCAGCCCCGTGAAAATATACCAATCCTCAAAAATCCCCCCCTCAACCACAAATCCAGCAATCCAACGAAAGGAGATGATCTCCATCTCCATCTCCATCTTCCTCAACTAGATCAAGATCTCCTCAGAGACAGGCCCATCCACGGGGTATGAAGCGGGATTTGTTTCCGGAAAACCTATGCAGAGTGAAGCCAGAGCAGATAGACAAGTCGCTGACAGCTCAACAAAAAAGAGCGTGGGCCGCACTCTTGCAATTGCACTCCATGGATGAGAAATCTACAAACAACCCATTAAACTTTAGGGATGCACCCCTAGTAACCACGTTCGTCCGAGAGGCCAGTGACCATGCAGGCAGTGTGTGGCGCATGATCGAAGCGGCCGAAAAGGCCTTTCCGGGCATGACGTTGGTCAACAGGATACATCCCAGAGCAAAAACAATGAGACCAAAATGTAAAGGGAGGGTCCCCGTTTTTATGCACCCGTCCTTTTAGAGGGCTATAAAGATAAAGTTTCCCCACGATGTCGGCGGTATCGCCAGGACAGACACCATTACAAATGAATTGGGCAAGGATAGTCTTGGCCAAACCGTCGGCATCCTTACCCGAAAGGACTTCCTGCCAGTGGTGGACACTGAATAAGGTAAGCACCAATGACTCTTCTTCTCGCCAGTATAAATGGGGAGGGGGCTTGAGGGACCCTTCGAGCGCTAGTCGTTTGAGGGAAGAACTCAAGTCTCTTGGCGTGGATGTTGCCGCGGTGTAAGAGACGCATTTCGTTTCAAGCGTGGATGACCGGGTGCTGGGTGGGAATCATTTCTATGAGGTCTATTCAGCATTCGGCGATTCATGCAGTCGGGGTGTGTCACTGCTAGTTAAAAGCAGTCTGGGGGTGGTGACTGACATTGTTTATGCTGGCGCAAGTGGCAGGCTGATTGTGGTCGATATTGCCGTATCAAGCAATAAGTTCCGAGTGATCGCGGTTTATGCGCCTAATTGCGCCGTTGAGAGGAAATCCTTTTTTCGGCAGTTTGGGTCGTACATGGCGTATTCGGGGCGGATAGTTTTAATGGGAGATTGGAATGCGATCCTTGATCCCAAATTAGACCGGACGGGACGGGGAGCTAGAGGGGTGGCGAGGTGTGAAAACAGCCTGCGCGATCTAATGGCCGAGTTCGATCTGGTCAACAGGTTTCGGGAATCACGCCCTGGGCGGGAGATGTGGACATGGACGAATAGCTCGCCCTCTGCTCCAATTAAATCATATTTGGACAGAGTGTTAGTTAGAAGAGCCGACGTCGACATTTTAGATTATCCTGTGTTCCACCTATATGCGAAAAGTGACCATAAATTGCTTACTGTCACTCTTCGCTTAAGCGATAGGCCTAGGCTGGTCTCTTACTGGAAGTTAAATACCTCAGTGCTGGGGATACGTGACTACCGTGAGAGGCTGGTTTTATTTATCAAGCTGGCGTTAGTGGGGGCAGTTATTGGGAATAGATGGTTGGCTGACCTTAAGTTTAGGATTAGGGACTTCACTATCAAATATTGCCAACGGCTTGCCCTAGATAAGGCAGCGAAAGTGAAGGCCATAGAAAATAGAATTTCCCGGGCGGTGTATGGGGGGATCCCCTAGCATTAGATCTAGCTAGAGGAGACCTTGAGCGTGAGGCTAGCGAGCGCTATCAAGGTTGTATAGTTAGATCTAGGCTAGACAGAGTGTCCAACGAAGCCGTGAAATTGGACGCAGAATTGCGTCAGGAAGAGTTCAGAAGGTTCCCGGAACGAATACATCGACAGGGTTGTAACCCCGGATGAGCACAGCCTTCGTGCAGGTCGCAAGATGCGGGAGGCCTTCCGTGCGCATTTCCAGGAACGATTTACCCGGTTGCCGAACCTCCCGGTGCAAGAGTTCCACAACTATTTAGCCGACTTTCCCCACCTTAGGGAGGCGAAAGCGGCTGGTTGTGAGGGGAGGATTACAGACTCTGAAGTCCGTAATGCGTTGAAGCAGGTCGGCCTCAACAAAGCTCAAGGGCTGGACGGTTTACCCTACGAATTGTACTTGAGGTCGTCGCACATTTTTGTCCCTATTCTGAAGGATGTGTTCAACAATTGGTTTGCATTGGGAGCAATCCCAAAGCGTATTACCAAGGTTGTGATCACATTGCTGAAGAAAGGTGGCAGGAATGTTTGGGAGGGCTTAGATGATTACAGGCCCATAACTCTGTTAAACACAGAGTTAAAGATTTTGGCCCGGGTCTTAGCGAACCGTTTGCGGAATGTCTGATCGGACTGGAACAGAACTACGATGTGAAAGGAAGATCGATCCAAAACAATTTGCATTTGGTTCGCATGATCCTAGAGGGGATAAAAGACGACAAATGTGCTGCGCTGATCAATTTAGATCAGTCTAAGGCATTCGACAGGGTGGACCACCGGTTCCTAGAGACTGTTTTGGAGACCGCCGGATTCAAACCGGAGTTCCGCAAATGGATCAAGATGCTGTACCAATCTCCTACGGCAGTGGTACAAGTTAATGGGAAGCGCTCAGCTGTCTTTCTGATTGAGCGTTCTGTGCGACAGGGTTGCCCCCTGTCTCCTCTTCTCTATGTCCTCGCTCCGTAGGCTTAGAGACGGGGAGGCATGTCCGGTCCTGCGCGGAATTGCTGTTTCTGGCCCCATGAAAGCCAAGGTATCCGCGTACGCCGATGATATCACCGTGTTCGTATCATGCGTATCGGACATAGAAGCGGCGAAGAAGGCGCTTGCAAGGTACGAACGAATCACTGGGGCAAAGGTCAATTTAGAAAAGAGCGAGGGTCTGCGGTTGGGTGCCTGGGCAGGATCCGATACCATGCCCGGTCCCTTCCGCTGGAGTGACGGTCCCATCAAAATCCTCGGCGTGTGGTTTGGGCCTAATCTCCAAGTCGAGAAAAATTGGTCGGAAGTACAGGCAAAGGTGGAAGCTCGGATCCGAAAATGGTTTCCAAAGAGGTTGTCCTTAAAGGGCAGGGCGGAGGTTTGTGCCACGTACATCTTTCCCCTGATCCTTTACCGGTTGTCTGTACTTCCTCTGTCTACGATTCGGATATCGGCACTAGAACGGACCCTTTTCCGCTTTTTGTGAAGGGGGCGCCGGCCAATGGTACGTAGGCAGGTTTGTTTCCAGCGGCCTTGTAATGGAGTTTTAGGGATGCCAAACTTTGGCGGCTCATCGAGACGCTGAGAGGCTGGCATTTCTGAATGGATCGTTGCACACCGAGACCGCTTGGTCGTGGCGGATCTGGGCCATCTTCCCGGACATGGAGCTACGGCCCCGTAAAATTCGACGGAAAGAGCGGTTTCTAGTCGAGTGTCGTGACGCCCTTTGAAGACTACCTGAGTCTAGTGACGTCTCATGTCCTCGAAGGGCACTGTATCGGGCATTAGTGGAGGGGTCCGTCTCTGATCCGCTCGTGGAGCGGCACGGCTCGTCGTTGGAGGAGGTCCGCTCACAGTGGAATTGGGCACCAGGTGCTGGGTTCAGGAACAACTCCGAGTTCTCCCTCACCTGGCGACTTGCTCGGAATGCGTTGCCGCTCGCAAGCGTGCAATACAAAGTGCACGCTGCAGATTTTCCATCATGTACCCGTTGCGACAGTGGTTTAGAAGAAACGGCTGAGCACGCCTTCTACCACTGTGACAGGGTTCATTTGTTTTGGTAGTACGTGAACGGGGTTACGGCCCGTATCGCACCCAATCAGTGGGTGCCGCTCGACGTTGGTTACGTCGTGGATAGTGTCAGTCCGCCGTTCGCCGGAGAAAAACGAAAGGTGTTTTTCGATATACTAGCCGTAGCTAGAATGGTGATATGGTCGACGCGAAACAAGGGATTGCATGAGGACGGGAAATTCTCCTGTCAGGATCTGATCTGTTATTTCAAGCATCAGCTTAAAATAAAGATTAGATGCGATATGAGGATGCTCGACACCATGACATTCAACGGAAGGTGGATAAATGCCACAAGCTTGTGTGTGAGAACGGGGGCACGAGTAGAAACATTGTTGCCTGCCCATCATGGCCAGCACTCACGGGGATCATGTCTCGGGACCCCATCCCTTAGATAGACAAACAAAGTCTTTCAAATAAAAAATTAAAAAAACAAGAAAAAGCCAAAACTGCATACACCATAGATCCTTTTAGTTAGGAGGCTGAATGATCATCAAACCCAGTTTTTTCTCGTAGGACATATCCAGGTCCCCAATCCCAAGTTTTTTATAAAACCACCCGAGTCACCCTAATGTTTTTCCTGGAAAGTCAACCTTTCTAGTAACCCAACCCGCCCGGCCTATAGAACCCCAATTTTTTACCGACAACCCACTAAGGACCCACTCCCATATTAGAGCACTGACCGGCTTGCTTTCAAACAAAGTGCGGAAGACAGTCGGCAGGCCGACATACTAGCTGAGGGAAAGGGGGTAACCAAAATGACCAACAATTTTGTTTTGTTTACATGGTTTTCAGTTTCTTGGGGCTTTTTGTTTTTAATTTTCTCCACCCCCTCCATTTCCAATCATCAAACAAATATTGGGAATTTTTTTAAGTAGGATAGATGCATAGAGCGAATGAGGTATTTTGGTGGAAGGGAGCTGCGCAAGGAGAGAATGCAAGATTTTTATTTTATTTTTGAATGAATCGGTCGGCGAGTGAACCTAGCTAGATAGATCCGTGTAATGTTATGACCAGTTTTATAACCCATCCCCCAACTTCAAAGTTCCGGCTATATGCCGAGTCGTGTGCACACTCGATGTACCTCATTTCGAAATAAATAAAAAGTTTGTTTGGAATGAGTGCACGAGTGTGCTCACTTCAAATAAAGAGAACAACTGCAGTAGTATTTTGTTGTCGAGACGAGCAGGACAAAGAAATCATTTTGGATATTGGATTTTGGAGCGTGATACAGCTGGGAGTGTTTACACTGTCGATTGGAACCTTGCGTCAGACTTGAATGTGACCCCCCCTCCTGATTAGACAATAAAAGTGGTGTCGAGAAGAAATTAGATTCCCTGTTTCTTGGTTTGACGACTGCCACACAAGAGCATGGATTCCATTACCTCCATGCTTCACATCTGTCCAAATGAGTGTAAAATTACGATACCTATTATTATTACATCAATATTAGATACATGCAGTGCAAAATAAGATACTTTTGAATTGTGACCCGTTATTGATCTGATAATATATTTATTAAGGTTTAACTTTTTATATCCCAGTTTATAAAAAGGGTAACTTTGAGTTCTTTAAGCGAGAATAAAAACAAGTCAACACACTCTGGTAACAGGATAAGAACTGAATTTTTATTTCAAAGATTGGCGCCCGTCAGTCTATGTATGAGTGCGCATGTCTGGAAATGATACCTTTATTTATCAGGTTACAACAATATTAAATTGACATCTTAGTATAAATAGAAATTTAGTTTGCCCTGAATTTGAAGCGCCTTCAGATGTTGGCGCTCTAAGTGATCGCTTCGTTCACCTTCGCCTAAAGGGTAACGTTGGCCCTGAACAAAGGGATCCCAACCTAAAAATAAAAAAGACTATCGAAAACTTACAAAATAATAAAAACACAAAATAAATATTGTTAGTGTAGTATCGTATGCAAATGAGGTATTACTATAAAAGCAGTCCGTCTCACTAGTAAGGCAGATGGCTATTACAATTGTCGGAAGACAACGTGTGTTCTCGAGACTGGGCCACTTCATAACAGTTAGTAAGCTCTGAGATTTTATTATATATTGGTAGAATGCGAGGCTACTCTTAAATGATAAATCTACAAAATAAGTGCAATATTACCTCGAGTACTCCTTTAAATTGAGAGCAGGCCACGTGACCAGTAAATCTATTAAACAATAGATGACAATCCACCGTTTTGTCCTCCTTTTAAGGCGGTTACACACCAACTGCCCGGTATAAATACAAGGAAATTGAGAGAAAATTCGGAGAGGAAAAAAAAAGCCGGCAAAGTTGAGAGGAATTTTACTGTATGCTAACATGCTCGGGCACACGCACACACACACACACACACACACACACACACACACATGATTTATATATATAAGGTAAATGTTAAATGGCATAAGGCACAGCAAGTTGTGTATTGTGCTATTAAGTACTGATATTAAAAAGTTTAGATGTTGTATTTGTACCAATTTTTGAAGAAATTATATTAAATTTAAAACCTCGGTTTTGCAACATTTGGCCTAAGAATTAATCAGAAAATCTAATAATTTCAAGCAGGAAAATACTGCTTTGTATGGCATATATTGCGTGTGACCCTAATGCCATCATCTTATGAAGGCTCTATTAGAATCTGCACCCCCCCCACACACACAAATCTTATAACTATACACTATCACTAATTGTTTCAAAAGTTCAGGATGAATACAATTGAAATGAGATACCCATCATCCCGTCACCCGAGTCTCCTTAAAAATATAAATTCACACTGTAGCGTTTGTTTGTATTCGCCTGGTGGAGTTGTCTGCCCCTTTTAGTTTGATGATGCCCGCTAGGGCACCAGTATTTAAGCGCCGGTTTCAAACACTTTCGTTCTCTTTATAGTTTCAGCAACTACGAGCCACATGGGGTAGATTCTATCTAAACCCTCTCGTGGGGCTCCGCCCCCCTTACATTACTGTAAGTTCTTTACAGCATGGACTATCGCTAGTCTCATGTCTGTACTCTTTTATGTTATACTTTGTATCATTCATGAATGTGTCTTATCTTGATTTGTGTACCCCTTTTTATGTGTACTCTTTATTATGAACTTTGCACCTACGTTATAACTGGTGACATCCCGAAGTGATATGAACACTTACCCTTTTTGCCCAAGTCAACCATAAAAATGGTCGTAAAAGTACTTGGGACTTTCAACACGAACTTTTTTAAAAAAAGAAAAAACGGTGACCCCCTCAAAGAAATTATTTCTTCTTTTTTCTCCGACTGTTATGGACACATTTTTTTATAGCGCTGGATATCTTCAAAAAAAAATGTAAAAAAGATTCAACACCAAGAATTTTTTTTTTACCGAGAGGAAATAGTTCAGCCATCAGCCAGGGACAGTTTGACACGTTCCCCCACCCCAGGCACACTGACTGCTTCAATTCAGCGATTACTACTAAGGATACGCACATGGCCACACCATGTGAGCCGGATTCCAACCGCAAGGCAACTCAGCAAAAAATTTTTTTGCTACACCTCAGAAAGTGAGATGTTCATCTAAAATGTCCATTTCAGGATCACGGTATGTGTGCCTCACAGACTCAAAGTACCGACCTTGAAAATTTCAACTCGACCTTGGCGTCTAGAAGACATTTAACCAGGTCAGCATTGAAAAATGGAACGAAGAGACGTTGAATTTCAAGTTTTTTATCCACACCACACAGAGACATTTGCTCCATATTTTTCCTCAAACTGTTGAAAATTGTACACCTGTACAGAAAATTTTATATGCTAAAAGTTGAACCTGAAATAACGTTCGTAAAATTCTTTTAACATTTGTTTCTTTAACGATTCCTATCGTTTTTTGGGCATTTTGTGCCTACCATTTTATTTCCAGGGGAAAAATTATTCCTCAAGGATAAAAGCAGTCCTTATTTCAACTCCGGAATTTGGAAGAAAGTTGATTTCTTTAAATTGTAACCATACCACATAGGAGTTTTTCCCACTGGACTTATACATGAAAATTCTCTTGTGTGTATTTTAAATTACATTCCTGTTTTTTCATGTTTTTTATTTTATGGTTTGCGGGAATATGTATATGCAAATTTTATTTCTCTGTTTTTGGAACTTTTGAACTTTGAACATTCGAAACTCTGTTCTTTTCCTTAAAGGAATATATTTTTTTTGTTTGTCATGCTTGTCTATAAATTTTTTGCCCCGCTAAAAATTTAGGGGGGAGTATTTGTAGCATTTGTTTGTATTCGCCTGGTGGAGTTGTCTGCCCCTTTTAGTTTGATGATGCCCGCTAGGGCACCAGTATTTAAGCGCCGGTTTCAAACACTTTCGTTCTCTTTATAGTTTCAGCAACTACGAGCCACATGGGGTAGATTCTATCTAAACCCTCTCGTGGGGCTCCGCCCCCCTTACATTACTGTAAGTTCTTTACAGCATGGACTATCGCTAGTCTCA
This sequence comes from Doryteuthis pealeii, assembly GCA_023376005.1. NCBI lineage: Eukaryota > Metazoa > Mollusca > Cephalopoda > Myopsida > Loliginidae > Doryteuthis > Doryteuthis pealeii. Next base: position 63,662,315 of record CM042166.1, read on the forward strand.
TGTCTGTACTCTTTTATGTCATATCTGTATCATTCATGAATGTGTCTTATCTTGATTTGTGTACCTCTTTTTATGTGTACTCTTTATTATGAACGTTGTATCAACTGTTATCCATGTGCTGTATGTATTAAATGTTTGTCTATTAACCTTTGTCGGAGTTATTTGTATCCAAAGTATGTATAACGTTGCACCTACGTTACAACACAAAACCACTCGAGTAACATTATACCGACCCCTCTGAATATTCAACATACAAAAAATAAAACCACTCAATTTACCTACAACTCACCACAATTTAAGAATTATCCAATTTTTTTAGTTAAAATATTACAAACCTCTTAATGTTCCAAATATTTTAACATAAAAACCATCTTCCAATAAAAACCTACAATCTTCAAAAAATCTAGTAAACTACAATTAGTATAAATATCATGTACATTATTCATTCCAACACAATTTGCAAGTCATGTTTTTTGTTGTTGTTTGTTTTTAAATATTAATCTATTTAAACATTTACATTCACCATTCATGCTTCAAAAAAAGAAGAAAACTATTTTTCTCTATAACACTAATATTCGAAGCATACGCGAAACCCTTACAACTCAAAAAATGAATATATATTTACTAAGCCGTAAGTATCTGGTAGGATACCCAAAAATCGGCTGCTAATGTTTTTTTTTAAACGAATTAGAATTAATTAAATCGATTATTTAAGGTCAAACTTTTGTCTAAATCAATAAGTAGTAACATAATGACCAATAAAAAAAATTAATAACAATACACATTTAATTCATTTTTAATACATTTAAAACGATTTTTGGTCAATTTCGATCGCGTCCCGCCATAAACGCTCTTGAAAAATGGCATGTTTACAAAATTAGTGTAACATTAGCGATTTTAAAAAAAAAATACCAAAAAATCAGGGAATTATCCGATTTTAATGAAATTTTCAGTATATATTAATCAATTAATGAATTTTATAATGCCTCAGTTATTTTATTTCAAAACTTTAATTAAGTATTTCTGCTGTGAAAAATTAATATATAAATTTCATTTAAAATATGAAAATCCTGATGTTAAGTTGAAAATGTTATACTTTTAGATTCTAGAAATAAATATCTATTTAATGCAAACCTTATTTTAGGTGCAAAAATTAATAAGTTTTGAAGAAAAACTCTATTGAAAATTTTAAGCAGAAAAAATATCGATGTATAATTTCTTTTATAAGATAATTAAATAATTAAATAATTATCGAAATGAGTAAAAAAAAAAAATCTCCAAATATTAAACTTATTTATTTTTTTAACATTTTATTTTCCGATTTTCGGTACTTATTTTCTCACAGAAAATCCCCCTTAATTTTTTTTCTATTCATAACTTTAGTCTTTTATCTTTCTATTTATACTGTAATTAGTATCGAACACTGGCCAACTCACCGAGATTTTACGCCCACAAAATAGGAGGGGGGGGGCAAATTAAATGACCTGAAAAAAAATCAGAAAGTTTTGAAATAAAATAAATAATGCATAAATAATGCATGTTATAATTCAACAAAGAAAATTTCATTAAAATCCGATAATACCCTGATTTTTGATAAATTATTTTCTGACTAAATTAATTTTGTCAAAAACGGATTTTAGGTCAATTTTGGGTATACCTAGTACATGGTGTCCATGACGGTTGAACTCATAACACCACGAGAGATGCAGTTCTTACCTCTTCTAGTATATTATCTTATATAGTTATTTCCTTTCGATTATTCTCTCTGTTGATGATTTACTGTGATCCGTAAAATTCTTTTTTTTTTAAATCTCGTCGTCTCATTCGCGTACTGCCACGGACAACGGTTTATCCCAGCTAAAACCAGAGACCCCCCCCCCCGCGACAGAAAAATTGCTTCGGGTTTTAAGCCTCCAAACTGATCATAGATGAGCGAACTACTCTGTAGTGAACCGGAAGTTATCACTACGGAGGTTAAAAGTCAAATGATGAAAGTAAGGCTCTGCAGCATAAAAGAGAAAAGTTGAAATGATAAAATATTAAATTTTCGACCAATCAGATATTCATGCCTAAAAAAGAAGTTTATCAAAGAGACCCCTTTTGGAGCCTACCCAAGGAGTATAAATAACCAACTTTTCGGATACCAAGTCAGAAAGATCTCACTTGCCTAAGCGAATTCACGTCACCCGTGTTAAGAACATTTCGCATACATGCTGAAGGTACGAACTAACTCTCTCTCTCTCTCTCTCTCTCTCTCTCTCTCTCTCTCTCTCTCTCTCCTCTCTCTCTCTCTCTCTCTCTCTCTCTAAATAACCAACCTTTCGGAGATAAACATTAGAATTATTCAACTTATGTCTGACTGCTGTTTTGTTGACTTTGAACTTCAACCCTTTCTTTCTCACTTAGAGATTTATAACATCTGCTTATATTTTACATTGAACTTTTCAAAAAGAACCTTTTTACAGAACTTTGCCCAGTATTCTGTACTATCTTTTGTAAACTTCATGTTAATACAATTTTGTTTGTTTTAATTGTGAGTTCTTGTCTTTTATGTCATGTGCCTATATATTCTTATAGTGTGATGTGAACTTTGACTAAATAACCCACAAGGCTTTGAAAACCATAACCACTATAAATTGGTGACCTCGAAAACATATCCTCTATAACTACAACCAATTGAGTGCGACAGGAAGCTTACTGCGTGTCACCACTTTGGAGGTTGCGAATTCCATCTATAGTCTCCTGCTACACCCCCTCCTGATCTTATGATCAAGAAAGTGGCAGATTTCGTCTTTGTTTTGTCATCCGTTCCGTTGACAGTTTTTATCTACCACGGGAGACTTATGTAAGTATAATAAACACAACAGTATGTGTATTTATCATATTTACATCGACTGAAGTTGAAATTTGATATTTTTGTTAAACATTTTAGTTTGCACGTATGTCAATTTTTAAACCATCCATTACATCTTTACTTGCCAATGTTATATACACAAATATAGATATCTCCCGATTCACTAATTCAACAATTCAATTCACCCACACATCGCAATAAAGAGAATGCCAACCGGATGTAAACAGACTGAGGCGTTAAATCTAATGAAGAAATTTCGTCTTTGCCCACCCAGGCTCCGCGCATGGGGCAATCTTAGAATTAAAAAATAAAATTATTAATAAAACTCGCATTTTCGTCCAATCTAAATTATTCCAGACAGAAATAAAAAAAAAGGGTTGAGTTGATCCGATTTCGGATCACGACAACCTATATAAGTCAGCTTTGAAGAGCCGACAGCAGAGATATCCTGGCGACAGCACCGAGAACATCAACAAAGGCCGACCTCGCAAACGAAACATACATCACAAGGCGGCAGACTTACATCCTTCACCTATCCCCTACTCAAAAATCTGACTGACCGGCAGTTAAAGGGGCGAACGATTCCACATCATACAACAAAACTACGCCAACTATCATACACGATACAAACCTGTTATCGACTTCAGACTACTAAAACACAAGACTCTGCCCACCTAACCAACATCTAACTACTATCACTGGTTCATCTGCCCACATCACCACCTACACTACAACTGACTCGGCCACCGACTTTATTATTCACGTCACAACTATCACCAAAATCATGTTGTATATTGTACAAACGGAAATAGAAATTTCCGGTTAAATTAAACAAATAAAAGACGAAAAAATGACAAAGAACTTTTCCCCCGGTAAAATCGAACAAAGAGGTTAAAAAACGGAAGTGAGGCTTTCCGGTGAAAGAAGCAGGGAGAAGATAAAGAAATATATAACAAATGCCCGTTATCAGATCAAAAGATAAAGATGCGTAGGGGTACCTATCAATATAAAAGGCCTGAGGGTTCGAGCCGACAGGTCAGTCAGACAGGAGACAGCGGACGGAGAACAAGTGAGCAGCAGATGCTCACAGTCCATTGCAGCCAACGGCTGTGGGACCCACCAGCCCCCTTTACCTCACCATTCCAGCAGTGTAGTAGTCATTATCAACGCTCGTCGCCCACCACGTACAACCGAAAAGAGAAATAAAGTCAAAACTCCTACTATACCCATGTGTTGTGGTTTCTTAAGTCTGGCTACAACATACTTCGCCACGTGACCATATATACCCGCAACGACTACTAACATACACGATTTAGCAGCGTGAGTTTGAAGAAGCTATATAACATATAGATATTTGGTGCCAGTATGCAACAATCAGACCTTCTCTTTTAAATTCACTTCTAGGTTTTCTTCGCCTTTCATGTTCCTTTTTCCAATACAATTGATAAAACATAAAATCAGTTTGTTTTTCCTTGTCACCATACGCTTGCTACTAACCCTGTTTATTACACCAAGTTCACGTAACCTTTTTTTTTTTTTAACACAATTTTTTTCTACAATGTGAACTTTTATGCCCAACTTTATCATATCTAAAGCATTTATTTTTATAGGATTTAAAATTTTTTAGGAAGGAATAAAAAAAAAGGGAAATAAGAATTACGGCCCTTGTTTGGCTCAGATTTTGAGTGGTGCTATGGCCTCCTTGCCAAATAGCAGCAGTAGCAGGTAGTGGAAGTGAGGCTGACTTCCTGTTCCAAAATTTGGGCGTTCAACAGACACGAGAAAGGATTTGAAAGGAACGGTTCGATATTCTCTGTCTCCGTTGACTGAGTCAACGTAAAATTTGGTGTACCGGAATAAGACGAAGATTGTCAAAACCAGGAGGTTTTTTCCTAGTTTTCCCGGACTAGTTTTTGAATATTTGGAATTACCAAATATTATATTTTTACTCACAGAGTTGGTTATTTTCTTTTCCCGAAGAAAAGAAAAATTGGTTAATTATTTGGTTGCATATTTGGTATATCCTAATATCGCGTTTATCTCAGTGAGTTTATTTCTTCTCTAGAGAAGAAATATTACTGTATGATTGATTTGAAAGACGGTATGTAAATACCGATAAATTTTGAACTTTACACTTTCTCTATTAAAGAAAGTAAACACTTTGTGCTGGATGAAATTGTCCATTTTTTTTAAAAAGAATATCAGAAACTGTGGCCTCTTTTTTCAAATGAAGAACAACTCGACAGAGCCAGAATTTGACCAGCCAAGGTAGCAGTGAACTCCCACGAAGGAAGGAACCACTGTGTCTTCCCCCGTACAGAGAATTCGCCTGCTTGCAGCGGCGAAAGAAGAAAAAAAAAACCTTTTTGTATATTGTATTTCTGTAATCCTACAACTGTAAGTAGAAACCCTTTGTGTTTTTTTTGTTATCTTTGTATTTTTAAGTTTTGGTATCTTTATGTTTTTTCCTCATTATGTAATATTTGTTATTTTGGTACTTAGAAGTCCTCGAAGAGGTTTTCAGCAAGATGGACTAACTTGCAACAAGAATAAACTTTCTTTTTAGGCTTACAGCGGTTATTTGTGTTATTTTTTCTGAGAACCCATTTTAATATTGGTATTATTTATTTTTTTTGTTTTAAAGTCGGGGCCCTGTTACGACATAGGGTTCTAATTTTATTCCGAGGAGACAACCTCGAGTTTAAAATTTCGACAAGGGTCAATCCCTTATGAAATATAACTCCACAATCGAAGCAGGGGTTAGAAATCGAAAAATATTTTTCTTTCTTTACGAGATTCATACATTAGAGGTCCGCCCCAGCTTAGCAAGTTTGTGTAGTGGAGATCCCTTGGTCCGTGGTAGATGTTGGACGGAATTACTGTAAATTACAGGGCAGTTTCTTCAAACTGCACATGACCAAACATGGACCATCGTAGTTATGCGACCCTTGTTGATAATAGAATGTTTAACATCCTATAAAGAGACTTCTTGTAGATTAATAATGGGCATATTCACACCAAAACTACATTATTTCTAACTCTCGAAACACCATTGATAATATAATCTTCATCTTGTGGCTTTATTACTTCATCTAATTATTCTTATTACTTTAAGTAAAAAAGATCCTTGATCTAAATGTCAATGAAACATTTTGTATTCATTTTTTATATTAGGGTATTCTTTAAGAATAACTTATCACAAACATTTAGCTCGCACCAGCCTTGTGCAAGTTATGACCTACAATTATTACATCTGTATTATATACATTGAGTGCAAAATAAAATACTTCTGAATTGTGACCAGTTATTGATCCGACAATGTATTAAATTGGCATCTTAGTATAAATATAAAACTAGTTGGTCTGAATTTTTGGCACCTTTATGTGTTGACGCTGTAGTGGCTACCATTATTATATTATTATTATTATTATTATTATTATATTATTATTATTATTATTATTATTATTATTAATAATAATAATAATATAATAATAATAATAATGTCGGAGAATAAATTTGTATGTATTTAACAACAAGAAGGTTGCGTGAAACTACTCCTAAAATAATATTTAAATTACGAATAAAAATATGACACAGTTTAGGTAGAAAATACGGAGAAATGATAAAACAAATCCATATGATTAAATGGTAACAAATAAATTTATTCAGAGAATAAATTTGCAATAATCAACAAAATTGAATGTTCAAAGGAAATAGTGTAGATATGATGTGGAAAGGTTTGTTACGAAATATAAAATGTAAAATGTAAAAGTTCGTCAAGAAATGTGTAATGGTAAATGTGAAATGTTTATGTAGTCAAAAGTTCGGATACGTGTGCTAGAAATGAGAATTAATTTTGTTCATACGACCTGCTGAAACGGATTCCTGATGTTGAATGAATTGTAGTAGTAAAAGCGTTTTTAGTTGTGTTGAGGCGGTGGAATCGTTCGTTCGGACACCTGTTTCTCGGTCGTGTTCTATCTGGCCGCGAGATGGGATCTGTGTGTTTGTTTGTTGTCGTCAGGTGAGTGTCCTGTTTGATGGCGAGATGAAGTCTGTGTAATTGCTGATTTCTTCTCTGTCTTTTATAATTACAAGATGAGATCAAAAAGTAATTCATTTTTTGAGGCGCGGACACGCGGACGTAGTAGTGAGCAAATGCTAGCCTAAGCCAATCGATTCTGATTTTTATGTAAACATTTGTTTTAAACACTTTTCCTTAAGTTTAGGAGAGGGATTATGTTCGTGTGTTTGTTTTAATCTCTTTCCCTTAAGTTTGGGAAAAGAAATGTGTACGTGTGTTTATTCTTATTTTGATATAAAATATAGAATTGTATTCTATAACGCCTTATACGATTGCCTAGTTTGCCTAAAGAGTAACATCGGCACTGGAAAAAGGGACCCCAGATTTAGAATTGAATACTATAAGCAAAAAAGGCCACATTTAGAAATAAATACTCTAAATATGCTAAATACAGGAGTCCACATTAATATATAGAGTAAGCAGACGAAATATAGAACAATTTATTTCTAAAGGTGGTCTTCTTTACATTCTTCTTTACATTCACCGACATGTTAATTATTAGTGAATCTGTCCCTGACGAGAATAATTTTTAAAACATTTATTACAATGAAGATTATGCGTCTGTCTATCTCTAATTGAAACTATATCACCCCCGACGTCATTTATTTCCCTTAGTTATTTATTTAAATATTTAAATTCCCTTAGTTATTTATTTTATATTCTCAATGATTATAAAATAATCATTATTTTATCTTAATTAGCATCTTATTTATTTACCATATCTCTGTTAAAGTCAAAATTGGTTGGATTTACCTGAAAACAGCCCATGTTATTAATGCGTTATACATCACTAAGAAAAAGAAAATTTTACGGATTTAATAAATAAATGACTTTTAAAACATTTATAATGATAAATTAGAATAAATTAAGAATAAGTATGCAATTACCCACCGCCACGAACAGGATATGATAAAAGACCGATTTGTAAGCGGGGTATGGATTCAGTTTTAATTTTCCTAGATAATTACCCCCCCACACACACACTTTGATAATTTTTATGTCTCACATAAAATATATTTTAAACAAACTAGACCAATGCATTTAAATTAATGGTATTTTCCCAAGCCATGCAGATGTAAATATTATAGAATTATCTAATATTGAGGAAAATATGAAATTCATGGATAAATAGATTGATATGAACAGGCTGAATTTATGTTATGCCTAATTAGAAAATCCGATAACTTTTCATTTATTTGTGTATTTTCGTAATCCAATAAAAAAACTTTTTCATCTGGCATTGCCAATTTATTCGCTCATTTTCATTCTAGAAACGAATTAAAATTAATCGAATCGATTATTTAAGGTCAAATTTTTGTTTTAGTCGAAAAGTAGTAACATAATGAGCAACTGTTCAATGTTGACTTATTAATCAGCAAATTCTTTTTTTTTTCTTTTTCAAACTGATTCAATGGAAATTAAATCGAAATTCTTTAAGATAAATATTACCATTTTCGCCTACCATACATGTTTTGAGGAAACAATTCGAATACCTAATTAATAGATAAAATTCATTTAAAATATGAAACACCTTATTTTGAGTTTCAAATTTCATATTTTTAGATTCTCAAAACAAATCTTTATTTAATAACTAATCTGCTTTATTTTTGTTATCTAGTAATTTTTGGAGAAAACTCAATTGAAAAGTAAGCCCCATCCCACCCTTTTAGACAGAACAAATATCGATGTATATTTTTTCACTGATATACAAAAACATGAGTAAAAAAAATCTACAAAATTAAAAAAAAAAATTATTTTTCTTTTACATTTTCCAAATTTTGGTACTTAATTTCTACCAGAGAGTTACTATTTTTTGGGCGCAAAATATCGGTGGAGTTGTATACAACTCCACCGATATTTTGCGCCCAAAAAATACGTCTGACAACAAAATTGGCAGACACTAGTTTTCATCTTTATAGATTATATCTATAACATTAAACCAGAGTATTACAGTAAAAATACCCCCCCCAAAAAAAAAAACAAAACAAAAAAAAACATCTAAGACGTGAACAGAAAAAAAAAAATTAAGGGAGCGACTCTGGTAGAAAATAAGTACTGAAAATCGGAAAAAAAATTGCAGATTTTTTACTCTGTGGTCTAAGTATATAATTGCCTATTAAATTATAAGTGAAAAACATTATATATCGATATTTGTTCTGTTTTAAAAGGCGGGGGCCTAACTTTTCAATTGAGTTTTCTCCAAAAATTACTAGATAACAAGAATAAAGTTGATCTAAAAATATGAAATTTTAAACTTAAAATTGTGCGTTTCGTATTTTAGATGAATTTTATATATTAATTTACCATAGTAGAAATACCAAATTGCACCAGAAAGTTTTGAAATAAAATAACTAATGCATTATAAAATTCATTTATTGATAAATCAACACTGACAATTGCATTAAAATCGGATAACTCCGATTTTTGATAATTTTTTTTCAATCGGGAGGGGTAAATTTATTTTGTAAAATACGGAATTTACGTCATCTTTAGACAACGTTTACGGCCATATTTGAGCAAGATTTACCGAAAAATAGTATAAAATATATTAAAAATAAATCACATGTGCAATATGTTGCTTTTTTTACGCTACTATTTTTACGTTATTATGTTACTACTTTTCGACTTGGACAAAAATTTGACCTTAAAGAATCGATTTAATTTTAATGTTTTTAAATGAAAAGCAGACAATAAATTGACAGTGCCTAATATGCCTCTTTTTTTACCGATTCTTCTCAAGGGAGCTAACTTGGAGTTCTCGCGTTTATTTCCCTTAGACCATTGTAGATTATATCCCACCACCACTTTTTAAAATGAATATTACAATTTTAATTAATATATATATATATATTTGAATTAGTAAACTGAATTAGAAATTTTAGTTTATCCTCGGTTAGTCCACCAGGGGTAAAGCAGAATATTAACTAACTACTGAAAATGTACCCTTTTTTAATTTTTTAATTTATTCATTTTATATATATATATATATATAAGTAAGTAAGTAAAGTCGACGGGGCGGCCTAAAGTCGGTATCAGCCAGTCAGCGAGGGAGTCTATCCCCTTTTCAATAGCGCTAGACCAAGGAGATTGTTTTAGCATCTGAGGTGGAGCGCCACATCTACCATCAGCTCCTTACTTTACCGCACAGATCCTTGTGCTACTCATACGCTGAGTTGGCGGGGACCGGTATCGAACTAGGAACCTTGTGGTTTCTAGCCGAACGCTCTACCGACTGAGCTACTCTGCTTTCTCTCTCAAAATAGATATCCTCCACAATCCGTAATACTGGTACCTTCTGAGTCCTACCCGGACTCACTTTTGGCCTGTCCATTTATGGACCTAACTTTTTGTGTACCCGGACACCTGAATCAAGCTATGCATCCGCGTCACTCCTACGTCGTGTTTATACGCATTCGTAAGGATGCGATTTCGATCTAGGCAGGCAAGGCACAGTCACTACCCCCGTCAACTTTTTAGGAGGCTTTGTGTTATTCCCGCAAAATAAGCATTAAACTTGTCTCTTTGGGTAGTATTGAGTTTAAATAATCCTGAACACGGGAGTAAAATAATCAACAGCTTTATTTTGGAAACACTGTACCGGAAACTAACCCTTTAACAAAGCTAAAGGAGTTATTTCCCTTGGACCGATACAACAATCCTCCCATACTTTGGATAAGGATATGAATTAAAAAATGTTTTATTTTAAGAGGTAATTTGCGTAATGTCGCATTATGTTTCATAGTCTTTTAGGTGAACAGGGGGGCGTCTTTGACGTTGTGGTCTGGAGTATAATCTAGGAGTGTCAGGCGTCATGGGTGGTGAAATCTCTGATCCAGCCACAGGGGTGGGAAATGGTGATGTGGGTATAGCATCAGTGTAGATTTCAGTTGTATCTGGTATGTGGGCTGGACCGAGGCCACCGATATAGAAGGCCCGTTCTTTGGGTGTGTGACGTCACAAAAGTGGGCCCAACTTAGAGCAAGCGAAATAGATACCGTTGTCTCGTAAAGACAGTAAATAAACAAGTGTTATGTTTCATTAAACTTTAATAACTGAAATTCGTTCATAATTTTATTTATTTCAAATTTGAAAACAACTTTTATAAATGATAACAAACATTGTTTTGATTTGCATGTTTTTTATTTTAATTTTAAAAAAACTTGTAAAGGCAACGTTGAGGTACATAAAAAAACAAATACCATTACATTAAACTTTAATAACTGAAATTCGTTCATAATATATATTTTTTTTAAATTGAAAACATTTTTTTATAAATGATAAGCAACATTGTTTTGATTTGCATGTTTTTTTTTATTTTAATTTAAAAAAACTGTAAACTGAATTATGAATAAATGAACAATCAATTATTAGATAAACAAACAAACAAATATAAATAAATATACTAAATATAAATTTGATAAAGTTTAGGTAAATTATAATCAGCATGGTTTTGATTTGCTTTTTTTTTAAATTTCATGATTATTCTGTAAATTTACAATATTGTAATTATCAAGTGATAATTACTTAATACAGGAACAACTGAATTATGAATAAATGAACAATCAATAATTAGATATAAACAGACAAACAAATTACAATAAATATAAATAAATATATTAAATATGAATTATAATCAGCATTGTTTTGATTTGCTTTTTTTTTCAATTTTAATGATTATTCTGTATTTTTACAATATTATATTATATATAAACAGACAGATTACAATAAATATATTAAATATAAATTTGAAACCAAGTTTAGATAAATTATAATCAGCATTGTTTTGATTTGCTTTTTTTTTCAATTTTAATGATTATTCTGTAAATTTACAATATATACTGAATTATGAATAAATGAACAATCAATAATTAGATATAAACAGACAAACAAATTACAAAAATCAAATAATACTTATTGAAAAATAGGTTATAGATATAAAATTCAGCTGAATGTCTGAAGTTTTCTTTTTTTGCTTAACTTATTAATGATGTTATCATTTTCTCTAGAACAAAAATTATTTAAAAGAGCATTTGTAGAGCTTAAGATAAACATCTTTTCTATTTTTTCAATATTATGACCTTCATCACAAGTGTCAACATTAAAAAGTAGCTCATGGTCTGCCAATACATTCAATGTTATATGCATGGCTAATTTCCTTTGATTTACTGAATGAAGAAAAGAATGATTTTTTATCAGCTTACCAATGACTACATAATTATATAGAACAAAATTAGTAGTTGTATCATTAGGATATAAGAGAGAACCTCTATTAATCCCTTGAAAATAGCGGTTTATTTCAGGTGTTTCTTCCACGTTAACTCTCCCAGATAATAGGTTTTTGCAATTACTGCATTTAGTTTTCTTAAAAACAGCATAACAGCAATAACCGGCTAAATATAATATTACAGGAAGAACTTCTCGACATTTATTAACATCATCCTCTTTGACATCAATTGTAAATTTATAAATATCTAACTTTTGCTGCTCTGTCACTTCATCCCAATTTGGTTCTTGTAAATTATTTAAATCAATTTTAAAGCATTGCTGATTAAATGATAAGCTCAATTTTAAAACTGATAGCATTCTAATTTTTTGTTCACACTCAAAGACTTGCCGTATTGAGATATTATACTGATCACCACTAAGTCGCCGGTATTGCCCAAACCTTGCCTCAAGGTGATCAGTCTGAAATTTGCCAGGTAATATGTATAGCATTTTCAATTCTTCCATGCAATACTTAGTCAGTTCTAGAAATGCATAGGTTGTATGATGCAAAGCAGTGAAGGTTTCTTTTGTTAATTTGCCATTTTTTCCAGAAATGCTATTCCAAGATTCTAACCAGTCACAGAATACAGAAAGAAATCTAAAATTTTCTTCATTTACTCTAAGTGGATTGCAGTATTTATTTCTAAGGCGACAACCTTTATATGGTGTTTTTACATTCATTATTGTCCACCAAATATAAAATATGTTTATATATTCTGCAACTTCTGCAAAATTAGGCAAACATTCCTGTTTTCCTAACGTCAATAATCCCTGAATAGTGTATTCATTGAAAATTTGCAGAACTAAATTAACATTTTGCCTTTCAAGACTAGTAGGATAAAGAGCTTTTGAGGTCAATTTATAACAATATTTCAAAATTGACTGAGATTCCAGGGCATGAAGTTTCTGTAAGGTACAAAATGGGGCACTTTGGATACTATTTAATTCATGATTTCCATTATGACAAAATTTTGGAAAGAGCATGCATTTAGTTGCATCTTTTTGACCAAGCCAATTGTTTCTAATGCATTTTAATATATGGACTGAGTCAAATAGAAAGAAAAGAGGTCGAGACTTAACAAATGGGTGTGGATATACAATCGAAAGCTTTGGTGGATTGCAAAAGTAAGATATAGCCTTTTTATTTATTGCATTATTATCTGTTATGATTGATAATACTTGAAAGCCTATCTCCTCTAAACCAATTATAATACGTTTAACAATATTAAATAAATTTTCAGCTTTAAGACATTTAGTTGGCATAACATGCACAACATCCTTATATGGTGAGAATACACTGCTAAGCATAAAAGCAAATGCACTTGTTGCAGCTTCATTTCTATTGTCAGATAAGCCAACAATATTACCACCCTTATAATCAAAATAAGGTTTTAGGTGAATTTCATCAACAAGTAAAGATACTGTAGTGTCTTTCTGTACAAGTAACTTGAATTTGTTTTTAATATACATGAGAAAATTGTTATCATGTTGCTCAATTAAAGGATTCATATTTGTTGATAATGTTACTCTTTTAATTGTCGAATAACTAGGTAAAATTATATTTTTGCTATCTCTTAATAATCTATACCCTTTAGGAGAGCAGTTATATAATAATGACGAAAATATCATCATTTCTGTTGAATAATCAAACTTATTCTGTGTCATTAATTTTAGCTGCTCATATATGAATTTTATTGAATTAAAATATTTGCTTGATTCATCTTGTATCAATATAAAAAATGACATGATTAATTTTAGTATAAAAATTATACTAGGGGATTAGCTTGCTGTTGTTCTGTGTCCATTTTCTTCATGTTTTCTATTAGAGTTTCTAGATCATTCTTATAATTCATATGCTTGGAATTTTATAATCTCCTATCATATCCATTTTCACATCCCTACAAAATACATGAACTGCAAAATTAGACTCGATTAAAAGAGACAAATTTATTTTTGGATATGGGGTTTTTATGATACTGCATATGATAACTGTTTCTTGCTGCCTAATAACATTCCAGTAATCTCTATCAAGAAAATTTAATTTTCCTACCAGATCATTAATATCATAAAATTTGTTTTGTTTTGTATATGCCAACGCATCCTTAACACTTTCATTTAAAGCACTTTTAAGTGCAGAATTGTCCAGTCGAATTCTTCTAGAATCTGGTGACTCTCTAGAGGTGATTGATGATGATAGATATGAGGGACAGTTTGGGAGAATTCTAGGAATTGCGCCATCACAAAGAGATTTTTTTAAAGTTTAACTTTAATTGCTGCCCCTGTTTTTTCATCAAATGCTGATGCTTCTCTTCTTATGTCCTCTGGTCGAAAATGTAGTTCACATACCTAAAAATATTGTAAAAATCAAAACCTATTTTAAATCCTTGTAAAAATCTTAAAAGTTTGTCAGCAAAAAATCTACAATATGAAGCATTTTTCTTATAATTCTAGGAAAAATGAAGAGTGTTCTGATATCTTTAAGGAACATAATTTACCAATTCAACAAAAAATTATTAGTGACAAATCTATGTACAAATAAAGAGAGAATTTTTAACATTTATATATTTTTTGAATTAGAATAATGAATAATTATTTTTTGGATAAAATGATTTTGAAAATTTTGATAGATTTTAATCCTTTTTAATCCTTTAATTTTAATCCTTTAATTTTAATCCTAAATTTCAATTGAATTACAATTGTGAATTACAAAGACATGAGATTAATTTAATTACTATTAGAATTATTTTATTATCAATAATTTTGTTATTATTATTATTATTATTATTATTATTATTATTATTTTTTACTCCTTTTGAGTTTTCACATCAGCATTAGCTGATGGTCTTTCCAATGGAGTCTGAGTGACAGCAAGTCTCCTCAGGTCTCCAGGACTCTTCTGAGTATTCTGGCAGATTGCAGCAGTTCAGTGTTCTGAATGGTTTCAATACTTCCTCTGATTTCCAAACCTTCATTATTAGAATCATTATTATTACTATTATTATTATTATTATTATTATTAGAATCAGTATTTTTATGATAATAATAATTTAAATAACAATGATAACAATAATAACTTCAGGGAAATACCATCAGCTGGTGTGAAAAACTAATAATAATGATAGCAATAATTATAACGATTGATACCATCCAGAACACTGTACTGCTGCAATCTGCCAGAATACTCAGAAGAGTCCTGGAGACAAAGGCTAAATTTGCAAATTGTCCTCAATATTTCAAGATTCGTTAAATAAATGAAATTAACTAACCTGACTTACCCCCCCCCCAAAAAAAAGCCAAGTAGGAAAAAAATAGATAAATAAAGTAAATAAAAAAAAAAAGAAAGATTTTTTTATTGATGAAATAAAACAATTACTTACCAAAAAAAAAGTCAAGTATTTTCCAACTTTAGTTCAATAATAATAATGATAACGATAATAATAATAATATCAATAATAATAATAATATCCCTTTTTTATTTGAATAAATTTATATCAAAGTAATTGTGGGATTATTAGACATTAGACAAATATTTACTTTCTCGCATTTAAGACTAACCAAAATAGTCAATTTAATTTAATAGACTCTTTTACTTATGAATAAAACTATTCAAAAATATTGTAAGGATTATCAGAATTATTTCTTTATGTTTATAAAAATATCCCTTTACGAATTTAATGAATTAATATCGAGAATTTCTTTAGAGTTTATTTCTAAAATATGAGTTTTTACAAAACTTTTTACTTTACGCTCTTATGTGAAAAAAATTGTTAACTTAAGACAGAGCTTTTAATGTCTTAAACTTGATTTTGTGAATTACAAAGACTTTAAAATACTTCAATTATTGAAGTTTAAATTAAATTTATTTAGTTTTAATACAAAAAAATTACTCACTTTGGAATTCTTTGTAGGTAAAAAATGTTCTCGTCTGATAGTATAAATCCATTTATCGCACAAAATTTTATCACGAGGGAAAGAAAAAACACTAACTTTTGGTCCATTCCTATAGTTTCCATTACAAAAAGGCACAACACACTTAAAGGGCATTTTTGTTTATAAATTAAAATAAAATAAAAATAATTGACTGAATAATTACAAGAAAAAGTCGTTGACTATTTGCAAAAAACTTCGAGGTGACTATTTGCAAAAAACTTCGAGGTTAGCCACGTGTGGCAAGTCTCGTTTTGCTTCGGTTTGTGTGAAAACAAACTTGGGACTAGATATGATGATATCGCAGTGACGTCAGACTCGATCCATCTGGCCTAGTAATTCTAGTTGGTCTTGGCTGGACGGTGATGCCTTTCAAGATCAGTTCCCTCATTTTCATATTCTCCTTCAGAGCGAACAGGTGACAAACCTCTTATGGGTTTAAACTGGGATGAGTTACGTGTTATATTGTTCTGGCCACGTTGTGCTGTTATCATGCTGCCTTTCTTTTGAGTGATTATTTAAGACAGAGCGGAGAATGGCGGTGTTAGGTTTTTTTTAGTGTTGTTTGACTAGAACAAAGTTGCCAGGTTGAAGTGCTGAGGGACGGGTCTTCCTTTTCTTGTCAGTATACTCACACATCTTCTGTTTGCTTATATAGTCATTTTCAGTAATTTTTTGTGTATGTTGTCTTGTGGGTGGTTTAAGGTTGGAGCTAGGCCAACTTTCATCCTTCTGCCTGTGAGTGCGTCAAAAGGAGAAATTTGTGTGGGAGTATGAGGTAGTTGAGACTTCCATGTGTGTATGCCCTCAGCAATGCATGATCGAATGTTTTTGTTGAGGGTGGCCATGAAGCATTCCACCTCTCCATTTGCTTCTGGCCAAAGGGGTGTTATCTTTTTGTATTGTATTCCAAGCTCACGCATGGAATTGGAGAACTCTTCTCCGTTGAAAGGGGGCAACATTATCTGTTTTGATTGAGTCTGGAAGACTCTGCTGAGAGAAGATGGCTTCTAGTTTGGGCAGGACTGTTCTTGTTGAGGTAGATGAGATTATTTCCACCTCAGGGAATATGCTGTATTCATCTATGACTACGAGTAAGTAGTCACCTGAGAGAAACGGGCCAGCAAAATCAATGGCGAGGGAACTCCATGGTTCCAGTGGTAGTGGTGTGGGTTGTAGAGGTTCACGTGGACTGTGACCTAGTGGGATGCTTGGCATGGTATGCAGGATTTTATAGTCTCTTCTACATATCTGTCAATTCTCAGAAACCACACCTTTTCTCTAATACATTGTTTTGTTTTGACAATGCCTCCGTGAGCTTGGTGGTCGATGCCTATAGTCTTCTGTCATAAAGTTGTGGGTATTATTATGCGATTTTGTCTAAGGATGAGCCCATCGTATATTGAGAGTTCATCCTTTAATCTGTGGAAGTCTTTTGTTTCTGGATCCATCCAACGGCCAGTTTCTATTGCTTTCATTACCTTCTGGAGTTGTTGGTCCTTTTCAGTAGCCACTGTTACTTCTCTCAGGGTAAGGGATTTTGGTATTGCATTTTCTGAAATGTAGGCAATATAGGCTTCTCCTGCATTGTCGTGCCTGGGTATCTCGTGGGGATGTCTGTTAATATAGTCAGCAGGATTATTTTCATCACGTCCAGGTCTGTATATCAGGTCCATGTTGTATGGCATCAAGCGTAGACGCCATCTCTCTAGCCTGGCTGTGGTCGGTTTTCTGTTGTTCATTATTCCAATGAGTGGCATGTGGTCTGTAATGACAGTGAAATGTGCTCCAAATAGATAGAGATGAAAGTGCTAAACTCCATATACCACTGCAAGATATTCTCTGTCAGTCTGGGAATACTTCTGTTCGGTTTCAGTGAGAGCTCGACTCGCGTAGCAAATTGGGCGGTTTTCCTGCATGAGGATTGCTCCAAGTCCAACTGAGCTGGCATCCACCAGAATTTCTGTTGGTTTGTGGGGGTTGAAGTATGACATTACTTTGCTGCTGGTGAGTGCCTCTTTTAGTTTCTGGAAGGCATTCTGTTCATGAGTTCCCCACTTCCATGTTGCAGATTTCTTTGTCAGGTTTCTCAAAGGCTCTATGATTGTGGCATACTTTGGGATTATAGAATACTAAGTCCAATTACCGTCGAATTGGCAAGACAAGACGGCAAACAGTCGTAACTGAATACGATTCTGAGATGCCGTAAAGACCACTGAAAAGTGGCAGGATTTATGGAGCCTCAGAGGGCCCTACAAACCAAGCAGCCAATCAGGACTCAGGGAATGGACTCACCCAAATGCATGGGTGGACTGTTCTGAATTCCCATAAATACCAGTTTCTTGACACTGGTCACATTGCTCAAACCAATTGTTGACTGTCTAACTGACTTACTTCAATATGGCGCTGCGAACAGGATTCGACCTAGCTGGATGGGAAAAGATGTTTATTGAGGCAGGCATATCTGTTGCCTCTGCCAAAACTTATGCCCAGACATTTTCTAGTGAAGAAATTGCAAGGTCCAGCTTGCATATGCTGGATCGTGCAATGCTTAAGGAACTGGGTATCAAGACTATGGGTGACATGCTCACTATACTAAAGCTAGCCAAGGATCCCCCAGTGACACTCCCATCATCAGCTAATTATGCAAGAACACCAACTGCAAAACTTCCTCAACTCAGTTCGGAAATGACCCCACAACAATTCAGGAAGTTCAGGATAGACTGGGACGTATTTACAAAGATGACCAATCTTCCCTCCATACAGACTAACATTCAACTATACAATTGTGATGATGAAACCGTCCAGAATTCTATCATTAATACTTACCCCGACTTCTTCAACACGAACCCTAGCAAACTGCTCGATATGCTTGAGGTGTTGGTTACTCAGAGATCGAATCCCATGGTGCACAGAATATCATTTTCATCCATCATACAGAGTGACCATGAGTCCATCCAGGATTAATTGATTCGTCTACGGTCAGGAGCACAAGATTGCAACTTTATATGCCCCAACTGTGATCATGACTTGTCCAACATATATATAAAGGATCAGTTCATTCGGGGCATTGCTAATGACACACTACAGGCGGATATATTGGCTAAGGCAGGTTCACTGATGATCTTGGAACAAAATATAACTCATGCAAAAGCATTCGAGATGGCCATGCGAGACCAAGATAAGATATCTGGTACCTCAGATGTTGCAATGATTCGTATCGCCGACAGAAATAGGCCCAAAATTCAGCCCGTTCAGACACTACCCACAACCGTGGAGACATGGTGGAAAAACAATCCCAACGTAATGCATGCAGAGGCTGTGGTAGCTACCGGCATGGTGGGGCTGGAATAGGTAACCGGCCACGTGTGTGCGGCATGGGGTCAAACCTGCAAAGCTTGTGGAAAACGGAACCACTTTGCAAATGTCTGCCAATCAAAGAATGAAGAAGGTGCTATTAAGTGTCTGGAAGATGAAGAAGCCAGTATGGATGCTCTGATTGCGCACCTAACATTCGATCCAGTAACTGACAGTTACAAACCAGACAGTCACAACGGCCGCGAGGAGGTGGAAGCCACATTAACCCCATTTTCCCCTTGCCCTGACCCAAGACAAGCCAGAGATATCCCTGCCGCTTGTCCTACCAACCTCAAAATCTACCCTGACAGTGGTGCAACTATATGCCTCGGTGGGTTGAAACATCTACGGCACATGGGACTCTCGGAGAAAAATTTAGTCCCCTCTAAAAAAAAAAGTATGTGCAGTAGGAGGGTTCTCATTGGTGTGTCAAGGTTGGCTACCCATCATGTTCACAATTGGGGAGAGGACAACAAAACAGGCATTATATATATGTAAAAATATACAGGTAATATACTTTAGTAAGGCAGCCTGCATCGATGTGGGTATATTACCTCCATTCTTTCCTAAACCCCTGCAAGTAATTCAATAACATGCAATGTGGTATTCACGGATTTCCAGCATAACACACCAAAAACTCCAGCCCATAAAATCCAATATCCTAAAACCCCCATTTTGAAAATGTAGAAAAAATTAAGCAATGGTTGTTAGACCGATTCGCCACAACAGTTTTCAACAAAAACGGAAAATTTCCTGCTATGTCTGGGCCCCCAGCTCACATTCACCTCAAGGAAGGATCAACCCCCAGAGCAAGACATAACCCTATCCCAGTACCATATCATTTTAAGGAGAAGGTACGACAGGCCCTTTGGGATGATGTCAAAAGGGGTATCCTCGCCCCAGTACCTATTGGCACCCCCACTAACTGGTGCAGCACGATGGTAATAACCGACGGGAGGCCTAGAAGAACGGTAGACTACCAGTATTTGAACTCCCAATGCAAGCGGGAGACACACCACACCAGCTGCCATTCCAATTGGCATTACAGGTACCTTCCAACACTAAGAAAACTGTCTTAGATGCTATGGATGGCTATCATTCAATCCCTCTAGATGAGGAATCACAACCACTCACTACCTTCATCACTGAGTGGGGTCGTTTTATGTATCTGCGAATGCCCCAGGGATATTTAGCCTCCGGCTATGCCTATACACGCAGATATAATGAAATAATCAGATGTTCCCCGCAGTAGTTGATGATACCCTACTCTATGACCAAAATATAGAAGGTGCTTTTTATCACACCTTTGATTATTTGTCACTGTGTGCAGAAAATGGGATCACGCTCAACAAGGAAAAATTCCAATTTTGTCAGGATGTGGTTCAATTTGGTGGTCTCCAAATAACACCAACAGGAGTTGCCCCTTCCACAGAACTACTCAATGCAATAAAAAACTTCCCTATCCCAAAGAACATAACCGCAAGGTCATGGTTTGGGTTGGTTAATCAGGTGGCATGGGCATACTCCCATAATGGCTCCTTTTCGAGACCTGGTCAAACAAATTCACACTTTACGTGGAACCAAGATCTCGAGAACGCGTTCCGCAAATCTAAGGAGGTTATTGTTGGCTTGGTAAAGAAGTGAGTTACAACCTTTGACATCAATCGTGCAACCTACCTTGCCCCAGACTGGAGCAAAGAAGGTATGGGTTTTTTATTTCTCCAAAAACACTGCACATGCCCCACAGAAAAGGCTCCAGTTTGTTGTACAGAGGGCTGGCGCATCATATTTTCAGGTAGCAGATTCTGCACTGAAGCAGAGCGCCGATATGCACCCATTGAGAGCGAAGCAGCTGCAATCGCCTGGTAATTAGACAAATGCCGCATGTTTATCATGGGATGCCCTAATGTAATAGTGGTCAGCCTTTAACAGGGGTATTTGGTGATAGGGACCTTAGTAAGATTCACAACCCACGCCTTTTTAAACTGAAGGAGAGGTCCCTAAGATATTTCTTTACCATCCAGCACTGCCCCGGCAAGTGGCACAAGGGTTCTGATGCCATATCCCGCAACCCAGTTGCCATAGTAGAAGCCCTTACTACTTTATTCTCAACACAACCTTCTAACCAGGACACACACCTCTCTGACGACATAGATGACTTAATGGAATCAGTGACCCGTCAGGCAATGACGAATTGTAGGGATAGCAACAATGTCATATCACCTGACCATATTCGTGCATCTGGCCAGAATGATCAGCATTACACATCACTTTTAAGGGCGATTGAACAAGGATTTCCTTCTATACGTTCTCAGGTCGAACCAGGAATCCGCCATTTCTGGGAGGTACGTCACAGACTCACCACGGACAGAGGCTTAGCACTGATAGACGGAAGAATTATCGTACGTATTTATTCAACAATAAAAATTACAAATTCTTTTAAAAATATTAATCGAGCTCGTATCGGACCAATGTTTAGTTCACCTGAATTATAAAATTCATATTTTTAAATATCCGTGAAAAATTCGATTTTTTGACGCAGGAAAAAAAAGATATCTAATTTATTTCACGCAGAAAATAAAAATATTTAATCACACAAAAGATTGAAAATCTCTTAAAAATTAATTTCTTAAAAAAAAAAAATTTTTTTGACAATTTAATAGAATATAGTACATACCAATTATAAAAGCAAAAAAAAAGTTTTCAAATATTAATATTATGACATTTTTTGCACTTTTTATTTCCGATTTCATTAATTTTTCCTCAAAAAACTAGATCTTGTACATTCATACAATTTCATTGATATAGTTATTCAGACTCTTATCTTTATAGAAAAAAAGAAAAAAAATTTTTCTGTCGCGTCATTTTTTTTTATCTCATAAAATAAATTAGGGGGGGGGGAATAGACCTCGTAAAAAATATTTCCCCTAATATATTTTAGAAAAAAACTATTTCAGATGTATTTACATCCAATGGTAAATATTTATGGAAATTTTCGTGAAAATCAGATTATTAATTGATTTTTCATAGAATTTTTTAAAAATCCTCTTATCGTAACTTATTTTTAGCTACGTTAAATTTCAGTTGATTTAACAGTGCAAAAATGAAAACATTGTTTTTCAATCATAATTTTCATTATTTTCGTAAGCTGATAAAAAATTTAAAAAATCATCAGGAGTTTGTTTAATGTTTTTTCTTTCGAATGGAAAAATTTTTTCAAGAAAATATTATTTTTTCTGCAAGTTTCATTGTGTTAAATGTAGGTGGGGGGTAAATTGCACAGGGTCAAATTGGTGGTACCTACTGTACTGTAAGCGAAGATTATTTTGTTTTTATCAAGATTTGTGGGCGTGTCTAAAGCTGATGTCTTAGGCCGAACTCGTACCAAAAAAGTATTACCGGTTTTAAATGTATTAAAAAAATACATGTGTAATATTTTGCCTTTTTACTGATGCTCATTATATTACTACTTTTCGACAAAAATTCAACCTTAAATAATCGATTTAATTAATTTTAATTCGTTTTTAAAATGAAAAGCAGACGAATTTTTGAGTAAACCTAGTTTAACAAATTACCATATTTATATCTTCTTTTTTTTTAATGTTAATTATTGAATAAAAATTTCTTACTTTATCGTTATATGCGATACTATAACCTCTACCTTGATGAAAACAAGAAATCCCCCTTTCCAGTCGGATTAATAGGACATTTTTACAAGGGGACTTTTGTGGGGCACCCTGTGAGGATAGAACTCGCGATTCAGTTGTTAGACTAGCTTCCTAACCATTACACCACGTTTATTTTAAAAAATTGTTATTTGTTATTTTTCCTCTACCCAGGCTTTGCCGGTAACTGCTTCTATCTATAAATTTCCCATGCACGACTAAATAAAGATTTAGGGGTCGAGTAACACAATACAAAATACAAAAATAGGATAAAAGTGTATAAAAAAGGGTTTACACTTACAGGAACAGAAAGGGTATTAAACAATAAAATAACCCTTAAAAAATGAGTTTCTCTCGCGCAGGAGAGAAAAAACAGTTCTACAGAACTCACAGTTCTTTTAAAATTTCTCGTTCCTTTCGTTCGGCTGTAGATTATGGCTGGTCTCTCTGCGCTAGTAACTTCTTTCTTTTCACGCGTAGCTGTCCGTTTTTCCTCAAAGGGATGGACACTCAAACAAAGTTTCTTCCGCGGAGAGAAGAATGTGAGAGAAAAGAACCGCGACCCTTTTCGCCAAGGAAAATGAAGAAACCACCGTCTCAGCCGTTCTGGGAATTCTGTAGGGTTGCAACAGCAATTAGCCACCTTTTCTCAATCAAGGTTTTTTTTAAAACCGGCCAATGTCTGTATTCAAGCAGCTTAGGGTTCTTCTCACAGCGCTATGAAAGGACAATCTGCTGGTTGCGATGCCAGAATCTAAGACGCGTCCACACGCCTCGAATTCCCAGTTTCAAAGAGCCAGATTTCAGCGGACACGTGATCAAAAAAGGTCCAGACTAGGCGCCAGTCACAGGCGCCCCCTCCTTCGTTTTCGCAGCAAAAAACGAAACGAAACATTCAGAGACAGACCAAAAGGGAAAAAAGGCATGCAATATACCACAAATGTTTTTTATTTATTTTAAAAGATAAAATTTCCAATACTTCTAGTTTCTAAAGATTTTGAAGTTTTTTCTCCTTTCGAAAAAAAAAAATTATTTCATCTGGTAGATGAAATAATTTTATTTTCAAAATCATTAGAAACTATGTTGGAAAAAAATGAAAACTACTCACCTGCAATCTTCTGGGGGAAGAAATCAGAAATAAAGATTGCGTAGTAATATATACGTGTCTACTTTCCTTTGATTGGTCGAATTGGTAAATAAATACGTTGTCACCACTCACGAAAGACGGGCGTTATTTTCTGGACTAATTCTACAAGACCTAAGGTGACGATTCCTTTTTACCTACTTGCAAGGTCGCAACAAGGTTTGTTGCAAGCTTTTTCCCCGGTTAAGCTTGACCAGGAAGTCTTTATTTATCTCCTCACTCAAGTGAACTGGCAATTCGCCCAAACTTGAAACAGCTACCTGTTGTATCGCTCCAAGGGAAATAACTCCTTTAGCTTTGTTAAAGGGTTAGTTTCCGGTACAGTGTTTCCAAAATAAAGCTGTTGATTATTTTATTCCCGTGTTCAGGATTATTTAAACACAACAATATGGCGACGAGGAAGTTCAACCTGAATTAATTTCAATTTCCAACCTCATCTACGAGCTAGGCAAAACAGATTTGGATTCACGAAACCTTTCAATACATACACATTTTCAAAATAAAACAAAATATTCCTACATTACAGAGGAAATGACATAAACGAAATCTACGACACCATGACAGATGAACAAAAAAGCACCAATTCTATGACAGAAGGTGACAACCCAACCCCGAATGAATATGAAGTGTTAAAACACTCATTCAACAATCAGTTTATACCCAAACAGAACGCGGTATACGAAACTTTCAGATTTCGCCAACTCAAACAAAAGGATGAAGAGAGAGCATGGACTCGTACCACGTTCGGTTACGCACCGCCGCAGTAAACTGCGGATTTCACAATAAAGAAAATGAAATTCTCGGACAAATAATCCTAGGATGCACATCACAAGGACTTCGAAGGAAAGTCCTGAAAGACAATTTAACTCTCACGCAGTTACTTGATGAGGCTCGTGGCATTGAACTTGCCGAAAGCCGCGCTGCGTCAATATAAACGAACACAGCTAGCACAGAAAATGTATAGGCTATCCAAGGCCAAAATAGACGGTCAGGAAGCTCAGAGTTAAATCAACACAGGCCTTACTGTCCAGAATGTCACCATAGCAGCCAAAATAACTCGCATTCAAAACCCAGAAACCCAAAACAAAATTTTTCTCAAGCTCGAAAAAAAAAAAAAACAGACAATGCATTTTTTGCAATGCTCCACAATACCACCCCAGAGCAATCTGCCCAGCAAGTGAACAAACATCTGGAAAATGTGGCTCTAAGGTAAGACAGCTTCACCTGATCTCTCTCAATCTGACAATGAATCCCTGTTCCAAATCAACATTCTCGCAACGCAATCATCCACAATAACTTTACCCAGGACTACAGCATCCATCTACAAAAAAAAAAAAAATTGAATTCATAATTGATACAGGAGCCTCAGTAATTATTTGGGGAAAATCGGCATATGAATCACTAGGCCTGTACCCAAAATCTATGCGTTCAACTCAAGTAGTCCTCTCCCCGTTCGTGGATTTTTCCAAACAAAAATCAGCCACAAATCACAAACAGTCAATGCAGTATTTTATATACTATACACAAATGGATGTGCCAACCTGATGAGCAGTAAAACAGCCCAACAATTAAACAATCCATTTCTCCCTATAGACAGGCCCGATAGACATACCTGACCAGTTCCCACACTTAGTTGATGGTAAAATGAGCGGCCTCAAGAATGGTAAGGTCACCCCCACATTGATAAGTCTGTAACACCGGTTGCTCAAATTTATCGTAGGGCCCCCTTCCATGTCCGCAAAGATGTAGAAAATGAACTAGACAAACTAGAGAGATTGGATATCATCGAAAAAGTCGAAGGTCCAACACCATGGCTCAGCCCCATAGTCACTGTCCCTAAAACAAATGGAGTACGTCTCTGCATAGACATGCGGGAAGCTAACCGTGCAATCAAGCGAGTAAAACACCCGATGCCGACCATTGACGATTTGATAGCAGACTTAAACGGTGCAGCAGTCTTTAGCAAGCTAGATATGAAAAACGCATACCATCAGTTAAAATTGGATGAGGCAATCAGGCACATCACCACATTCACCACCCATGTAGGCCTCAGAAGGTACAAAAGATTACTATTCGGAGTCAATGCAGCCGCTGAGATATTCCAAAACACGATATCGGAACTTCTAAGGGATATCTCAGGAGTGAAAAACCTCTCTGACGATATCATTGTCTATGGAAAAAATCAAGCTGAGCTCGACATAAGCTTAGAACGCACCTTGAAGAGACTCGATGAGAATGGGGCAAAACTCAACAGAGAAAAATGCCTCTTCTCAGTTGAGAAACTAAAATTCTATGGACACGTATTCGGAGAGGCTGGAATCTCCCCAGACTCAGTGAAAATCCAAGCCATCAGTGACTCTGCCCCACCAACGTCAGTGACTGAGATCCGGTCATTCCTGGGCATGACACAGTATGTTGCCAGATTCATCCCTATTGAAGTAAGTCAGTTAGACAGTCAACAATTGGTTTGAGCAATGTGACTGGCGAAGCCAAACTGCACCAGTGTCAAGAAACTGGTATTTATGGGAATTCAGAACAGTCCACCCATGCATTTGGGTGAGTCCATTCCCTGAGTCCTGATTGACTGCTTGGTTTGTAGGGCCCTCTGAGGCTCCATAAATCCTACCACTTTTCAGTGGTCTTTACGGCATCTCAGAATCGTATTCAGTTACGACTGTTTGCCGTCTTGTCTTGCCAATTCAACGGTAATTGGACTTAGTATTCTATATCTCCCCTTCCCCCCTCTCCCATTGCGCAAGCGTATTGGCCTTTGAGAAGAAATCAGTTCCTTTCGGCCAGGCTGATTACAGGGGAGCAATCTTGACAATGCCCGGGGTATTTTCGTCGGCCTTGGTTTTGGGGGTGGAGTGACATTGGGTGAGGCCAGGTCCCTAGTGTTGAGGTGTGGGGTGTTAGAGTTGGAGCCAATGGGATCAAGCATAGCACTAGGCAATGGCGTGGGTTTGGGTTTTGTGATCAGCTTTTTCAGGAAGCGTCGGTTTCTGAGTGTGATCCTACCTGATCCGTCCACTCGAAGCCGGTATTGCCGATGTGGGAGAACTTCATGACGGTGCCTGTAGTGGTCCACCGGCGGTTTGATGGGTTTTGGATGGCTATTCTGTCACCATTCTGTAGCGGGTCAAGACTGTGTGTGTACCTATTGTATCTTTCCGACAGCAGGACATTCCGTTGACGGAAACTCTCCTCACGACGTTGTGCTGCGGCAATCCATTCAGAATGTGGTTTGTTGAGGATTTCTCTCAATGGGATCGAATCCCGGAGTCGGCGGTGGAGCAGCAACTGTGCTGGGGATAAGCCGATGCCTTGAATAGGGGTATTGCGGTATTGGAAGATTGCTTGGGCAACACTATCGTTGTCTAGTGAACCCTGAGGGCCTGTGTTGCCATGGATTATCCTTTTGGCAGTTTTGACAGCGAGTTCCGCTCGGCCATTGGATTGAGGGTATGCTACTGATGATTTTCTATGTTTTACACACCATGACTTGAAAAACTGCTGAAATTGCTCAGAATTGAAAGGTGGGCCACCATCACAACTAAGCTCTTCAGGGGTACCATAAGTGTGGAAGAGTTTCCTACAAATAGATATTAATTTTTTAGTGGTGTTATAACCCGTCGGTCGCTACCGAGCTAAAGGGCTCACAGAATCTCCGAAATTGGCCGTCAAGATCGGATTTTCTGCATCAACCAAGGATTGCAGGGTCTCTATATTTGCGGGAAGTCTAGCCGAATGCCCCACGTTGTGCTAAGATCTCAAACGACTAGAAATCTGCTATAGAAACTGATTTCCGAGGTTAATGGCGGCCTATTGGTCACAAAAATAACGACTCTTTTTCTTCTTCAAAAAATCAACAACATTTATATTAAAAAATGCAAGAATACAAATAATTACTTCTCAAGACGGGGGAGTGATGGACCTCAATTCAATGTGTTCTGGTCGGAATAATATTACGCGGCAATGTTGGCTGAAGTCAGTTTATCTGTCGGTAACAGGATCTTTACGTTCACACTTCAAGCTTTCTTAGCTACCGTTCTCAAGCACGCCCGGCTTCATTCTGCCCGTTTGGCCTCATCTGCCCATTCGGCCTCTTCTGCTTCTCAAGCCAAAAACGTCCGAGTTAAATAGTATTTAAATCGGAACAATTTTATTTCCGGCCGGCATGAAGATATTAGGAATTTTCTTTACTTCCGATTTTCAACCAGAGTTTTATCTCATTTCTTAAGTGTCTTCCAGACAATCATGATCAATCTCTTCCGAGCGACATCAGTCTAGCTACTTCAAAAGGATCGTCTCGCATATCAGAGGATAACTACCGCTGACTAATCCAAGTGCTATCTCTTCCAGCTACTTGAGTGGATTCACCCCAGGGGTCTTCTGACCTACTTAAGATTCCACCCCCGCTACGGACATCTCAATCGCGGCCTTATAATTCTGACCCAAACGATCGGAAGATTTTAACTTCCGATTTTTTTCTTTCTTTCTTTTTCTATTTTCAAAACCTAAATCGGTCACATCACTCCCTATGCCTTTTGTCATTTACTTGTAAATGACATATCAACCCACCTACCAACTGGTAAGTTAAAAAACAATTCATACATAAGGTTTCTACTAATCATGCAGTAGAAACAGAAAACGTCCTTACTTCTTCCTTGATCATGCAATTGTTCCAGTTCTTTCTCATTTTTTTTTTCGTTCATATTAATTTTCTTTCTACTAATCATGCAGTAGAGTTTTTTTTCTTTTAAATGTTCTTTTTATGCAGTAGGATAGAATTCAAACAGAGCTCTCAGCGCTCCTTACCAATTACTCAATCCAATCCCTAGATTATGTTCAGAATATCAACACATGTAATATATGCGTACACACACGCACACATATATTTAGCAACAAGCTTTTGCTTTAACAGCAGCCTTCAGTCCTTCGTCAAGAGTTTTTTTTCTTTGTATCAATCATTAGCAATGGTTCATTTGAGTTTCCCTTGCCTTCCACAGAGACACCTAGTGGGTTTCCCTCCTTGCTCTCATACACACCTGCCAGTGCTCTTTTCCTGCTTAATACTTTCCTACGTCTTTTCAACAAGAATACTGCTGATAGTACCATCACTATGATCAGCAAGATTCCTATCATAACCGACCAGTTCATCAATCCCCGACGTTTCCTTCCACATCTGATTCGATGTCCCTACTGAACTTAACTTATCCTGTACTGGTCTAAAATCAATCTCTCAAACTGGCCCTAAAGCTTAGGTATCTTTCTTAACGTTGCCCTCAGAAATCTGTCACTAGGGGTTTCCCACAACTCCATCGCAATCGCTTAATATGGTCCCAATAAGTTAAAAATTGGATTCTTTTTTCCTGAAACTTCTCTTTGTATACTCTAGTTCCACTTAGCAATTATCCCATTACATATATGGGACTGCACAGAGTGCAAGTTTCCTAAACAATCACTTTACAAACCTTATTGGCTTCTACCTTCTGACAACAGCAGGAATTCTAGTCGAACCAAGATCAAAACGAGAATTCAGTTTCAATTTTATATCGAGCAACTGCTCCAAGTGTCTGGTCTACCCGGGGGTTATGGGAGAATGTCAATTCATCATGATATTTTCAAAATACTATCGTCTATCCAGTAGGGGAACGGAATTACAATACCAACAGTCTATTCTTCTAACAAAGTACACAGCCCAAGGCACTATATACATCCACAAATCTTTAGTAAGGGTCCAACTGGCATCTCAATATGAGAGAGCCCTGCCCGTATACCTACGAGAATACTTTTAAGATAACCAGTGGTTACATAACTTGTCTGTCACATTTCCCACTTCTCCTGCAAAGGTTTCCATACTACAATAAGCAATTTATAAAGTGTTCTGTTCTTAGCTAACTCACCCCTTGTTACGTTTAAAATGGATATGTTTCTAGGTACCTGGGCTAACACATTTTTGTCTGACCCTCCTTTTACATCTTTCAATTTTCTTGTCGCTTTCGATACTGTTCCGAACAACACACTTAGTGGCTTTTCCCACTATGGGTACCGGCCGCTCTTTTGGTCTGGTTTGCACAACTCTACCCCTTTCAAATAATTCTGCAATTTTCTTCCCCGATAATGCTAACCCTAGAAGTCTCCTGCCTCCAAGAAGACTAACAACCTTAGATACTTATCATCATCCGTTAATTTTTCTCAATGTAACTTTTAATTTTTTCTAATGTTCAGCTAATTCTTTACCAACCTGGTCAATATCTCCACATACAGCCCTAAGTCTATCACTATCACCACTTGATATGGCTATGATCACTCACGTCGTTTTTATTCATCCTTACAAGAGACGAGTGATATCTCATTTTAACCTTATAGGTGAAAAACACGCACTAGTATTTCTATCAATTCATAGCGGGGGATATCTATCTCTTCGGTTACCTACCCTACAATGCTTGGTGAATTCAGTCTCAAAATTCCGCGAGCCGACCCCCACCCACCATGGGGCCCTTCCACACGAACGGCAGCACACGCGAACAACCCAAGACATTATTCACTTTTTAGCATTCCGTTTCCTACCTACTCATGTGTTGGGGGCCAGCACTACTTCCCCTTGAGGTTTTTCAACGCCATGTGCTCCCCCTTATCCTCAATTTGAGTGGCAACTGCAGGCTCACTCTCTACACTTTCTTCTTTTCCAAGTCTCTCTCGTAGTTGGGAGATAGGAACTCTTCCTCTCCTCACCTTTACTTGCGACTAATTCTTTTGGGCGGACATTTTACACCCTTCTTGGCTAGTATCCTACTACTTTTTCTCACGCCCACTAGGGACACCTCTACCCCACCCACTGACAACATTGGGGGTTAAACGTCAACTGTGCCCTATTTCGTCTAGCCAGTTCTTCCTAAAATTACTTCGTTGTGCAAACCAGGTACTACTAGAGCTTGTGATTCCTTTCCACCCGTCCTAACCCTTAATTGGTAGCCATGTTATTAACCTAATACTGGTCAAATCATTAAACCACTAGCCTGACTAATACTTAGGTCCGATTTCTTAAATTCCATCCGGGTCTTCAGGCGATCATAAACGACCTACTAATCAATGAACACGGATGCCCAGAGGTCAATTAAAGCTTTACTTTAATTTTCGCCTAATTCTAACTTTACAGGTCAGTTTGTTTCTCCCCAGTTAAGAGCGGATCCTGAGGGCCTTTCCTTCTGCTTACGTTTTCTCCAGCCCTGCCATAATTTCGCAGAACATTGGGCTGGCAACAGATATCTTTCATCATCTGTTCCTACCTCAGAGTCACACTCTCGCGACTGCTACTTACTTTTCTTGCTATCTTCTTTCCTTACTCAGCACTGTGTCTTTCCAGACATGGGACTGACAACAGATATTTTCTTATCCGTCCTACTCCAGTATCGCACTCTCTGACTCTGTCTTGCTTTTGTTCCACAAAACAGTATTTCCTAATGTGGCCCATCGGAAAGCACTTCAACATTCGTCTATTCCCAGTCCTGTTTTCTTCTCATCTTATTCGCCTGGGACAGGAACTTCTTCCGGTGACCTAACTGGTCACAAACCCAGCACTTTCTATGAGGACAGTTGGCAGACATATGGCCTGGTTGTCCACAGTTTCCATCACATCTAATCTTTATCGTTCTAATTTGGGCCACCCTGGTCTAATTACTCTGGTTGTTCCATAGGCTTTCCCTGATTTCTTGGGACAGCTTGGGACTAGCTAGCTGGGAGATTCTTTAGGCCTATCCTTATCTCGTCTATCCCACGCAGCTTCCCTGTCTCTTTCTACTGTCAGACACTTACGGATCTATGTCTTTACCTTAAAACAGGTCCAACAAACATCTGTTATGTTCGGGTTGGGATTTCGACATCCACGCCACACTGACCATGTTTCACGCCTGGGGTCTATTCTTCGACTCCCAATCTTTCACTTACTTCCTGATATTCTCGCGTCCCCCCCCTTGGACCTGGGACCCTTCTTTCGCAATATTTTCCCTCCTTCCTGAATCCTTTCGCTGAGTTGGCTCTTTCTAATTCGAGTAGATCCACGAATCTCTCTCATCTCGAGCTAGCTCTAACGCATCGGCCAACACTGGCCGGATCTCCCACGAAGTATCTCGTTCCTCACGGTTCGTCGTCCTGTAAGGCATCTATATACAGATCCACCAAGCTGGGCTGGATCATTAACATTCCCGAGCCGCCTCCTCTGGGTAGGCGAGCAAACGCCAATTCGCGCTCTCTCACCTAATTCTGAAAGGAGTTCCCCAGATTCCTGCTTCAGTTCCTAAGTACTTCCTATTTGCCTCTATCCTCGGTACGAAAACTAAGCATACTTTTCTTATTATTCCTTTTAAGTCTTGCCCATCCCAAACCGGGGACTTTCTTCACACCATCTTCTATGGATTTCGAACGGTCACCGCTTTGCCTCAAATGCTAACAGCACACGATTCCCTCCCGATAGTCTCATAGATCAATTTCTTTTTTTCTATCGACTCTTAATCCCAGTCTTGCAGTCTGGTAGAATCGCACCTTAAACACTGGCACTCGCATCCCACCTAATATCCTATGAAGGTTTCCTCTTCTATCCACCCTATCAGCTTCCTGACACCCCTATTCAAACTATCTTGAGACCGCCCACAGCTCATTATACTAAAACACTGGCAAGAGATATATGATAACAAGAAAAGGGAAAAACCAAAAAGAGTGTCCTAACTTTAAATGATCCTTGCCTCCTCAGTTTCTGGGTTGGCTGGTTCTCTCAGAATTATTTTTTTTAAAGTCAAATTGACTAGAGTCCTCTTTTGTTTTTGTTTTTCTTTTAAAACTGTCGTCCCGTTCAAATAGCTCCCTGGGTTCTGGGTCTCAATGTTTCAAGCGTCTTTGCTGTCGGGTTCCTGGGGTGGTTTCTTCTTGGGTTTTTTTTCTGCTGTGGTACAGTCCGGTCGAAAACTCCTGGATCATTAAGGCAACCAAATTAACCCGTCGGTCGCTCCCGGACTAAAGGGCTCAACAGAATCTTCCGAAATTGGCCGTCAAGATCGGATTTTTCTGCATCAACCAAGGATTGCAGGGTCTCTATATTTGGCGGGGAAGTCTAGCCGAATGCCCAACCGTTGTGCTAAAGATTTCAAAACGACTAGAAATCTGCTATAGAAAACTGATTTCGAGTTAATGGCGGCCTATTGGTCACAAAAATTAACGACTCTTTTTCTTCTTCAAAAAATCAACATACATTTATATAAAAATGCAAGATACAAAATAATTCTTCTCAGGACGGAGGAGTGATGGACCTCAATTCAATGTGTTCTGGTCGGAATATGTATTAGGCGGCAATTTGGCTGAAGTCAGTTTATCTGTCGGTTAACAGGATCCTTACGTTCACATCTCAAGCTTTCTTAGCTACCGTTTCTCACAGCAACGCCCGGCTTCATTCTGCCCGTTGGGGCCTCATACTGCCCTTCGGCCTCTTCTGGCTTCTCAAGCCAAAACGTCCGATTAAATAGTATTTAAATCGGAACAAATTTTATTTCCGGGCATGAAGATATTAGGAATTTTCTTTACTTCCGATTTCAACAAGAGTTTTATCTCATTTCTTAAGTGTCTTCCAGAACATCATGATCAATCTCTTCCGAGCGACATAAGTCTAGCTACTGTCAAAAGGAATCGTCTCGCATAATCAGAGGATAACTAACGCTGACTAATCCAAGTTGCTATCTCTTTCCGGCTACTTGATGGATTCACCCCAGGGGTTGTCTGACCTACTTAAGATTCCACCCCGCTACGGACATCTCAATCGGCGGCCTTATAATTCTGGACGCCAAACGATCGGAAGATTTTAACTTCCGTTTTTTTTCTTTCTTTCTTTTTTATTTTCAAAACCTAAATGTGTGATCCTAGAATGTACGGAAGAGGCTTTTTGCTGACATATTTGTTTTACAAAGAGACGAGACGCTTCTAAGTAACCGAAGTTTGTTCCTGTTAGGGGGCTGACGTGTTAGCGTGAAAAATTATTTTATTTTAACTTTTTCATAATTAAAATAAAAGTAAGTATAATAGATTATTTGTGGAAATTGTGTTATCTGCCCACTCGAAGTCCCGACAAATAGGGACAGAGAGCATAGAAGCCTGAATCAGCAGAACCAATACTGCAGGCCACTCGCAAAGACCAGAGTGGCACGGCTAGAGAAAAACGTCAACTCCAACAAGTGGCAGCAAACCGAGACATACAGATAAGGCACACAAATCTCTTGTATTACTTTTAATATATCCCGCCAGTAGAAATTCTCTGGCAAAACTTAAAGCATTTGCACAAGAATTTAACACACTTTAATAACTACCCTCAAAATAAAACTGTTTAACTCATTTTATAAACTTTATAATTTGCCTTGTCTCCTTCCTTACGACTGAGATATTAATTCACGCCCAGTATTCTGTTAGCTTTGCCAGAGGAATTTCTTCAAATACTGGCAAAAAAAAAAAAGTATTACTGAGCGAATATCCCTAAAAAAGGAAAGACGAGAACAGTCTAGAAGAAAAAAAAAAAAAAAGAAATTGGAAGGTTTCTAGAGCCCTTAAAATACTCTGTCGGGAAAGCGAAACCTCAAAAAATTTAATTTGTCTTGAAACTTTGTTTAAACAAATTTTAATATTGTCTCAAACTTTGTTTAAAAACAAATTTTTATAATTGTCCTCAAGCTATTGTGTAAAAACAAACCCTCTTGTGTCAGGTAAAAAACTATACAAAAAAAAAAAAAGGATTTACCCCCAAACTGACCAAGAGAAAAAACAGATAATTAACCTTGTCTGTTCGAAAACAAATTAATACGTCTGCTACAAAAACGTTTTTGAAAAAAAAAATTTATATGTCTCAAACTTTGAATCTAACAACTCCTCTTGTGCCTGAAAAATTTGAAAAAGAAAAAAAAATTTCTTTGAATGTTTATTCTAAAAAACAAAAAAAGCTATACCAAAATAGTCTTGAATTTTTTTGTTAAAAAAAAAAAAAATAACACGACTGTTGAATCAAATATTTTTTCTGTCCGGAAAACAAATTTTTTCTGCCTAGAAAAAAAAAGTTTGAAACCTAAAAAAAACAAAAAAAAAACAAACCCTTTTGTGCCTGAAAAAGAAGAAAAAAAAAAAAAGAAAAAAATTTTTTCAAGCAAGTAGGCAGAGAAAAAGAAAAAAACAAAAAAAAAAACACAAATGTCGACGTCCTTCTTCATTACAAATTTCGCGCCATAACCAGGCATAGGCCAACTCCTCACTGACGTCATCGACTGACAGAAGGGCTTCTTCCCACTGCCACTGCGACGGCTAACGGCTACTGCTATACCAAGGAAGGGAACACTAACTAAACGGGCAAATATTATGAAATAAAAGAAATTTAGGAGATGGACTCTCTTCTGGACCTCCACACAATCGTGGGAACAGATTTTGGAAAATAATGAGAAATTGGAGGAGTTATACATTTGTCTCCTGACGTTCTGCAGAAAACGACAAAACCAATAGAGACTATTTCTGACAGATTAGCGAAAATTACAAAAATAGGCTAATTTGTCGTAGAGATTCCAGGGAGATCCGTTTGCTGTGGACTGTCTCTACAGGAGAGAACCATATTCGCGTATTGAATATGGAATAGACTGGGTGTTCTGGCAGCATACTAGCAATGCAAACCTAGCCCCTCAAATTGACAATAAAGGGGAAATTGTGGGTTTGCATTGCTAGTGCTGCAGACACCAAGTCTATTCCAATATTCCAATAGCGGAATATGTACTCTATCTGTAGAGACAGTCCACAGCAGACGGTATCATCCCTGGAATCTCTCGAACAAAATTAGCTTATTTTTTTTGTAATTTTCGCTAATCTGGTAGAATAGTCTCTTATTGTTTGTCGTTCTTCTGAAGAACGTCAGGAAGACAAATGTAACTCCTCCAATTTCTCCATTATTTCCAACAATAATTTCTGTTCACACGATTGTGTGGAGTCGAAGAGAGTCCATGCTCTATTTCTTTTTTTACATTTCAATAAAATATTTGTCCGTTTTAGTTAGTTGTCCCTTTCTTGGTAGTAGCAGTAGCCCGTAGCCGTCGCCGTGGCAGTGGAGAAGCCCTTCTGTCAAGTCGATGACGTCAGCTGAGGAGGATTGGCCTATGTGCTTTTATGGCGCGAAATTTGTTTAATGAGAAGGAGTCGATTTGGTTGTTTTTTTTTTGTTTTTTCTTTTTCTCTGCCTACTTGTTGAAAAAAATTTTTTTCTTTTTTTTTTTTCTTTCTCTTATTTGCCAAGGCACAAAAGGGTTTGTTTTTTGTTTGTTTTTTTAGGTTTCAAACTGTTTTTTTTTTTCCTAGCAGAAAAAATTGTTGTTTTCACCGGACAGAAAATATTTGATTCAAACATGTTCGTGTATTTTTTTGTTTTTAACAAAATTCAAGACTATTTTTGGTAATAGCTTTTTTTTTTTTGTTTTTAGATACATTCAGAAATTTTTTTTGTTCTTTTCAAATTTTTCAGGCAGCAAGAGGGAGTGTTGTAGATTCAAAGTTATGAGACAATATAAATTTTTTTCTTTTCAACTTTTTTGTTAGCAGAGCGTATTAATTTGTTGTTCGCGAACAGACAAGGTTTTAATTATTGTTTCTCTTGGTCAGTTTGGGGTAATCTTTTTTTTTTTTTGTAGTTTTTCCTGACACAAGAGGGTTTGTTTTTACAGCAATAGTTGAGACATATTAAAAATTTGTTTTTTTAAACAAAAGTTTTGAGACAATATTAAAAATTGTTTTTAAAACAAAGTTTAAGGCATATTAAAATTTGTTTTGGGTTTCGCTTCATCGAACAAGAGTATTTTAAGGGCTCTTTAAGTAAACCTCAAAATTTGTCTATTTTTTTTTTTATTTTTTCTCTGAGAACTAGTTCTCGTCTTTCTTTTAGGGATTATTCGCTCCTAATACTTTTTTTTTTTTTGGGTGCGTATTTTGAAGAAATTCCTCGGCAAAGTAACAGAAATACTGGGGTGAAATAATATCTGCAGTCGTAAAGGAAGGAACAAGGCAAATTATAAAGTTTATAATGGGTAACGTTTTACTTTGAGGGTTAGTTATTAAAAGTGTGTGTATAATTCTTGTGCAAATGTCTTTAAGTTTTGCCACGAGAATTTCTAATGGCGGGA
Organism: Doryteuthis pealeii; assembly: GCA_023376005.1. NCBI lineage: Eukaryota > Metazoa > Mollusca > Cephalopoda > Myopsida > Loliginidae > Doryteuthis > Doryteuthis pealeii. Next base: position 63,699,795 of record CM042166.1, read on the forward strand.
TATATACAAAGTAATACAGAGAGATTGTGTGCACTTATCTTGTTGTCTCGGTGTTTGTTGCTTGTTGGAGTTGAGTTTTTCTCTAGCGTGCGACTCTGGTCTTCTGCTAGTGGCCTGCAGTATTGGTTCTGCTGATTCAGGGTTCTTATGCTCTCTTGGTGCCTATTGTCGGACTTCCGTGGCAGATAACACAATTTCCAAAAATAATCTATTATAACGTTAGCTTTTTATTTTAAATTATTGAAAAAAGTAAATAAAATAATTATTTTACGCTAACACTGTCAGCCTACAGGAAGCAAACTTCGGTTTACTTAGAAAGCGTCTCGTCTCTTGTAAACACAATAATGTAGCAAGCTTTCGCGTACATTCTAAGGATCACAATTTAGGTTTGAAATAGAAAGAAAGAAAAGAAAAAACTCGGAAGTTAAAATCTCGATCGTTGGGTCAGAAATTATAAGGCCGCGATTGAGATGTCCGTAGCGGGGGTGGATTTAAGTGGTCAGAAGACCCTGGGGTGAATCCACTCAAGTAGGCCGGAAGAGTAGCAACATTTTTTTTTTTTTTTTTTGGTTTTTTTTTTTTTTTTTTTTTTTTTTTTTGGGGTATTAGTCAGCGGTAGTTATCCTCTGGATATGCGAGACGATCTTTTGAAGTAGCTAGACTGATGTCGCTTCGGAAGAGGATTGATCATGATGTCTGAAGACACTTAAGAAATGAGATAAAACTCTTGTTGAAAATCGGAAGTAAGAAGAATTCCTAATATCTTCTGGCCGGCCAGGAAATAAAATTGTTCCGATTTAAATACTATTTAACTCGGACGTTTTTGGCTTGAGAAGAGAGAGGCCGAATGGGCAGATGAGGCCAACGGGCTAGAATGAGCCGGGCGTGCTTGAGAAGGTAGCTAGAAAGCTTGAAGTGTGAACGTAAGGATCCTGTTACCAGACAGATAAACTGACTCAGCAACATTGCCGCGTAATACTATTCCGACCAGACACATTGAATTGAGGTCCATCACTCTCCGTCTTGAGAAGTAATTATTTGTATTCTTGCATTTTTTTAATATAAATGTTGTTGATTTTTTGAAGAAGAAAAAGAGTCGTATTTTTGTGACCAATAGGCCGCATTAACCTCGGAAATCAGTTTCTCATAGCAGATTTTAAGTCGTTTGAAATCTTTAGCAGCAGACGTGGGGCATTCGCTAGACTTCCCGCAAATATAGAGACCCTGCAATCCTTGGTTGATGCAGAAATCCGATCTTGACGGCCAATTTCGGAGATTCTGTGAGCCCTTTAGCTCGGGAGCGACCGCGGGTTATATTTGGTGCTTAATGATCCAGGATTTTTCGACCGGACTGTGCCACAGAGAAAAAAACCCAAGAAGAAACCACCCCAGGAACCCAGACAGCAAGGACGCTGAAACATTGAGACCCAGGGAACCCAGGAGCTTTGAAGCGAGACGACAGTTTTTAAAAGAAAAAACAAAAACAAAAGAGACTCTAGTCAATTTGACTTTAAAAAAAATAATTCTGAGAGAACCAGCAACCCAGAAACTGAGGAGGCAAGGATCATTTAAAGGTAGGACACTCTTTTGGTTTTTCCCTTTTCTTTGTTACATATATCTCTTGCCAGTGTTTTTTGAGTATAATGAGTGTGGGCGGGTCTCAAAGATATTTGAATAGGGGGTGTCAGGAAGCTGATGAGGGTGGATTAGAAGAGGAAACCTTCATAGGATATTAGGTGGGATGCGAGTGCCAGTGTTTAAGGGCGATTCTACAGACTGGCAAGACTGGATAGAGTCGATAGAAAAAAAGAAATTGATCTATGGACTATCGGAGAGGGAATCGGTGCTGTTAGCATTTGAGGCAACAGCGGGACCGGTTTTCGAAATCCAAGAAGATGGGTGAAGAAAGTCCCGGTTTGGGATGGGAAGACTTAAAAGGGAAAGTAATAGAAAAGTATGCTAGTGTTTCGTACCGAGATGAGGCAAATAGGAAGTTACTTAGGCTGAAGCAGGAATCTGGGGAACTCCTTCAGAATTAGGTGAGAAGAGCGGCCGAATTGGCGTTGCTCGCTACCCAGAGGAGGCGTCGGGAATGTAAGGTGATCCAGGCCCAGCTGGTGGATCTGTATATAGATGCCTTACAGAGACGACGAAGTGAGGAACGAGATACTTCGTGGAGACCGGCCAGGTTGGCCGATGCGTTAGAGCTAGCTCGAGATGGAGAGAGAATTCTGGGATCGATCTCGAATTAGAAAGAGCCAAGCTCAGGAAAGGATTCAGGAAGGAGGGAAAATATTTGGAAAGAAGGGTCCCAGGTCCAAGGGGGGGACGGGAATACTCCAGGAAGTAAGTGAAGATTGGAGGAAGAAATAGACCCCAGGCGTGAAACATGGTCAGTGTGGCGTGGATTTCATAATCCCACACCGAGACATAACAGGATGGTTTGTTGGACCTGTAAGGTAAAGGACATAGATCCGTAGAGTGTCTGACAGGTAGAAAGAGACAGGAAGCTTGGGTGGGATAGACGAGATAAGGATAGGCCTAAAGAATCTCCAGTAGCTAGTCCCAAAGCTGTCCAAGAAATCAGGAAAGGCCTATGGAACAACCAGAGTAATTAGGACCAGGGTGGCCCAATTAGAACGATAAGATTTAGATGTTGAACTGTGGACAACCAGGCCATATGTCTGCCAACTGTCCTCATAGAAAGTGCTGGGTTTGTGACAAGTTAGGTCACGTGAAGAAGTCTGTCCCAGGCGAATAAGAAGAGAAAACAGGACTGGAATAAGACGAAGTGTTGGAAGTGCTTTCGATTGGCCACATTAGAAATACTGTTTAGTGGAAACAGAAGCAAGACAGAGTCAGAGAGTTGCGACTCTGAGGTAGGAACGGTAATGTAAAATATCTGTTGTCAGTCCAATGTCTGGAAAGACACAGGGCTGGAGTAAAGGAAAGAAGATAGCAAGAAAGTAAGGTAGAGTCGGAGAGTTGTGACTCTGAGGTAGGAACAGATGATGAAAGATATCTGTTGCCAGTCCAATGTCTGGAAAGATGCAGGGCTGGAGAAAACGTAAGTCAGAAGAAAGGCTCAGGTATTCTCGCTCTTAACTGGGGAGAAAACTGACCTGTAAGTTAGATTAGGGAAAATTAAAGTAGAAGCTTTAATTGACTCTGGGGCATCCGTGTCATTGATTAGTAGGTCGTTTATGATCGCCTAAGACCCGGAGGGAATTTAAGAACATCGACCTAAGTATTAGTCAGGCTAGTGGTGAAGATTTGACAGTATTAGGTATAACATGGCTACCATTAAGGGTGGACGGGTGGAAAGGAATCACAAGCTCTAGTTAGTACCTGGTTTGCACAACGAAGTAATTTTAGGAAGAGACTGGCTAGGACGAAATAGGGCACAGTTGACGTTTAACCCCCAATGTTGTCAGTGGGTGGGGTAGAGTGTCCCTAGGGGCGGTGAAGAAAAGTAGTAGGAATACTAGCCAAGAAGGGTGTAAAATGTCCGCCCAGAAAGATAGTCGCAAGTAAAGGTGAGGGAGAGAAGTAGTTCCTATCTCCAACTACGAGAGGACTTGGAAAAGAAGAAAGTGTAGAGAGTGAGCCTGAGTTGCCACTCAAATTGAGGATAAGGGGAGCACAGGCGTTGAAACCTCAAGGGGAGTAGTGCTGGCCCCAACAATGAGTAGGTAGGAAGGTAATGTAAAAGTGAATAATGTCTTGGGTGTTTCGCGTGTGCTGCCGTTCGTGTGGAAGGCCCCATGGGGGGTGCTCGCGGATATTTTGAGACTGAATTCACCAAGCATTAGGGTAGGTAACCGAAGAGATAGATATCTGTATGAATTGATAGAAATACTAGTGGTGTTTACCTATAAGTAATGAGTACTCACTCGTCTCTTGTAAGGATGAATAAACGAGTGAGGTGATCATAGCCAGATCAAGGTGGGTGATAGTGATAGACTTAGGGCTGTATGTGGAGATATTGACCAGGTTGGTAAAAGAATTAGCTGAACTTAGAAAAATTAAGTTCATTGAGAGAAATTCGGATGATGATAAGTATCTAAGGTTGTTAGATTTCTTGAGCAGGAGACTTCTATGGTAGCATATCGGGGGAAGAAAATGCAGAATTATTTGAAAGGGGTAGAGTTGTTGCAAACCAGACCAAAAAGAGCGGCGGTACCCATAGTGGGAAAAGCCCTAAGTGTGTTGTTCGGAACAGTATCCGAAAGCGACAAGAAAATTGAAAGATGTAAAAGAGGGTCAAAGTGTTGCCCAGGTAGCTTAGGAAGCATATCCATTTTAAACGTAACAAGGGTGGAGTTAGCTAAGAACAGAGGCACTATAAATTGGCTTATTGGTAGTATGGAAACCTTGCAGGAGAAGTGGGAATGTGACAGACAAGTTATAGTAACCCTGTTATCTTAAAAGTATTCTCGTAGGTATACGGCAGGCCTCTCTCATCATTGAGATCGCCGTTGACCCTACTAAAGATTTGTGGATGTATTATAGTGCCTTGGGCTGTGTTACTTTGTTAGAAGATGATAGACTGTTGGTATTGTTATCCGTTCCCCTACTGGATAGAAGATAGTATTTTGAAAGATATCAGGTGATGAATTGACATCTCCCATAACCCCGGGTAGACCAGACACTTGGAGCAGTTGCTCGATATAAAATTGAAACTGAATTTCTCGTTTTGAGCTTGGTTCGACTAGAATTCCTGCTGTTGTCAGAGGTAGAAGCAATAAGGTGTAAAAGTGATGTCTTAGGAACTTGCGACTCTGTGAGTCCCATATATGTAATGGATAATTGTAAGTTGTGTATACTAGAGTATACAAAAGAAGTTTCAGGAAAAAAAGAATCATTTTTAACTTATTGGGGACCAATATTAGCGATTGGATGGAGTTGTGGAAACCCCTAGTGAAGGATTTTCTGAGGCAACGTTAAGAAAGATACCTAAGCTTTTAGGGCCAGTTGAGAGGATTGATTTAGACCAGTTACAGGATAAGTTAAGTTCAGTAGGGACATCGAATTCAGTGTGGAAGGAAACGTCGGGGATTGATGAACTGGTCGGTTATGATAGGAATCTTGCTGATATAGTGATGGTACTATCAGCAGTATTCTTGTTGAAAAGACGTAGGAAAGTATTAAGCAGGAAAGAGCACTGGCAGGTGTGTATGAGACAAGGAGGGAAACCCACTAGGTGTCTCTGTGGAAGGCAAGGGAAACTCAAATGAACCATTGCTAATGATTGATACAAGAAAAAAAACTCTTGACGAAGGACTGAAGGCTGCTGTTAAAGCAAAAGCTTGTTGCTAATATATGTGTGCGTGTGTGTACGCATATATTACATGTGTTGATATTCTGAACATAATCTAGGGATTGGATTGAGTAATTGGTAAGGAGCGCTGAGAGCTCTGTTTGAATTCTATCCTACTGCATAAAAAGAACATTTAAAAGAAAAAACTCTACTGCATGATTAGTAGAAAGAAAATTAATATGAACGAAAAAAAAATGAGAAAGAACTGGAACAATTGCATGATCAAGGAAGAAGTAAGGACGTTTTCTTGTTCTACTGCATGATTAGTAGAAACCTTATGTATGAATTGTTTTTTAACTTACCAGTTGGTAGGTGGGTTGATATGTCATTTACAAGTAAATGACAAAAGGCATAGGGAGTGATGTGACCGATTTAGGTTTTGAAAATAGAAAGAAAGAAAGAAAAAATCGAAGTTAAAATCTTCCGATCGTTGGGTCAGAATTATAAGGCCGCGATTGAGATGTCCGTAGCGGGGTGGAATCTTAAGTAGGTCAGAAGACCCTGGGGTGAATCCACTCAAGTAGCTGGAAGAGATAGCACTTGGATTAGTCAGCGGTAGTTATCCTCTGATATGCGAGACGATCCTTTGAAGTAGCTAGACTGATGTCGCTCGAAGAGATTGATCATGATTGTCTGGAAGACACTTAAGAAATGAGAATAAAACTCTGGTTGAAAATCGGAAGTAAAGAAAATTCCTAATATCTTCATGCGGCCGGAAATAAATTGTTCCGATTTAAATACTATTTAACTCTCGGACGTTTTTGGCTTGAGAAGCAGAAGAGGCCGAATGGGCAGATGAGGCCAAACGGGCAGATGAAGCCGGGCGTGCTTGAGAACGGTAGCTAAGAAAGCTTGAAGTGTGAACGTAAAGATCCTGTTACCGACAGATAAACTGACTTCAGCCAACATTGCCGCGTAATATTATTCCGACCAGAACACATTGAATTGAGGTCCATCACTCCCCCGTCTTGAGAAGTAATTATTTGTATTCTTGCATTTTTAATATAAATGTTGTTGATTTTTGAAGAAGAAAAGAGTCGTTATTTTTGTGACCAATAGGCGCCATTAACCTCGGAAATCAGTTTCTATAGCAGATTTCTAGTCGTTTGAGATCTTAGCACAACGTGGGGCATTCGGCTAGACTTCCCGCAAATATAGAGACCCTGCAATCCTTGTTGATGCAGAAAATCCGATCTTGACGGCCAATTTCGGAGATTCTGTGAGCCCTTTAGCTGGTAGCGACCGACGGTTATCACCACTAAAAAATTAATATCTATTTGTAGGAAACTCTTCCACCTTATGGTACCCCTGAAGAGCTTAGTTGTGATGGTGGCCCACCTTTCAATTCTGAGCAATTTCAGCAGTTTTTCAAGTCATGGTGTGTAAACATAGAAAATCATCAGTAGCATACCCTCAATCCAATGGCCGAGCGGAACTCGCTGTCAAAACTGCCAAAAGGATAATCCATGGCAACACAGGCCCTCAGGGTTCACTAGACAACGATAGTGTTGCCCAAGCAATCTTCCAATACCGCAATACCCCTATTCAAGGCATCGGCTTATCCCCAGCACAGTTGCTGCTCCACCGCCGACTCCGGATTCGATCCATTGAGAGAAATCCTCAACAACCACATTCTGAATGGATTGCCGCAGCACAACGTCGTGAGGAGAGTTTCCGTCAACGGAATGTCCTGCTGTCGGAAGATACAATAGGTACACACACAGTCTTGACCCGCTACAGAATGGTGACAGAATAGCATCCAAACCCATCAAACCGCCGGTGGACCACTACAGGCACGTCATGAAGTTCTCCCACATCGGCAATACCGGTTCGAGTGGACGGATCAGGTAGGATCACACTCAGAAACCGACGCTTCCTGAAAAAGCTGATCACAAAACCCAAACCCACGCCATTGCCTAGTGCTATGCTTGATCCCTTGGCTCCAACTCTAACACCCCACACCTCAACACTAGGGACCTGGCCTCACCCAATGTTCACCCCCCAAAACCAAGGCCGACGAAAATACCCCGGGCATTGTCAAGATTGCTCCCCTGTAATCAGCCTGGCGAAAGGAACTGATTTCTTCTCAAAGGCCAATACGCTTGCGCAATGGGAGAGGGGGAAGGGGAGATATAGAATACTAAGTCCAATTACCGTTGAATTGGCAAGACAAACGGCAAACAGTCGTAACTGAATACGATTCTGAGATGCCGTAAAGACCACTGAAAAGTGGTAGGATTTATGGAGCCTCAGAGGGCCCTACAAACCAAGCAGTCAATCAGGACTCAGGGAATGGACTCACCCAATGCATGGGTGGACTGTTCTGAATTCCCATAAATACCAGTTTCTTGACACTGGTGCAGTTTGGCTTCGCCAGTCACATTGCTCAAACCAATTGTTGACTGTCTAACTGACTTACTTCAATAGGGATGAATCTGGCAACATACTGTGTCATGCCCAGGAATGACCGGATCTCAGTCACTGACGTTGGTGGGGCAGAGTCACTGATGGCTTGGATTTTCACTGAGTCTGGGAGATTCCAGCCTCTCCGAATACGTGTCCATAGAATTTTAGTTTCTCAACTGAGAAGAGGCATTTTTCTCTGTTGAGTTTTGCCCCATTCTCATCGAGTCTCTTCAAGGTGCGTTCTAAGCTTATGTCGAGCTCAGCTTGATTTTTTCCATAGACAATGATATCGTCAGAAGGTTTTTCACTCCTGAGATATCCCTTAGAAGTTCCGATATCGTGTTTTGGAATATCTCAGCGGCTGCATTGACTCCGAATAGTAATCTTTTGTACCTTCTGAGGCTACATGGTGGTGAATGTGGGATGTGCCTGATTGCCTCATCCAATTTTAACTGATGGTATGCGTTTTTCATATCTAGCTTGCTAAAGACTGCTGCACCGTTTAAGTCTGCTATCAAATCGTCAATGGTCGGCATCGGGTGTTTTACTCGCTTGATTGCACGGTTAGCTTCCCGCATGTCTATGCAGAGACGTACTCCATTTGTTTTAGGGACAGTGACTATGGGGCTGAGCCATGGTGTTGGACCTTCGACTTTTTCGATGATATCCAATCTCTCAGTTTGTCTAGTTCATTTTCTACATCTTTGCGGACATGGAAGGGGCCCTACGATAAATTTGAGCAACCGGTGTTACAGACTTATCAATGTGGGGGTGACCTTACATTCTTGAGGCCGCTCATTTTACCATCAACTAAGTGTGGGAACTGGTCAGGTATGTCTATCGGGCCTGTCTATAGGGAGAAATGGATTGTTTAATTGTTGGGCTGTTTTAACTGCTCATCAGGTTGGCACATCCATTTGTGTATAGTATATAAAATACTGCATTGACTGTTTGTGATTTGTGGCTGATTTTTGTTTGGAAAAATCCACGAACGGGGAGAGGACTACTTGAGTTGAACGCATAGATTTTGGGTACAGGCCTAGTGATTCATATGCCGATTTTCCCAAATAATTACTGAGGCTCCTGTATCAATTATGAATTCATTTTTTTTTTTTTTTGTAGATGGATGCTGTAGTCCTGGTAAAGTTATTGTGGATGATTGCGTTGCGAGAATGTTGATTGGAACAGGGATTCATTGTCAGATTGAGAGAGATCAGGTGAAGCTGTCTTACCTTAGAGCACATTTTCCAGATGTTTGTCACTTGCTGGGCAGATTGCTCTGGGTGGTATTGTGGAGCATTGCAAAAAATGCATTGTCTGTTTTTTTTTTTTTTTCGAGCTTGAGAAAATTTTGTTTTGGGTTTCTGGGTTTTGAATGCGAGTTATTTTGCTGCTATGGTGACATTCTGGACAGTAAGGCCTGTGTTGATTTAACTCTGAGCTTCCTGACCGTCTATTTTGGCTTGGATAGCCTATACATTTTCTGTGCTAGCTGTGTTCGTTTATATTGACGCAGCGCGGCTTTCGGCAAGTTCAATGCACGACTCATCAAGTAACTGCGTGAGAGTTAAATTGTCTTTCAGGACTTTCCTTCGAAGTCCTTGTGATGTGCATCCTAGGATTATTTGTCCGAGTTTCATTTTCTTTATTGTGAAATCCGCAGTTTACTGCGGCGGTGCGTAACCGAACGTGGTACGAGTCCATGCTCTCTCTTCATCCTTTTGTTTGAGTTGGCGAAATCTGAAAGTTTCGTATACCGCGTTCTGTTTGGGTATAAACTGATTGTTGAATGAGTGTTTAACACTTCATATTCATTCGGGTTGGGTTGTCACTTCTGTCATAGAATTGGTGCTTTTTTGTTCATCTGTCATGGTGTCGTAGATTTCGTTTATGTCATTTCCTCTGTAATGTAGGAATATTTTGTTTTATTTTGAAATGTGTATGTATTGAAAGGTTTCGTGAATCCAAATCTGTTTGCCTAGCTCAGTAGAGGTTGGAAATTGAAATTAATTCAGGTTGAACTTCCTCGTCGCCATATTGTTGTGTTTAAATAATCCTGAACACGGAATAAAATAATCAACAGCTTTATTTTGGAAACACTGTACCGGAAACTAACCTTTAACAAAGCTAAAGGAGTTATTTCCCTTGGAGCGATACAACAGGTAGCTGTTTCAAGTTTGGGCGAATTGCCAGTTCACTTGAGTGAGGAGATAAATAAAGACTTCCTGGTCAAGCTTAACCGGGGAAAAAGCTTGCAACAAACCTTGTTGCGACTTGCAAGTAGGTAAAAAGGATCGTCACTTAGGTCTTGTAGAATTAGTCCAGAAAATAACGCCCGTCTTTCTTGAGTGGTGACAACGTATTTATTACCAATTCGACCAATCAAAGGAAAGTAGACACGTATATATTACTACGCAATCTTATTTCTGATTTCTTCCCCCAAGAAGATTGCAGGTGAGTAGTTTTCATTTTTTTCCAACATAGTTTCTAATGATTTTGAAAATAAATATTTCATCTACCAGATGAAATAATTTTTTTTTTTCGAAAGGAGAAAAAACTTCAAAATCTTTAGAAACTAGAAGTATTGGAAATTTTATCTTTTAAAATAAATAAAAAACATTTGTGGTATATTGCATGCCTTTTTCCTTTTGGTCTGTCTCTGAATGTTTCGTTTCGTTTTTTGCTGCGAAAACGAAGGAGGGGCGCCTGTGACTGGCGCCTAGTCTGGACCTTTTTTGATCACGTGTCCGCTGAAATCTGGCTCTTTGAAACTGGGAATTCGAGGCGTGTGGACGCGTCTTAGATTCTGGCATCGCAACCAGCAGATGTCCTTTCATAGCGCTGTGAGAAGAACCCTAAGCTGCTTGAATACAGACATTGGCCGGTTTTAAAAAAAACCTTGATTGAGAAAAGGTGGCTAATTGCTGTTGCAACCCTACAGAATTCCAGAACGGCTGAGACGGTGGTTTCTCATTTTCCTTGGCGAAAAGGTCGCGGTTCTTTTCTCTCACATTCTTCTCTCGCGGAAGAACTTTGTTTGAGTGTCCATCCCTTGAGGAAAAACGGACAGCTACGCGTGAAAAGAAAGAAGTTACTAGCGCAGAGAGACCAGCCATAATCTACAGCCGAACGAAAGGAACGAGAAATTTTAAAAGAACTTGGAGTTCTGTAGAACTGTTTTTTCTCTCCTGCGCGAGAGAAACTCATTTTTTAAGGTTATTTATTGTTTAATACCTTTTCTGTTCCTGTAAGTGTAAACCCTTTTTATACACTTTTATCCTATTTTTGTATTTTGTATTGTGTTACTCGACCCCTAAATCTTTATTTAGTCGTGCATGGGAAATTTATAGATAGAAGCAGTTACCGGCAAAGCCTGGGTAGAGGAAAAATAACAAATAACAATTTTTTAAAATAAACGTGTGTAATGGTTAGGAAGCTAGTCTAACAACTGAATCGCGAGTTCTATCCTCACAGGGTGCCCCACAAAAGTCCCCTTGTAAAAATGTCCTATTAATCCGACTGGAAAGGGGGATTTCTTGTTTTCATCAAGGTAGAGGTTATAGTATCGCATATAACGATAAAGTAAAATTTTTATTCAATAATTAACATTAAAAAAAAGAAGATATAAATATGGTAATTTGTTAAACTAGGTTTACTCAAAATTCGTCTGCTTTTCATTTTTAAAAACGAATTTGTATTTTAAATATAGTTAGTTTNAGATTTTTTGATAATAGGGTTTGCTAACTTTATTCTACCCATTCACTAATAGGACTTCCAACTTTATATTCTACAATTCTATAATAGTTTGCCACTTTATTTGATTTTTTGATAATAGGGTCGCTACCTTTATTCTACCAATTCACTATAGGACTTCCAACTTTATTCTACAATTCTATAATAGTTGCCACCTTTATTAGATTTTTTGATAATAGGGTTGCTACCTTTATTCTACCAATTCACTATAGGACTTCCAACTTTATTCTACTATTTGATAATAGAGTTTCCACCTTTATTGGTTTTTCATAATAGGGTTACTACCTTTATTCTACCAATTCACAATAGGACTTCCAACTTTATTCTACAATTCGATAATGGGGATGCCAACTTTATTCGATTTTTTGATAATAGGGCTGCCACCTTTATTCTACCAATTCACTATAGGACTTCCAACTTTATCCTACTATTCGACAATAGAGTTTTCACCTTTATTGGTTTTTCATAATAGGGTTGCTACCCTTATTATACCAATTCACAATAGGACTTCCAACTTTATTCTACAATTTGATAATAGGGATGCCAACTTTATTCGCTTTTTTGATAATAGGGCTGCCACCTTTATTCTACCAATTCACTATAGGACTTCCCAATTTATCCTACTATTCGATAATAGAGTTTCCACCTTTATAGTTTTTCATAATAGGGTTGCTACCTTTATTCTACCAATTCACTATAGGACTTCCAAATTTATTCTACTATTAAATAATAGGGTTGCTGCATTTATTCTACCAATTCACAATAGGACTTCCAACTTTATTGTACAATTCTATAATGGGGTTGACACCTTTACTTGATTTTTTTGATAATATGGTTGCTACCTTTATTGTACTAATTTGCTATAGAACTTCCAACTTTATTTTACAATTCTATAATAGGGTTGCCACCTTTATTAGATTTTTTGATAATAGGGTTGCTACCTTTATTCTACCAATTCACTATAGGACTTCCAACTTTATTCTACTATTCGATAATACGGTTGCTACCTTTATCCTACCAATTTACTATAGGACTTCCAATTTTATTCTACAATTCTATAATGGTGGAAACCTCTATTCAATATTTTGATAATAGGGTTGCTACCTTTATTCTACCAATTCGCTATAGGACTTCCAACTTTATTCTACTATTCGATAATAGTGTTGCTACCTTTATTCTACCAATTCACAATAGGACTTCCAACTTTTTTCTATAATTCTATAATAGGGTTGCCACCTTTATTCTTTTTTTTGATAACAGGGTTGCTACCTTTATTCTACCAATGTACTATAGGACTTCCATCTTTATCCTACTATTCGATAATACAGTTGCTACCTTTATTCTACCAATTCACAATAGGACTTCCAACTTTTTTCTATAATTCTATAATAGGGTAGCCACCTTTATTCTTTTTTTTGATAATAGGGTTACTATCTTTATTACATGAATTCACTATAGTACTTCCAACTTTATTCTACAATTCTATAATAGGGTTGCCACCTTCATTCTATTTTTGTATAATAGGTTTCCCAGCTTTATTCTGCTATTTGATAATAGTTTTCCCTACCTTTTATTCTAGTATTTGATAATAGGATTGCAATCTTTATTCTTTTTTTGTATAATAGGCTTACATCCTCTATTCTACTATTTGATAAATGGGTTTCCACCTTTATTCTAATATTCGATAATAGAGGTGCTTCTTTTATTCTACTATTTAATAATACGGTTGTCACCTTCATTGTACCAATTGATTTTTGGGTTACCACATTTATTCTACTATGTGATAATAGGTTGGAACCTTCATTCTACTATATGATAATAGGGTTGATACCTTTATTCTTTTTTTGTATAATAGGTTCCCAGCTTTATTCTACTACATGATAATAGGGTTGCCACTTTTATGCTACTAATTGATAATATGGTTGGGACCTTTATTCTACTATTTGATAATAGGGTTGACACATTTTTTCTACTATTTGAAAATAGTGTTGAAACATTTATTCTACTAATTGATAATAGGGTTGCCACTTTTATTCTACTATTCAATAATAGGGTTTCTACCTGTGTTCTGCTATTTGATAATAGGGTTGCAACCTCTATTCTTTTTTTTATAATAGGCTTACAACCTCTATTCTACTATTTGATAAATGGGTTCCTACTTTTATTCTACTATTCGATAATAGCGTAGCTTCTTTTATTCAACTATTTAATAATAAGTTTCTCGCCTTCATTGTAGCAATCGATTTTTCGGTTACCACATTTATTCTATTATTTATATCTATTAACTATGTGATAATAGGTATGCTAACTTTATTCTACTATTTGATAATAGGTATGCTACCTTTATTGTACTATTTGATAATAGGTAAGCTACCTTTATTCTACTATTTGATAATAGGTATGCTAACTTTATTCTACTATTTGATAATAGGTATGCTACCTTTATTGTACTATTTGATAATAGGTATGCTACCTTTATTCTACTATTTGATAATAGGTATGCTACCTTTATTGTACTATTCGATAATAGGTATGCTAACTTTATTCTACTATTTGATAATAGGGTTGTTACCTTTATTCTATTTTTGTATAATAGGGTTCCCTGCTTTATTCTACTACATGATAATAGGGTTGCCTCTTTTATGCTACTATTGATAATATGTTTGGGACCTTTATTCTACTATTTGATAATATGGTTCACACATTTATTCTACTAATTGATAATAGGCTTGCCACCCTTATTCTACTATTCGATAATAGATTTGCTACCTTTATTCTACTATTTGATATTAGGTTTCCCACCTTTTATTCTACTATGTGATAATAGGATTGCAACCTTTATTCTTTTCTTGTTTAATAGGTTTACCACATCTATTCTACCATTTGATAAAAGGGTTCCACCTTTATTCTACTATTCGATAATAGCATTGCTTCTTTTATTTTACTATTCCATAATAGCGTTGCTTCTTTTATTCTACTATTTAATAATTAGGTTCTCACCTTTATTGTACTATTCGATTTTAGGGTTACCACATTTATTCTACTATGTGATAATAGGTATGCTACCTTTATTGTACTATGTGATAATAGGTATGCTACCTTTATTGTACTATGTGATAATAGGCATGCCACTTTTATTGTACTACGTTATAATAGGTATGCTAACTTTATTCTACTAATTGATGATAGGTATGCTAACTTTATTCTACTATTTGATAATAGGGTTCCCACCTTTATGCTAATATTTTATAATATGGTTAGCACCTTTATTCTACTATTTGATAATAGGCTTGATACCTTTATTCTATTTTTGTATAATAGGGTTCCCAGCTTTATTCTACTACATGATAATAGGGTTGCCTCTTTTATGCTACTATTTGATAATATGTTTGGGACCTTTATTCTACTATTTGATAATAGGGTTCCCACCTTTATTCTACTATTCGATAATAGCGTTGCTTCTTTTATTTTACTATATCATAATAAGGTTCCCACCTTCATTGTACCAATCGATTTTATGGTTACCACCTGTTTATATCAATATCTATACTTACCTGTATAACTAATGCAATCTACTCTCGCGCTTCTTAAAACCATCCGAGCAAAATTATTTATTTATTTATTTTTTAAATTCTCCAAAATTAACTCCCTTCACCTCCACGACCTCTCATCCAAGAAGACATATAATCACTTTTTTACTCGGATCTGTAGTGAGAGGTTTCAAATTTCTTACTACTTGATTACTGCTTAAAATTTTTAACCATAACGAGAGAAGTGAGAAATAATATTAAGGAAAGAAATTGGTGAGTCAGTATTTTTGGCCTTTTTCTCCTTTATTAAGTTAATAAATGTTTTTTTTTTATTTTGAATTTCTTTAAAAAAAAAGAAAAAAAAAAGAAGTGTTATATAAATAATGTAGAAAGTTACAGAAGCAAAGCTACAGCTTTTTTCAGATGTTTCTGTAGATCAGAATGCGGGAGAATTTGACGTCCATTCTCCTCTGAGAGAAAATGAACTTGATTGTTCCTACAATCACAAATAAGACTTTCCTGACAAAGTTACAGCTTCCGTCGCCATTGGAAAAGCAGAAAATAAAAGAAGCCCCATTCGAATCAGTTTTGGAAAAACAAAGAAGCAACCCTAAAAACGCTTACCCTTCCAGGTTCCTGCCTGATGTAGAAGGATGTAAGAATTTAAACAGCTTGATCGATAATAGAATTAAACTTATGTTTAATTTACACGAGAGCCAAGTGAGAGAGGCTCGTATGAAGGAGCCATTGGCGGGAAAGTTTGACGCCATTGATGGTCCTGCATCGACCAGGTATAATAATGATTTCTCTGATTCGGAGGGGGAGGCTGAGAATTTCAGTCATTGCTCTGAAGCTGATAGCTAGCAGATTTTGGAAAGCGAGATTAAAACTCGTAATGTGTAGTGGAATGCCTTTATTTCGAAGGTCGCTTCGAAACTAGATATTCCTTGTGTTGAGAGGAACAAAGACTCTGATTTCAAATCATATATAGCGGATCACTTGTTGGCTCCGAGAGTTAAGGAGGCTATTAGTCTGCCATTAGATGGGTCCGTTATTAGATGTATTTGAAAAGAACGGAAATGTTGCGGTAGGATAATGAGGCACTCTTCATTACCTATAAGAAGAGCCAAAATAGGCCAGCAGCTAATAGTACAATTTCCAGGTGGATTGTTTCCACTATTAGACATATCTATGAGGCAGCTGGTCAACCACATTCTGAGGACATTAGGGCCCATGATACTAGAAGATTGGCTTCATCGTGGGCCTGGTTTAACGGAGCTTCACTGAGAGACATCCTACAGGCGGCTCATTGGTCTTCAGAGAACATCTTTGCATCCTTTTATTTAAGGGATGCTGCTGGGAGTGAAGAAACTTTGCAAGATCATCCATATTAGAGACAGCCGGGTTGGCGAAGAATAAGTGAGTATGTTCCTTTACTTTGTTTTTCCCACCTCCCGGAATTCTGCTACAAATTCTGTTTTTTGCATTAGTTATACAGGTAAGTATAGATATTGATATAAACTGAGGGTTTTTAAAGTAAATCCCCTGTTTATGAGATATCTATACTTACCTGTATATGCCCTCCCTCCTCCCCTCTAAAGTTCCTGGTTGAGGAAGATGCTAAAGAGGTCCTCGTAAAAAAGTAATTTTATGTCTTCTTGGATGAGAGGTCGTGGAGGTGAAGGGAGTTAATTTTGGAGAATTTAAAAAATAAATAAATAAATAAATAATTTTGCTCGGATGGTTTTAAGTAGCTCGAGAGTAGATTGCATTAGTTATACAGGTAAATATAGATATTGATATAAACAGGGGTTTTACTTTAAAAACCCTCATTATTCTACTCTGTGATAATAGTTATGCTAACTTTATTGTACTATTTGATAATAGGTATGCTAACTTTATTCTACTATTTGATAATAGGGTTCCCACCTTTATGCTAATATTTTATAATATGGTTAGCACCTTTATTCTACTATTTGATAATAGGCTTGATACCTTTATTCTTTTTTTGTACAGGGTGTTCCAAAAGAAACAGTGCAGTAGGAATATGCTAATAACCCAAAGAAACAAAACTCACAGAAAAATACTATTTATTGCAAATATTCACAAATTCAATACCTTATCAACTAAAGTACGATTGAGGATTGACTCGTGCAGTAAGATATGATCTACAATAACTGTTGAAAGTGTGCGCCATTCACCTGCAGACATAAACGAGCGCGACGCTGCGTGTTTTGAAAAACACACTCAAGTTCATCAGGTTTGATGTTTTGAATAACACTTGTTATTTTCTGCTTCAGTTCATCCGTAGTTCGAGGATTGTCTGCATACACTGAGTCTTTCAATTTGCCCCACAAATAAAAGTCAGGAGGTGTTAAATCTGGTGATCGAGGTGGCCACAAACCACGAGAGATCACACGATCCCCAAAGACATCACCAACTGCAGCCATACTGACACGAGCCGTATGTGCAGTTGCACCATCTTGCTGGAACCAGCCTTGTTGCTTTTCTTGCTCCGTCAGTTGATCAAAAAATGGCTCCAGGATGTTATGAATGTAACACTCAGATGTGATGGTGTTTTCAAAAAAGATAGGTCCAATTATACGCCGCCTTGACAAAGCACACCAAACACCAACTTTTTGATCGTGGAGTGGTTTCTGAAACAGAGCATGAGGATTTATTGTAGACCACACTCTAGAGTTCTGACTGTTCATGTACCCGGACAAATGGAACCATGCTTCATCACTGAAGAATGTATGGTTTAAAATGTTTTCACCTTTCTCTAGAATAAAATTTTCAAACCACCGACAGAAGAGTACGCGTTTTTCTGAATCCTGAGGCTTCAGTTCATGAACAACATGCACTTTATATGGAAAGAATTTAAGTTGATGCACTGCTCGGTGAGTTGATGTTAGAGATATCCTAGTTTCTTGAGACAAACGCCTCAAAGACTTTCGTGGGCTCCTCTGCAGTTTGTTGGTAACATTCTGTAAGACTGTATCTGTAACGACTTTTGGGCGGCCACTTTTGGGTTTGTCTTGAACACTTCCAGTTTTTTTTGAACTTATGCAACAAAGCGGAAACACAATTTCGATGCGGCAAACGTTCTGCACCAAATTTTTCTTGAAATGACTCTTGCACTTCTTTTGTGTATTTGCCACCATCTCGGAAAACATTTTCAACAATAAATATCCTTTCTTGTAAGGTAAGCACCATTTTCAAAGGGTCCCTGAAACAAAAGAATATTTAATATAAATATCTAAAATTTAGATATCTAAATTATCTAAATATAATATTTAAAATCTTTTGGGAAAACATTTTCAACTATAAATATCCTTTCTTGTGTTCAGTGCACTGTTTCTTTATGTATACCTATGAAAATGTTCAGTGCACTGTTTCTTTTGGAACACCCTGTATAATAGGGTTCACACCTCTATTCTACTACATGATAATAGGGTTGCCACTTTTATGCTACTATTTGATAATAGGGTTGGTACCTTTATTCTACTATTTGATAATAGGTTGACACATTTATTCTACTATTTGATAATAGGGTTGACACATTTATTCTTTTTTTGCATAGCAGTGCGGAGAACCTTAGAAATGCTAAGAAGACGCAACACATCAGGAAGAATTTTATGGAACACATCAGGAAGAATTCTTCGGGCCTTAGACAGAAGCAGGAAGGTTCCAACTTTAAGCAGGGGAGAGGACAGAGTGCTTCAACCTGGACGAAGGAGCAATCGGGGTTTCAGAAATCCAGGTTTCAGAAGTCATTAGGGTTTCGTCCCCAACGACAATAAGCTGTGTATTTCCTCAATCCAAGTCGGTTGGGGGGAGACTAGCAGCATTTTTGCAGGGTTGGAGGAGGATTACTTCTGATCGCTGGATTTTGAGCATAGTCCAGGAAGGGCTAAAACTTCAGTTTGCTTCAACACCAATACGAAGTGGTGTAAAAAAGACCGTATTCAGTTTGTCTTACCAGAGAAACGTTATTTCAGAAGAAATAAAAGACTTGTTAGGAAAACAAGCAATCGAGTTAATTCCCAGAGCCTAGGAGGGCCAGCGGTGTTACAGCACCTTCTTTTTAGTTCCCAAGAAGGACGGAGGGTTCCGTCCCATTGTAAATTTGAGAGGGATAAATTCTCATGTGGTGGTTCCCCATTTCAAGATGGAAACTTTCTGGACTATTCGTCAGGCCTTGAGGAAAGGCGATTGGGTAATAACGGTGGACCTAAAGGGTGCTTACTTCCATGTTCCCATTTTCCCAGGTCACAGGCAGTTTCTGCGGTTTCATTTTCAGGGGAGGCATTACCAATTCAAAGCTATGCCCTTTGGTCTTGCAATAGCCCCCAGAGTGTTCACAAAAATGATGTCAGCACTGGGGGGATTTCTCAGGTCCCGTCAAATACATATTTTCATGTACATTGATGACTGGTTAATCAGAAATCAGGATCAACACATTTTCAATCTACAAGTAATTTTAATGCAGGACCTTCTCCAGGATTTGGGGTTGTTCCTGAACTATCAAAAATCTCAATTGATTCCATCTCAAAAGGCAATGTACTTAGGGGCTCTCTTCAATTTGAAAAAAGGAATAATTTATCCTTCAGTGGAGAGATTCCAGAATCTGGTACAACAAATAAATTGTATCTTGGAGGCAAGGTTCTGCCAAGCTCACAGGTTTCTCAGACTTCTAGGTCTTATGGGGGCATGCATAGATATGATTCCCTGGGCCCGGTTGCATATGAGACCTATCCAATTCTACCTTCGGTCATGGTGGGTCCCTCGGAGGGACAATATCAAGAAGATGATCCCCATAAACAGTTCTTTAGAAAGTCACCTTGTATGGTTGACAATAAGGGAGAACTTTTTCAAAGGGGTGCAGCTTCACCATGCAGAGCCTCTAGTTCTTTGGACAGATTCCTCAGAAAGGGGCTGGGGAGCTCACTTGAACTTTCATCAGGTAGCAGGAGTTTGGGACAATCACCAGGTAAGAAACCACATCATTTGGCTGGAGCTTAAAAGCAGTCCATCTTGTTCAACTACTACCTCATGTCAGAGGAAAGAGAGTTGTTTTAAGGTGCGACAATTCCACAGTTGTAGCTTACATCAACAAAGGAGGGGGTAAGAAATCCCTTCATCTTTGTCTGTTGGCGTGAAAAGTGTTCCATTGGGCAGCAGAGCACAACATTTCCCTTTAAGCAGCTCACATTCCAGGAAAGAAGAATGTTTTGGCAGACTGTCTATCGAGGGGCCAAGTGGGAGCTCGGTTGACGGAATGGAGCCGGGATTTGAGGATAGTGGACTTAATTTTTCTGAGGTTCGGGCGTCCGAACATAGACCTTTTTGCTATTCCAGAAAACAGAAAGTTGGGGGTGTTTTGTTCCCCTTATCCGGTCGATGCTGCATATGCCTCAGCTGCTCTGAGCATAGATTGGACGGGGATGTATGCCTACACATTTTCTCCCCCAATATTGATCCATCGGATCCTTCAAAAGATGTCACAGGAAAGATGCATTCTTCTTCTGGTAGCCCCACAAGCTTCCTGGCAGTCGTGGTATCCAGTCCTTTTCGACCTGCTGATAGACTTCCCAAGAGTTACCAATAACACCGAAAATGCTAACTCAGAGACGGGGTCAGATAGTACATTCAGATCCAGCAAGTTTGAAGCTAGTAGTGTGGAAAATATCCAGCATATCCCATCTAAGGAATCTCTTTCTGGAAAGGCTCAAATTTACATAAAAAATAGCAAAAGGCCTTCCACCAGGAGAACGTACAAGGCTCGACAACAAATATACAGTAGCTGGTGTCTTGAACGAGATATCAACCCATATTCTGCCTCTATAAAGGATGTGGCAGATTTTCTGGTTCATTTACACGAAGTCAGAGGTTGCAGAGCTTCAACTATTGCTGGATATAGAACAGCGTTAGCAGCTATTCACAACGGTTGGGAGAAGAGTTCTATAAATTCAGAGAGTCTGCTATCAAATTTGGTTAAAGGAATTTTTAATTCAAATCCTTCAGTAAGACCACTTCTCCCAAAGTTGGACTTAACTTTTGTTCTAAAGGCTCTCACTAAGCATCCCTTTGAACCCTTAGATTCCGCAGAGTTAAAGTTTTTATCTTGGAAGACAGTTTTCCTAGTTGCCTTAGATTCGGCTGCTAGAGTAGGTGAACTAAATGCCTTATCTATCAAGGAGTCGAACCTTAGGTTTGACTTTTACCCAATTTAAAATTTTTTAACCAAGACTCAGCGGTTGAAGAAAGCTTGGTCACCTTGGTTTATTCCAGATTTCAAAAAATTTACAGATGACACTGAGGATACCCTTCTGTGTCCTTGTGGTTGTTTAAAAATGTATTTAAAAAGAACAGAGATGTTGCGGCAGGATAATGAAGCACTCTTCATTACCTATAAGAAGAGCCAATATAGGCCAGCAGCGAATAGTACTAATTCCAGGTGGATTGTTTCCACTATTAGACATGTCTATGAGGCAGCTGGTCAACCACATTCTGAGGACATTAGGGCCCATGATACTAGATGATTGGCTTCATCTTGGGCCTTGTTTAACGGAGCTTCACTGAGAGACATCCTACAGGCGGCTCATTGGTCTTCAGAGAACACCTTTGCATCCTTTTATTTAAGGGATGTTGCTGGGAGTGAAGGAAACTTTGCAAGATCATCCATATTAGAGACAGCCGGGTTGGCGAAGAATAAGTGAGTATGTTCCTTTACTTTGTTTTTCCCACCTCCTGGAATTCTGCTACAAATTCTGTTTTTTGCATTAGTTATACAGGTAAGTATAGATATTGATATAAACTGAGGGTTTTTAAAGTAAAACCCCTGTTTATGTGATATCTATACTTACCTGTATATTTTCTCCCTCCTCCCCTCTAAAGTTCCTGGTTGAGAAAGGGCTAAATAGGACCTCGTATGAAAGTGATTATGTGTCTTCTTGAACGAGAGGTCGTGGAGGTGAAGGGAGTAAATTTTGAAAGGAAATTAAAAAAAAAATTTTGCTCGGTTTGAAGTAGCTTGAGTGTGAATTGCATTAGTTATACAGGTAAGTATAGATATGTCATAAACAGGGGTTTTACTTTAAAAACCCTCATATTCTACTGTTTGATAATAGGGTTCCAACCTTCATTCTACTATTTGATATTAGGGTTCTCACCTTTATTCTACTATGTGATAATAGGGATGCTACCTTTAGTGTACTATTTGATAACAGGGGTGCCAACTTTATTCTACTATTTGATAATAGCATTGCCACCTTTATTATATTTTTGTATAATAGGATTCCCAGCTTTATTCTGCTATTTGATAATATGGTTTCCACCTTTATTCTACTATTTGATAATAGGGTTGCCACCTTTATTCTACTATTTGATAATAGGGTTGCCACCTTTATTCTACTTTTCGATAATAGGATTCCCACCTTTAACTACTATTTGATAATAGGGTCCTGACCTATTTCTACTATTTGATAATAGGGTCCTGACCTATTTTCTACTATTTGATAATAGGGCCGCCAACAGTATTCTACTGTTTATAATAGGATTTCCACCTTTATTCTACTATTCGATAATGGGGTTGCCACCTTTATTCTACTATTTGATAATAGGGTTGCTACCTTTATTCTACTATTTGATAATAGGGTTGCTACCTTTATTCTACTATTCGATAATAGGGTTGCCACCTTTATTCTACTATTTGAAAATAGGGTTCCCACCTTTATTGTACTATTTGATAATAGGGTTGCTACCTTTATTCTACTATTTGATAATAGGGTTCCCAACTTTATTCTACAATTCGATAATAGGGTTGCTACTTTTATTCTATTATTTGATAATAAGGTTCTCACCTTTATTCTACTATGTGATAATAAGGATGCTACAATTATTGTACTATTTGATAATAGGGTTGCCACCTTTATTCTACTATTTGATAATAGGGTTGCCACCTTTATTCTTATTTTCACTATTAGGATTCCCACCTTTAAGTACTTTTTGATAATTGGGTCCCGACCTTTTTTCTACTGTTTGATAATAGGGCTGCCAACTTTATTATACTATTTGATAATAGGAGTGCCAAACTTATGCTACTATTCAATAATTGGGTTGCTACCTCTATTCTACTTTTTGATAATAGGTTTCCCAACTTTATTGTACTATTTGATGATAGGGTTGTCACCTTTATTCTGCTATTTTATAATAGCATTGCCACCTTTATGCTACTATTTGATAATAGGGTTGCCTCGATTATTCTACTATTTGATAATAGGGGTGCCAACTTTATTCGATTTTTGTATAATAGGGTTCCCAGATTCATTCCTTTTTTTGTATAATAGGGTTTCCACCTTTATTCTTTTTTTGTATAATAGGGTTACCACCTCTATTCTACTATTCAATAATAGGGTTGCCAACTTTATTCGATAATAGGGTTGCTACTTTTATTCTACTATTTGATAATAGGGTCCCAAACTTTTTTCTACTATTTGATAATAGAGGTACCAACCTTATTCTACTATTTGATAATAAGTTTGTCACCTATTGACGGAAAAAGAGCAATAACCTGTGTCCTCCCGCATGCAATTCAGGCACTGAATGGATGCGAGGTGCAATTTATGTGCCCGGCTGTTGGCACCTACACCCGTCCATCCGAATGCACGTGAATTGTGCGTTGCCCGGACGCAAGGTTCGACTGATATGCCCCGATGTTGGGGGATTGTGCCCATAAGAACCAAGTGAGTGGAGAGCTGGGCAGTTAGCAGAAGCAGTTGACCGATGCGAAACAGCAGTCAGCGACGAAGCGCTTTGTGAACAACAAAGAAATTGATCTTTATTCAACAAAAGCTATTTGGCTTTGGATAATGGCCAAAGTGAAATTCTGCAGCTGCATAATAAAGCTCTTTAATGGTGAGGGAGATGTTGTGGCATGGCTTCCCAAGGTAGAGCTGGTGGCAAGACTCCAGAAAGTTGATGACGTGGAAAGCTTTTTGCTCTTGTTTTTTTAGGGAGATACCCTCCAACTGTATTTGGAGATGGACGAGGATCACCAGACTAATATTGCCCTTATCAAATCTCCTTTGAAAGAGGCTTTTTCGGATGGGGAGTTTTCTGCCTACACTAAGTTGAAAATGATTAGGTGGACAGGAGAAAGCATGGACGTTTATGCCAGCAAGATACGACAACTTGCAGGAAGGGCAGGATTCTCTGGGCATGGGCTTGAGATGGTGATAAAGCTTGCATTTGTGACAGGGTTCCCGAACGACATCTCAAAGGAGCTGCAACAGGTCCAAGTCATCGAAAAATTGACCATGGGAGAGTTGCTAATATGGGCCAGGGTGCTGACAAAAGACACTACCGAAAATACGGTCGCGACAACGTCGTTCCCTCGTGAGGCATGGGTCACGTAGCTAGGGATTGTGCAACAAGGCGGATTGATGGAACGACCACCCGCAGAACACGCCAGGAGATGCGATGATTCAGATGCAGGAAAATTGGCCATTTTGCCTCACAATGCCAGGGAAATGGCTCAGGGGAAAAGACGTTAGCACCAGTCTCCTTCCAGGCAAGTAAAAAACAAGGCACACCCCACCGTATGCGAATGTATCGATGGACGACACTGCATGGCCCTAATTAATACCGGGTGTTCTAAAACACTGATGAGCATATTGGTGTGTCGCCGGTGGAGACGACAGAACGTTGATGTACCAACTGCAGATGGAAAGATTCTGAGGTGCCATGGCACTAGCCGCGTTAAGCTTGCTGTAGACCGCATGCAACCTTTGTATCTGGATGTCTTGGTCGTTAAGGGAAAGTTGTTGGGTTTCGATCTCCTACTGGGTTTTGACGCAATCAAAAAACTCGGAGGAGTACACCTGACAGGGTCAGTTGAGGTTCACTTCTTTGCGAAGAGCATACCCAAGTGTACTGCAATCAAAATCGATGAACCCGACTTCTGCGCTTGATCAACAGAAGAAGGTGTGGACTGCCTCGTAGAAATGGGCAGGTGATCAAACACCTGAGCCACTAAAGAATCGTGTACCAGAGTACCCTGTGGCCGAGCATATTTGCGCCGAATATGTAAAAGAACTGGAGTTATGGCTGAAGAATGGTTGGTTGGTACCGTTTCCCGAAAAAGAACTGGGTCCAGCCAAAGCCTTGATTCCGTTAATAGCAATTGTCCAACCAAACAAGAATAAGGTGAGGCCCGTAATGGACTACAGGGAACTCAACGGATTCGTTGATGTGTTTACGGCAAACGCAGATGTATGTGCACAGAAGTTGCAGGAATGGCGTCGTGAGGGATCTGAAGTTGCCATATTGGACTTGAGGAAGGCTTATCTTCAAGTTCACATACACAAATCACTGTGGCCCTTTCAGACAGTAATGTTGAAGGGATGGAGGTATTGTCTCACGTGACTAGGATTTGGCTTGAATGTTGTACCGATGATCATGCAAGCCATTATGAACTCTGTCATCTCCCAGGATCCGATAATACAACAAGCTATGTCATCATACATCGATGACGTCTTCATCAATACACATCTTGTGCCCCTAGATAAGGTGAAGGAGCACCTGGCAAGATTTGGGCTGGCCTGCAAAACTCCTGAGCGGCTTCAAGAAGGAGCACGAGTGCTGGAACTCACGTTCAAAATGATGGTGGTAGACTACGATGGACATGGGGAGCAGCTACTCCAGACTCTCTACCAGTCTTGACGCGCCGGTAGGCTTGTTGGGTATTATCCAGTTTGTGGATGGCTCCGCATGGCGGCAGTGTATATAAAATGTCATGCCAACAAAGTGACTACTGGATGGGATGATGCAACGAAGGACCCTCCCCTTGTCGGTATGTTGACAGACACGTTAACTAGAATACAGCAAGACAATCCCCTAAGAGGCGAGTGGTGTGTGGACGGGCATGAATTCACAGTTTGGGTGGACGCGAGTTTACTAGCCAGTGGGGTTGCGCTAGAAGCTAACAGATCAGTTGTTGAAGATGCGAGCTGGTTGCGTCCAGCGAATAATGTGCAATACATTAACTTAGCTGAACTTGATGCAGTCTTAAAAGGCGTTAACCTGGCACTCCAGTGGCAGGCAAACGTACTACATATAAAGACCGATTCAGCCTGCGTCTACCGATGGATGTCGGACGCACTAACAGGAAAGGCACGGCTAACTACCAAAGCAGCTAGCGAAATGCTACTATGAAGGCGACCCAGAACGCTCGTGGACTTAGTTCAAGAGTATGGACTAGAAGTGGATGTATCTCTAGTCAAGTCAGAGACCAACAAAGCTGACCAACTAACACGAGTGCCACAGCGGTGGCTGAGTAGTATAAAAACCGAAGTTGAGCCCACCCAGCCTACCTGCGCAGCATATGCACCCCGGCTGAACATTCAGCAGATTGCACATATACACCAACGGAGTGGACACCCAGGAATAAAATGCACGCTGTATTTTGCTAAGAGACAGGACCCGACTATCTCAAAAGCCGATGTACGACTGGCAGTAAATTAGTATAATGTACGACTGGCAGGTTTATTAATATAATGTTACGCTAAAAGACAGGGTATTGATACCGTGGCCAACCCTAAACCACAAGATGACCAGGGACAATATCAAGTAGGGGATGTTGTGTGGGTAAGAATCCCTCACAGTAGGTGTACGAGTAAATCCAGGATAGGGCAAGTAACTGGAATTAACAGTCCCCAATCTGTGCAGGTCGATGGGATTCCTCACCATGTGAAAAACTTACGCCTTGTTTCAGGAATGCATGTGCCATCCAGTATTACTGATAATTTGTCAGAGAATGAAGAGCAGAGGGGCGGATCGGGATCGGAATCGCTATATGATACCTCTGACACGAGTGTCTCGGAAACTACTGACGATGATGAGGATGGTCCCCCTGACGATGGACGTGAAAGTGATTTGGCCGAGGAAGAAGCCATAGCTCCCCCACTTCGAAGGAGCGCCCGAACAAAGAGGCCAGCACCCACCTGCATGTTTTGTGATGAGGACATCAGGGAGAAGTGTGCCGGAGAACGAAAAAGACCAAGACTTTGTCTTGCCTGCCGGGATCAAACCCGCGTCCTCCCGCATGCAAAAACAAATGCGATTTAGGCACTGGATGGACGCGAGGTGCAATTCAGGTGCCCGGCTGTTGGCACCTACAAGCGTCCATCCGAATGCACATGAATTGTGCGTTACACGGATGCAAGATTCAACTGATGTGCCCGGATGTTGGGCGACTGTGCCCATAAAAGCCAAGTGAGTGGAGCGCCGGGCAGTTAGCAGAAGCAGTTGACAGATGGGAGATGGCAGTCAGCGATGAAGCGCTTTGTGAACAACAAAGAAATTGATCTTTATTCAACAAAATTCTACTATTTGATAATAGGGGTGTCAACTTTATTCTACTATTTGATAATAGGGTTGCCACCTTTATTCTATATTTGTATAATAGGGTTGCCACCTTTATTCTATTTTTGTATAATAGGGTTCCCAGCTTTATTCTGCTATTTGATAATAGGGTTGCTACCTGTATTCTACTTTTTAATAATATGTTTGCCACATTTATTGTACTAATTTATAATAGAATTGCCACCTTTATTCTATTTTTGTATAATAGGGTTCCCAGCTTTATTCTGCTATTTGATAATAGGGTTGCCACCTTTATTCTACTATTCAATAATGGGGCTGCTACCTGTATTCTACTTTTTGATAATAGGTTTCCCAACTTTATTGTACTATTTGATAATAGGGTTGCCACCTTTTATTCTGCTATCTTATAATAGGGTTGCCACCTTTATTCTACTATTTGATAATAGGGTTGCCAACTTTAATCTATTCTTGTATAGTAGGTTTCCCAGCTTTATTCTGCTATTTGATAATAGAGTTGCCACCTTTATTCTACTATTCGATAATAGGGTTGTTACCTTTATTCTACTATTTTATAATAGGGTTGCTACCTTTATTATTTTTTTGTATAATAGGGTTCCCACCTTTATTCTACTATTTGCTAATAAGGTTGCCACATTTATTCTATTATTTGATAAAGTGTTGCTATCTTTATTCTACAATTTGATAATAGGGTTGCGACCTATATTCTATTTTTTTTATAATAGGGTTGCCGTCTTTAATCTATTATTCTATAATAGAGTTGGCACCTTTATTCTAATTTTTAATAATAGGGTTGCCACCTTTATCCTAGTATTTGATAATAGTTGAATAATGGTAGGAAACCTATTTTTTAAGAAGGTTGCTACCTATATTCTACTATTAGATAATCGGGTTGCCACCTTAATTCTACCATTTGAGAATAGGATTGTCACCTGTACTCTACTATTTGATAATAAGGTTGCTACCTTTATCCTACTATTTAGAAACAGGGTTCCCACCTTTATTCACTTTTTTGATAATAGAGTTTAAACCTTTATTGTACTATTTGATAATAGGTTTCCCACCTTTATTCTACTAGTAGATAATTGGGTTGTCACCTTTATCCTATTATTTAGAAACAGGGTTGCCACATTTATCCTAGTTTTTGATAATAGGGGTGACAACTTATATTCTATTTTTTGATAACAGTGTTGCCATCTTTATTCTACTATTTGATAATAGGGTTGACACCTTTATTCTACTATTCGTTAATAGGGTTGCTACCTTTATTCTACTTTTTGATAATAGTTTTACCACTTTTATTCTACTATTCGATAATAGGGTTGCTACCTTTATACTTCTATTTGAATATAGAGTTAGCACCTTTATTCTACTCTTTAATAATAGGGTTGTCACCTTTATTCTACTATTTGATTATAGGGTTGTCACCTTTATTCTACTATTTGAATATAGGGTTGCCACCTTTATTCTACTTTTCGATAATAGGGGTGCCAACTTTTTTCTATTCTTTGATAAGTGTTCCCACCTCTATTCCACTAATTTATAATAGGGTTGACACCTTTATTCTACTATTCGGTAATAGGGTTGCTACCTTCATTCTACTATAACATAATAGGGTTGCCACTTTTATTCTTGTATTTGATAATAGGGTTGCTACCTTTATACTAATATTTGATAATAGAGTTAGCACCTTTATTCTACTCTTTAATAATAGGTTTGTCACCTTTATTCTACTATCTGAAAATTGGGGTTCCATCTTTAATCTACTATTCTATAATAGGGTATTCACCTTTATTCTACTATTTGATAATAGGATCCACCTTTACTCTACTATTTGATAATGTGGTTCCCACCTTTATTCTACTTTTCGATAATAAGGTTGCAGCCTTTATTCTACTTTTTGATAATAGGTTTCCCACCTTTATTCTACTTTTTTATAATAGGTTTCCGACCTTTATTCTACTATTTGATAATAGGTTTCCGACCTTTATTCTACTATTTGATAATAGGGTTGTCACCGTTATTCTACAATTTGATTATAGGGTTGCTACCTTTATTCTACTATTCGATAATAGGGTTGCTACCTTTATTCTAATGAGAGAAAATAGGGTTCCCACCTTTATTCTACCATGTGATAATAGGGATGCTACCTTTATTCGACTATTTGATAATAGGGTTGCCACCTTTATTCTACTATTTCATAATAGGGTTTCCACCTTTATTCTACAATTCAATAATAGGATTGCTACCGGTATTCTACTTTTTGATAATAGGTTTCCCACCTTTATTCTACTATTTAATAATAGGGTTGCCACCTTTATTCTACTTTTTGATAATAGGGGTGCCAACTTTATTCTAGTAACTGAGAAAGGGCTGCCATCTTTATTCTATTTTTGTATAATAGGGTTCCCAGCTTTATTCTGCTATTTGATAATAGTGTTGCCACCTTTATTTTACTATTTGATAATAGTGTTGCCACCTTTATTTTACTATTTGATAATAGTTTTCCCACATTGATTCTACTTTTTAATAATAGGGTTACCACCTTTATTCTATTATTTGATAATAGGGTTCCCAACTTTATTCTACAATTCGATAATAGGGTTGCTACTTTTATTCTACTATTTGATAATAGGGTTCTCACCTTTATTCTACTATGTGATAATAGGGATGCTACAATTATTGTACTATTTGATAATTGGGTCCCGACCTTTTTTCTACTGTTTGATAATAGGGCTGCCAACTTTATTCTACTATTTGATAATTGGATTTCCACCTTTATTCTAATATTATATAAGAGGGGTGCCAATTTTATTTTACTACTTGATAATTGGTTTGTCACATGTATTCTACTATTTGATTATAGGGTTGCAACCTTTATTTATCGAAAATTCCTTAGCTAATTATCTCTCCTGCTGCCAGGGGTCGAATGCCAACAGCGTTGTTGTCGCCAAATACCAAAACACCACTTATCAGGGAACCGTTAACAATGAGAGACGTCAAACAAACGCACTCTCACTTAGCCCAAATCCAGGGCTACTTATCGAAGAACCGTTACTGGAGAGAGCCGTCAAAAGAAACGCTCTCACTTACTTAGCCCCAAAACAGGGTCCCCTTATCACAAGAACCTTACAACCAGATTCCGTCTAAGGCATTATATCAGCATACTGCAGAAAGGCCGGTACGACAGCACACTGACTAAAAGAAGAACAAATACCGAGACGAGGCGTCTTAACTACATTTCCCACCGACGAGAAGAAAACTGTGTTATCTTCAGTACTACAAGAAATTCCTCCTCAGATAAGTCTCATAGCAAATACCATTAGATTTGCAACAATTTATGTAATTTTTTGTCAATACAGGTGTCTGCATTTACTTTTGTGTTGTTCCTTCTTTGTCCGACAATTTGCCTTCAACTGTTGAATTTGAACATACATTTCCTTAAAAAAAGTGTAGCTATCTGTCAAAAAATTCTTCTGACAACAAAATTTGCTAAAATTCTCTAAAAGAATTCCCATGTGGAAAGAAAAAAAAATCTTTGGAATTCATTTCTTTGAAAAAGGAAGAAAAGAAAATTTTCTTAATAATAGAAATTATACATCTTCACTAATGTCACGGAACTGACAACAGGAATTAATTTCCTCAAACAAAACAAAAAATTAAACCCTGCAACAAGTTAACGAAGTCAACTATTGAACATTTCCTTAAAAAAAGTGTACCTATCCGTCAAAAAAAATTCTCATGGAACTGACAACAAGTGCATTACATTCATTAAAAAAATTTTTCAACCCTTTATTTTCAGCGAAGATAAAAAAAAAACCAAAATAAAGTCTTCACAAATATTGGCTAAATTCTCTAAAAGAATTCTTCTCACCGAAGGAGAAAATAAAAAAATAAATTTACGACTACCGTCTCATGATTTTTACATAGCAGTAAGCAAACTTTTCAACCTTCTAGGAAGGAGTCATTCACAGTGCAAGTAGTAGACTGCTTGCCCCCAAAAGAGGAGGATTTTTCGACCACGCGGATGAAAAAGAAGAGTCACTGAGGTCAAGCCTAGTGGTTCTTCGCCCCCAAAAAGGGAAGAGGAAGCAACTCGACACACTCAAAAAAATGCATTGTCATTCTTGAGGGTTGTTTGCCATTTTGAGATTCATTGATATTAATTATTAGTATTAATTGCTTAATATTATTATTTTAAAATATTGTTACTCTTTGCTTGAAGGATATTGCTTGTGTTACCGGACTTTAATGTCAATTTTGTGGTATTGTTAATACTATTTGTTAGTAATATTTGTAAGGATATTAATTTCAGTGAGAATGACCAGCATTATGACTTACAAAGATTTGAAGGGCATCAAAGCGCTGATTAAAGCAAAAAACACAGCTAAGTTCGGTGCTAAAATTAAATTGGAATCACTGGAATCTAATCCGGATTTAGACGAAGATGTTTTCATCGGAGTGGAGTCTGCCATCATGACCTATTTTAGCAAAATAAACGACGCTAATTACAGAATCATAGAAATATGTTTTGACAACGAAATAAATATGGACGAACCCACACTAATAGAGGATTTAAAAGGAGATTGCGCATATGAGGAAGGCATTAGGAAGTGCTTGTCGAAAATAAAAAGATTTCGAGCTCCCGTAGTACCTCGCACGACCGCCGAAAATGAAAAAGTAAATTTGCCCAAATTGGAACTGGAAAAAAATACTTCTGATTTTGTGGAACTGAAAGAACTGTCCATTCTACCTAATTTGGAGTTGGAAAAAAGAGACTCTAATTCAACCATGAATGAAAAAATAAATTTACTAGAATTGGAAAAAGAAGAGACTCTTAATCCAGAATTAGTATCCAGCCCAGAACCTCTCAGTGAAGCCACCGTAGAAGAAACAGAAATTGCAGAAGGTGTGAAAGAAGTGCTACCAGTAGACACAGTGAAAGCTGACAAAGCTCTTGTTGAAGAACCAGAAGGAAGTTCTGTCATTAAATATATCACGAGGCCCAAATCATCCTTTGCAGAAGCTGCATCCTCTTCTGCATCATCATCACCAATGCTACGAATATCTTCGGCTGCTACTAGTCAAGATAAGGAGATAATCTCACTAGTGACAGAGGATTATCCTCCCGAGATTAGCAAATACCAGACAATGGAATGGCTCCAAATCTTTTTCCCACTCTTGGAAAAGGATGACTCTGCAGGATCGAAGCTGGTCAGCCATATTGTGTTCAAGGATATTCTTAGGGATTTTCAGCATGGAATAATTCATCGTGTGGGAAATAACTATCCCACTCACAACGATATTTTTGAACATAGCAGTGAAGCTATAAAAACCATCCAACCCACAAAAAAGAATAATTCCTTCAGAAAGTCCAAACCTAGGAATGTTGTTCATAAAAGGCAAATTTCCGGAGGAGCCTTACAGAAGTTCTCCATGAGATCGAATGTTCTCAATTGCAGATCATGTAACAGACAGGGACTTCAACTGGATAATAGAAACTTACTGCCCTTTGATATCAAACTAAGTGAGAAATGGCCCCCCACACCAGCACGGATGAAATGCTATGTCCTGGGTAAGACACTAAACTGCATCTAAACACATGGGCAATTAATAATTTACCACACCATCTGAAGATGAATCCCCAGATGTGGGTTCATGATACACAGACTTTGTATTATTAAATAATATTTTAAAAGAATTTTAAAAATGGAAAAAAATTAAATGCAGATATTAGAATGGGTAAGGATCCCCATTCTCTCTTTGTTACCCACCATTCTTGTCATTGAGAATTAAGTAGTAGCCAGGTAACTTGCACTGATGCTCATTGCATGTTTTCTTTGTCATAAGGAGTATATCGGAAATTCCTTAGCTAATTATCTCCTCCTGCCGCCAGGGGTCGAATGCCAACAGCGTATGTTGGTGCCAAATACCAAAACGCCACTTATCAGGGAACCGTTAACAACAAGAGACGTCAAACAAATGCTCTCTCATTTAGCCCAAAAACAGGGCTACTTATCGAAGAACCGTTACTGGAGAGAGCCGTAAAAAAAAACGCTCTCACTTACTTAGCCCAAAAACAGGGTCCCCTTATCACAAGAACCTTACAACCAGATTCCGTCTAAGGCATTATATCAGCATACTGCAGAAAGGCCGGTACGACAGCACACTGACTAAAAGAAGAATAAATACCGAGACGAGGCGTCTTAACTACATTTCCCACCGACGAGAAGAAAACTGTGTTATCTCCAGTACTACATGAAATTCCTCCTCAGATAAGTCTGATAGCAAATACCATTAAATTTGCAGCAATTTATGTAATTTTTTATCAATACAGGTGTCTGCATTTACTTTTGTGTTGTTCCTTCTTTGTCCGACAATTTGCCTTCAACTACGGAGAAATAAGGGCTCCTTCAAAACTGTAAATACTCTTATATTCTACTATTTGATAATAGGGTTGCTAATTTTATTCTTCTTTTTGATAATAGGGTTGTAACCGTTATTCTACTATTTGATAATAGGGTTGCCAGCTTTATTCTACTATTTAATAATAGGTTTCCCACCATTATTCTACTATTTACAATAGGATTGCTACCTTTATTCTACTATTAGATAATAGGGTTGCCACCTTTATGCTACCATTTGATAATAGGATTTTAACCATTATTCTACTTTTTGATAATAGGGTTCCCACCTTTATTCTACTATTTGATAAGAGGGGTGTCACATTTGTTATACTATTTGATAATAGGGTTCCCACCTTTATTCTTCTTTTTGATAATAGGGCTGCCACCTTTATTTTACTATTTGATAATAAGGTTGCAACCTTTATTCTGCTATGTGATAATAGGGTTGCAACCTTTATTCTACTATTAGATAATAAGGTTGCAACCTTTATTCTACGATGTGATAATAGAGTTGCCACGTTTATTCTTCTATTTGATAATTGGATTCCCACGTTTATTCTACTATTTGATAATAAGGTTCTCAGCTTTATTCTATTATATGATAATAGGTTTGCCACTTTTATTCTATTTGATAATAGGGTTGACACCTTTATTCTACTATTAGTTTGTTACAAAAATAATTGCCGATTGAAGTGCTCGGTTTTAAAATGTCCTTTTAACATAGAATTTGTTGTTTATTTCAGGTGTAATTTTTGCATATATAATAATTAATGTGTGCTCAAAAATAAAATTTAATTTATTTTCAGATAGAAAGTACTTTTGAAAAATAGGGGCCTTCAAAGATGAACATGCCTAAAGCTGACCTTCGTCTTATGTTGCATGAGTTCAAGCTTGGGCACAATGCCTCCGAAACTGCTGCCAATATCAACAAAGCATGGGGAGATAAATCCACAAATGATCAGACTGTATGAAGGTGGTTCCAGAAATTCTGCAATGGAGATGAGTCTTGAAAATGAAGAAGGTAGAGGACGGACATGCAGTCTTGACAATAAACAATTGCATGCAGTTGTTGAGCAAAATCCATGACAAAGTGTCAGAGAAATGTCTCAGACACTTGGTGTCAGCATTGCAACAGTTTCCCGCCATTTACAGAGTATTGGAAAGGTGAAAAGGCTCGATAAATGGGTTCCTCATGAGCTCAATGACCACCAAAAACTTAGGCAGTTTGAAGTGTGCTCGATGCTCAGTTTGCGTAACATCAATGACCCCTTTCTTGACCGAATAGTCACTTGTGACGAAAAGTGGATCCTTTATGATAACTGTCGTAAAGGATCCACTTTTCCTTACAAGTGACTATTTTCACCATTTTTCTACTATTTGATAATATTTTCCAACCATTTTTCTACTATTTGATAATACAGTCCCAACATTTATTCTACTATGCAATAATACGTTTCTCACTTTTTTCGACTATTTGATAATACGGGTCTCACCTTTATTATTCAATAATGAGGTTCCCACCTTTATCTACTATCTGATAATACGGTTACAAGCTTTATTCTACTATCCGATAATTTGGCTACCACCTTTATTCTACTATCCGATAATTTGGCTACCACCTTTATTCTACTATCCGATAATATGATTTCCAAATTTATATTGATAATGCGGTTACAAGTTTTATTCTATTATCGGATAATTCGGCTACCCCCTTTATTCTACTTTTCGATAATATGAATCCCACCCTTATTCTACTATTCGATAATACGGTTCCAACATATATCCTCCTGTTGGATAATACTATTCCAAGCATTTTTCTACTTCCGATAATACCAATACCATCTTCATTCTACTATTTGATAATATGGTTCCCACCTTTATCCTACTACCCGATAATGATTTCCAACTTTATTTTACTATTTGATAATATGGTTACAAGCTTTATTCTACTATCCAATAATTTGGCTACCACCTTTATTCTATTCAATAATACGGCTGCAACCTTTATTCTACTTTTTGATAATACCAATCTTACCTTTATTCTACTATCCAATAATATCGTTTCTAAACTTATTCTACTATGCGATAATACGGTTCGTTCCTTTATTCTTCTATCTGAATAATACAGTTGCCACCTTTATTCTACTATCTGATAATACTGTTCCCAACTTTATCCTACTGTTGGATAATACTGTTCCAGGCATTATTCTACTATTTGATAATAGGGTTGCCTCCTTTATTATACTATTTGATAATAAGGTTCCCACCTTTATTCTACTATCTGATAATAAGGTTCCCACCTCTATTCTAGTATTCGATAATATGAGTCCCACCTTTATTCTACTATCCTATAATATGGTTTCCAACTTTATTCTACTTTTTTGATAATTCTATTCCCACCTTTAATCTACTATTTGATAATACGGTTCCCAATTATCATACTGTTTGGTAATACTGTTCCAAGCATTATTCTACTATTCGATAATATGATTGCAACCTTTATTCTACTGTTCGATCATACGGTTCTCACCTTTTTTTCTGCTATTCGATAATGTGGTTCCTAACTATATTCTAATATCCGATAACACGTTTCCCTTCTTTATTTTACTATCTGATAATATGATTTCCAACTTTATTCTACTATCCAATAATACGGTTACAAGCTTTGTTCTACTATCCGATAATTTGGCTACCACCTTTATTCTACTATCCGATAATATGGTTCCCACCATTGTTCTACTATCCGATAATACATTTCCTACCTTTATTCTACTATTTGATAATACTGTTCCCACCTTTATCCTACTGTTGGATAATACTGTCCCAAGCATTATTCTATTTTTCGATACTATGGTTCTCACCTTTATTCTACTATTCGATAATACAGTTATAATCTTTATTCTTCTATTCAATATAATGATTTCCTCCTTTATTGTTCTATTTGATAACATGGTTCCCACATTTAATCTGCTATTCGCTAATACGTTTACCACATTTATTCTACTATTTGATAATAGGGATCCCACCTTTACTCAGCTATTCGATAATACTTTATCACATTTATTCTAGTATTTGATATTAAGAATTTCACTTATATTCTACTACGCAATAATAGGATTCTGAACTTTATTCTACTATTCGATAATACGATTACAACGTTTATTCTTCTATTCGACAATACTGTTCCCACTTTTATTCTTCTATTCAATGATAAGGTTCTCACCTTTATTCTACTATCTGATAATCCATTTACAATGTTTATTCTTCTATTTGATAATACACTTCCCACCTATATTCTATGATTCGATAATACGGTTACAATATTTATTCTTCTCTTTGATAATATGGTTTCCTCCTTTATTCTACTATTTAATGATATGGTTCTCATCTGTATTCTAATATTTGCTAATCCAGTTCCCACCCTTTTTCTACTATCCGATAATACAGTTCCCACCTTTATTCTAGTTTGATGATCAACTCGGTAGCATACTGAGGAATTTTTAAAAGGCTGTAAACACTCATGGATTATCTGCCAGGTTCATAATCTTCATCTATTTCT
Organism: Doryteuthis pealeii; assembly: GCA_023376005.1. Taxonomy (NCBI): domain Eukaryota; kingdom Metazoa; phylum Mollusca; class Cephalopoda; order Myopsida; family Loliginidae; genus Doryteuthis; species Doryteuthis pealeii. The sequence continues at coordinate 63,737,175 of CM042166.1, forward strand.
TCATTATTTGATGAGTGGGAAAGAATAGCATCCTGATCATAAGATGTATAGACAATAGGAGAAAAATCAACTCGTTTTTGTCTTTCTCCTTCTACTACACTACTTTAGGTTTCTGAATGGCAGCTTTATCCACAGGTCCAAGTTGAAAACTACCCTTGGGTCCTATTTTGGCCTGCCCTGTCAGCTGGGGCGTTAGAATGCTCCGACTGCACCTTTGCAGAGGGGTAAGACTCCCTCAATGGGGCAACCTGTTGGCTGTGGGTGGCAACCCGTGATGCTTAAGGATAGAACCCAGGTGGATGAGCAGTTCATGACTTGCAATACTTCACTTTGGCCCTTTCTTGGGCTAGATGGGCTGTCGATCAATCGACTGGCAATGTCAAGCCCTAGCACCTATATGATTGCCCCAACCCTTTTTATCATATGGGTGCTAGAAGGCGGTGGCTGTGGGTCTACATGTCCTCGGAATGACGTTAAACTCTATCTGATGGTGAGGTTTTGGAGGTTTGGGGAATGTGGAGCACGCCTTCATCACCATTGCTCCCTGGTCCACTCTGACCCGGAGTGGTAGTACCTGTTAGGGTCCCGTCTATGGGTTGAATAGAAAAACATGAGTTTATAAACAAAATTGTATTATGCATTAAGAATGAATTTATTTCACAACTTTGTTGGCATTAAATGACCCACCGAGGTTGATATGCCGTAAAACAAAACAAACCAAACCAATCATTCTAAAAGAACCTCCACCTAAATGTTCATTTGAAAAACGGTATACAATAAAACATTCTGATTAAATGCACACACCTCTCCCACACTCAAAGAAAGTTCTACAATGTTAACAGCATGGACAAACTATTTGGAAAAATAGATGCCAAGAGCATATTCAACTTTTTGAAAAGAACTGGCCTCCTATCAAGGATGTAAGTTCATAGACCTAAAAAAAATCACCCACTCACTCTCTTGATGTTCAAATCCTCAACAGAAAACTTGATTTCCAAAATAACTAAACCCCTATCACTATACCTAAATACCAATAAAAGCAAGATCAGGAATGATATGCAGGTGGCCGCACACGTGCCAGCTGTACTTACAAAGAAATAAAACAAAACATATTCGGCATAAAATAACCCAATGGGTTTGAAAATTGTCCACCAGCTTCTCTTTCTTTTCTTCTTCTTCTTCTTCTTCTTCTTCTTCTTCTTCTTCTTCTTCTTCTCTTGACACTGTTACTGAAGAACAAAAATGCAGTGTGTCGTTCAGGCCAAAATAGGTCACTTTTATAGTCAAATAAAAGTTGCAATGCACCATGGGTAGTCACCCATAATGCCTCGCAACCTCTATAAAAAGTCCATTCTGCCCCCTCCAATTTCTTGACACTTCTTACTCAGAGTGGGCATAATGGCATACCACATTCCTTCTTCCCCCAACCACATTCCTTTCCTTGCCAGGGACAGTTTCGCAGGCCAGGCATCTTGGATGCTTTGAGTCAGGTAAGTTTGACTCGTTACTATAGGGTTGACATGCTATAAAACCCAACCAACCAACCAACCTATTTTGGCCCTCTGGTCTTTTAGATACTCTGTCTTCCATTGGTACCTGAACTATTAGATGTAATTTATGTTGAATAAATAAATCTAACCGACAGAAATCTCAAAATATTAAAATATTATTTCACATAGAAAGAAAATGGTACAAGTTAATTTTCTAACTTATTTACAAAAAAATCATTTTATGTAATTCCATGTCAAATCATCCAGTCCATGTCACCCACCCCTTCAATTTTTCTGAAATTTTGTACAGGTATGGACTATGTTAAAGTTAGACAATCCCCAAAGTTTTAGCTTCCAATCTCAAGAATTGGCGGAGTTATGTCGATTTTTAGCTCTCCGAATTTGAGGGTATCACGAAAAATGGCAACTTTTTTGTAATCTATTTTTGTCTGTAAAATGAATTCTAGTGCTTCCCTACCCCTGAAAATTGGTTTATAAAAGTATTTTTTCATAGCAAGTTCAATATTCCAATGTGGCACTGTGAATATATGACAAAGATTTTTTTCTATTATTATTTCATATCCATTGAACATTATTTGTACCAAAAAGATTGTTTGGTGTTTGCTTGAATTCAAAACATTCAATTTTATTGGTAATTAAATGCATTTGATCAAAAATTGGTAAAGTTTTAGAGAAAAATATTTTGTGCAATTATTGTTTGTGTTGATTAGCAATTTTCTCCCTTTGCTCAGAGTTTTGGTATAAAAATTGAATTACCCTAATATATATATATATATATATATATATATATATATATATATGTTGTATTTTAGGTGGTCTCCATATGCTTCTCTCGGTATATATTTTTTTAATGTTTTTTTTTAAAGTTGGGAGTTATTACGAAGCATTAAAAATATATAAATGAATGAACTTGATATTACGACATCAATGCAAAAAACCAACCACCCAACCTACGTAACATCCTCACTACATCCAGAAAAAATTTACATAACACCGTACGGAAAGGTAATAAAAGATGCAACAAGCCTAGATGCCAAATTTGCTGCCACATACATACGGAAACTGAAATAAAAATACCCTACACAAGCATAACAATCCATCCGCCACACCTAACATGTGATAGCGCTAACATCATATATTATATATACTGTACACAATGCAGAAATAGCGGATATGTGGGAAAAACATCAACACACTTTAGACTAAGACTAAATAACCACAAATCCACTATAAATCTCAAATCCCCGCATAGTACAATAGCACTTCATTTTAACACCTTATCACACAACCTAACACACCTCAAATGCATTTTAATAGAACATGCATTTCCAACAAGGCAATCTAGAAAACAATCAGAAACTAAATGGATTCTAAAATTACAAACACACGTGAAGGGATTGAACGCAGACATCAGAATTCTCCGTTATTATAAATATTTCACAGACGCTGCTGCTGTCGATAACAACAGAGACAAAAAAGCCGTTAAACAGGATTAACATTTATTTGATAAAGGGTATCTAACGAACCTGAAAATTTATGACAAAAAATAATAATAAAAAAATAAGTGAATCCAATACTCCATAATATCGAGTTCATTCATTTATAAATTTTTAATGCTTCGTAATAACGCCCAACTTTAAAAAAAACCATTAATATATATATATATATATATATATATATATATATATATATATTATAGATTGTGGCGAGCCTTCTGTGGTGAGCCAGAAGTTATTGCTTCGACAGACAGAAGTCGAATGACAAAAATAAGTAGTTTGCGCATATGGATCGCGCAACCTTAGTAAAAATAAAATTTAAAATAAAATTCGTAAAATTCAAGCAATCAGAGGCGTTCCGGCTTAAAAAGAAAAATTATCGAAAGAAGCCTCGCTGATCCTATCCAGGACTATAAAACAGCCAGCCTTTCGGATCCTAACCAGAAAGATCTCATTTGCCTAAGGGAATTCACGTCACCCTTTTTTAGAACATTTCGCTTACACGCTGAAGGTATCTCTCTCTCTCTCTCTTTGAATAACCTATGCTTTCGGAGATAAACCTTATATTCATTCAACTTATGCCTGACTGCTTTTAAGTTGACTTTAAACTTTCACCTTTTCTTTCTCACTTTTGAACTGTGAAATACCAGCTTACATTTTACATTTGAACTTAAAAAAAAGAACTTTGGCGGAACCTCGCCCAGTATTCGATGCTACCTTTTGTATACATTCTTGTTAATACAATTTTTTTTGTTTAATCAAGAGTTTTGTCTTCTATGCCATTTTGCTTGATTTATTTATGGTCTTTAAATGTTTGAACACTTTTATTGAATATTGACATCAAACTGCCCTACATATCACCATAAGATCATTATTTTACTAAAATATAAACAGATATAATTTAGCTTTGTTTTTGGTTTAGTTTCTTTGTTTAATGGCATATCAATCTTCATAGGTTATTTAATGCCAATGCCATCCTTGTTAAATCATGTCATGGTATTATTTAACCCAGAGCTAAAGGGGTTAATATCTTTCCTAAGGGTATTAGTCCAAAAGTGAATGTAATAGTGTGACTAGAGTTCAAAATTGTTCACTACAATAAATACACACACATGCACACACATACACAGATATATATATATATATATATATATATATATGTGTGTGTGTGTGTGTGTGTGTGTGTGTGTGTGTACACAAATTGAAATAGAGAAAATCCTCAGGAGAAACCAAAATGGATTCCGCAGAAATCGATCCACAACCTCTCAGATCCTGACTATTCGAAGAATTATAGAAGGGGTACGAGCAAAGAATCTAGAGGCAACGCTATTATTCGCAGATTTCTCCAAGGCATTTGATTCCATACATAGAGGAAAAATGGAACAAATACTATTAGCATATGGTCTACCCAAAGAAACTGCTTCAGCTATAATGATGCTATACAAAGACACTAAAGCGATGGTATGCTCACCTGATGGCGACACAGATTTCTTTGACATCACCGCTGGAGTCCTTCAAGGAGACACATTGGCACCATATATATTCATAATATGCCTAGACTACGTACTCCGAACATCATTAGATACTGTTGTACCGGCTGTTCCTACAGTGGAGAATATACACCGGTTCTCACTATAAATAGTGAGACACCGAGTGAAAAGGTTGTACTGTTACCATACTGTTACCGTACAGCGGCAAGCTAGCCGTTCTTGTACCTTATTGTAAATACACTTGTCTCTTTTTACCCTACCTCGACTTGACTTCTTTTTTTACTGTTGAACTAACATCACAACAGATTGGCGACGAGAAATCGAAACGAAGTCACTGCTTAAAATCACCCAATGTGATTAATATACAAGGATTCGCAAGATCTTCACGGAAAAACATCTTTGTCATTGCAAACAGATATTTGGATTCGCAAGGATTAACAGCAAATTAATTACTACAATTCCCTACTTTATTCAACTATTCTATAATACAGGTCCTACCTTTATTCTACTATTCAACATTAAGGTTCCCACCATTATTATTCTATTTATAATACCATTTCCTCTTTTATTCTACTATTCGATGACACGGTTACAACGTTTACTTTTCTATTCGATAATGCACTTTCCACCTTTCTCCTTCTATTCCATAATGCTGTTCCCAAGTTTATCCTACTATTTGATAATACTTTTCCAACATTTATTCTACTGTTTGATAATAATGTTCACACCTTTACTTTACCCTTCGATAATACGGTTCCCACCTTTATTCTACTATTTGATTAATACGGTTCCCACCTTTATTCTACTATTTGATTAATACGGTTCCCACCTTTATTCTACCATTTGATTAATACAGTTCCTACCTTTATTCTACCATTTGATTAATACGGTTCCCACCTTTATTCTACATTTGATTAATACAGTTCCCACCTTTATTCTACTATTTGATTAATACGTTCCCACCTTTATTCTACCATTTGATTAATACGGTTCCCACTTTTATTCTACCATTTGATTAATACAGTTCCCACCTTTATTCTACCATTTGATTAATACGGTTCCCCCCTTTATTCTACCATTTGATTAATACAGTTCCCACCTTTATTCTACTATTTGATTAATACGTTTCCCACCTTTATTCTACTATTTGATTAATACGGTTCCCACTTTATTCTACCATTTGATTAATACGGTTCCCACCTTTATTCTACCATTTGATTAATACAGTTCCCACCTTATTCTACTATTTGATTAATACGTTTCCCACCTTTATTCTACTATTTGATTAATACGGTTCCCACCTTTATTCTACCATTTGATTAATACGGTTCCCACCTTTATTCTACCATTTGATTAATACAGTTCCCACCTTTATTCTACTATTTGATTAATACGTTCCCACCTTTATTCTACCATTTGATTAATACGGCTCCCACCTTTATTCTACCATTTGATTAATACGGTTCCTACCTGTATTCTCATATTCGATAATACGGTTCCCACCTTTATTGTAGTATCTGTTATTATATTTGCCACCTTTATTCTACTATTTGATTAATACGGTTCCCACCTTTATTCTACCATTTGATTAATACGGTTCCCACCTTTATTCTACTATTTGATTAATACAGTTCCCACCTTTATTCTACCATTTGATTAATACGGTTTCTACCTGTATTCTCATATTCGATAATGCGGTTCCCACCTTTACTGTAGTATCTGTTATTATATTTGCCACCTTTATTCTACTATTTGATAATATGGTTCCCACCTTTATTCTTCTGTTCGATAATTCGGTTACCAACTTTATTCTAGTATTCAATAATACGGTCCCAATATGGTTCTTACCGTTATTCTATTATTTAATAATACAGTTCCCACCTTTATTGTACAATAAAGGTGGGATAAAAAATTTCCAACATTTTTCTACTATTCGATAATAAAGTTCCTACAATTATTTTATGGTTCCCACCCTTATTCTACTAAGTGATAATATGGTTCCCACCTTTATTTTAGTATCCGATAATTCAATTACCACTTTTATTTTACGATTCTATAAAATGGTTCCACTTTTATTTTACTATTCGATAAGATGGTTAATACTTTCATTCTGCTATTCAATAATACGATTACCACCTTTATTCTACTATTTGATAATATGGTTACCACCTTCAATTTACTATTCAATAATACAGTTACCACCTTTATTCTACTATCCGATAATATGTTTACCACATTTATTCTACTATTCAATAATACGGTTCCCACCTTTATTCTACTATTTGATTAATACAGTTACCACCTTCATTTGACTATTCTATAATAAAGTTCCCAAATGTATTCTACTAATCAATCACCAATTTTATATGATTGCCCCAACCCTATTGCCCTTATGGTAAGCCCCAACCCTTTTTATCATATGGGTGCTAGAAGGCAGTGGCTAAGGGTCTACATGTCCTGGGAATGATGCTAAACTCTATCTGATGGTGAGGTTCCAGTTTTGGAGGTTTGAGGAATGTGGAGCACCCCTTCATCACCATTGCTCCCTGATCCACTCTGACCCGGAGTGGTAGTACCTGTTAGGGTTCCATCTATGGGTTAAATAGAAAAATGTATTTATAAAAAAGAATTGTGTATCCATTAAGAATTAATTTATTTTAAAACTTAATCGGCATTAAATGAACCATTGAGGTTGATATGCCGTAAAACAAATCAAACCAAACATTAAATGATAAATCATCTTTATTCTACTATTCAATAACACAGTTACCAACTCTATTCTACTATCTTATTATACGTTTACCACCTTTCTTGTACTTTTTGATAATACATTTACCACCTTTATTCTATTATTCAATAATACGGTTCCCATCTATATTCTACTATTCGATAACATGGTTACCAACTCTATTCTACTATCTTATTATACGGTTACCACCTTTCTTGTACTATTCAATAATACGGTTCCCACCTTTATTCTACTATTTGATTATATGGTTACCAACTCTATTCTACTATCCTATAATACGGCTACCACCTTTATTTTACTATGCGATAATTTGGTTCCAAACTTAATTCTACTATCCAATAATAGGGTTGCCACTTTTATTCTACTATTTGATTATATGGTTCCCACTTCTCACCTTTTTATTACTATTCGATAATACAGTTCCCATCTTTATTCTTCTATTCAATAATATGGTTCCCACCTTTATTCTACTATTTGATTATATGTGTTATAAACAGGGTTAGTATGAAGTGTATGGTGACAAGGAAAAACAAACACAGATTTTAAGTTTATCAATTGTATTAGAAAAACACAAAAGGTTGTAAGGTTGAAAATGGTTTAAGAAGAATGTCCGATATCTGGTAATAGTCTATTGTGGTGTGAGTAGTAATGTCTGCAGAAAGCTTGGTGTTCGGTGGTCGAGTCAGTTGTAATGGAGGTAGTGATGTATGTAGAAGTCCCAGTGATAGTGGTCAGAAGTTGGTTATATCTGGGCAGAAGATCCAATGTTTTAGTAGTCGCTGACGATAGCGGGTTTGTATCATGTGGACAGAAGGCTGGTCGCTGGTTGGTAAGGGTTATCGGATGATAGTCGGTGTCAGTTTGGTAAATTGATGATATAGAGGTTGGTAGTTGTTTGCCCCTTTAAGACTGCCGGTCGGTCAGGGGTAGGTGTGAGATTTAGGTTGGCTGTCTTGTGGTGTAGCGTTTCGTTTTGCAGGCCTTCTCTTGTGATGTGAATTGTTCTGTTGCTACGGTCATCAAAAGCCGTGGTCAGCAAAAGCCGACCCTTAAATAGTTTATGGCCTGCTGAATTCAGATCAACTCAAACATTTTTTTATTTTTGCCGGGAATGTTTTAGATTGGACGAAAAATGCGGATTCTGGTTTTATTTACAATTTTATTTTTCAAGATTTCCTTATAGCATGGAGCAACCTGCGCAGAAACGCGTTTTCTTCATTTGTTTGAATGACACCACTCCGTCCACATCCGGTTAGTATTTTTTTATTGTGGTGTGTGGGTGACTTGAATTTGGTGACTTTTGTGAATCCCACCTTCATTCTACTGTCCGATAATACAGTTCCCACCTTCATTCTACTGTCCGATAATACAGTTCCCACCTTCATTCTACTGTCTGATAATAGAGTTCCCGCCTTTATCCCACTATTTGATAATAAAGTTCCCTCTTTTATTCTACTATTAGATAATATGGTTCCCACCTTTATTCTACTATACAATAATATGATTACCACCTTTATTTTACTGTGCGATAATGTGGTTTCCACCTTCATTCTACTATTTGATGATAAGGTTACCACCTTTATATACTATTTGATGATAAGGTTACCATATTTATTCTACTATTTGATTATACGGTTCCCACCTTTATTCTAGTATTTGATTATACGGTTCCCACCTTTATTCTAGTATTTGATTATACGGTTCCCACCTTTTATTCTAGTATTTGATTAATACGGTTCCCACCTTTATTCTAGTATTCAATGATATGGTTACCACATTTATTCTACTATTCGATAATACGATACTCACCTTCATTCTAATATTAGATAAGGCGGTTCCCAACTATATCTACTATTCGATAATATGGTTACCACCTTTATTCTATTATTTAGTAATGTGGTCCCTACCTTTATTCTACTATTTAGTAATGTGGTCCCTACCTTTATTCTACTATTCGGTAATACGGTTTCCCACTTTTTTCTACTATCTAATAATATGGTTACCAACTTTATTCTCCTATCTGATAATACAGTTACTAACTTTATTCTACTGTTAGATAATAAATTTCCCACTGTTACACCCAGACACTCGTTGGGATCGACCAGCGTGCACACACGCAACAAGCAATAAAAAAAAAATTTAAAAATGCAAAATAGGTCCCAGTTATAAAACAAACAGTATCGTATAAAAGGGAGATGGGATTTCAAACACCTCTCTCTACTCCCGTGAAAGGAGGGAGTGGAAACCGAATGAAAGCAACACAACAACACTGAATTACGGCAAGCCAACCAAATCTTTGAATAAACATGTAAAGGTTTATGCACAAAAATGGGGGTAGGTAAAAGTACAATACTCAAGCTTGTGTATTGACGGGTGAGTGAAATCACTAGATAATTCTTATACCAAAATACGTGAGCGATCAATCGAGCAAATACAAATACTGGCATATAAACAAATATCACACAATCAATAAGTGTTTACAGAATACAACATAAACATGAATACATTTTGCTTTCAACTCACGAACGTCCGTCAAAAGAAATATTCTTTTTCCCACAAAAGATTAGAGTCTGTTAAAATCATTCTCCACAAAATTTCAGAGTCAATCAAAAGTTCCTTTCAAAAACAACAATAATTCAATCTCTTTTCTTTTCTTTTTATTCACTCTTTTGTCATCCGTAGTTTCTTCTTTCTCTCTGTAACAGACTGGATTCTGACTCATCAGTAATCTTCTTAATCGTCCATCCTTATAATCAAATAAGTAGTCTTCTCTTAGGGTGAGGAATTACACGTCTTAATCGCTGGTCAGGTTTACTGAGTTGTGTCTTTTCTTTTGGACGTGCGCGAATTCTTGGCGCCGGGGTCTGAGGGTGTACCTTGGTCGTTGCCACGGTGATGGGCCCGGTGTCGCCTGCACTCTTGTGGTCGCGAAGCCACCTCAAAGAAGTGGGGGGGGGGACAATTCAGTTCATACAGGTAGTATTCGGAATGTCAACATTCCTTTGTACAGAAGGAAAATATAAAAAAAACAACAGACAGACTTTTAACTTTCTCTTTTGCTCGCCCACGCACTTTGAAGTATATTCTTCAAAACCAAATTGACCTATGATTTTACGTATGTAAACTAGTTGATGTACTAATAGGGTGTCACACCACCATTATTCTCGTATTCGATGATATGGCTACCACCTTTATTCTACTATTTGATTATACAGTTCGTACAAGTATTCTACTATTCGATAATACGGTCCACACCTTTATTATACTATTTGATAATATGGTTACTACCTTTATTCTACTATTCGATGATATGTCTACCACCTGTATTCTAATTCTGATAATAAGGTTACTACCTTTCTTCTACTATCCGATAATACCATTCCCACATTATATCTACTTTTCGATAATACGGTTATCAACTTTATTCTACTATCTGAATATAAGGTCTCCACCTTTATTCTATTATTCGATAATGTGGTTCCCACCTTTATTCTATTATCCGACATTTATTCTACTATCTGATAATACAGTTACTACCTTTATTCTACTATTCGATAATAAGTTTTCCAACTTTATTCTACTATTCGATAATAAGTTTCCCAACTTTATTCTACTATTTGATAATGCAGTTCCCACTTTTATTGTACTATCTGATATTACGGTTACAACCTTTATTCTACTATTCGATAATCCGGTTCCCTCATTTAATTCTACTTTTTACTAATACGGTTCCCATCTTTATTCTACTGTCCAATAATGCGGTTGTTACCTTTATTCTTCGATCTGATAATACAGTTACCATCTTTATACTACTATCTAATAATATAGTTACCACCCTTATTCTACTATCCGATAATATGATTATAAACTTTATTCTGCTATCTAATAATACGGCCCCCCACCTTTATTCTATTATTTGATAATACAGTTACCACCTTTATTCTACTCTTCGATAATACCGTTCCCATTTTATTCTACTATTCGATAATACAGTTCCCAAATTTATTCTACTATTCGATAATACGGTTCCCACCTTTATTCTACTATTTGATAATATGGTTCCCACATTTATTCTAGTATCAGATAATACAGGTCCCCAATTTATTCTACTATTCGATAATACAGTTCCCAAATTTATTCTACTATTCGATAATACAGTTACCACCTTTATTCTAGTATCAGATAATATGGTTCCCATCTTTATTCTACTCTTCGATAATACCGTTCCCAAATTTATTCTACTATTCGATAATACAGTTCCCAAATTTATTCTACTATTCGATAATATGGTTCCCACCTTTATTCTACTATTTGATAATATGGTTCCCACATTTATTCTACTATTTGATAATACGGTTCCCACAGTAGAATAAAGGTGGAAACCATATTATCAGATAGTAGAATAAAGGTGGTAACTGTAAATTTTAGGCAATTGATTTTACATTCCAAAAGAGGTAAATTTTAGGCAATTGATTTTACATTCCAAAAGAGGTAAATTTTAGGCAATTGATTTTACATTCCAAAAGAGGTAAATTTTAGGCAATTGATTTTACATTCCAAAAAAGATAAATTTTAGGCAATTGATTTTACATTCCAAAAGAGGTAAATTTTAGGCAATTGATTTTACATTCCAAAAGAGGTAAATTTTAGGCAATTGATTTTACATTCCAAAAGAGGTAAATTTTAGGCAATTGATTTTACATTCCAAAAGAGGTAAGTTCGTGTTATACGAACAAAGACCAACAAGTTGCTAACGCTTATACATTATGCGATGAAATATTGTTGTATCGAGATCGAGTCGCTCTCCAAAGACGGATACTAAAAGATTTTCACGTCAGACACCAGGGGATAACAAGGATAAAAAGTCTAATGAGGTCCACGTTTTCTGGAAGTACCTCGATAAGGACATTGAAAATATGGTAAGGACTTGTATGGGCTGTGCCCTGGCAGCAAAGTCTCCACCAATCAAATTTAGTCCTTGGCCGAAAACGGACCGTCCCTGGACACGCATTCACATGGATTTTGCGGGACTTTTGGACGGATACTACTATTTAATAGTAGTGGACAGTTAATCCAAATGGCCAGAAGTGTTTAGATGTAAAAACCCCAACACTGAAGTGGTTATTAGTGCATTACACAAACTTTTTGCTCATTTTGGTGTAGTGGATTGCATCGTGTCTGATAATTGTACGCAATTCACATCAGGGGATTTTAAGTATTCCAAATAAACCATATCACGATCCCCCTTACCACCCTAGATCTAACGAAATGGCAGAGAGATTTGTTGACACATTAAAGCGCGCCCTAAAAAGCCAATGGTACACCAACAGACAAAGCCCTTCAACAGTTTTTACAAGTATATAGGATTACACCTAACGCAATTACACCAGCAGAATTACCTCCCGCACAAATAATGTTTGCACGCAAAGTAAGATCTGTGTTTGAAAAACTACTTCCCAGACAAATCAAACCCAGTAGAAATCAAACAGCATGAAAACACTACATTCCAGGAGAAAAAATGTATTTTAAAATATATAGAGCAAATAAAACGTTCTGGGAATTGGGCACCATTAAAAAGGAATTGGAAATATGGTGTATATGATCGACGGACCAAAATTCTTGCACAAGAGACATCTGAATCAGCTGAGGAAGCGATGGCCAGACGAAATTGATAGTGGTCCATCAAAACAAGCAGAGACTGTTATGTATTACGAGTAACTCGAAATTGATTGTAGAATGAAACTAGAAAGTTAAAAGGGAACACCCCAGAACATTCTTGAAACTCTGTGACGTCAGAGCTTAGGTACGTGTCCCACTAAATGACCCCAATCTGGAGCAGAATTTCTTTGACCAGTATTGTCACATCGGCTGGTCTCTGGAGAAAAGGAAGGCAAAGAGATGAACAGAAATATACACCACCTCTTTTTGATGGGAAGGGTAGAGATCCCTATCACTAGTTTTTAGTTTTCATTCCGGACCCTTTCGGCAAACACAGTTGAGGATAGGATATGATAATCTTCATGCGACCTAAAGAATCAGTTTACTACTATGGCCAGTTGGAATCTCAATATTACCCTCCTGTGGACAGAAGTAATTAGACCCAGAATAGTCATCCAACCAACCAAGAATAGAACCACTGAATAAGCGAAGCTTACCAAACGCAAGTCCACGGATAAATCGACAAAATTAAGATAAGTGTCCAATTCTGTCATGAATTCTTATAGAGATTACCACCTCATATTTCCCTCCAATTTACACGTACATATGTGGGTTCGATTTGTCCCGATAAATATCCCCATGGTGGATATAGATATAACACTACATGCTTGTGGACTTTCCGTCTTTTTCTCTCCTCCCAAATTTCGACTTCCTAAATAAAATGATATCTTAAAATGATATATAATGTCTTATTGTTCTTTGCCAATTTTTGCATGTGCACCTCTCACTTTTCTTTGGTCTCTGATGGAACAGCGTGTAAAAGTTTGAAAGCAATAGGCGAACGTAACAAGACCATGGACGTAATTTTCGATACTTTTGATCTACCATCTCTGCAACCAGCCCCCGAAAAACACCAGTCTAATAGAAAAAGGAAAAGGACTGAATTAATCAATATTAACCTAAAAAAGAAAAAATAGTGAGACTCCTTCGGAGTTTAGGCTTGGGGAGGGGTGTTGTAGGTGATTCACCTATGACACGAACATACTTACCCAAAGAGTATGTTAAACAGAGCAAAACTACTCAAGGAGAAGTAGCAGATACATGTTCTTCGTGTATGCTGTAACAAGGAAACACTCTTCCATTGTACGTTGAGATATTGCTGAATACATCTGTTCTCTACATTTTATCTCCGTGTTGAGTTATTATTTATTGACCTTTAAACAGGTCATATCACCCACAAAATGTAAATTTTCAACAATTGATTGTTTTTGTTTTTTCATTGCAAAAAAGGTCAATTTTCGACAATTGATCGAGTGTCTTTGTTTTTTCATTCCAAAAAAGGAGAATTTTCAACAATTGATCAAGTATATTTATTTTTTCATTCCAAAAAAGTTATATTTTCGACAACTGATCGAGTGTCTTTGTTTTTTCATTCCAAAAAAGGTAAATATTCAACAATTGATCAAATATCTTTGTTCTTTCATTAAAAAAAAAACAACGGTATTATTTCGACAATTGATCGAGTGTCTTTGTTTTTTCATTGCAAAATAGGTAAATTTTCAACAATTCATACAGTATACATTTTTTTTAATTCCACAAAAGGGTAAATTTTCGACGACTGAAATCCTTCATACAAACAAAGACAATTGATTCAGTATCTTTGTTTTTTTTATTCCAAAAAATGTAAATTTTTGACAATTGATCGAGTTTCTTTTTTTTTTCATCCAAAAAATGAAAATTTCTGACAATTCCTCAAGTGTCTTTGTTTTTTTATTCCAAAAATGTAAATTTTCAACAATTGATCAAGTGTATTTGTTTGTTTTTTTTTCATTCCAAAAAAGGTAAATTTTTTTTTCATAATAATAAAGGTAAATTTTAGACAGTTGATCGAGTCTCTTTATTTTTTCCTTACACAACACCTAGATTTTCAACAATTGATCGAGTATATTTGTATTTTCATTCCAAAAAAGGTAAATTTTAGACAATTGATCGAGTCTTTCTCTTTTGTCTTTCAAAAATGGTAAACTTTCAACGATTGATTGATTTTTTTTCCTTCCCAAATATGTAATTCTTTGAGAATTGATCGAGTCTCTTTGTTTTTTCATTTCAAAAAAGATAAATTTTCAACAATTTATCAAATATATTTGTTTTTGAATAAAGTAAATTTTCAGCAATTGATCGAGTTTCTTTGATTTTCATTCCCCCAAAAAGTAAATTTTCGACAATTGATGGACTGTCTTTTTTTCTTCATTCCAAAATGGTAAATTTTCGATAATTGATCGAGTCTCTTTGTTTTTTCATTCCAAAAAAGTTAAATTGTCAGCAATTGATTCAGTATCTTTTTTTTTTTATTCCAAAAAAGGTAAATTTTTGAGAATTGATCGAGTATATTTTTTTTTTCATTTCAAAAAAGATAAATTTTTAACAATTGATCAAATATATTTGTTTTGTTTTTTATTTGAAAAAACGTAAATTTTCAACAATTGACCGAGTTTCTTTGATTTTCATTCCCACGAAAGGTAGTCTTTCGACAATTGGTTGATTGACTTTGTTTTTTCATTAAAAAAAGGTACATTTTCGACAAATGCTCGAGTGTTTTTGTTTATTCCCCCCCCAAAAGGTCAATTTTCGACAATTGATCGAATTTTTGGAAAGAAAATACAAAGATACTCGATCAAATGTCGAAAATTTACCTTTTTTTTCAACGAAAAAAAAAAAAAAACACGAAGCGACTCGATCAATTGTCAAAAATTTTTTGGAAAGAAAAATCAAAGAGACTCATAAATTGTCTGTTTTTTTTTCATTCCAAAAAAAAAAGTAAATTTTCGACAATTGATCGAGTGTCTTTGTTTTTTCATTCCAAAAAAGTAAATTTTCAACAATTGATCGAGTCGCTGTTTTTTCATTGCGAATAAGTTAAATTGTAGGCAATTGATTCAGTATCTTTGTTTTTTTGATTCCAAAAAATGTAAATTTTTGACAATTGATCGAGTCTCTTTTTTTTTTCATTCCAAAAAATGTAAATTTCTTACAATTTCTCAAGTGTCTTTGTTTTTTTATTCCGAAAAAGTTAAATTTTCGACAATTGATCGAGTGTATTTGTTGAGCTTAAAGGTCTCTGACAACTTACAGTGGTATGGGTTAGTTGACTCATAGTGTTAGTAGAATGAGAACATAAGACGTATTTTAACGGAGGTACAATATACACGTGTTTACACGTTGATTTACTTCACGGAACAGAATTGTACAAGGAAACAAAGAAAAAAGGAAAACGAAATACTGTTAGATTTTACCAACTAAAATAGTTCCTTCAGATAGTAAGGCTCATGGCGCCAGTGGTCGTCGCGTACTAATGTTATAATGTAGTTCTGGTAACGCGACATAGGCATTAGCCTTACAAGCTGAAGGAACTATTTTAGTTGGTAAAATATAACATCACCACTCAAACTAAAATGTCCTTCAAATTAAAATAAAATATTATTTAAAACAATAGGGTTTGATCTCTTCCATTATCAGACAATTTTTACAAGTGTGTACAAAAATCTTTTATACTTTTCACATTTAAAATTAAACATTATTTAAAGTTCATATTTTCATAATACAATGTTTATCACATTATGATAATCTGGTCAATAGTTCAATTGTTTTCAAAAGTTAGTTTTTTAAAACTTTTTATCACATGATCCTCCAATTGTTTTATGGGTATTATCCTTGTTGTCACATGATCCTCCATTTTTAAATTTTTTTATGGGTACTGTCTTTGTTGTCACATGATCCTTTCATTTTATTTTTCTTCCTTCTCCATTTTAGGGTATTGGGCAGATTTTCACATAATTACACTTTCTTTTCTTCCTTCTACCATTTTTGGGTATTGGGCTTATTGTCACATGATTTTTTTCTTTACAAAACAACAACAAAAAAAAATTCAGTTCAACGTACAGTCATAGATATGCAAATTTATTGTTCACTGGTTTTGTGAATATTATATGCTATTTCTTCACAAGCTGTGTTAATTAGACCGAGTTTCATTCTGTAATTCATTTCATATGAAATTGAATCTTATATCTATATGTTTGACTAACATCATATGCTTCTCATATGGTTTACTCATAAATTGTGACAATTTTGTTACGATGAAATATAAATTGGTCTATTCATAATTATTTCAAAAATTAATCTTCCAACAATTTCTCTATACAATCTTTCGTTAGTTTGTATATTCATTTTATTATTTACTCATAATATTATTTTCAAATATATAGTAGACAGCCAGGTTTGAATATTCTTCATTAAATTTTTCAATGACTTTTACTGTCCTGACAATTTTTACAACTTCTTTCTCGGGAAAATATACCGAATAAGCAGGACTATATTTATTATATCCCATAAATATACCCTTTTCACTTCTATCGTGTCGTTTCTTAGGGTTCTGTAAATGAAATACATATCGCAAATGTTCACAAATAAATGCATGTAAGACATTTCTGGTTCAATTTTCATTTCAAATAAAGACATACCTCATTTGTAAGTTGTTTCGATATAATTACCCAAAGGCTATTCTTCAATTAAATATATTAATTGGTAAAGTCCTTTTTTTCTTTTTTTAGAAATGAAATCCAAATGTCTTACAACTATCGGATTCGTAGTCTTCCATCATGTCTTCCAGCATGGTAGGACTAGCAACACTCGCGCTGTGTCCTTTCTCTTCGTTTGTATAAGTTTGAACTGCTATAGTCCTTGTATATCGTCTCTCTCGTGGGACGGTCAGCGGTTCACATTTCCCATCTTGGAATGCTTTTGCAGAAAGTTTTGTGTATCTTATTGTATTTTTTAAATCGGTTTTTATTTTGACATTCAAAGCTTTAAGTCCATATTTTTTACAAATATAACATGTCCCTTTAAATTTGTTTTTGTAGTGTTGTCTTGGCGGGGACACTATTCTTTCATTCACGCTTGTCGACAGTTGTATCTTCTGTTTTTCTTGTTTCCTCGTAATTTCTTAGCGCTGTTTTAAATTCTGAGAACGTCATGGGGGTGTCCTTCTGGGTTTACGACTGTTACGAATGTCTTGTATTCGCTTGTTAAACCTTTTAAGATCATTGCTATCAACAAACTATCGCTTATAGTCTCACCAGCATTTTTCAGTAAGGTTGCTGCATTTTCTGCTCGAATAACATAGTATGTTATATTTTCCTTAAAGCCTTTTCGCAGCGAAGTAAGCTCAGTATAAAGGTCTATCACCTTTGGTTTTCCTTGTGGGAGAAAATGATCCCTTAACATTTTTAAGGATTTTCTATCGTCTTTGTATGCGTCTCTTATTATCAATAACAAGCTTATATCATCCACATATTTAACTAATTCCCCAAATGCTTCGGCATTTTTATTGGGAATTACTTCTTCATCAATCCCTGCGGTGATGGTAGTATATAGTTTTTGTGTCTTCATGCATCCTCAAAACTTTAGTTCCCATAATTCATACGTTCTCTCGTCCCGTTAAACATTAACCTATGAGTTATTAATTCTTCGTTTGTTCTTGTTGGTTTGCTTGGCCCATAACCAGTTGAGCTTAAAGGTATCTGACAACTTGCAGTGGTGTGGGTTAGTTGACTCATAGTGTTAGTAGAATGAGAACATGAGACGTATTTTAACGGAGGTACAATATACACGTGTTATCGCGACTCCTACTTCGCCGCTTATATCTTTTCCAAAGTGTATGAACGACTTTTCGTCTCACGTAGTCTAACTCCCTCTGGCATAGAATAACAAACACCGTAGATAAGGTAATCTCTTTATTCCTTTCACCAGAAAGTGTAAAAAACTGAAATAGGAAAGAAAACAGGTTTATAGGACAAGCCACAACACAGAGGATGGTACAATGTCTGAAGAAAGCAATGGATGGGTGTTAATAGAAAAACTCGGAGACAGTTCATAGATAGTGAAATAATAACACAATAACACCACCAAACAGGCTTAGAAGTTAAGAAAGGTATAAACGAGAGTCTATGAGAGAAAGTCAATCGAGCGACAAGGGAGTGAACATTACAAAATCCTTCTTAGTGTACAAGGTTCAGCGAAACGTCAAATAATATAGTCAGATACAAAGTGGTTAAAAGTCTAATACAACATTTAATAAGCGGTATATAGAGTCAGTTGCCTACCTGTTCTTTTAAGGAAAGGAAAACAAAGTCAGAAACCAGCTCATCATATATGTTTAAAATAATTCCATTAAAAAACCACCCCCCCCGCCTCCTCACCCCTTCCCCCTTCACAAATGCCGCACACTCCTCGATCACCCCGCCCAGCCCTCCCACCTCTCCTATTGTCCATCTCCCTTCCCTCTAATATTCCAAACCCCCCCCTCCCCACCCCCCACAGCACCCGCACCTCCCTCCCTCGACCGATTTGACTCCCGAGTCCCTAACGCTTTCTTCCCGTCTTCTTTAATTTCACCCCACAACACACGCCACCAGCTCACACACCTTTCTCGCCCACGCCCCCCCGCTGACTCGCACCCCTACCGCTTCCGCCTGATTCTTTTTTATTCAAAAAAGGTAGCACATCTTCAGATATATCTTACGTGAGTAATATTTGTTTTTTTTAATTCCAACAAAAGGCGTAAATTTCGAACACTGAAAGTCGAATTATTTTTTTTCATGCAAAAAAGGTAAATTTTCGACTAAGCTTAACGATGTGATATCGCACTAAAATAATAGTTTATCGAGGTATGTTCTACTCCAATAGAAAAGATTAAATGGCATCCTTGTCACAATACATTGATTCACCAAAGCATCTCTTCAGTTTTTTTTCTGTTGTTAAAACAATCCGATACGGGCATAGGCGCGAGCTTTGTCATTACTCCGAAATTGCGTCCCGTTTAGCTGATGTCAAGTCCTCGTTTTTACTTACTTCTGACAACCTCCACTTAAAAGACAGCATGTATTCAATTATTCTTGAATTATTGAAGTTGAATATCTCTTAGTTTTCTGCATTCCCAAAACAGTAAATTTTCGACACGCATTATGGACAAATCATAGATTCTGCTCATATTTGCTATTCTTAGATCACACAATAATATGGTATAATAACCTAATTTTCTTCATACCATTCCTGCTTAAGCAATGTGTATCTCATGTACAAAAGAAATCCTCTCCCACCTGTTTACAGTCTAGAGAAAGCCAAAAAATAAAAAACTGAGTATTTATATATGTAACCTGATATTCTCTCACCTCACTCCCTAAATATCAATACCAGGCACGTGGATGCTCAATATCAATGTCACAAACAATTGAACTGATTTCATATAGTTATTAAAATAATCGCGATCGAGCTCGTACTGTTTATTCGCGTCCGTTCCGGTCCATTCCCAAAACGAAAGGCTAATTATCACAATTGTTCGACGTACTCTCAAAATCCACAAGAAGATGATCGAGTACTTGAAGCGTCCGTCTAAATCATAAGAGTCAATCTGTCATAAAATTCGGTAATTTCTTCGACCAATTTAATATCGATCGAGTCACCATTATTACTCAAAAATGTTTTCGTCATTCCAAACAAAAGTTCAAACTTTTCGAACAGATTGACTCGAACAGTCCTATTTTTGTCTTATCTCATGTTACAAATCAAAAATCTAATAAAATTTTCGCACGATTGATGGATCGTCGCCTTTTCTTTTTGTTTAGTCTATTACCAAAAAAAAGGTAACCTATTTTCAGAACCAAATGATCGAATCCTTTTTGGTTTTGTCATTTCCAACAAAAAGAGTTAAAAACCTGTGTCGCACTCATATTAAGTAAATCTAGAGGTTTTGTTTTTAGTCATTCAAACACTATTGTAAATTTTTGGCGACAAAAACCGATTGACTCGAGCATTTTTTTAGCTTAAGTCATTCTAAAAGAGGATTATTTATACGACATAAACTTGATTGAGTACTTTTCTTTGCTTTTTAGTCATATCACATTCAAAAGGATAAATTTTCCTGAACATAAATTTCACGATCGAGTACGCTTTTGAACTACTTGATTGTCATTCCAAAAGGGAAATTTTTCAAGAGCAAGACAAGTGATCGATCCTTTTTTTTTGTCTATTAAAAAAAATTGTCAAATTAATATCAACATCTATCGGATACGTCGTATCTTTGTACTTCTCTAGTTCAAAAAAAAATCAGAATACGAATTNAAGACTCGGATCAAATGTGAAGTTTTTACTTTTTTGCAGTATGACGAAACAAAAAAATTCTCGGATTCAAATTGTTGAAAAAAGAAATAACAAACAAAAAAAGACTAATCAAATGTTGAAATTTTACCTTTTTTTGAAAGAAATACAAAATACACGATAAAATGTTGAAAATCTACATTTTTTTTGAAAAAGAAAATACAAAATACCGATAAAATTGGAAATTCTACCTTTTTTTGAAAGGAAATACAAAGATATACACGATCAAATGTTGAAAATTTAATCTTTTATGAATGAACAAAACAAAAAAAAAGAGTCGATCAATTGTTGAAAATTCTACATTATTGAAAAGACAAAACAAAAAAAGAAATCGATCAATTGTTGAAAATTTACCGTTTTTTTGAATGACAAAATAAAAAAACTGATAATTGTTTAAAAATTTTTAAAATGAAAAACAAAATACATGATGAAATCTTTGAAAAGTTATCCTTTTTTGAAAGATAAAAAACAAAGAGTCGACCAGGTGTCGAAACAAATTAACCTTTTTTGTATGTCAAAAAAAAAAAAAAGACGAATCAATTGTCGAAATTTACCTTTTTGAAATGACAAAACCAAAAAAACTTGATTAATTCGGAAATTACTTCTTTGAATGACAAAACAAAAAAACTCGATCAATTGTCTGAAAATTTTTTTTTTTTTGAAGACAAAAAAAAGACTTGATCAATTGATGTAATCTACATTTTTATTAAAAGAATACAAAAATAGCACGATCAAAGTTGAAAAATTACCTTTTTTTGAATAACGAAACAAAAAAAGACTCGATTAATGGTTTAAAAAATCCCTTTACAATTTCCTTTGAAAAGGATATACAAAGTACAACGTCAAAATGTTGAAAATTTACCTTTTTGAATGACAAAAAGAAAAGGTTTGATCATTGTTAAAATCTACCTTTTTTTTCAAAAGAAAATACAAATGATTCACGATCAAATGTTGAAAATGTATTTTTTTGAATGACAAAATAAAAAAGCACTCGACAATTGTTGAAAATTTACTTTTTGAAAAGGAAATACAGATACACGATCAAATTGTCGAAAATTTCTACATTTTTTTGAAAAGAAAATAAAAAATAACGATAAAATCTGAAAATTCTACCTTTTTTGAAAGGAAATACAAAGATACACGAAAATTTTGAATTCTTAATAAAAAAAAAAAGACTCGATCAAATGTTGAAGATTTACCTTTTTTGAATGACAAACAAAAAAATATCGATCAATTGTCTGAAAAAATTTACATGAATGAAAAAACAAAAAAGACTCGATCAATATGTTAGAAATTACATCTTTTTGAAAAAAATACAAAAATACACGATAAAATGTTGAATAATACTACATTTTTTGAAAAGAAAAAAAAATAACACGTAAAATCTGAGAAATTCTACCTTTTTGTGAAAGGAAATACAAAGATAACACGATCAAATGTTGAAAATATAACTCTTTTTGAATGACAAAACAAAAAAAAGAATCGATCATTAGTGAAAATTTAACGTTTTTGAATGACAAAACAAAAAACTCGGTCATTGTAAATTACTTTTTTTTAAAAGAAATAACAAAAAATACAATGAATGACAAAATGTTGAAAAGTTACCTTTTTTGAAGAAAAAAAACAAAAGATTCGAATCAATTGTCGAAAATATTACCTTTTTGAATGACAAAAAAAAAAACTCGATCAATTTGTCGAAAAATTTACCTTTTTGAATGACAAAACAAAAAAAACTCTGAGAATCAATTTTGTCGAAAATTTAATTTTTTTTGAATTGACAAAAAAAAAAAGACTTGATCAATTGATGTAATTACATTTTTTTTAAAAGAAATACAAAAATAAACGATCAAATGTTGAAAATTTACCTTTTTTGAATGACAAAAAGAAAGTTTGATCAATTGGTTTAAAATCTACTTTTTTTTTCAAAAAGAAAATACAAAGATTCACGATCAAATGTTTGAAAATGTACCTTTTTTGAATGACAAAAAAAAAAGACTCGATCAATTGTTGAAATATTACTTTTTTTTGAAAGGAAAATACCAAAGATACACGATCAATTGTCGAAAATTTACATTTTTTGAAAAGAAAATACAAAATGCAAGATAAAATCTAGAAATTTACTTTTTTGAAAAGGAAATACAAAGATACACGATCAATTTTGAATAACAAAACAAAAAAGACTCGATCAAATGTTGAAGAATTTACCTTTTTTGAATGACAAAACAAAAAAATACTCGATCAATTGTCAAAAATTTACATTTTTGAATGACAAAACAAAAAAAAGACTCTGATCAATTGTTGAAAATTACATTTTTGAAATAAAATAAAAAATACACGATAAAATGTTGAAAATCTACATTTTTTGAAAAGAAATACAAAAATACACGTAAAGATCTAGAAATTCTACCTTTTTTGAAAAGGAAATACAAAGATACACGATCAAATGTTGAAATTAACCTTTTTTGAATGACAAAACAAAAAAAGACTGCGATCAAATTGTTGAAAATTTACGTTTTTTTGAATGACAAAACAAAAAAAACTCGGTTCAATTTTTTAAAATCTACATTTTTTTTAAAGAAGAAAATACAAAAATACATGATGAAATGTTGAAGTTTACCTTTTTTTGGAAGACAAAAAACAGAAAGATTCGGATTTATTGCGGAAAAAATTTACCTTTTCGTGATGACAAAACAAAAAAGACTCGTCATTGTCGAAAAATACCTTCTTGTGTCGACATGACAAAACAAAAAAACTCGATAATTGTCGAAAATTTATTTTTTTTGAATGACAAAACAAAAAAAAGACTTTGATTCATTGATTGGTACTACATTTTAAAAGAAATAAAAATACACGATCAAATGTTGGAAAATTGTCATTTTCGAATGCAAAACAAGAAAATGTTTGATCAAATTAATTTAAACTACTTTTTTTTTAAAGAAAATACAACGATTACACGATCAAATGTTGAAAAATGTACCTTTTTTGAAATGTTTCGAAAACTAAAAAAAGACTCGATCATGTTGAAAAATGTACTTTTTTGAAATGACAAAATAAAAAAAGACCTCGAATCAATTGTCGAAATTTACCTTTCTTAAATAACAAAACAAACAAAGACTTAATAATTGTTGAAATTACTCCTTCTTACAAAAGAATAATAAAAGAGACCATGATCAAATGTTGAAAATTTAAACTTTTCTGAAATGACAAACAACAAACTCAACCTTTGTTTTGACAAAATTAATTTTTGCAAATGACAAAACAAAAAAAGACTCGACTTCATTGAATGAAATCAACGATTTTTTTTGAAAGACAAAACAAAAAGACTTCGATCATTGTTGAATAATCTACATTTTTTTTACAAAGAATAACAAGATACAAGAGCAAATGGTTAAAAATTTACCCTTTTTTTGATGACAAAAACAAACAAAGACTCGATATATAGAGTTAAAATTTACGTTTTTGAATGCAAAAGAAAAAAAGGACTCGATCAATTGTTGAAGATATTAACTTTTTTGTGACAACAAAAAGTATCGATCAATTTGTCGATAATTTAACCTTTTTGAATACAAAACAAAAAAAAACCTCGATCAATTGTCAAATTTAGCATTTTGTTGATGAAAAAAAAAAAAAACTCGATCAAGTTGTTGAAAATTTTAACCTTTTTTGAATGTCCAAAATAAAAATGATCGATTTATTGTCGAAAATTACCTTTTTTGATAACAAAACCAAAAAGGAATCGATCAATTGGTGAAAATTTACCTTTTATGATACAAAAAAAAAGGAATCGAATCTTGTGAAAAATTACCTTTTTTTGAATTGACAAAACCTAAAGGATTTCGATCAATTGTTGGAAATTTTACCTTTTTTGAATGACAAAAAAAAAGGATCGATCAATTGTCCGATAATTTTAACTTTTTTTTGAATAACAAAACAAAAAAACATCGCGTTAATTGGTCGGAAAATTTAAGCTTTTTTTGAATGACAAACAAAAAGGAATGATTTAATTTGTCAAAATTTACACCTTTTTGATGACAAAAAAAAGTTATCGATCAATTAATTGAAAATTACTTTTTTGAATGAACAAAAAAAAAAGGACTGGGATATTCATTGTTGAAAGTTTACTTTGTTGAATGACAAAACAAAAAGGATCGTCAATTGTAAAAATTACTTTTTGAAATGACAAAAAAAATCGTTTCAATTGTCCGAAAATTTCCCTTTTTTTGAATGACAAAACAAAAAAGACTGGATAATTGTTTGAAGAATTTAGTTTTTTGAATGACAAAAGAAAAAGCCTGTTCAATTGTTTGAGAAAAATTAACCTTTTTGCATGACAAAACAAAAAATATTCGATCAATTGTCGATAATTTTTACCTTTTTTGATTTAACAAAAATTCTTTTTTGTTTTGTTATTCAAAAGGCAAAAATTTTCAACAATTGATCGTGTATCTTTGTATTTCCTTTTCAAAAAAAGTAGAATTTCCAGATTTTATCGTGTATTTTTGTATTTTCTTTCAAAAAATGTAGATTTTCAACATTTTGATCGTGTATCTTTGTATTTCCTTTTCAAAAAAGTTAAATTTTCAACAATTGATGGAGTCTTTTTTTTTTTTTGTCATTCAAAAAATGTAAATTTTCAACATTTGTTCGTGTACTTTCGGATTTTCTTTTAAAAAATGTAGATTTTCAACAATTGATCAAGTCTTTTTTTTGTTTTGTCATTCAAAAATAGAATTTTTCAACAAAAGATCGAGTCTTTTTTTGTTTTGTCATTCAGAAAAGGTAAATTTTCGACAATTGATCGAGTCTTTTTTTTTTTGACATACAAAAAAGGTAATTTTTCAACACTTGATCGAGTCTTTTTTTTTTGTCTTTCAAAAAAAAGGTAAATTTTTATCATTTGATTGTGTATGTTTGTATTTTCTTTTCAAAAAAGGTAAATTCTCAACAATTGATCGAGTCTTTTTTTGTTTTGTCATTCAAAAAATGTAAATTTTTAACATTTGATCGTGTATCTTCATTTCCTTTTCAAAAAATGTAGATTTTCAACAATTGATCGAGTCTTTTTTTGTTTCATTATTCAAAAAAGGTAAATGTTCAACATTTGATCTTGTAGTTTTGTATTTTCTTTTCAAAAAATATAAATTTTCAACAATTGATCAAGTCTTTTTTTGTTTTATCATTCAAAAAAGGTAAATTTTCGACAATTGATTGTGTATCTTTGTATTTCCTTTTCAAAAAAGGTAAATTTTCCACAATTGATCGAGTCTTTTTTTGGTTTTGTCATTCAAAAAAGGTCAATTTTCGACAATTGATCGAGCCTTTTTTTGTTCTGTCATTCAAAAAGGTAAATTTTTGACAATTGATCGATTCTTTTTTTGTTTTGTCACTTAAAAAAGGTAAATTTTCAACATTTGATCGTGTATCTTTGCATTTTCTTTTCAAAAATGATAGATTTTCTAGAATTGAACGAGTTTCTTTTTGTTTTGTCATTCAAAAAAGGTAATTTTCCGACAATTGATCGAGTCTTTTTTGTTTTTTTCATTCAAAAAAGGTAAATTTTTAACATTTGATTGTGTATGTTTGTATTTTCTTTTCAAAAAAGGTAAATTCTCAACAATTGATCGAGTTTTTTTTTGTTTTGTCATTTACAAAAGGTAAATTTTCAACAATTGATCGATTTTTTTACTTGTATTTCAAAAAAGGTAAATTTTCAACAATTGATCGTGTCTTTGTATTTTCTTTTCAAAAAAGGTAGATTTTCAACAATTAATCGACTCTTTTTTTGTTTTGTCATTCAAAAAGGTTATTTCTCGACAACTGATGGAATCTTTTGTTTTTGTCATTCAAAAAAGGTAAATTTATCATTATCCTTCAAGAAACGTAAATTTTTAACAATTTTTCTTGTATATTTGTTTTTTCATCCACAAAAGGTAAATTTTAGACAATTGATCCAGTCTCTTCATTATATTATCCCAAGAAACGTATATTTATAACAATTTTTCGAGTATATTTGTTTTTCATTCCAAAAAGGTAAATTTTGGTCAATTTACCCAGTCTCTTTCTTTTATCATTCTAAGAAACGTAAATTTTTAACATTTTTTCAAGTATATTTGTTTTTTTCTTTCCAAATTGGGTTTATTTTTACTATTGAACCAGTGTCTTTCTTTTATCATTTCAAGAAACGTAAATTTGTAATAATTTTTCGATTATATTAGTTTTATTCGAAAAAGGTAAATTTTTGTAAATTGAACGAGTCTCTTTCTTTTATTATTCCAAGAAACGTAATTTTTGAACAATTGTCCGAGTATATATTTTTTTTATTCAAATAAGTTAAATTTTAGAAAATTAATCAAGTCTCTCTCTTTTATCATTCCAAGAAACGTACATTTTTAACAATTGTTCGAGTATATTTGTTTTTGTCATTCAAAAAATGTAAATGTATCATTATCATTCAACAAAAGTAAATTTTTAACAATTTTTCTTGTATATTTGATTTTTCATCCAAAAAAGGTAAATTTTAGACAATTGATCCAGTCTCTTCATTATATCATCCCAAGAAACGTAAATTTATAACAATTTTTCGAGTATATTTGTTTTTCATTCCAAAATGGTAAATTTTTGTCAATTTACCCAGTCTCTTTCTTTTTTCATTCTAAGAAACATAAATTTTCAAGATCTTTTCAAGTATATTTGTTTTTTTTCTTTCCAAATAAGGTAACTATTTGACTATTGATCCAGTGTCTGTCTTTTATTATTTCAAGAAACGTACATTTTTAATAATTTTTCGATTATATTTGTTTTTTCATTCAAAAAAGGTAAATTTTTGCAAATTAATCAAGTCTCTCTCTTATTTCATGCGAAAAAAGTACATTTTTGTAAATTGAACAAGTCTCTTTCTTTTATCATTCCAAGAAACGTAATTTTTTAACAATTGTTCGAGTATATTTGTTTTTTCATTCAAAAAAAGTAAATTTTTGAAAATTAATCAAATCTCTCTTATTTTTCATTCAAAGAAACGTACATTTTTAACAATTGTTCGAGTATATTTGTTTTTTCATTCCAAAAAGGAAAATCTTTCAATTGAACAAGTCTCTTTCTTTTATCATTCCTAGAAAAGTAAATTTTCAAGAATTGTTCGAGTATATTTGTTTTTTCATTCGAAAAAGGGTATATTTTTGACAATTGATCCAGTTTCTGTGTTTTATCATTCCAAGATACATTAATTTTTAACGATTGTTCGAGTATATATGTTTTTTCATTAAAAAAAGTAAATTTTTGTCAATTGAACGAGTCTCATTCTTTTATCATTCCAAGAAACGTAAATGTTTACCAATTGTTCGAGTATATTTGTTTTTTCATTCAAAAAAGGTAATTTTTCGACAATTGATCCAGTCATTTTTTGTTTTGTCATTCAAAAAAGGTCAATTTTCAACAACTGATCGAGTCTTTTTTTGTTTTTTCATTCAAAAAAGGTAAATTTTCAACATTTGATCGAGTCTTTTTCTGTTTTGTCATTCAAAAAAGGTAATTTTTCGACACTTGTATCTTTTTATTTTCTTTTGAAAAAAGGTAAATTATTAACAATTGATCGAGTCTTTTTTTATGTCTTTCAAAAAAGGTAAATTTTCAACATTTGATCGCGTATCTTTGTATTTTCTTTTTAAAAAAAGGTAGATTTTCAACAATTGACGGTGTCTTTTTTTCTTTTGTCAGTAAAAAAAGGTCAATTTTTGACAACTGATCGAGTCTTTTTTTGTTTTGTCATTCAAAAAAGGTATATTTTTTTACAATTGATCGAGTCTTTTTTTGTTTTGTCATTCATTAAAAGTTAAATTTTCAACATTTGATCGTGTATCTTTGTATTTTCTTTTTAAAAAAAAGTAGATTTTGAACAATTGATCAAGTCTGTTTTTGTTTTGTCATTCAAAAAAGGGAAATTTTCTACGATTGATCGAGTCTTTTCTTGTTTTGTCATTCAAAAAACGTCAATTTTCTACAACTGATCGAGTCTTTTTTTGTTTTGTCATTAAAAAAAGGTATATTGTCTACAATTGATCGAGTCTTTTTTTGTTTTGTCATTCAAAAAAGGGAAATTTTCGACAATAGATCGAGTCTTTTTTGTTTTGTCATTCAAAAAAGGTATATTTTATAGAATTGATCGAGTCTTTTTTTGTTTTGTCATTCAAAAAGGTCAATTTTCGACAATAGATCTAGTATTTTTTTTTGTCATTCAAAAAAAGTACATTTTCTACAATTGATCCAATCTTTTTTGTTTTTGTCATTCAAAAAGGTCAATTTTCGACAATAGATCGAGTCTTTTTTTGTTTTGTCTTTCAAAAAAGGTATATTTTCTACATTTGATCGACTCTTTTTTTGTTTAACATTCAAAAATGATATATTATCTACAATTGATCGATTCTTTTTTTGTTTTGTCATTCAAAAAGGTCAATTTTCTACAATTGATCGAGTCTTTTTTTTGTTTTGTCATTCAAAAAAGGTCAATTTTCGACAATTGATCGAGTCTTTTTTTGTTTTGTCATTCAAAAAAGGTAGATTTGAAACAACTGATCGAGTCTTTTTTGGTTTTGCCATTCAAAAAAGGGAAATTTTCTTCAATTGATCGAGTCTTTTTTTTGTTTAGTCATTCAAAAAACGTCAATTTTCTACAACTGATCGAGTCTTTTTTGTTTTGTCATTTAAAAAAGGTCAATTTTTGAAAACTGATCGAGTCTTTTTTTGTTTTGTCATTCAAAAAAGGTAGATTTTATACAATTGATCGAGTCTTTTATTGTTTTGTCATTCAAAAAAGGGAAATTTTCGACAATTGATCCAGTCTTTTTTTGTTTTGTTTTTCAAAATGGTCAATTTTCGACGACTGATCGAGTCTTTTTTTGTTTTGTCATTCAAAAAAGGTATATTATCTACAATGATCGAGTCTTTTTTTGTTTTGTCATTCAAAAAAGGTATATTTTTTACAATTGATCGAGTCTTTTTTTGTTTTATCATTCAAAAAATGTTAATTTTCGACTATAGATCGAGTTTTTTTTTTGTTTTGTCATTCAAAAAAGGTATATTTTCTACAATTGATCGAGTCTTTTTTGTTTTGTCATTCAAAAAAGGTTAATTTTCAACATTTGATCGTGTATCTTTATATTTCTTTTAAAAAAAGCTTTATTTTCTAGAATTGATCGAGTCTTTTTTTGTTTTTGTCATTCAAAAAAAGGGAAATTTTCGACAATTGATCGAGTCTTTTTTTTTTTTTGTCATTCAAAAAAGGTATATTTTCTACAATTGATCGAGTCTTTTTTTGTTTGTCATTCAAAAAGGTAAATTTTAAACAATTGATCGAGTCTTTTTTTGTTTTGTCATTCAAAAGGAATTTTCGACAATGATCCAGTCTTTTTTTGTTTTGTCATTCAAAAAAGGTATTTTCTACAATTGATCGAGTCTTTTTTTGTTTTTGTCATTCAAAAAAGGTATATTTTTCTACAATTGATCGAGTCTTTTTTGTTTTGTCATTCAAAAAAGGTCAATTTTCGACAATCGAGACTTTTTTGTTTTGTCATTAAAAAGGTATATTTCTACAATTGATCGAGTCTTTTTTTGTTTTTGTCATTCAAAAAGGTCAATTTTCGACAATTGATCGAGTCTTTTTTTGTTTTGTCATTCAAAAAGGTATATTTTCTTAAAATTGATCGAGTCTTTTTTTTTTTTGTCATTCAAAAAAAGGAAATTTTCGACAATTGATCGAGTCTTTTTTTTTTTGTCATTCAAAAAAGGTATATTTTCTACAATGGATCGAGTCTTTTTTTGTTTTGTCGTTCAGAAAAGGTAAATGTTAAACAATTGATCGAGTCTTTTTTTGTTTTGTCATTCAAAAAAAGGAAATTTTCGACAATTGATCGAGTCTTTTTTTTTTTTGTCATTCAAAAAGGTATATTTTCTACAATTGATCGAGTCTTTTTTTTGTTTTGTCATTCAAAAAAGGTATATTTTCTTCAATTGATCGAGTCTTTTTTGGTTTTGTCATTCAAAAAAGGTCAATTTTCGACAACTGAACGAGACTTTTGTTTTGTCATTAAAAAAAGGTATATTGTCTACAATTGATCGAGTCTTTTTTTTTGTCATTCAAAAAAGGTAAATTTTCGACAATAGATCGAGTCTTTTTTGTTTGTCATTCAAAAAAGGTATATTTTATAGAATTGATCGAGTCTTTTTGTTTTGTCATTCAAAAAGGTCAATTTTCGACAATTTCTAGTATTTTTTGTTTTGTCATTCAAAAAAGTACATTTTCTACAATTGATCAATCTTTTTTTGTTTTGTCATTCAAAAAAGGTCAATTTTCGACAATAGATCGAGTTTTTTTTTTTTTGTAATTCAAAAATATATTCATACAATTGATCGAGTCTTTTTTTTTTTGTCATTCAAAAAAGGTATATTTCCTACAATTGATCGAGTCTTTTTTTTGTTTTGTCATTAAAAAAAGGTCAATTTTCGACAATAGATCGAGTCTTTTTTTGTTTTGTCATTCAAAAAAGTATATTTTCTACCAATGATCGAGTCTTTTTTTGGTTTTGTCAAAAAAAGGTCAAATTTCGACAATAGTTCGAATCTTTTTTGTTTTGTCATTAAAAAAAGGTATATTTTCTACAATTGATCGAGTCTTTTTTTGTTTTGTCATTCAAAAAAGGTTAATTTTCAACATTTGATCGTGTATCTTTGTATTTTCTTTAAACAAAAGGTATATTTCAAACAATTGATCGAGTCTTTTTTGTTTTGTCATTCAGAAAAGGTAAATTTTCGACAATTGATCGAGTCTTTTTTTTTTTGTCATTCAAAAAGGTCAATTTTCTACAATTGATCTAGTCTTGTTTTGTTTTGTCATTCAAAAAAGGTATATTGTCTACAATTGATCGAGTCTTTTTTTGTTTTTGTCATTCAAAAAAGGTCAATTTTCAACATTTGATCGTGTATCTTTGAATTTTCTTTTTAAAAAAGGTAGATTTTAAACAATTGATTGAGTCTTTTTTTGTTTTGTCATTCAAAAAAGGTAAATTTTCGAAATTGATCGAGTTTTTTTGTTTTGTCATTCAAAAAAGTCAATTTTCGACAACTGATCGAATCTTTTTTTTTTTTTTCATTCAAAAAAGGTATATTTTCTAGAATTGATCGAATTTTTTTTTTTGTTTTGTCATTCAAAAAAAGGTCAATTTTCGACAATAGATCGAGTCTTTTTTTTTTTGTCATTCAAAAAAGGTAGATTCTCTACAATTGATCGAGTCTTTTTTGTTTTGTCATTCAAAAAAGGTAAATTTTCGACAATTGATCGAGTTTTTTTTCTATTTCAAAAAAGGTAAATTTTCACCAATTGATCGTGTCTATGTATTTTCTTTTCAAAAAAGGTAGATTTTCAACCATTGATCGCGTCTTTTTTTTGTTTTGTCATTCAAAAAAGGTAAATTTTCGACAATTGATCGAGTTTTTTTTTTGTCATTCAAAAAAGGTAAATTTTCAACAATTGATCGTGTCTATGTATTTTCTTTTCAAAAAAGTTAGATCTTCAACAATTGATCGAGTTTTTTTTTTGTCATTCAAAAAAGGTTAATTCTCGACAATCTATGGAGTTTTTTTTTGTTTTGTCATTCAAAAAAGTCAAATTTATCATTATCCTTCAACAATTTAAATTTTTAACAATTTTTCTTGTATATTTGTTTTTTTATCCACAAAAGGTAAATTTTAGACAATTGATCCAGTCTCTTCATTATATCATCACAAGAAACGTATATTTTTAACGTTTTTTCGAGTATATTTGTTTTTCATTCCAAAAAGGTAAATTTTAGTCAATTTACCCAGTGTAATGTAGCGGCCTTAATTCTTAATATGCAACGTTGTGGGACCAGTTCGTATTTAACGTGGCACCTTTTCTTCTCGCCACTACAATTCGTATATTCGTACGTACAGCAGTTTGTTTACATACACACCCCAGGTCTAGCAGTCATCGTCTTCTTAGCCCCAAAATTCTTCCACACTCCTTTCGTTTATGGTCAAGCGAAGGGTATCACGTTTCACGGCCGCGTGCTCCTTCGTTACGGCCAATTGACTTTATCCACGGGTCGTCCCCTTTACGATAATGACTTTACTATCTTGTTTGCGTCGTGAGTCCTTTCATAAAAAGATTTCTTTCGTTGTAAATAGAGCAGACTAATAACACCGGGTTTACTTCTCAGAAGTTTATTATATTCCAAACTTCCTATAACTTTTGAGAGAGAGAGGGTCCCTAATAATCTCTGTCTTAACAAGAGGTGTATTTTAACTGGATTCAACTTCGAGTTTTTAGTCCTTAGTAAACTTCTCGGTGAACAAGCTTTTCTTAGCCTTTCCTTATCGTCTTCAGCGACAACAGCTTAACTCCCAACTGCCACGCACGCCTCCTGGCTCTAACTGCCTCTGACTCTCGGACCCTCACTGCTCTGATCGCAGACCCTAACTCCAACTGCTCGCAGACTCCAACTAACTGCTCGTGATTCTATTCGCGGGTCTTAAATAGCATTTCTAAATAATCTTCTCGAAGGTTCTACTTTAGAACTTTCGACTTCCTTCTGGACTAAATCGAATATTCGATTCGTTCTATTCTCACTGGTCAACCAGAGTTCACTAACCTAAAGATCAAAGACTTATTGGAGTCCAAAAGACTGTGTTTTTCTTAATCCTAGTCTTATCGTCTGCTTTCTCTCGTTAAAAAGATGTTATCTATCCTAACTACTTTTTCGGTGATTCCACAAAGACCACCCACTAATATAAGATAATCGGTAGTACATTTTTCTAAGGTTCTTTTCCAAGTCTGGCACAAGGCCACAAATATAGGTGCTGGGTGGCGATTACATAACACCAGTCTCTTTCTTTTATCATTCTAAGAAACGTAAATTTTTAACATTTTTTCAAGTATATTTGTTTTTTTCTTTCCAAATTAGGTTTATTTTTACTATTGAACCAGTGTCTTTCTTTTATCATTTCAAGAAACGTAAATTTCTAATAATTTTTCGATTATATTAGTTTTATTCGTAAAAGGTACATTTTTGTGAATTGAACGAGTCTCTTTCTTTTATCATTCCAAGAAACGTAATTTTTGAACAATTGTTCGAGTATATATTATTTTTTTATTCAAATAAGGTAAATTTTAGAAAATTAATCAAGTCTCTCTCTTTTATCATTCCAAGAAACGTATATTTTTAACAATTGTTCGAGTATATTTGTTTTTTCATTCAGAAAATGTAAATTTATCATTATCATTCAAAAAACGGAAATTTTTAACAATTTTTCTTGTATATTTGTTTTTTCATCCAAAAAAGGTAAATTTTAGACAGTTGATCCAGTCTCTTCATTATATCATCCCAAGAAACGTAAATTTATAACAATTTTTTGAGCATATTTGTTTTTCATTCCTAAAAGGTAAATTTTTGTCAATTTACCCAGTCTCTTTCTTTTATCATTCTAAGAAACGTACATTTTCAAAATTTTTTCAAGTATATTTGTTTTTTTTTTCCAAATAAGGTAAATATTTGGCTATTGATCCAGTTTCGATCTTTTATCATTTCAAGAAACGTAAATTTTTAATAATTTTTCGATTATATTTGTTTTTTCATTCAAAAAAGGTAAATTTTTGCAAATTAATCAAGTCTCTCTCTTATTTCATGCGAAAAAAGTACATTTTTGTAAATTGAACAAGTCTCTTTCTTTTATCATTCCAAGAAACGTAATTTTTTAACAATTGTTCGAGTATATTTGTTTTTTCATTCAAAAAAAGTAAATTTTTGAAAATTAATCAAATCTCTCTCTTTTTTCATTCAAAGAAACGTACATTTTTAACAATTGTT
The DNA here is from genome assembly GCA_023376005.1 of Doryteuthis pealeii. Lineage (NCBI taxonomy): Eukaryota > Metazoa > Mollusca > Cephalopoda > Myopsida > Loliginidae > Doryteuthis > Doryteuthis pealeii. The sequence continues at coordinate 63,772,164 of CM042166.1, forward strand.
CGAGTATATTTGTTTTTTCATTCCAAAAAGGAAAATCTTTCAATTGAACAAGTCTCTTTCTTTTATCATTCCTAGAAACGTAAATTTTCAAGAATTGTTCGAGTATATTTGTTTTTTCATCCGAAAAAGGGTATATTTTTGACAATTGTTCCAGTTTCTTTGTTTTATCATTCCAAGATACATTAATTTTTAACGATTGTTCGAGTATATTTGTTTTTTCATTAAAAAAAAGTAAATTTTTGTCAATTGAACGAGTCTCTTTCTTTTATCATTCCAAGAAACGTAAATTTTTAACAATTGTTCGGGTATATTTGTTTTTTCATTCAAAAAAGGTAAATTTTAGACAATTAATCAAGTCACTCTCCTTTATCATTCCAAGAAACGTAAATTTTTACCAATTTTTCGAGTATATTTGTTTTTTCATTAAAAAAATGTAATTTTTGTCAATTGAACCAGCCTCTTTCTTTTATCATTCCAAGAAACGTAAATCTTTAACAATTGTTCGAGTATATATGGTTTTTCATTCAAAAAAGGGACATTTTTGTTAATTGAACAAGTCTCTTTCTTTTATCATGCTGTGAGAAGACGGATAACTCGCTTTTTTTGGTTCCCAATCGGTAGGAGCTTGTTAATTCGAAGGTCTATTTCGCTCCATATATTTTCTCCCTTCTATACTTTTATCATTCCAAGAAACGTAAATTTTTAAGAATTTTTCGAGTATATTTGTTTTTTCATTCAAAAAAGGTTAATTTTAGACAATTAATCAAGTCTGTTTCTTTTATCATTCCAAGAAATGTAAATTTTTAAAAATTGTTCGAGTATATTTGTTTTTTCATTCAAAAATGGTAAATTTTTGTCAATTGAACCAGTATCTTTCTTTTATCATTCCAAGAAATGTAAATGTTTAACAATTGTTCAAGTATATTTGTTATTTAATTCAAAAAAGGTAAATTATTTTCGATTGAACCGGTCTCTTTTTTATCATTCCAAGAAACGTAAAATTTTTAACAATTGTTGGAATATATTTGTTTTTTCATTTAAAAAAGGTACATTTTTGTCGATTGAAGCAGTCTCTTTCTTTTGTCATTCCAAGAAACGTAAATTTTTACCAATTGTTCGAGTATATTTGCTTTTTCATTCAAAAAAGGTAAATTTTTGTCAATTGAACCAGTCTCTCTCTTTTATCCTTCCAAGAAACGTAAATCTTTACCAATTGTTCGAGTATATTTGTTTTTTCATTCAAAAAGGTATTTTTTTGTCAATTGAACCAGTCTCTTTCTTTTATCATTCCAAGAAACGTAAATTTTTACCAATTGTTTCAGTATATTTGTTTTTTCATTCAAAAAATGGTAAATTTTTGTCAATTGAACAAGTCTCTTTCTTTTATCATTCCACGAAACGTAAAATTTTACCAATTGTTTCAGTATATTTGTTTTTTCATTCAAAAATGGTAAATTTTTGTCAATTGAACAAGTCTCTTTCTTTTATCATTCGACGAAACGTAAAATTTTACCAATTGTTTCAGTATATTTGTTTTTTCATTCAAAAATGGTAAATTTTTGTCAATTGAACAAGTCTCTTTCTTTTATCATTCGACGAAACGTAAAATTTTACCAATTGTTTCAGTATTTTTGTTTTTTCATTCAAAAATGGTAAATTTTTGTCAATTGAACAAGTCTCTTTCTTTTATCATTCGACGAAACGTAAAATTTTTACCAATTGTTTCAGTATATTTGTTTTTTCATTCAAAAAAGGTAAATTTTTGCCAATTGAACAAGTCTCTTTCTTTTATCATTCCACGAAACGTAAAATTTTACCAATTGTTTCAGTATATTTGTTTTTTCATTCAAAAATGGTAAATTTTTGTCAATTGAACAAGTCTCTTTCTTTTATCATTCGACGAAACGTAAAATTTTACCAATTGTTTCAGTATATTTGTTTTTTCATTCAAAAAAGGTATTTTTTTGTCAATTGAACAAGTCTCTTTCTTTTATCATTCGACGAAACGTAAAATTTTACCAATTGTTTCAGTATATTTGTTTTTTCATTCAAAAAAGGTAAATTTTTGCCAATTGAACAAGTCTCTTTCTTTTATCATTCGACAAAACGTAAAATTTTACCAATTGTTTCAGTATTTTTGTTTTTTCATTCAAAAATGGTAAATTTTTGTCAATTGAACAAGTCTCTTTCTTTTATCATTCGACGAAACGTAAAATTTTACCAATTGTTTCAGTATATTTGTTTTTCATTCAAAAAGGTAATTTTTTGCCAATTGAACAAGTCTCTTTCTTTTTATCATTCACGAAACATAAAATTTTACCAATTGTTTCAGTATATTTGTTTTTTCATTCAAAAATGGTAAATTTTTGTCAATTGAACAAGTCTCTTTCTTTTATCATTCGACGAAACGTAAAATTTTACCAATTGTTTCAGTATATTTGTTTTTTCATTCAGAAAAGGTATTTTTTGTCAATTGAACAAGTCTCTTTCTTTTATCATTCGATGAAACGTAAAATTTTACCAATTGTTTCAGTATATTTGTTTTTTCATTCAAAAATGGTAAATTTTTGCCAATTGAACAAGTCTCTTTCTTTTATCATTCCACGAAACGTAAAATTTTACCAATTGTTTCAGTATATTTGTTTTTTCATTCAAAAAAGGTAAAAAATGTTCAATTGAACCACTGTCTTTCTTTTATCATTCCAAGAAACGTAAATTTTTAGCAATTGTTTGAGTATATTTGTTTTTTCATTCAAAAAAGGGAAATTTTAGATAATTAATCAAGTCTCTTTCTTTTATCATTCGACGAAACGTAAAATTTTACCAATTGTTTCAGTATATTTGTTTTTTCATTCAAAAAAGGTATTTTTTTGTCAATTGAACAAGTCTCTTTCTTTTATCATTCGACGAAACGTAAAATTTTACCAATTGTTTCAGTATATTTGTTTTTTCATTCAAAAAAGGTAAATTTTTGCCGATTGAACAAGTCTCTTTCTTTTATCATTCGACGAAACCTAAAATTTTACCAATTGTTTCAGTATATTTGTTTTTTTCATTCAAAAAGGTAAATTTTTGCCAATTGAACAAGTCTCTTTCTTTTATCATTCCACGAAACGTAAAATTTTACCAATTGTTTCAGTATTTTTTGTTTTTTCATTCAAAAAAGGTAAATTTTTGTCAATTGAACAAGTCTCTTTCTTTTATCATTCCACGAAACGTAAAATTTTACCAATTGTTTCAGTATATTTGTTTTTTCATTCAAAAAAGGTAAAAAATGTTCAATTGAACCACTGTCTTTCTTTTATCATTCCAAGAAACGTAAATTTTTAGCAATTGTTTGAGTATATTTGTTTTTTCATTCAAAAAAGGTAAATTTTAGATAATTAATCAAGTCTCTTTCTTTTATCATTCCACGAAACGTAAATTTTTAACAATTGTTCGAGTATATTTTTTTTGTTATTACAAAAAGGTAAATTTTTGTCAATTGATCCAGTCTCTTTCTTTTATAATTCCTAGAAAAGTACATTTTCAAGAATTGTTCGGGTATATTTGTTTTTTCATCCGAAAAAGGGTAAATTTTTGTCAATTGAACCAGTTTCTTTGTTTTATCATTCCAAGAAACGTAAATTTTTAACAATTGTTAGAGTATATTTGTTTTTTAATTAAAAAAATGTCAATTTTTGACAATTGATCGAATCACTTACATTCCTTATTCAAAGAAACGTAAATTTTTACCAATTATTCGAGCATATTTGTTTTTTCATTCAAAAAAGGTAGATTTTTGTCAATTTAACCAGTCTCTTTTTTTTATCATTCCAAGAAACGTAAATTTAAAAATTTTTTTCGAGTATATTTGTTTTTTCGTTCAAAAAAGGGTAATCTTTTGACAATTGAACAAATCTCTTTCTTTTATCATTCCGAGAAAAGTCAATTTTCTTTTCCACCGTACCAACTATCAGGTAAGGTGTCCGGGCACGCCCCCTAACTAGAAACCACAGTTGGAATGTTAATTTCATAGTTTTAAAGGGTCCGGCAGGCGTTTTTAAAGTTGTTGTTACATGCGTCGAAACGAAGTGAAAAATGACCAGTTTTGACGTCTTTTTCAAGTGTTTTGAAGCCTCGATTTTGAGTATATGAATTTAAGCAAAATTTTTAAAGTTAACCAAAATTTTAAAACTTGCAAATTAGAGGCTTAATAAAAATACCAAATTCAATGTTATTTTATTAATTTTCGATAGTGTTACACATTTTGTTTTTTATAATAGCGCGTTTGGAAGTAAAAAAAAAAAAAAAGAAGCCCTTCAAACCCCGATTTGGAAAATTTTCCCAAACTTTTCCAACGTACCAAATATCAGGCGAGGTGTACGGGCACGTTCCCTATCTAGAAACAACAGTTGGAATGTTACTTTCATAGTTTTAAGGGTTCTGCCAGACATTAAAAAATTTTTTTTACATGTGTCGAAACGAAGTGAAAAAATGCCCTGTTTTGACGATTTTTTCAAGTATTTTGAAGCCTCGATTTTCAGTATATGAATTTAAGCAAAGTTTTTAAAGTTTACCAACATTTTCAAAGTTGCAAACTATCAGGCATGATTAGACCCATTAAGTGGCTTGCTAAAAATACCAAATTCAATGTTATTTTATTAATTTTCGATAGTGTTACACAGCTTTTTTTTAATAGCGCGTTTTGAATTAACTTTCCAACTGTTGTTTCTGGTTAGGTGCCCTCCCTAACTAGAAACAACTGTTGGAATGTTAATTTCATACTTTCAAGGGATCGATCAGGCGTTTTAAAGTTTTTTTTACACACGTCGAAACGAAGTGAAAAAATGCCTTGTTTTGATGTCTTTTTCAAGTGTTTGGAAGCCTCGATTTTCAGTATATGAATTTAAGCAAAAATCTTAAAGTTAACGAAAATGTTCAAAGTTTCAAACTATCAGGCATGATTAGACCCGTTAGGAGCTTGCTAAAATACCAAATTCAATGTTATTTATTAATTTTCGATAGTGTTACACAGTTTTTTTTTGTTTTTTTAATAGCGCGTTTGGAAGTAAAAGAAAAAGCCCTTCAAACCCGATTTGGAAAATTTCCCCAAACTTTTCCAACGCACCAACTATCAGGTAAGGTCTTTTTCAAGTGTCTTTAAGCTTCGATTTTCAGTATATGAATTTAAGTAAAATTTTCAAAGTTGCAAACTATCAGGCATTATATTATACCCGTTGGAGTCTTACTAAAATTACCAAATTCAATGTTATTAATTCAATGTTTATTAATTTTCAATTTTTTTCATTAAAAATCACAAAATTCTTTGCTATTTTGCAAAAAAGAACTCACTAATTTAATGGTTTGCATTAAAAAATCATTAAATGTATTGCTTTTTTGCAAGAAATCTCACTAATTGAATCTTTTTCATAAAAATATCACTCAATCTATTGCTATTTGCAAAAAATCTCCATAATTTAATCTTTTGCATTTAATGCAAAAGATTAAATTATGGAGATTTTTTGCAAAAAAGCAATAAATTTAGGGATTTTTTAAATGAAAAAGATTAAATTAGGGTGCTTTTTTGCAATAAATCACTAAATTTATTGCTCTTTTTGCAAAAAAAATCCCTAATATAATCTTTTTCATTAAAAAAATAACTAAATTTATTGCTTTTTTGAAAAAAAATCTTCTTAATTTAATCTTATTTTTTAAAGAACCAAATTGCTTTTTTGCACAAAACTTCCCTCATTTAAACTTTTTCTTTAGATTAATCAATTGCAAAAATCTCCCTAACTTAATGTTTTGCATTAAAAAAGATCACTAAATATATTGCGTTTTTTGCCAAAAATCTCCCTAATGTAAACTTTTTCCTTAAAGAAGAAAAAGAACCTCTTGCAGAGTTACGGAACATTCTGAGAGGAAATCTATTCGCAGAGCAGAATGGCATAGAAGGCGGAGAAAAGAATGGACAAGGAAACGAGCCACATTCATGTCAAATCCTTTTGGCTTTCTAAGATCTCTCCTTGGAGGAAAGAGTTGTGGGAATTTAGAGTCTTCAGAGGAGGAGATTAGCAACTGTTATAGTTTATCTTTTTATATCCCAGTTTATAAAAAGGGTAACTGTGAGTACTTTAAGCGAGGATAAAACAAGTCAACACTCTTCTGATAACAGGATAAACACTGAATTTTATTTCAAGGATTTGGCGCCTGTCAGTGTATGTATGTGAGAGCATGTCCGGAAATTAATTCTTTATTTATGAGGTTATAACATTTCTCCCAACTTCAAGAGATTTGAGTCCCCCCCCCCATAATGAATGTTCATAATATGTAGTCTTTTAAAGGTCTTGATGTATCTTTTTTTCTTCTGGGTCTATTTGTTCTTTCTTCGTTTGTAGTTTCATTTTCGTCTGTTGTTGCTATTGCTGTTTCATTTTCATCTGTGCTTTGTTCATCTGATTTTTGTGGTGTGTCCTCAATTATTGTGGTTTCTCCTGGTGTTGGTGTGTAGTTAGTGCATATTTAATCGTAATCACTATCATTATATACATTATTCTTTGTTTCATGTATTTCCGTTTTCTCAGTGCTATTATCTGTGTCAGTCCCTAGTCTTTCATTCACTAGTTGGTTTGCAAGTTTAAAGTGACTAATATCCCGGGTTACCTCCCTTTCATCATATATTCGCCTAGCTCTGATTTGTGATCCTTTAGTTTCAGTTATAATATAGAATATTGGTTCATACTGTGTTGATCATTTATTTCTCTTTGGTTGTTTTACGAGTACATAGTCTCCAGGTAAAGTGACTAATATCCCGGGTTACCTCCCTTTCATTATATATTTGTCTTGCTCTAATTTGTGATCCTTTAGTTTCAGTTACAATATAGAATGTTGGTTCATATTGTGTTGACCATTTGTTTCTCTTTGGTTGTTTTACGAGTACATAGTCACCAGGTATGAATTTTCTTTCTTTAGTCCTTCGGTTTGCATTGAATTTATTTTTATATTTTTCATCATTATGTTCTATTATCTTGTTTGTCTCTTTCTTTTCTGTTTCAATTTTGTTAGGTTTGTTATAATCTAACTTTATCCTAATTTCTCTACCTTCCATAGCTTCATTAGGTTCTATACCTGTCGCTGGGTGTGGTGTAGCTCTGTATGCTGTTAGCATTTCTATTATGTTGATTCTTCTTTCTATCTTTTCTTTGTTTTGTAGGTTAGCGATTTGTTCTGCTTTATTTACCATTCTCATAAATGATTCTACTTCGCTATTTGCTTGAGGATGTAGTGAGGTTATCCTGTGATGATAAAATCCTTCTTCTTCAGCGAATTCTGAGAATCCGTTAATATTTTTCTAGGAGTCCCGTAGGTTGCGAATATCTCTTTTAGTTTGATTCTTGTCTGTTTGAAAGATGTGTTTTGTAACTCTTCCACTACTGGATATCTTGACCTCTGGTCTACCATAACAAGGTTGTAGTGTTCGTCTGGGTATGGCTCTCCAAAGTCTAGATTGACTAACTCCCAGCTTCTCTTGGGTATACTAGTCGGTTTTATTGGTTCTGGTCGTGGATCACTTGCTACTACTTTGCATTCGTAGCATTGGTCTATGACTCTCTCAATCATAGAGTTAATTTTATGAAACCAATATCTTCCTCATAATAGTTGTTTGGCTTTGTCCTATTTTTGCTATTTTCCTTTGAAGAGATTTTGGGATAATTATTTTATATCCCCTGTAGACTATTCCTTCTATTATGCTGATTTCTTCTTTTATATGTTTGTATGGTAACATTTCTATGTCCTTTTCGGCTTTGATCCAGTCGTTGTTGATAATGTATGATGTCAATTTTGTTAGTGTATCATCTTTCTTTGTCTCTGTCCTTATTCTATCTAACGTTTCAGCATCTTCTTTGTGTGAAATGTGGTTTATTATTTTTTCCGTGTTGTCTCCACAGTTTTCTGATATAGGGTGTCTTGATATGTAGTCTAATGGATCCAGTTCATTTCTTCCTGGTTCGTATTTAATTTCAAAGTCGAAGTCCGTTATTTCCATAATCCACTTTTCTATGCGTGGTGGGAGTATGTGTTGGGCTTTGTTAAACATTGGGATTAGAAGTGTGTGGGCTGTTATTATAACGAATTTGGGTGCTCCTATCAGATAATTTCTGAGTCTCGTTACTGCCCATTTAACAGCTAATGCATCCTTTTCTGTTTGGCTGTATCTCTTTTCTGTGTCCGATAGTGAAGTGTATCGGTTGCTGTCCTAGTGGTCCTTTCTGGAACAATGCAGCACTCAGTCCTTCATGGAAGCTCGCTTCTGTTCTTAGTGTAGTCTGCTTGTTTGGGTCGAAGTATGCCATTTTTCAGAACTGGTTATTGCAGATTTCAGTTTTTCAAACGCTTCTTTTTCTTCACGGTTCCATTTGAATTTTGTTTTATTCCTTGTTAAGTTCGTCAGTGGTGCACTAAGTGTTGCATAGTTCCTTATAAAGTTGTCTAGGTAGCCTGTCATTCCCAGAAAGCTTCTAACTTCTTCTTTGGATTTTGGCTCCTTGCAGTTTAGTACAGCTTCAATTTTCCTAGGGTCTGGTTTTAGCCCTTCTGGTGTAAACAAATGACCGAAGAACGTGATTTGTGTTTTACAAAATTCACTCTTCTCTCGGTTGAATTTGATTCCGTAGTCCTTGGCTCTTTGGAATACTTTCCTTAGGGTTTTATTGTGTTCCTACCTATCTTTTCCTCCGAGGAGTATGTCATCTCTTTGGTTCATGCATAAAGGTATGTCTCCAAATATTTGGAACATTACTTGGTCAAATATATCTTGTGATGATTTTGCCCCGAATATCAACCGTTTTTGTCTATAGTTTCCCCAAGGTGTACTGAATGTAACTAGTTTTCGAGTTTTCTCGTTTATTGAGAGTTGGTGGTACCCTGCATTTAGGTCCATTTTACTGAACATTTTGCATCCCCTTAGGTGATATGTAAAGTCTTCAATGATAGGTGCTTGGACATATCTACTTCTTTTGATGTATTTGTTTGGTATCCGCATGTCTATGCTAGCTCGTATCATGTTCGGTTCCAGTTTGTTGCGGTCTCTCATCGCATACCTCGGTTTAGGTTGCACAACTAATGGTGAACACTACGTGATGGCTTCTGGGTACTTATTTCGAAAATGCCATCCGCTTCTCCTTGTTTAATTCATTTTTTAGTGGAGTTTCTAAATGGTATGGTACGTGCCTGTGTTTTTGGGCTATAGGTTGTATTCCAGCTTCCATTTCGAATCCTACCTCGATGACTTTTCCTGTCTTAAGTTCTTTAATATTTCCCATTCCTTGGAATACATCTTCATATTCTTCAATTAATTGCTTTGGTTTGTTTGTTCCGTTTATACGTTTAATCCGCAGCTCATTAGTTTCTTTCAGGTTCCCATTCAGTTCTAATACCATCATACCTAGTGTGGTGTTACAGTATTTGAACCCTTAAGAGTTACTGCCCTTTATCCAGGCAGACTGTTTTGGCACAATAAAAATGGCTACGTAACCCTTCACACGTCGTTCGAGTGTACTCTATTTAATTCAGATATCTAGACATGGTGGCAGCGGTGAGATTTATACATTCACCAGAACCAAGGAGTACAACACCGAACAAGACTAACTGGGGAAAAGTTATGTCAACTTTTTGGAGAAAAAAAACTTTTCGTACGAACTAGAAGTTAAGTCTCATCGCCGAACGCAACCCGACATGAATTTCTAAAAATAAAACAAAAAAAACGAAAAGTGTTTGCAGTATATTAAAAAAATTGTTCTCTGGAACAAACAAGCAAGTGTTTTAATACATTTAATAACACTGTATTTCACATTTTTTGAATTTGTTATAAGAGTATTTTTGTCGAAATGAATGATTTAAGCAAGTCGTCAATGTGCTGGACAGCAGACAATTTAGTTGAAGAATTCAAATTCTTCAAGCAAAGATGCAGGATTTATTTCTCTGTAAAAGAACATTTCAGTAGACAAACAGGTCGACCATATTTTGTTATTTTCTGGGGCAGAAGGCCTAAGAAGGTTTAACTCATGGACTTTTACGGACAAAGCCGACGAAAATAATCCACAGATTATTTGGCAGAAATTCGAAGAACATTTAGACCCCCAAGTAAATTTTCATATATACCGTATGTCTTTTCGATAATACAAACAAAGAGACACTGAAAGCATTGACGACTTTTTAGCAAGGTGCAGGTTGCAGGCGAAAAGGTGTAGATTCCGAGGTGATACTGATATACGTTTATTAGAACAAATCTTCTACGGAACCAGGCACACGGGTTTTAAAAAGCAGCTATTAGAAAAAGGGGAAAATCTCTCACTGGAAGAAGCCCAAATTATAGACAGAGCTTACGAAGCTTCAATAGGCCACATGAATCAAATGGCGGAAATCCACAATGGACAAAGCCAAGAAATTGACTCTGTTAAATACAGCAGTTGTAAGCGGTGCGGTAGCATGCAGTCCCACCAGAAGGAAAAGTGTCCTGCATGGGGTTCATTTTGCTCAGCCTGTGGACGAAAAAAATCACTGGGCTAAAGTCTGTGACAACAGACAAGAGAATAAAGGAAGACACCCACAGACACAAATTAAACCAAAGGGACCCAAATATAAACCTGGGCACAAGGAGACCCCAGGACGTCAGCAGTACAGACACCATTATAAAAAAAAAAAAATAATGTGTACTCCGTAAATGCAAATCAAGATAACCAGGAGATATACAACCAGTTTGCACAAATGACATTTGATACTATCAAACGGTAAAAGAAAAAAGACACTAGGACTGGGGCCTTCGCTGACCTTACAATTAAGCTTCCCAATTTACCAGGCACCCACAAACTAAAAGCCAAATTTGACACATGAGCTGAAGGAAATACCCTCCCCTTACGTATTTCCGCAAGATGTTTTTTCCAAGCAAAGTCAGCAATTCTGGACAGCCACTCCCCAGAAAATGGACATGATACTGGAGAAATGTCCTGGTACACTAGGACTCATAGACGACGTCATAGTATATGGCAAAACCAAAAAGGAGCATAAAAAGAACTACAAGAAATGGTCAGAGCATCAAGATCAGCATCTTCTCCAGGTCCTGGAGTGTAGTCCCCTATATCGTATATAAGCGCTGTAACGGGATTCTCAAATGTCTGTGGAAATTATTGAGAGCAATCTGGAGGAGGGCAGAAATGCTAATCAATGGAGGCAAGCCAATGGGATCTGAATTCCTAAAGAAGAATGTTCAAAGGAGATCGAGCAATTCCAGAATACCTCTCTCTACTTAATACTGAAAGTAAGATCTTCTTCGGGATTTTGGCCAGGCGGTTTTCTTTTTACAGCGTTACTGACGGCTACATAGACACCTCAGTTCAGAAAGGAGACATAGCAGGAATGCCAGGATGCCTGAAACATACAGCTACTAAGAGAAGCCAGAAAGAATAAGGGTGATCTAACTGTTTTATGGTTGGACCTTGCAAACGCCTACGGTTCGATCCCACACAAAATCATCGACGTTAAAAAGACGCCATGTTCCAAGTATCATTAGTAACCTTGTTGCATTCACGTATATTACTACCATGCTTCAAATATACGCTTTCTTACCTTCCCCTTTCCTCTCTCAGACTCCCAGCAAAACTGGGTCAGCCAAGTGACCAGTTTCATCAGCACGCGAGCCCTTCGGAATTAGGTCAAACCAACGCGAAGATTTTCGCTGGTCACTTCCCCCTGCTAATGGTCCGAAATACGCAAATTCTTGCACAAACATGCGTTTTCGGGGCATTACGACTTGCACCAGGCTGTAGCAACCTCCACAAGAGGTTGTAAATAGTCATGGCCTTCTGCCTTGCGAAAGTCCGGTTCCAACCGTGCGTGTAGAATTAATTCTGCTTGCAAACGCATTTCCATCACAAACTGTTAGCGTCGAAAAATCACAGTTAAGAAATGGGTTTCAAGTCAACTTTAGCGACCCCACCCGGGCGTCGATCCCAGGGGACCATCCCCCCGGCAACACCTGCCCCCTCGATTTAAAGGGGCAGGGCTGGATTTATTGTCCAGTGCCTGAGGCGCCCCTCTTGAGGGCGAATGCCGAGTGAATAGACGCAATTTTTAACCCCGCCACCAATGAGTCTCGGCTTATAGGTGGTCCCACATTAATAGGGCCTAGTACAAGTGGGGTACGAGGATAATACCACCCGGGGTCGGGTGTACCAGATCCTGTCCGGACAACCCTACGCCAGGCATGCGCACTTGGAATCGCTGCAGCGGTCGTCACCTTGGTGGCTTGATCAAACCGACCCAAGTTGCCTCTGGCTGCTGAATAACAAGTCCAGTGTGGTGGCTTTCGAGCAAGATTCCATTATTAGCAAACACTTCGCTCTCTCTCTTCTCTCTTCGGCCACTTCTCGGCCTCGGCTTGGCATCGCATCCACATCTCGGCTCTCCAGTCTCCTGCCTCCAGCCAGCTAGCTGCGACTACTCCGTTCTTGCCCGCCGACGTTCCAGTCCTTCCAGACCCAGATCCAGCCCTCCAGCGCGACTCCACTCAGCCATCTCCTGAGCCAGCCTTTTCCTCTACAACGGTCCTTCTCAGGACCACAGACAACTGCTACTCATTCTCTTCTCCTCTGGTCTCTCTCTGGCCACCCTCGGCCCGGTTCGATCCTTCATCTCGGCCTTGCCCTGGTCTCTTGGTCTCGGTACCCGTCCGTAGCATCTCGGTCCCGCCACTGGCAAACCGCACACACGTCCCGGCCGACCGACGGCCAGACCGCCGACGTTTCCTGCAGTATCCCAACGTATCGGCAAACTGCATACGTTCCAGCTGACCGCGACCAGACCTGCCTCGGCTCAGTCCTGGTTTCAGGTTCTTGCACCTCACTACCGACGTTTCCTGCAGTATCCCAACATAACGGCAAACTGCACACGTTCCGGCCCATCGACGACTCTGGCTACAGCCGATCCAGCTTCGATCCAACCAGCTTCTCATTCGATTCCTCCTTCAGCGACCGGCTACTACCTTCGCCTACCAGCATTACTTCACTTTGGTTCATCGACACATCTTCAACCTCCGGAAGACACACCACGTTCAGCAATGATCAACATCGACCTTCGACCCGCAGTGCCCATTGCGCACATTCCCGATCGTCTCCACGACCGATCATCTGACGCAACCAACATCTTCCCGGCCTAAGATATCAACGACCTGACCAATATCCTTCAACTTTCAACATTTCATCTTCTGTACTTCGGTAAATAAAGATTTCTGTTTCTTGTTAACCAAATCTCCTCGTTTGTCCTCCTTTACCCAGTTTGTGTCTTTCAATCCTTTTAAACAAAAGTCCGCGGAGTCGATGCACTTATCGGCTACCGTGACAACCTAATCAAGGATTATTACAACAATTTCCAGATTAGAGTTACTTCAAGGCAGACCACATCAGCATGGCAAAAGCTAGAAAGAGGTATAATAACCGGATGCTCATTATCTTCAGCACTATTTGTATTGGCTTGTCAAAGCTGCAAAGAGGGAGTGTCGTGGACCTCAATCTGAGTCAGGGATCAGGCAACCACCTATAAGAACATATATGGATGACATTACTGTTACCACGAAAGCACTAACAGGGGGAAGGTGGCTCTTACGTGGTCTGGAAAGAAACATGGTATCGGCAAGAATTCAAACCCGCCAAATCTAGATCACTCGTAATAAAAAAGGGCAAGGTCGTTAACAGGCAGATTTTGAGTCGCCGGATCAATTATCCCCACGCTTACAGAAAAACTAATCAAAAGTTTGGGCAAAATATTTAACAGAAGTTTGAAAGACACCGATTGATGACCTAAACTCATCGCTAGAGAGGATAGATAAATCGGGACTGCCAGGACACTTTAAGGCATGGATATACCAGCACTCCTTACTTCCCAGAGTACTATGGCCACTTCTCATCTATGAATTCCCAATTTCCATGGTAGAATATTTAGAAAGGAAAATCACTGCGCGTTTGAGGAGATGGCTAGGATTACCGAAAAGCCTAACAAGTACTTCACTGTATGGAAACACAAACGCGCTAAAACTTCCGTTGAGCAGCATAAAAGAGGAGTTCATAGTAGGCCGGATTAGAGAAATGTTCCTATACAACGATTCAGCAGACCCAAAAGTTCGAGGAGCTAAGATAGTGACCCGTACGGGTAGTAAGTGGGGTGCTGGTAAAGAACTGGCGGCTGAGGAAAGACTTCGGCATAAAACCCTAGTAGGAGTCATTGCAAAGGAGAGAACAGGATTGGGTTATATCCCCAGCACGCATTTGAACAAAGCCCAAGGAAAACAAAGGCGACTATTACTTCAAAACGAAGTGCGTGCAGGCGCCGAGGAAGGCCGGTGTTGCAAGGCGGTCAGTTTGGGTCAAAATGGGAAGGAATTGAGCAGAGAAGGATTTAGTGGTCACTGCTGGTGGGCTGATTATAACAAAGTTAAATTTCTTATTAAAGCTGTCTACGACGTTCTCCCTTGTGCTTCACACATGTGGTATAAGACTTATACCCCATGTATACCCAAAATTGACGTAAAATCCGTTTTTGACAAAAATGAATTTAGCCTAGAGAAAATAATTTACCAAAAATCAGGGAATCATTGGATTTTAATGAAATTTTCAGTGTTTATGTATCAATGAATGAACTTTATAATGCATTATTTATTTTATTTCAAAACTTTCTGATTTTTTTCAGGTCACTTAATTTTTAACCCCCCTCCTTATTTGGGGGGGGGGGCATAACATTTTGACGAGTTGGTCAGTTTTCTGTACTAATTACAGTATAAAGAGATAAAAGACCGAAGTTATGAATAGAAACAAAAATTTACTGGGGCTTTTCTATGAGAAAATAAGTACCGAAAATCGGAAAAATAAAATGTAAAAAAAAATATAAAACATTTTTTTTGGAGATTTCTTTTTTACTCATTTCGATAATTATTTAATTGTTATAAAAGAAAAAATTATACATCGATATTTTTCTGCTTAAAGGGGGTGTGTGTCTAAATATTCAGTAGAGTTTTACTTCGAAACTTGTTACTTCATGCACCTAAAATAAGGTTTGCATTAAATAGATATTTATTTCTAGAATCTAAAAATATAACATTTTAAACTTAACATCGGAATATTTTTTATTTTAAATGTATTTTATATAATAATTTTTCATAGCAAAAATATTCAGTTAAAGTTTTGAAATAAAATAACTGATACATTATAACATTCATTAATTGATAAATCAATACTCAAAATTTCATTAAAATCGGATAATTCCGTGATTTTTGGTAAATTTAAAAAAAATCGTTAATGTTACATGAGTTTTGTAAACACGCCATACTTCAAGAGTTTTAATGGCCGAACGCGATCGAAATTGAGTCCAAAAACTCGTTTTAAATGTATAAAAATGAATTAAATGTGTAATATTATTTTGCTTTTTTATTGATGGTCATTGTAGGCTTGTGCAAAACGCGGGCTTTCGAAATGCCCGCATAATTGTTAAAAATATTTTAAAACGTCAATAAAAAATGGAAAATTAACTTTTTAATGTTTTCTTTTACGTTTAATAAACAAGAACAATTCCAAAAAAACAAATATCTCTTACATAAAACCTAAATTTTTGCATTTTAAAGTAAATTCCCGTAAATTCTTAATCTTTGTTGACATAGTTATCGCATCTTGATGTGTGCACTATTTCTTTGTATGGAGGATCGTTTAGAAAAATTTAGGAAAAAAAAAAAAAAAGAAAATAAAAGATAATTTGTAATTCAAACATTGTTGTCAAAATTTAAAAAAATAAAAACCGAAATATGTTATGTCATTATTTTTAGTTAGACATTTTTTATACAATATTTTCTTTGATTAATAAATACGATTTTGATATCCGCTAAACAAAAGTATTTATTTAAAAAAAAGCTCACTAGTTTAATCTTTTGCATTCAAAAATCACTAAATTTATTGATTTTTTGCAAAAAAGCTCCCTAATTTAATCTTTTGCATTAAAAAATCACTAAATCTATTACTTTCTTGAAAAAAATCTAACTAATTAAACCCTTTTCATAAAAAATCACTAAATTTATTGCCTTTTTACGAAAATTCTCTGTAATTTAATCTTTTGCATTAAAAAATCACAAAATTTATTGATTTTTACAAATATTCTCTTTAATTTAATATATACATTGAATTTATTGCTTTCTTGAAAAATTCTCCTTAATTTAATATTTGCATTAAAAAACTACTAGATTTACTGCTTTTTAGCAAAAAAGATCCCTAATTTTGTATTTGCATTAAAAATTTTTTTTTTTTTCAAAAAAGCTCCTTAACTTAATCGTTTGCATTAAAAAATCCCTAAATTTATTGCTTTTTTGCCAAAATTCTCTTTAATTTAATCTAAAAATTTATTGCTTTTTTGCAAACAAGCTAGCTAATTTTATCTTTTGCATTAAAAAATCCTTTATTGATGTTTTGAAAAAATTCTCCCTAATTTAATCCTCTGCATTAAAAATCACTAAATCTTTTGATTTTTGGCCAAAATTCTCCTTAATTTAAAAAATCACTCAAGTGATTTCTTTTTTTGAAGATTCTCTTTAATTTAATCTTTTGGATTTAAAAATTACCAAATTTATTGCATTTTTGCAAAAAAGCTCTCTAATTGAATCTTTTACATCAAAAATAAATAAATCTAATTCTTTTTTTTTTTTTAATCTCTCTAATTTTATCTTTTGCATAAAAAAATCACTAAATTTATTGCTTTTTTGAAATATTCTCCTCAATTTAATCTTTTGCATTAGAAAATCAGTAAATTTATTGCTTTTTTGAAAAAAAGGCTCCCTAATCTAATCTTTTGCATTAAAAAATCAATAAATCTATTGCTTTTTGCAAAAAAGCTCCTTAATTTAATCGTTTGCATTAAAAATCACTAAATCTATTGCTTTTTATCAAAAAATCTGCCTAATTTGAACTTTTTCATTAAAAAATTACTAAATCTTTTGCTTTTTGGCAAAAATTCTCCTTAATATAATCTTTTGCATTAAAAAATCACTACATTAATTGCTTTTATGCAAAAAAGCTCCCTAATTTTATCTTTTGAATTAGAAAATCACTAAATTAATTGCTTTTTTTACAAAAAAGCACCTTCATTTAAACTTTGGCATTAAAAAATCACTAAATTTATTGCTTTTTTGCAAAAAAGTTCTCCAATTTAATCTTTTGCATTAAAAAATCACTAAAGTTATGGCTTTTTTTGAAGATTCTTTTTAATTTAATCTTTTGGATTTAAAAATCACTAAATTTATTGCTTTTTTGAAAAACAGCTCCCTAATTGAATCTTTTGCATCAAAAATAAATAAATCTAATTCATTTTAAAAACAATCTCTCTAATTTAATCTTTTGCATTAAAAAATCACTAAATTTCTTGCTTTTTTGCAAAAGGGGTCCCTAATTTAATCTTTTGAATTAAAAAATCATTAAATCTATTGTATTTTGCAAAAAAGCTCCTTAATTTTATCTTTTGCATTAGAAAATCACTAAATTTATGCTTTTTTGCAAAAAAACTCACTAATTTAATCTTTTGCATTAAAAAAGCAGTAAATTTATTGCTTTTTATCAAAAAATCTGCCTAATTTTATCTTTTTCATTAAATAATCACTAAATTTATTGCTTTTCTTTAAAAAAGCTCCCTAATTTAATCTTTTGAATTCAAAAATAAATAGATCTAATTCTTTTTTAAAAAAACTCTCTAATTTTATCTTTTGCATTAAAAAATCACTATATTTATTGCTTTTTTAAAATATTCTCCTCAATTTAATCTTTTGCATTAGAAAATCACTAAATTTATTGCTTTTTTGCAAAAATGTTCCCTAATTTAATCTTTTGCATTAAAAAATCAATAAAGTTATTGCTTTTTATCAAAAAGTTTGCCTAATTTGAACTTTTTCATTAAAAATATCTAAATTTATTGCCTTTTTGCAAAAAAGCTCACTAATTTAATCTTTTGAATTAAAAAATAACTAAATTAATTGCTTTTTTTCCAAAATAGCTCACTAATTTAATCTTTTGCATTAAAAAATCACTAAAGTTATGGCTTTTTTTGAAGATTCTCTTTAATTTAATCTTTTGCATTTAAAAATCACTAAATCATTTTTATTTAAAAAAATTTTTTTTTATTCTCATGAGTATCAATTAAAAAAAAAGCAACAAAGCAAAATGATATTACATATGTTGAAAAGTATGATGATTATACTTTTCAAATTAAACAAAAACTTCACTAAATAATCAGTTTAATTTTAATTTGTTTTTAAAATGAAAATGAGCACACAAATTGGTTGTACCTATCAAATATGTACTGTGATGTGTTTTTTGCTTTTTATCGACAAATTTAAGTAGATATTATACAATTGTATAATATCTACTTACCCCCCCCCCGATTTTTAACAGCACATAAATTTAGATAGTTTACAACCCACCCCATTTAATTTAAAAAAAAAAAATTTTTTAGGAATTTGTACAAATTTTAATTGAATTTATACAAAACACAATTCCCAACACCACCCACCATTGAGGTGTAAAATCCTTCAGTCTTTTTCAATATTTTTATTTTAAAAATAATCTACTTAAAAAAAACATTTGATTTAGCCTTTTTAATGATTGGTTCCCATATTGTATTCATCACTGTATTTGGTCTACTCAATAGGTCACTACAGCCCAACATATGAGCTGCTTCTTTAAGACGTCTTGTATTCCATGTCCTTCCCTATCTATCATTTCAACTTGAAAATATAACTTTAATATATAGGGATGTTCGAGGGTTGCAAAGGGAGATAATTTTTTTTTAATTTCTTAATTTTAAAACAATTGCCAAAAATCAGGGAATTGTCCAATTTTAATGAAATTTTCACCAAATTAGTTTCCAATGACTTAATTTTATAACGATTTAACTTATTTTATTGAAGAAACCTGAAATTTTTTTTAATTGATTCAGAATGTGTGGAGTGGGGGGGGGGGGTTACCATTTGAAGAAAAAAAATCCCGTTCCTTAATTTTCACATTTCTTGAAAGAAATCCTGAAGAATATATAGAAAAATATAAATTCAATACTCTAAAAAAGTGATTTTAAAATTTAAAAGTTATTTTCTTAAAACTCAAAAAATGAATAATATAGCGTGTTTTTTTGTCATTTTTTTTCGTAGTTTTAAAAAAGATTGTTTTTTCAAATTGATGCAAAAAAATTTATTTTATCTAAGTTAAATTGAGTTTTTACTATCTTAAAAAATTCAAGGTGAATTTTATCTTTGAAAAAATCTAAGTTAAAAAATATGCGATGATATGTTACATATTTTCCGAGATTTAAAAAAACATTTTTTAAATCGTCAATTTCAACTATGGATGACAAAACGGGCCGAATTCTCTCCCAGTTTGAATAAATATGTCAATCGCAACAGAGAAAAGTTTTTTTAGCTACACTTCCAAGAAAAAATATTTTTAAAGATATTGGAAAGAAAATCCAATATTTATGTTTTACTTCGAAATACCCGGATTTGAAAACATACGAGATAGTAAAAGAATTTCAATGTTTGTCCACCATAGGTGTATACTCAGCAGCAAGCGACAAATAATGAGTTATCGCCTCTTGGGATACGCATTTATCTCTCTTACACCCCAAAAATTGAACATGGCTATTAATGTACAATAGTATATAAAATATAATACAGATATAAAAAAATGAGGGGTGGTCATTGTAAGATATCTACATATATTTGGCAATAAAAAACGAGAAACATAGCACGGTAAATATCTGAAATTTGAGTTTATTGAAATTTGTACTAATTCAATGAAAAGATAAACAAAAAAATATTTATCTAAAATATTGGGTGAGGGTGTAAAATTGATCATGTTGATCATGGCTAAGCAAAAACAGGAGGCCAGACAATTGTATGGTACAGGGTGTCCATAAAGTCAGAGTGTGCTTAAAATAATTTATAACTTTAAAGTGCATATATATTTTGTGGACACTCGGTGTAGTTAATTGATAGATGTAGGCATCATCTATAATAAACCCAAGATAATTAATTAACCCTACATCATAAAAAAGTAACATTAAAACTGTCTAAATGTGTCGACATTAGAATAATATCAATCAAATTATGAAATTGCCGTGAACAATTTCTGTCCTGGAAAATTTTAAAATTGTCCTGGAAATGTCCTGGAAAAGTCCTGGAAAAGTCCTGGAAAATGATTTTCTAAAATGAGTGGGAACCCTGTTAGTATTTTGTTACTGGAGAGTCAACACTATTTGAATAAATCCATCCCAATACCCTCACATCATCATCCCCTCATTTTTTACCTTGACCATATCAAGGACACCCACTCCCTTCTTAGGGGAACTGATCGGCTTGCGTTCGGTCTTCCGGAAGACAGTCGGCGGTCCCAGTACCAACAGATGAGGGAAAAGGGGTTACCAAAAATGTCCTCAGTTTTATTTTGATTTTCGTTGGCCTTGTGCTAGGTGTAATTAAATTTTGTACCGACTTTACATGAATAAACATATTTGATGGGGTCAGATGCAGGGATGCAAGAATGCAGCCAATCCACAAAAAATACACCGTCTGGGAAGTCTGGATGACCGTACTTTTTAGGATCACGTTCTCTGTTCTTTAGCTCTGACCACTGTAAGTCAAGCCAGAAGGATTTTCTTTGTGCACTACCAATAGTTGGTCCCTGTTAAGGGAGAAACAGTTGGTCTCTGTTTAGAGGAAAAATAAGTTGACTCCTGTTAAGGAGAACCTGACGATGGACGCACCAGACTGCGGGTCTGACGGGTCCGATGATCTGACGGCCCTAGTGATCATTGAAGAAGACGGCCAGGAGTCAGGAGCCATTCAACCGAATGGGCCCATCCAACCGGATGTCACCAAGGGGAGCACGGAGAGAGAGCCCGGTCCAGGAGGGACACTCTCCCAAGAGCTGACAAGTAGTCACCCTGTGTCAGCGGCCGATGCGGTGGATGGGGTTACGTCCAGCCCAGCAGGGGCAAACCCCGTTCTACCAGTGGAAGGAGTTACGTCCGGCCCACGAGGGGCCAACCCCATTCTACCAGCGGAAGGGGCTACATCCGGCACAGCAGGGGCCAACCCCAACCACAAAAAGAAGGGGTCTCAGCCACAGTTAGCTGAAACCAATCCCGACCGTTTCCACAATACGGTCGACGTGGACGGGGACAAGTCCGGTCCAGCAGGGGCCAAACCCGTTCAACCAATGGAAGGGGTCACGCCCTGCCCAGAAAAGGCCAAACCCGTGAAAAGGGTTACGTCCGGCCAACCAGGAGCGAAG
Organism: Doryteuthis pealeii; assembly: GCA_023376005.1. NCBI lineage: Eukaryota > Metazoa > Mollusca > Cephalopoda > Myopsida > Loliginidae > Doryteuthis > Doryteuthis pealeii. Next base: position 63,793,508 of record CM042166.1, read on the forward strand.
GGACCTGTTACCAAACCCTCCCGGGCAGAACCTTCAACATCGAAACCAAAGAAGGGCGAGGAGGGGCCATTTTCATTCCCATTCTCGTTGAATGAGGATGACTGGCCCGATTCTTCATCACCCAAGGAGTGCCCTTCTGGAACTAGAGGCTCTTCTACACGCCCAAACACAGCAGCAGCAACATGGAGACCACCAATGACCAAACAGACTCCGGGACCACAAGAAAAGACAATGGACTTCACAAAGTTCACTCAAGGGAATGTACGGCTCCTAATCCCGGAGATCTGCCAGAACATTAATCTCAGGATGCTCTCTCTTGTAACAACAAATGCCTCAATCAAAAGGTTGATAGGCATAAAGAGAGAGGAATTGATAGACATACTAATTGCTACCAAAACTCCGGCAAAGTATGTCTATCAAAATAGTTTTGCGACCTGGGAGCTGCTTGTGAGACGACCTGTTCCGTACTCTGCTCCTTCGATGTACCTGTCTAGATCCCAACGTTGTGAATTATGTACTGGCCGGATTTAAAGCACGAGTCGGAAAACAGGCTCACAAGGATTAAGAACAAAACAACAACAACAACAAGTGTAAACAAGACACATGGAAGAAGGGTGTGTTGATACTCGCTGGCTGCTACTGTCTACCCCTACCGGCGATCTTGACACTTCAACGGCGAACTTAACCCTTCGATCCCCGGGTTCTAACTCACTTAGGGCTCGAGTTTAGTTGTATTTATGTCAAATTCCCCTACCCAAACCATCTTCTCCGGACCACACAAATGGCCAGAACTTAAATAAATCGCAGACTTCGAGTCGCCATTAACCCTTAAAATTAAAGTACTAAAATATTTTTCCAGACAATCCGTCTTCGATATGTTGATCATTAATTTTTTCAAAAGAGAATTTCTCCTAAAAAAAATCCTTTTTGCTTTTAATACCTGGGTGCCTAAGATATTATCACCAAGTGGTCCCATTTCATGGTGGCATACAGGTCTCTTTAAACTTTACAACCTAATCTTTGGATTCGTAAAAAGGTCAGCCACCCACCCCTTTTACTTATGCCGGATCTTAACCTACTCTCTTTCTTATTTATTTATTTATTCTGACCATGTTCGTCTTCAACCATAGTATCACATGCTGCTGTCAACCAAAAAAGAGGCAGAGAGGCGAGAATGGAAAGACATCGTCTTCAAGAACTACCGACTGCAACCGGAGTATCTGGGATGCCGACAGACAAAAGTGACTGTCTACGGAGTCCCGCCTAACCTCCCGCAGACGCATTTGGTGGCATTTTTTTAGCACATTCGGAGACCTGGAATCCATGAATCCCCTATATGGAAAATCGGGGATCCAGGTCGCCGATTATGTGTTCAAGTTAAACTTAAAGAAGGAGAGAATCCCGTTCATATACAATCCACTTCATGGATAACAAAATCTCGGTTGTGGTCGAGGGACGGAAGCCTCACTGCCGAACATGCGGGAAGCAGGGCCATATAGCCAGGAACTGCCCGGAGAGGAAAGCCCCTATCACCACAGGAGGGTGGTGGTCCGTGGTTGTGAAGAGAGGGACAAAAAGCTCTCATGCTACGGCCCCTTCTGACTCTCCTGTCGTCCAAATGGAGGAGACAGGACTAGGTCAAAAAGAGGGGTCAAGATCTACAAGATCTCCACAAAAAGAGAAAATGGATGTCAGGGAATCTTCATCCTCTCAAAAAAGAAGGGAGGAATACACAGAAAACCAAGACTCCAAAAAGAAAAGAATCGAGGAATCCCAGCCCACTACCCAACAAAAACAAAAAGTGTTGCAAACACACCTAAAAATTAAAAAAAAAACACACACACAAATCCCGAAACCCAATCCCAATCCCCTGAAAAAAGTACACATTCACCACCTTCCTCTCCCAACAAAGTAGAAATGGAGGAGATTATTAAAAAAAGACATTTTTAACCTGACATCCCCTCCAGCTTCTTCAGCTTCATCGTCACCGAAAACACATAGACTCACCTCCAGGGGACGTAAACTCTTTGCCCTCTCCAGAAGACGACAAAAGAAGGATCTTTTGTTTCTGGAGGGGGAGAATGTATGCGAGATTTGGCATGCGCCAGCCAACAAGGACTTGACGCATGTTCAAAGAACTGCGCTGCGCCCCCTGGAGGAGCTTGAAATTGTTGATGGAAAAAGAATCGACAGACCGAGAAATTTTAGGGGTGCACCTTTATTCGGGAGGCGGTGGGCCGTGCCACTGGTATGTGGTCCATGGTGAAAGCGGCCGAGGTGGCCTTCCCGGATATGAAGATGGCGGACCGGGAGCACCCCTCACTTGAACACATGAAAACTTTTTGTCAGGGGAGGGCTCCCATTTATGCCCACCCTTTTTTATATAGGGCTTTAAAGGTTTTATATCACAGGGACGTCGGCGGCATCACCCGTACAAACCGAGTCTCCGTTGAACTCGGCAAAGGTAGTATGGGTCTCGTAGTCGGCGAACTGAAATCGACCGACTCCCGGTGAATAAAGCTAGATGACTCTTCTTCTAGCCAGTTTGAACGCGAGGGGCATGAAGGACGCATCACGCGCTAATTTCGCGGTTGCTGAATTCATTAACCTCGGAGTCGATGTTGCCGCGGAGACACACTTCGAATCGCACTTGGACGACTATGTGCCGAAGAACTTCTTTGAGGTTTATTCGACATATGGTGGCCCGAGAAGCAGGGGTGTGTCACTGCTAGTGAAAGGCAGCCTGGGTGCGGTGACTGATATTGTTTATGCTGGTGCAGATGGAAGATTGATCGTGGCCGACGTTGCAGCGAGAAGCTACAAGTTCCGGGTGGTCGCAGTTTATGCGCCCAATATCGTTGCGGAGAGGGTATCCCTTTTTTCGACAATTGGGACCGTATATGACGTGTCCGGAACGGCTAGTGATAATGGGTGATTGGAACGCGATCCTTGATCCAAAGATAGACCGGGGGAGGGGAGCTAGTAGGTCGGTGGGGTGTGATAGCAGCCTGATCAACCTAATGGCCGACTTCGATCTGGTCGAAAGGTTTCGCCTGGATCACCCCAGGGTGGAGATGTGGACATGTGCTCGTAGCTCGTCCCCTGCCTCTGATAGATCCTATCTTGACAGGATTTAGTTAGGAGAGCCGACATTGATTTTGTTAGGTACTCTGTGTTCCACGATTATATGAAGAGTGACCATAAATTGCTTACTGCCATTCTTCAGTTAGGCGATAGGCCTAGGCTGACCGCCCACCGGAAGTTCAATACCTCCTTACTGGAGATACGGGACTTCCGGGAGCGGTTGGCATTATAATCTAACTAACTCTAACTCTATCCCCTTCTCACACTTGCCTTCAGCCAATCAGTAATCAGCGTCTAGGTCAGAGAAAGATGAACTGCTGTCAATAAGTTTTACAACGGTTAATGGTAACTTTCCATTTACCATACTGTTGGAATATTTTTCATATAGTTATTTACTAAGCTTTGCTTTGATGTGGCACAACGCGGGATGTAAGGGGCACCCAGTGAGGCTCGAACTCACTAGTCGTGATTTGCCAGTCTACCTTGCTAACCATTACACTACATATAAGGTGTGCTCCAGTTCCCCACCTGGATTTATAGACTAGTCTAAGTCACGTGGTTTATTACTCCGGCCAATCACCAACCACAGTGCGTGGCCGATACACTACTTAACCCCCCACCCACATTGGCCATAATTCTAATTGCACTCATTGAGGAGGGACACAGGATTACCAATACTCAGGAATCATTACCAAGGATCCAATTCAATTGAACAAGCGCTCTGGCTTAAAGCCAACAGGAATCTTTACCAAGGGATTACCAAAGAAGGCCCAAATTATGTCCCATAAAACTTAACACATACCGTTATTTAATTTTTAGTACACTTACAATCATAATTAGTAGGCAACCCACGAATTATGTAGCACTCAACCGAGATTTAAAAAAAATTTAACCTTCTCCCAGCAGTTTTTGATTGCAGTTATTTAAAATGGAGATCGGAGGCTAGAATCCAGAAAACAATTTTCACGATTAAAAATAATTGATAAATCTAAGCAACGATAACATGGACTATGCGAATCATGTTCAAACTCAATGTGTTTTAGATATTTGTGGACCTTATGTCATATCTTATTATAATGGAGATTCGGTGATTCTACGACTGTAACCGAAACTACGCCACTGCTTACGTCACAGGAGTTGCGTAAGTTTATCAGTATTTAATTTATAGTCAAATTAATTAATACATAGAATAATATCTTATTTATTAAGGGTGTCTCTATGTTTCAAAACCGCACATTTAATTAGTGCATTATTTACCACGTATCCCACTGATACGGGTCTGAGAAAAGGTTCACTTAATGTGGGGCCACCCACGAACCGAAAATCATGGGATGGCAGGTACAAAAAATGCGTGGATCCCCTCGGAATTTCCCCTCAAGTGGGTGCCTCTGGTACTGGTACTGGGCAATAAACCCAGCCCTGCCCCTTTAGATAAAGGGGGCGGGTGTTACCTGGGGGATGGCTCCCTAGGACAATGCCGTTAGTTTAACACTATTAGTCCAGTGGTCGAAGCCACCGGACCCCGAACCCGAAGGGCGGGTTATTTAAAATCCTGAAGTGTGTCTTATAAATCTCTGGAAAATAAAGCTTTACATAATATATGGATTGATTAATTTGTATACTGTTTTTAACAAAACCGGGTTTGATAAATAATTACTTGGTGTTATTGATCTCTAATATTATTGTTTTATTCTCCAACGTATTGAAATAATCCAATGAATGATTTTATATAGAAACAATTAAAATATAATTAAAATAAGTGTAATCTTTTTATATGCGTTTTTATTCAATTTCATTAGTCTTTCTGATTTAATATATTTTATAGCTTTACGCCCAAACGATGCATATTCTTGCTAGTCAAAATAATAATAGTAAATTATTGATTTTTGAATAGTGTTTCTTTTATATTTCTTTCACGTTGAATGACAACTTTAGGTCATTATTTTAAGCACAGTAAAAAAGAAAAGAAAAAGTAAAAAGCAAAGTGAGAGAAAATACAAGGGAAACAACCGTATTTATTTAAAAAGAGTTACGTCCCATACATTACGTTTAGAGACTAGGAATTTGACTAAAGAAAGTACCTTGGTACCACCAATTTTCCCTGTGAAATTTACCCCTTATATTTAACACAAGGAAACTTGCATAAATGTTAATGTTATCTTAACATTTTTTCATCCATTCGAAAGAAGAAACATTAAACAAACTCCTGATGATTAAAAAAAAAAAAATTTCAGCTTACGGAAATAATGAAAATTATGAACGAAAAACAAGGTTTACATTTTTGCATCGTTAAATGAATTGAAATTTAACGTAGCCAAAAACAAGTTATGACTAGATGCCTTTTAAAAGATTCTATGAAAAATCAATTAATGGTCCGATTTTCACAAAAATTTCCAGAATTACTTACCTTTAAATAAAAATCTGTTTAAAATAGTTTTTTCTTATATCTGTTTTTTTTTTTTATGAGGTCTATTTTATTTCATGAAATATGAAAAAATGAACCGACAAAAAAAACGATTTTTGCGTTTTTTCTATAAAGATAAGAGTCTGAATAATTATATAAAAAATAAGTCTCAATGCGAGAGTTTTTTTTTTTTTGTAAAAGAACCATAAATACAGAATTCTGCTAAAAATATCAATAAAGAAACTGACCGTATTGTAAATAAACGGACTGTTTTACTTATTTTTCTCGATAACGATGATTAATTTTTCCCCAATTGGATAATGTGATCTTTTAATTGACTGTTTTTCTTTGTAACAACTCTTTATGTTCGTTATTTCTTTTTTTTGCGAGATTCAAAAATAAAAAAGTTAAAAGATATTTACGTTTCTTCTTTCAATATGGCCCAAACTGATCACGTGACCTAGAAAGTACCATGTCATCTGAGGCTGGGGACACAAGAGAACGTACACCCAGGCTGTACTTATTGTTCTGATGCGTCAGAGAAGACCCCTTATGTCTGAGGCATCCCAGAGATCAAGCTGTGATGCTATTTCTGTCTCTACCCGCCCGTACGCATGAACACCCCCACATTATATTCGACCTTGGGTCACATTTCACCCAGATAGGGAAGTGGCGAAATACGTGAAGAAATGCTTACCTTAATTACTATTCACAAAGGGGCTGGTTTAGCCCAATCGGTAGAGTGTTCGGCTGGCAACCTCAAGGTTCCTTGTTCGGTACCGGCCCTCATCAACTCAGCGTAGCACAGGGATCTGTGCAGTAAAGTGAGGAGCTGATGGTAGGTGTAGCGCTCTACCTCTGATGTTAAAATAATCTCCTTGATCTAGCTAGTGAAATGGGGATAGACTCCCTTCCTGATTGGCTAATACCGACTAAAAAAAAAGATTATTATAAATAATAATAGGGTTGTTCCTAAATCTTCCGCCCGTTATCATCCTGCAACATCCTCTGGTTAAAAACGAGCCCGTCCAAATTATCCAAGATGAAATGCAAAAATGTGAATACAGATTATCTGGTTTCGCTTAATCGCATATTTCTTATTTGTCCCATTCTGTTTCACCCAATTTTAAAAATGAAATATTCCAAATGGTCTTGCGTCGCTTATATGTCCGACGTAAAATTAAATAAACAAACAAGTTACATGTTTCTTGTATTTGTAATATTGAAATTGCGAATTACGGAAGATATTTTGGTAATTTTGATCTCATGTCGTCCAGGTCTCCTGCCCTAATTTACGCTATGAGCAAGCCAGCGTCAGGCGAATTTCCGGCCTAATTTAGATATTTTCTGAGTCGTGTTTTTGACACTTTTTTGTCAGCAATTTAATGTAGATGTTTTAAATGTCTTCCCACCGATTTTTATCGAGCAAAATCTTTCACTGCCTGAAGATTTGGTCTGTTTAAACAAGCATGAAAACAATATGGCTGCAGATTAGTTTCCATGGAATTAAATATATATAAAAATAATATATATATTTATTATTAATATTGCTCTAACACAGATATTGAGCACTCTGTTAATAATATAGTATATATTGGCTTAGTACTATCTCATCAAGTAAGATAGTGTTAACTATACACTGTGGTTATATATATATATATATATATATATATATATATATATATATATATATATATATAAGTAATTAAAGTAAAGTCGTCGGGGCGGCCTAAAGTCAGTATTAGCCAATCAGCGAGGGAGTATATCCCCTTTTCACTAGCGCTACACTAAGGAGATTGTTTTTTGGCATCTAAGGTAGAGCGCCACACCTACCATCAGCTCCTTACTTTACCGCACAGATCCCTGTGCTACTCATACGCTGAGTTGGCGAGGACCGGAATCGAACTAGGAACCATGTGATTTCTAGCCGAACGCTCTACCGACTGAGCTAAACCGATATATATATATATATATATATATATATATATATATATATATATAATATAAAGGAGAGATTTTGGTATGTACGTGTCGACGCATAACTCCAAAACGGGAGGTCACTCAGATTTCGAATCTTGCTAGCACATTGATATCGTTCTAACTAAGAAACACTCCAAATTTGGTTATTGATTTTTACTGATTAAGGGATATAATTAATTAATTAAACCAAAATCAAACGATTTTTCGAGATCTATAAAATAGCTGCTATTTCTACTGCGGTAGAAAAATGAAAGCATTTTTATCAATATTTTTACGAATACTTTCGTATTTCTTAGAATAAAATACATCAGCGAATCAAATTTGAATTAATATGCGAATTAGCAATTACAAAAACTGAATGTAAAATAGTCTTACACACGAAAAAGATTTGAAAAAAATCCTTCAATCGATTAAAAAAAGGGGATTCTTAGAATAATATGATTAATTATATATCCAGTGAAACTCAAAACGTTTTTGAAAGAAGAATAACGGCCCATCTTTTTTCTCGTCTATTTACGGTTCAATTTTCTTTAAGATATTCATATAGTTCGAAAGGGAATGAAATAATCTCTCTAAATATGTAAGTTGATTGAGTTTTTATCAATTATTTTTTGGAATTATTTTTTACAGCGTGTTAAAAAAAAATTATATTTTGCTTCAGTCAGCCTAGAATTCGTAGTATAGTTTTTTCATAATAAAATTTTAACATAAAATCAAATCTTATTTATCGCATATTTCTGCTTCTATCTTAAAAATATCTATTTCGTTAGAAAAAAATCTTTCTAAATATGTAAATAGTATGTCTTTTCATACATTGATTTTTTTTTTACAGCGAATTAATTAATAAATCAAACGAAAACATTTAGCGACAAATCGACTTTGTTTTATAAATTCCCGTCGGTCGTTCGTCAATTGTAAACAAAACCTTTTTTTATTTTTCATAATCACGTTAATTTATTTATTTTAATATTAGAAATACAAATAAAATCATTATACTAATGTAGAATAGTACGCAAGAGATTACCTAATACATTTCACGGAAATACCAGAAAACTCAAATTGTTATCAAATTTATTCGATCGGCTATGTTTTGAATTAATAATGCTATTTTTTTTTAAAGATTATTTATCGTTTTACATAATTTGATTTCTTTATTTAATTTTTTTTTCTTTTGCAAATATTAATTTGAAGTTTAGCAAATCGTGTCATTTATATTTTATTTAAAAAATATAGTTAATCATTGAATTAGAATTTCTTACTATATCATTATGTGATGAGCTAAACTTGCAAATCGGTCGGAAAATTACGGTGACCCAGAAAAAACAGAACGCATAAATGTTGTAATAAAACTGTTAATTTTAACTTGGGGGTTTAGGGTTGGGGTTGGGGTTGGGGTTTAGGGTTAGTTTAATGAGAAAATAAATGAATAATTCGTGTTCTGTTTTTCTCGGTCACTCTGTATGCAGAGTGACCCAGAAAAAAAACAGAACCCACAACTTTTGTAATAAAACTGTTAATTTTAACTAGGGGGTTTTAGGGGTTAGGGTTAGGGGTGGGGTCTAGGGTTAGTTTAATGGGAAAATAAATAAATAATTTGGGTTCTGTTTTTTCTAGGTCACCTGTAATATGTTTTCATTTTCCGACCGATTCGCAAGTTTAGCGATATGATTTCCCGACCTTCCACCAGGCAGGATTAAATTAAGATCATTTTTATGTGTTGATTTTTATGGGTCATCCTTCGAGGACCGAACTCGGTATTCAGTAGTAATAGATCTGCAAATGATTATTAAACCATGTTTTTATCTCCGCTACCCGGGCTTCGCCGGGTAGCCGCTGCTAGTATATATATATATATATATATTATATATATATATATATATATATATTGTAAACAAGGTTTGTTTAGAATGGCTTTTTGCCGATAATTTTTGGAGAATAAGTGCTTAATTGGAGTCATACCTAATATAGAAATTAATTAATTAATAATGAATTAGGCGGGAATACCTATTAAATGTATGGCTAAACAAATCGAGAAAAATCAATCTCTGTATGTACATTTCGGCCTATCAGGCCTCATCAGCAGAGCTATAGATCGGAAGACCGCCCTGTGCGTGATTTGAAACCGGACTGCCAAGCTGACAGGCCGATCCCATAACCTCAACACTAAACGAACTTCTTAGATTTTTATGATTTGTTTAGAGTAGGTTAACATTCCACTTCTAGTGACTTTTATGACACGACGATATGATAAATTGTAAACAAGGTTTGTTTAGAATGGCTTTTTGCCGATAATTTTTGGAGAATAAGTGCTTAATTGGAGTCATACCTAATATAGAAATTAATTAATTAATAATGAATTAGGCGGGAATACCTATTAAATGTATGGCTAAACAAATCGAGAAAAATCAATCTCTGTATGTACATTTCGGCCTATCAGGCCTCATCAGCAGAGCTATAGATCGGAAGACCGCCCTGTGCGTGATTTGAAACCGGACTGCCAAGCTGACAGGCCGATCCCATAACCTCAACACTAAACGATCGTCGTGTCATAAAAGTCACTAGAAGTGGAATGTTAACCTACTCTAAACAAATCATAAAAATCTAAGAAGTTCGTTTAGTGTTGAGGTTATGGGATCGGCCTGTCAGCTTGGCAGTCCGGTTTCAAATCACGCACAGGGCGGTCTTCCGATCTATAGCTCTGCTGATGAGGCCTGATAGGCCGAAATGTACATACAGAGATTGATTTTTCTCGATTTGTTTAGCCATACATTTAATAGGTATTCCCGCCTAATTCATTATTAATTAATTAATTTCTATATTAGGTATGACTCCAATTAAGCATATATATATATATATATATATATAAAATAATAAAATTCGAAGGCAATACAATGCGTAAAAAATAAAGACAAAAAGATGTTTATAAACATCTTTTTGTCTTTATTTTTTACGCATTGTATTGCCTTCGAATTTTATTATTTTATAACATACTTAACAATGCTTCAAGCAAATTACCAATTACATATATATATATATATATATATATATATATATATATTTACAGGCAAATTTATATAATATATTGAGGGTTATCATAGTAATCACCACGATATCAATTGATGAAAAATGCGACTTGATGGGGGTTTCCTTATTTTTTTCGCTCCCCCACCTCTTGTCAAACCTATTCCTATATCCTTAGTCTTCATTCCATATCCATTCATGTTTAATAATAATAATAATATCATCATCATTATTGGCAATTCAGTCTCGAAAGACTATGATAAAAGTTTTTGTGTGCCCCTGAGGTTGCAGCGCCTCCTGTGACTATGAAGTCCTATGTTTGAGAAACATTCTCGACCACAGATTTTGCATTTGTAGGTTGTCCCTGTAGATAATGATGTTCCGATGCTTTGTTGCCGTTGCTTTCTTATGGACCTCTTAGCTTCATGATGTTGTATCAGGGTGAATTCTGACATGTACAGGCCTCTATGGAGATTCTGCCGCCACCGAGGGCGGTCTTGAGCCAAATTTTCCCAGCTGGAAGGGACAATGCCAAAGCACCTGAGATCATTTTTGCAGACATCCTTGAATCGCAGTAGGGGGCGACCAATCTGTCTTTTACCAGATGTTAGCTCTCCATACAGGATGTCTTTCGGGATTCGTCCATCATCCATCCGACGTACATGACCCAACCATCGGAGACGACGTTGTATCAGTAGTGAGTACAGGCTGGGGAGTTGAGCTCTCTCTAGGACTGCTGTGTTAGTGATCCTGTCCCTCCAGGTGATGCTCAGTACACGTCTAAGGCAGCGAAGGTAGAAGGTATTTAGCCGCCGCTCTTGGTGGGAATATAAGGTCCATGTTTCACTTCCATACATGAGGGTGCTGATAACACATGCCCTATACACTTGTACCTTTGTACGGATAGTGAGCTTGCTGTTGTCCCACACTCTTGTTGTGAGCTTCCCAAAAATTTTCCGATCCGGCAACTGAGTTCAGCATCAAGTGACAGGTTGTCAGTGATGGTGGATCCAAGGTAGGTGAAGGTGTTTACGGCTTCCAGGGTGTAGCTGGTGATGGAGGGAGGATTTCCAGTTCCCTGACCCATCGTCTTAGTTTTCTTTATACTAATGGTCAGGCTGAAGTCCTGGCAGGCTTGGGTGAACTGGTCCATGAGTGTTTGCAGCTGCTCCTGAGAGTGTGCTACCACTGCTGCATCATCAGCAAATAGCATGTCCCGAATGACAAATTGCTTGACCTTTGTTTTTGCTTTTAGACGGCTGAGATTCAACAGATTTCCATCTGTCCTTGTGTGAAGGTAGACTCCTTCTGTTGATTTACCAAAAGCCTGGTGCAGAAGGAGGGAAAAGAAGATCCCAAACAGAGTGGGAGCCAACACGCATCCCTGCTTGACACCACGACGAATGCTGAAAGGGTCTGAGGTGGACCCATCAAACTGGATGGTGCCTTTCATGTCAGTGTGAAAAGACTGAAGAATGCGGAGAAGTTTTGGGGGGCAGCCTATTCTTTCTATTAACTGGAAGAGACCACTCCTGCTTACAAGGTCGAAAGCTTTTGTGAGGTCAATAAATGCTATGTAGAGTGGTCTTCTCTGTTCTCTACATTTCTCCTGAAGTTGCCTCAGAGAGAAGATCATGTTAGTAGTGGACCTTCCTACTCTGAAACCGGCCTATGATTCAGGGTAAGTCTTTTCTGCGAGGATCTGAAGTCTATTTAGTGCAACTCTAGCAAAGAGTTTACCTGTAATGCTGAATAAAGAAATACCACGGTAATTATTGCAATCGCTCCTGTCTCCCTTGTTCTTATACAGTGTTATACAGTGGCATCCCTCATGTCTTGTGGGATAACCCCTTCACTCCAGCATAATAATAATAATAATAATAATAATAATAATAAATGATTAAATTGATTTTACATCCAACACGAAATATTATACATCACCATGGCCACAAAACACAAATACGCTTTTTCATTCGCACATACACACGTACAAAATCCCGCGCTAGGATACAGTCTTAACGTCACAACCAACACGCATTTTCAATGTCCCGCGCATTACAACATACACACACGTACAAACAAAAATAAACGCGTTCACGCTCACACGAGAATACAGTCATTTAAAGAATAACATCATTTTCAAAAAAAAAAAATCATTTGGGAAGAAATGCCATAGCTGGACTGCTTCAGTTCAATTCTTTTGATAAAGAGGTATTACATCAAAAATTCAAGAAAGAATAAAAATACAGGTCAACACACACCACCATTGTTGCCGTATTATTATTTTTTGTATTTATTCCAAACTGCATTGTGATAGCCTTCTAAATCAAGCTCCTAACCAATACATACACAATGCTTCAAGCAAATTATGAAACTCTCTTATATATATATATATATATATATATATATATTATATATATATATATGAGTCAGATAGACCTACTAAAAGTGTATTTTTTCTTTGTTTTTAATTGGTTAGTTTAGTTTATGCTAATTTATTTGAGTTTAGGTGGAAGGTATTGTATAAATATTAGTTTGCTCCAAATCTCTTTAGTAGGATCTTAGTCCTGAAGAGCACTAAGCGAAACTTTTAGTAGGTTTATCTGACTCATTAAGTTTAGCTTTATTATTTGCTCTACTTAGGTATCGAACACTCTTTACTTATTAGCTTTAGTATATCCTAGCGGGTTTGTATATATATATATATATATATATATATATATATATATATATATTGTTTTTTCTTTTGGCCAAGTATTGTATCAATAGATTATTTTTGGTTGGTACGATTATCTTGGCCTTTTTTCCCAGGTGATGTTTGGTAGTAGATTTTTACAATCAAATTATTTGCCGGGTTTTTTTTCTCACCGCGAGGATTTACCAACAAGGTTGGTATATCAAATATATATATATATATTATATAAGCGAACGTGACGATGCAATCAATGAAAGATAACAGTTCAGTTATGTCAAAGGTGATTATTTTTATTAAAGGGGCGTTGTGCGAGTGGATCTCACTCTGAAGCGAATATATTTTCAGGTAAGAACTGCATATATAAAAAAAATCAACCTTTTCATTGTTTTAGGGATGATACAGATGTACCATCTAATTACGTCTAATGTTTCTTTACGATTGTCTAACCGCGTAGAGAAATTATTAATTACAGGTTGAAATGCTACAAATTGTGGGATCAAACAAAAGGCGATTGTCAGTTGATTTTTTCACAAAGTGTTCTTTCTTTCTTTCTTTCTTTCTTTCTTTCTCTCTCTCTCTCTCTCCATTATTATTTCTTCATGTTTTTCTTTCTGTTTTGACTTGTATTTTAGTTATTTTCTTACATATAAGTAATTTTATTTTTCGATATATTTTCTTCTTTCTTTCTCAAATATTTATTTCCTTCTCTCCTCTCTCTATCTTTCTTTCTTTCTTTAATAACTCATTCTCTTTTGTTTTTCTTCCACTTCTCTTTCTTTTCTTTCTCATCTGTCTTTTTAAAAATACTTTTCTCCTTCTATTTTCTTTATTTCTTTATTTGTTTATTTGTGTTTTTCTTCTTCTTTCTACCCTCCATTTCTCCCTTCTTTCTTTCTTTCTTTCTTTCTTTCTCTTTTCTTTCTTTCTTTCTCTTTTCTTTCTTTCTTTCTATCCTGCCTTCCGGTTTTCTTTATTTATTTCCTTCTTTCTCCCCCTTCTTTCCACTCTCCATTTCTCCCATCTTTCTTTCTTACTTTTTTCTTTCTTTTTTTCTATCCTCCCTTTTTCCTGTCATTCTTTCTTTCTTTCTTTCTTTTTTTCTTATTTATCTTCCCGTATATTTTTACTTTTCTGTTCTTACCCCTAAGAAGCAATTGCACGGAAAATATAGATATGAATGTACAATAAACGCAATTCTCTAACCCCTCGACAAAATACCCCTAGACAGGTCGACATTCCGTTAGAATCAATCAATCAGTGATATTTAAAGGTAGGCGCCCAATTATTCTCTCAACTCAGATATGGGTAAATAGTAGGGCAGACCGAACTATTTAGCCTTTGAGCGGTAACCAACATAGAAGAAAGAAACATATATTAATTGGACCTTTTGTCTGACCCGCATAAGTGAGATTCGTGGTAAATACCACATTAATGATGTTTTGGGGGCAAATCTATCTCATCTAAACCTATATAGAGACATTGTTAATAAATAAAATGCTAATTAAGATTTAATGATATTTATCTAATAACCATTGGGAATATAACTAAGGGAGCTGTGACGTTTGTGGTGACGTAGTTTCATTTAGGGACAGACAGATGCACAATCTCTACTATAATAAGATATATATACAAACATATACACAGACATATATACACAAACATGTACACACAAATGCATATGTATATACACACACGCGCGAATCTATACACACTAACATATACGCACACACACACACATATATATATACCTTATCATATATATATATATATACACACACATACACACACACACACACACACACATATATATATATATATATATATATATATATAATATAGAAGTCATCTTGTGAGTTTTTCTTTTTTTGTGTGTGTGATGAAAAAATGTAAGTGAATTCGACAATATGTGATATTGTAAAAATTGAAAAAACAAAAACAAAAAACACAAGTTTCATAAACGAATAATGTTTATTTCGCCTACCCTGCAGTGTTTCGTTCTGTTTAGATAGATCTTCATCGGGGCTTTCGTTGGTTTAAGGAAAAAATGAATTATTACTGAAAACAAAACGTCTGTGAGCTTCTGTTTTTGTTTAAAAAAGAACAAAAAAAAGCCCAACATAACAAAAACAGAAGCTCACAGACGTTTTGTTTTCAGTAATAATTTATTTTTTCCTTAAACCAACGAAATGAAGATCTATCTAAACAGACCGAAACACTGCAGGGTAGGCGAAATAAACATTATTCGTTTATGAAACTTTGCTTTTTCAATTTTTCAATATGCCATCTATTCTTAGCAGCTGCTTGTGGACCCATCGGTAAGAGACTTGACGAGCGAAAGTTCGTTCGGGTCTCGAACCCGACCAGAGGTAGCCGCTGAAAAATAAATAAATATATATATATATATATATATATATATATATATATATAAGTTAAAAGAAAGGAAATGAATCCGACAGTATGAGTATGAAAAGGTGGAATGAAAACATCACACAATGCTGTTAAAGAGAAAACAGTTTATAATATGATCATAGCTGATATTGATCGATATTTCGATTTTACAAAAAACATCATCAGAGCTCATTTACTCCGTGGTGTTTATTTGACATTTTTCTCCGACCCAAACACCACGGAGTAAATGAGCTCTGATGATGATTTTTGTAAAATCGAAATATTGATCAATATCAGCTATGATTATATTATAAATTGTTTTCTCTTTAACAGCATTATGTGATGTTTTCATTCCACCTTTTCATACACACACACACACACACACACACACACACACCACACATATATATATTATATATATATATATATATATATATATATATATATAATTTATCAGCTCAAGCAGAATGCAACACATAGTGATTTCTTAAGCAGAGTTCACTAGGTTTGAATTCAGAGTTCGCTTTCTCCTAACCAAGGTTAAAGAGCCAAGATAGAACATTTCTATTAATCTAATCTGCTTAATGGTGATAATACATGACGATTGATTGATGACATAAGTGGGGGTAACTCAGATAAGATTCTAAAGTTATCAATGGGGGGGGGAGGGGGTGTTCTCTTGAACGAACAAAGTCCGTAAGTCGGCATGTCCCTTGTACCCAGTCTGGCTAATAAATAATAGTAAATAAGTAATGTTTGTCCGATAGTCAATAATATTTTGATTTTCATATATATATATTGCCGTGATAGATATCGGGTGAGTTACGTCACACAATTTCGAAAGAAAAATAACGGCTAAACAACGCAAAATCAATTTTTTCTCCCATATACTGGATTTCACTTTTCCCCACACAGTCTTTATACTTGGACAAAGGGTAAAGTTGCACCCAAAATATCGGAACTAATTGAATCAGGGACAGAACAACAGCTGGATATTAAAATTCTGTTTTTTTATTCTGTTTTTTGATTTTTGTTCTGTTTTTTCCATGCTTCATAATACAAAAAAAAACAAAGTTTACACACAATAAATTTATAAATTTTATATATTATCACTATTAAGCATATTAAATTATATATATATATATATATATATATATATATATATAATATAATATGATATGATATGATGGAAAATGAATGTGAAAAATATGAAGGCGCTGCAGTACTAAAATAGGAAAGCAGGTTTAAAATCAAAGATTAAATATTATGGATTTAATATCCCGAAACTACAATTTCATGTGAACTTGCAATCATCGGATGGTCAAAATGTTAAGATTTTCTTAACATTTTGACCGTCTGCTAATTGCAAGTACGCATGAAACTGTAGTTTCGGGATATTAAATCCATAATATCTAGTTTTTGATATATATATATATATATATATATATATATATATATATATATGTATATATATATATATATATATATATATATATGTGTATGTGTGTGTGTGTGTGTGTGTGTGTGTGGTTGATATGTGTATGTTTATATGTGTATATATATATATGATAAGGTATATATATATATATATATATATTGTTTAATTCAACATGCATATTATTATATATATATATATATATATATATATATATATATATATATATATATATGCATGTTGAATTAAACAATATATATATATATATATATATATATATATAGCACAATGCATGAGTGCAGTGTGCATACGGCTGTAGGTGTGTATATATAATTCTAGCTAGTATACTGAATAAGTAGTAGTAAAACCCATATATAAGTATATATGTGTGTGTTCAGGTGGATAATGTGTGTATATATATGTATAGATAGATACATACATATGTATGTATATGCGTATGTATACATACATGTGTGTGTGTATACATATATATGTATGTGTAAGTAGGGTCATGGCTAAGTCAAGTAATTCTTAAAACTAAGAAAAAGAATTTAGGCTAGATAAAAAGGAGAGATAGTGAACCATTAATGTTAGAAGCAGACAGCTTGTCTGGTGCTTTGTGCAAATAGTTGACCACGGTCAGAAGGGTCATAAAACTCATCATGAGGGTGGTCTTCTAAACAAAGGACTTTTCAATTCACGCAGTCGATAGACACAAATCTCGTGGACGAGATTTGATAGCGAGAACTGGGACCTCTGTGAGATTTTTGGAAGTTAAGGAGTTAGTTTTCTGGAGAAGTTAGTTGAGTTCTGGAGACCGAGGAAGTAAGACCAGTTGAGTTGCCCACTAGAAGCTAGCCTTAGCAGAGGCAAGGCCCTCTAAGATCTTAGAGGGCCTTAGCAGAGGTCCCCAAAGGAAGAGGGGGGGATCCCCCTCTCAACAAGCGATGGGAGCAGATGGAACTGTAGCCGATATGAAGAATGAATGTGAACTATATACCTCATCTCTGACCATTTTGATGTTCACCCGACTGATTTCGTCTTTGTTGTTGTTTGTTCTCTCTTTCTCTTTTGTAATACTTGTTTGTTTGTGTACCCCTCGGCGGGAAGGTCCCCTGCGAGGTGTTTGAGCTTGTTGCAACGTGGACAGGTCCTAGAAGTTAGCTAGCAGTCGACACGGAATCATGGCCAGAGATAGGAGTTCAGGAATGCAGTGAATGCAGGAGAGATGCAGAAGTAATGTGCAAAGAGGCCTCGCACCCTCTCGGAGGTGTTACACACACACACACACACACACACACACACACACACACATATATATATATATATATATATGAGAGTAAACAAACAGTATGTTTGAGATGGCGATAGCCGACAATTTTTGGGAGAATATGTGCTTAATTTTTCATACCTAATTTTGAAAATTAATTAGGCGTGCATTTCTGTTTAAATGTAAGGCGTAAACAAATCGAGAAATAGTCGATTTCTGTATGTACATTTCGGCATATTATGTCTCATCAGCAGAGTTATAGACAGGAAAGTGTTCTGTGCGTTATTCGAATCGATTTGTTTACGCCTTACATTTAAACAGATATGCACGCCTAATTCATTAATTACCAACTAATTAATTTTTCATCATTAGGTATGACTTCAATTAAGAAAATATTCTCCCAATATATATATACATATATATGTGTATGTGTGTGTGAGTGTGCATTCTATTTAGATATATACAAATATTAAAGTCAATCATATAGCATATGCTAGGGCTTGACGTAACCAGCCGATTGATCAGTGGGGGCCTCTTCGACACATTTGTCTAGCCTAAGTAAGGGCCAAAGTAGAGTGTTGATTGACATGGACTGCTCAGCCACCAACATTCCGTCCTTAAGTATCACGGGTCACCACCCTCAACCAACTGGTGGCCCTATTGGATAGGAGGGGTCTTAACACTCTGCAGAGGTGCAGTCGAGTTATTTTACAGCCCCAGCCGACAATTAAAGAAATTGGATATTATTGGATGAATGAAATACTAGAGCAAAACAACCCAATGTTTGTGCAACTGTTATACATATGTGGTAAGGATAAAGGAAAAATGGACAAAAAGGAAAAACCCAAAACAAATAGATGTGGAGAGATATATTTCGTTCCGCGTTAAGCGGTACTTCTTCAGTGAGTTTATTAGAGCATTGTACATACACTTGTATTCATAGAAGAGAAAGTGAGTGGGTGGAGGAGAGTTTGGTGAGTAATTCAGGATGGAAGGGAATGGTTTGTGAGGATTTGGTTGGTCAGAGGGCATCTATCATGGAAAATAGAGGGGGAAAGATAAAAATATAGGGATTTGTTCGTGGTGATAAGATGAGGAGGTGGCTGAGTGCTTGTTGGGGGTGAGGTGAGGTAGGGAGAAGTTATACATATATATAACCTCCGACATAAGTCGGTAGAGCATCCGCCAAGAAACTAAAAGTTTCCGGGTTCGATACCTGTCCCCGCCGACTCAATGCATGAGAAATACAGCTTTAATCTGCGTTTTAAAGGGAGAAGCTGATGGTAGGTATGGCACTTCACCACAGACGTTAAAAAATCCCCTTTTAGTGCTAGGTGTTACGGTTAAGTCACGCTGAGAGCACCGGTTCCCGCTATATCACCCAAGTTAAGCAGCGATGAGCCTGTTCAATACTTAGATGGGTGACCATTTAAGCAATACCAGGAACTGTTAGCAATCTGATATCAAAATGTCTTGCTTCGGCATTAAAGTAAGTAAAGTAGTCGGGGTGGCCTAAAGTCGCTATCAGCCAGACAGCGAGGAAGTCTATCTCATTTTCACTAGCGCTTGACCAAGGAGATTTTTTTTGCGTCTGAGGTTGAGCGCCACACCTACCACCAGCTCCTTACTTTATCGCACAGATCTATGTGCTACTCATACGCTGAGTTGGCGAGGGCCGGTATCGAACTAGGTACTTTGTGGTTTCTAGCCAAACGCTCTACCGACTGAGCTAACCCGGCCCCTTGATTCGGCGTTAAATGATCCGAAAAGGGTTGCTATGCCGTAAAACGAAACAAACAAACAACAAACAAACAAACAGTGCAAGTGAAAGGGGATAGACTCCCTCACTGCCCGGCTGGTACTGACAATAGGCCACTCAACCGATTTTTACATTTTACATTATAGATCAACAAAAATATAAAATAAAATTAAAAATATATACAAGGGAAGTAACTCAAGAAAATAATTTTTTGATTTACTTCCCTTGATATTCCTTAACTATCCTATACCGCCTCATTCTACCCATCTGGATGTCACATTGGTTTTCCTAATCCGCCTCAAACGAAAGCCTTTGTTTAAATGTAATATTAAACATATTTAGAAGTCTTTGATTTAAGGTAAATAACAGGTAACTTTATATGAAAAGGCCATTTTTAGCCATTTCTTGAAAAATCCTTATAGGAATGGGGCTCTGGACTTAGAAAATTCTCAATAGGATGTTAAGAGTTAAAAGGCTCAATATGCAGCGAGATGAATTTCAGTATTTATTCACTGCCCTATCCGTCAAAACTCCACCGTCGACGATAATCATCGCCTGGTATGGGTGCAGTTGGTTCTTTCTTTGCAATTGCAGCCGTTAGCATTAGCTAAGGGCTTCACAAAGGGGTCTGTATAGAACCCTTGAGTGAATAAAATTTTAGCGGAGTGGTTAACATCCTTTAGTTGAGTTAAAACTTAATCATATAACGCGTCTAAGAAATGACACACACACACATGCGCGCGTACATACACTTATATAGACATGCACACACAAACACACATACACAGACAAACAAACGCACCCACACATACACACATAAACACACGCACAGCTTGCAATCTGTATTTTTTTTGTCTCACTTAAGATTTGTTTCTTTCTCTGTAATCTTTATCGATTTTCTTTCTTTCTTTCTATCTTTCTTTTTTTCTTTTTTCTTTCTTTTTTTCGTTCTTTCTTTCTTTATTTCATTCTTTCTTTCTTTCTTTTTTCTTTCTTTCTTTTTCCTCTTCATTTTAGTGTCATTAACTTTTTATTTTACTTCACTCTTTTTTTCTTCATTGTCTTTTTTCTTTTTTTCTTTCTTGATTTCGTTCTTTCGTTCTTTCTTTCTTTCTATCTTTCTTTCTTTTTTCTTTCTTTATTTTGTTCTTTCTTTGTTCTGTCTTTCTTTCTTTATATTGTTCTTTCTTTCTTTCTTTCTTTCTTTTTAGGCCTGTCATATTCTTTTCTTTACATCCTTTTTTGCTTACTTTGTCTTTAAACTGAAAAAAAAAAAAAATCAGGACAAAAAAACTAACAAATGTAATACTATGCTGGTCGGGGTGCCAAATGTAATACTATGATCTGGTCACGGGACCAAATGTAATACTATGCCGTCCTGCGGGAAGGCACCAAATGTATCAATATGCTTGTTTCGGACTGTACCTGAAAGTGACCAAATTCACCAATGTTATTCCACAATTAATACGAATGCGTTTTTAACAATAAAAGACCTTTATTAATTATACAGTGATAAAAATCATGTACAAACACAAAGGGGTATCGAAGTTGAAGTTGAGTCGGAATTTTGTGGACTGACTGGCGATATATGTTGAGTTCTGATTCAAATTCAGGACTTTGAGTAACAAGATGACAAAGCAAAAACGGCGACAAGAGCTGTGAGATGGAGATATCAATCTGGTCAAGAACCAGCAGTCCGATCTGGTCAAGTACCAGCTCTCCAATCTGGTCAAGAACCAGCTATCCAATCTGGTCAAGAACCAACTCTCCAATCTGCCTGGAACCCTTTTGGGACCTCTTTTTTTGGTTCCAAACCCCTGAATTCAAGGCTTTGATTGGCCAACCAATAGAAACGCCGGACCAATGGCCCTACAATGTAAACATCAGGAGGTGTACGAAACCCCACCTACGCGGTCGCATTTGATTGGACGGCCAATCAAAATCAAGGGTTA
This sequence comes from Doryteuthis pealeii, assembly GCA_023376005.1. Taxonomy (NCBI): domain Eukaryota; kingdom Metazoa; phylum Mollusca; class Cephalopoda; order Myopsida; family Loliginidae; genus Doryteuthis; species Doryteuthis pealeii. The sequence continues at coordinate 63,815,496 of CM042166.1, forward strand.
CACATCTTGGAGGGGAAGCAACAAGTCTCCGTCCCAGTTTCCTGATTGGTGAGGCACCTGATAATATTTTTATTATTCTATAAAGGGTCTTGTGCCAGACTTATCTGTCAGTTGCTATGATAATTCCCAGAAATTAGTCAGGGATTATGTTATTCTTACTGAGTCTATATTTTTAAGATCTAATCTTTAAACTGTATTTGTTAAATAAATTTTCTTATCTTGTGCAGTCTTCACAAGAATGATAATATGTATGTATATGAAAACATTTGTATGAAACAGTCATTTGCTTTATATCAACCGACTTTTTAGCCTTTAAAATCTCCCCAGTTCGAGTAATAAATTTTCTTATCTTGTGCAGTCTTCACGTAAATGACAACATGACAACATATGTATAAAACAGCCATTCTTTTTATATTAACCGATTTTAGCCATTAGAATTTCTTTTGTTCGGGTAAATTGTTCTTATCTAGTGTTGACTTTACCCTACCACTGACTTGTACTCTGATCTAAGTCGCTTGTACGACTCTAAAAACAATTGTTATTTTTATATCCAAAATTGTTTTTTCAACTATCTAATGAGATATCGCCAGTAAATCCATAACACCACTACAGTGTTATACAAACAAAAAACAACAGCTCACTCGAAAACAACTTTGATATTTCTCAAATAAACGGAAAGACAAAACTAAAATAAAAGCCAGAAAACAATCCTCCTCCCACAACGAATGAAATTCGGATAGGAAACTGGTTGAGTTAAGGCCGAGACATAAGAAATAATAAATAATAAAAGGAAATTGATATGAAGGTGGGAAGATGAAGAAGACGATGGGGATAAAGATAAAATGTCACCATTTACGGAAACGGTTTTCATCAACGGTAAATCCTCAAGACTGACACCATCAACAGGAATAAATGGAGATTGGGGTTGAAAGCATGCATGTACACACACACACAGACATACAATCACACAACACACCATACTCACATACACACACACACACACATGTACACACACACACACACATGCACAAACACATACACGAAAACACAGACACACAAACACACACACTACACTCATAAAAACACACACCACACTACACCCCACTCACACACACACTCACCCACACACGTACAGACACACACACATAAACACATGCACACACGTAACACACACACACACACACACACACACACAATATATGACCTTTTTTTAGTTATCTTAGTGTTTCACCTTTTTTATGATTTCCTTGTTGAGTGTTTCTCTCAAGATTTTTCTTTCTTCTTTCTTTTTTCTTTCTTTCTTTTTCTTTCTTCCTTTCTTTCTTCTTGGGTCCTCCTATTCTTTCCTTCTTTCTTTGCAAGCCTTGTATATTCTTTCTTTCTTCCTTTCTTTCTTTTCCGGTCTCTCCTCTTCTTTCTTTCTCCCTTTGCTTCCTTTGTATATTCTTTCTTTCTTTCTTTCTTTGCAATTTTAGTTTCGGAGAAATAGCAATATCTGCTTGAATTCAATGTTGTATCAATATATATATATATATTTATTTATTTATTCACGCACAGTCCCGTTTTGCCATTTCACGGCTCATCAGTCGTGTTCGAAATCCGACTGAATTGTCATCAGTCAGACATTTTATCACCGCACTATCTACACACCCACTTTTTAGAAATTGAATTTTTACTATTATAAACATACTAGTCCACTAGAGAGTGCTCTATCCGTTTTAAGAAGAGCTATGCAAATAAACATATAAATTATTTTAGCGTGGACATAAATTCAAAGTCCAGGCTAAAATAATTTAGATGCAGTCTAAAGTCTTTGATTAGGTTTGCCAACTTGAAATATGTCTCATTACGTTTCTAGATTGTTTTCTTTCATAATAATTATTGGTAATCTAAACATTAGCTACATAAATGAGAGTAACCTCCCCTTGTTTCTTTCACTTTGTGGAAGCCTTATATTTTGGTTTGCCATTTTCATTTCACCGTAAATCTACACTGAAAATACGAATTTGTTTAATAATACAACTGCATGTTTTAACACGAAAATATCATAAAATGTGTTCTTAATTGTGCTTGCGCATTATTTAAAATGAACTTAATTGTTCTTAAGGCTTCCTCAAAGTGAAAGAAATAAGGGGTTACACTAATTTATAAACATACCAGTCTACTAGGGAGTGCTCTATCCATTTTAAGAAGAGCTATGCAAATAAACATATAAGTTATTGTAGCGTGGACATAAATTCAGCGTCTACGCTACCATAATTTAGGTGCAGAGGTACAGCCAGTGTATTCTAAACACGAAAAAAAAATCATAAAATATGTTCTTAATTGTGCTTGCGCATTATTTGAAATGAACTTAATTAAGGCTTCCTCAAAGTGAAAGAAACAATGGGAGGTTACTCTCATTTATGTAGCTAATGTTCAGATTACCTTGGTTAAATTGGCAAAAGATCCCTTGTTAGCAGGCAGGTAGCATAAACTTGGCTAGGAACCAGTCACTTTCAAAAAGATTTCTTTTTTTACCTATTGAAATTTCAAAGTGCCCAAGGCCTTCAAACAGTTTCTTTACACCAGCAGATTAATTCTAAGGGCTGACTATAGGATCGAGCTCCCATGAAACTGAATATGCCTCCAACGCATCCAATAATAATCTGATAATTTGCAACATTGAAAATCGCCTAAAAACACGTTAAAATTGTCCTGTTTTCACTATGTTTGTGTGGAAAAAAATCTTGTAGAGATCTTTAAAACTAATAAACTAACGCCATAGATTCTTGCTAGAAACAAACTGGAACCTGTTGTTTCTAGCAAGAATCTATGGCGTTACATGATGCCTAATAGTTGATACGTTGGAAACCTTTGGGAAAATTTAAAAAAAAACGAACTTTGAAAGACTTTATTGCCATGTAGAATGGAAATATCATCTATTAATAATGGAGATTCGCTTCCGGTTTTTGTCTGTAACAAAAATTACGTCACTGCTTACGTCACATTACCCAAAATCGTCATAACAGAATAAATACACTCAAAATTTGAACATGCAACATTGGACAGTCCTCATTGTTTTTAAAACAAGTTTTAATAAATACATGACTGGTATTATATATCTATATATAGTTTGTTTTATTCTAATACATATTTAAATTGTTTATTTTTTAATCCTTTAATGAATTTGATGATTTTACTTATTTAGGGTACAAACTCTCTGACATTGAATTTTTTACTCAGGCAATATGTTTCAAAAATCTATATTTACATCGCCCGGAGGGTGTTTTTTAATTTTGTACTAGTACATATTAAATAAAACTGGCCATAGGAACGACCTCCTATGAAACTGAATGAATATGAATTTGGTATTTTTAGCAAGCCTTTAACACATCCAATAATACCTGATTACCTAATTATTTTTCTCCCCCAGATATCGGAAAAAAGTCCATCTGCGAAGACATCCAGATTCTACATGTTGACTGAGTGGAATGGCCGATAGACCGGAAGGAGAAGAAAAAGAGGGAGACAATGGCGGCTCCAATCTCGAAAGTGGAGATCCTCCCGCGCCGTCCACCGCTCTGCCAACCATTGACCTTGACTGGGACATGGAATCTGATGTTGATGAACCTACTAGCTACGTCAAAGATGATTTCTACGGATTTTTAGCGAAGGTCAGTAGAAATTGACAAAATGTTATCTTTAAGTACTGATTTTCAAGGCCTTCACCCTCGGGCAGTTCCTGGGGACTATTTAAGCAATAGCAGGTACTGTAATTAAACCGGATACAAAATGACTCGATTCGGCATTAAATGATCCGAAAAGGGTTGATATGCCAAAAACAAAACAAACAAACAAGCAGTGCGAGTGAAAATGGATAGACTGGTACCGACAATAGGTCATATTGTCGGTACCAGCCGGACAGCGAGGGAGTCTATCCACCGACTTACGTGCTGGACTGTAACATTTTAGTAAGCGGGTTCGAATTCCATTCGCACTATTATGCTTTTGGTTTAGTTTGAGGTTAAAATTGCAAATCGTCGTCAAAATTAAAACGGATATATTCGGTTTAGGCATAGATTTTAATGAATTTAATCATTACCAAGGACACGATTTATGTTATTTTTAACTTAAATTTTAACCGTTAGTTGTGTTTAAGGGAAAAAAAATAGCTAAAATTAAACAGATGAATGTCAGAATTATTAAACATGTACAAACAAAAAAGTACTTTCTATTTCAATATTACAGGCGACGCGTGCTTTTCTTAAGTATGAGTGATCAAATAATAATAATAATAATCAAAAAATAATAATCCGTGCTTTTTATGTTAATAAATTCTCGGAAAATATTTATCTCCCTTAAAACTTAGTTCTTTTGCGGCCCTCTGTAGGAAAATAACGTCCAATGAAAAACAGTTAAAACACAACTAACGGTTAAAATTTAAGTAAAAAATTACATAAATCTTGTCTTTAATTACATAAATTAAATTCATTAAAATCTATGCCTAAGCCAAATTTTTCCGTTTTAATTTTGACGACGATTTGCAACTTTAACCTGGTTCGGTTTGTTTTACGGCATATCAACCTCAGTGGGTCATTTAATACCGACAAACTTTAGCAATAAATCAATTCTTAATGGATACTCAATCATTTTTTTATGAACACATTTTTCTATTTAACCCATAGATGGGATCCTAAGAGGTACTACCACTCTGGGTCAGAGTGGACCAGGGAGTAATGGTGATGAAGGGGTTCTCCACATTCCCCAAACCGCCAGAACTGGAACCTCACCATCAGATAGAGTTTAATGTCATTCACAGGGCACGAAGACCCTCAGCCACCGCCTTCTAGCACCCATATGATAAAAAGGGTTGCGGCTTGCCATAAGGGACTATTACGTTCACTTTCATACTAATACCATTTGGGAAATGTATGAACTCTTCATTTTCCAGCTATGGGTTAAATAATATCATTACTGTGCGTATACATGGATGCCTTTAGCATTAAATAACCCACGCAGAGAGAAGAGAGAGAAGAGAGAGAGAGAGAGAGAGAGAGAGAGAGAGAGAGAGCGTGTGATTGTTTGAGTGAGTAAGGGGTATTTGTTTTCTTTGTTTAATAGTCTATCGACTTTTGTGGGGTATTTAATGCTAAAGCCATCCTTATTGAAGAATATTAGTAGTACTATTTCTCTGAATGTTTGAGATGAGGCTTGCAGATTAGTATTATCTGCGTTATTCGGACTATTGTCCCCATCTTCATTGTTATTTGTACAACGTTTCGGCCGATATGCCCCCCGGCCTTCTTCAGGTATTTCTTCTCGGGAACCTTCTTTTCGAACTCGGGAACTTTCTTGTCGTAATCGGGGGCCATCACGGAACTTTGAACCTAACCCTTTATTCAGTCCACGGGGGTATCCTGTTCTCATTCCGCTAACCATAGCTGGGGTAGGAGTTGTGTTAATTATTTTTCTATGTTACTGCCTCTACTCAGGATTGAACCTTCTCTGATCTCTGGATTCCGGGTTCAATCCTGAGTAGAGGTAGTAACATAGAAAAATAATTAACACAACTGATAACACGCAGATAATACTAATTAGTAGTACTATCTAATTCATAGCTAGAAGAGAGAGAGAGAGAGAGAGAGAGAGAGAGAGAGAGAGAGAGAGAGAGAGAGAGAGAGAGAGAGAGAGACTGTGTGTTTGTGTATGTGGACGCGATTGTGTGTGAGAAAGAGGGAGAAAAGGATATATATATATCCTTTTCTCCCTCTTTCTCATATTATTTTTATATATATATATATATATATATATATATATATATATATATATATATATATATATTGGTTAGGAGGTTGATTTAGAAGGCCATCACAATGCAGTTTGGAATAAATAAAAAATAATAATACGGTAACAATGGTGGTGTGTGTTGACCTGTATTTTTTTTATTATTTCTTGAATTTTCGAGGTAATACCTCTTTATCAAAAGAATTGAACTGAAGCAGTACAGCTATGGCATTTCTTAGGAAGATATTTTTGTTGAACGAGTAAAACTAATTCCACCAACACCGACTCGATGTCAATAAAACAAATGCACAAATAAAAATTTCCTATCGAATATCCAGCCGTAATTATTCCCCCTTTTATTAATTATTCCCTTATTAAATGCAATTCAATTCAGATGAAATCGCCATCAACTGGTAAATTCTGACCACATCTTATCTATGGTGAAGATGATTATCGTTTTGTATAGAATTAATTGGTCTGCTGCTTATTAAGTAAAGAAAATGATAATTTCAACACTTGGTAATGTAGCGTAAAATAATGGTGAACATACTAATCTCGCAGATCAAATGCATTCATATATATATATATATATATATATATATATATATATATATATATTATAGTGTGGGATTGTCACTGTTTCAGCTTTTACTGGAACGGTGTGCCAAAATAAGTATTATTGGTAGAGTGCTCAATATAAAAATAGAGCTATTATAATGACATGAATATATAAAGGTTTTACATATCATTTTATATATTTCTTATATTATATATATATATATATATATATATATATATATATATATAGTCATCCACAGACAGGTGTTTCGACTAATCAAGTCTCTTCAGTGTGGCTAGACATTTTGTGAGCTACCTACAACCGGGATAAAAACCCGATCCATCCAGCATCAGGCGGACAGCTTAACCACTCGGCTATCGTCACCCACAGAATGCAAAGGGGATTTTAACTGTTTTGATACACACATCTGTATGTATGTAAAGGCCGCCATAGAGTGCTCCACCCCTTTTATAGGAGAGCGTTGCGTTTACGCTTTAGTTGGCGGTCAGCGAAATCCCCTCCAGGGGGATGGGGAGCATATTAATATATATATATATATATATATATATATATATATATATATATATCAATAAAGGAAGGAAGAACTCAATACAGTAATCCCATATATATATATATATATATATATATATATATATATATATATATATATATATATATATATATATATAATGATATGAAAAACACAGATGTTGTTTAACTGAATTTATTTCTTGAACTTTTTCTTCACTTAAACAACATCTGTGTTTTTTTCTTATCATTTTATTTATATATACTTTCGGATTCATTTCTTTACTCTTAACTAATATATATATATATATATATATATATATATATATATATATATATATATATATATACGGGTCACGTTTTGTCTAGTATATATATATATATATATACTAGACAAAATGTGCCCCGTCGTGTCACCCATTGACCTATGCGTAAATAATTGGGATTAGGGAAAAGTTAAGTCGCAAAGCAAATTAAATTCAAAAACAAATACGACCGGAGAATTTAAAAAAAACATTAAAATCATTTTGTAAGATTTCTAAGAAAGGGAACGTTTGACCTAATTTAACCTACGGGGTCGCTGCTATGAAAAATAACATACAAATATATTTCAGATTCTTTAATTCACTCTCTTTACGCTCATAGAGAAACTAACATATATAAGAAGGAGGTATTCAAAATATATATAGAATGAATGTGAAGTAATAGACGGGTTATTTTTTTTACTTAATTGAAAAATTACGACTAATTAGAACCAATTAAAATGGTATATTTTTAAACATGACTCAATCCTAGAAGTAAGGAATATTTTGTGTCATTAAACTGAATAGGAAAAAAAAATTTAGCAAACAATCGTTGAGTCACTCAACTTTGGTTTAGTAATAATAATAATAATGATAATAATATCGTTTCGAAATGTAGGCATTTGAACAAATTTTTACTATGTCATTTACCACCTGACCCTAATTGATCCCTTAATTTTCGCTCTCCTTTTATTTATTTGAAAAAAAAAAAAAAAAAAAAAAAGAAATTCATCTGAACACCGCGTGCATTAAAACCAAAGCAAGTTTGTTTGATTATCATGGTTTTTAAATACAAATTTAACGTCATAACATTACATCAAGTGAACATGATCCACGTCACATAAACGTTAAACAAGCCACAGTTTAAAAAAACAAACAATTTTTAGCTTTATATTTCCCATCGCGTCAAAACGCTTCACGTTTATATAAACGCTAAAAAAATTACTGGTTTTTAAAATCTCAACCATTTCACGACTGGTTTTTAAAGATCTCAACCATTGGACTCATCTGATGATTGGATTACCATGAAACTTCAAGTTATGAGTGTAAATCCATAATATTACCATTGATTATATATATATATATATATATATATATATATATATATATATATATATATATATTTGTGTGTGTGTGTGTGTGTTTATATATACAGGGTATCACGTCTCCACGAATAACAGCTTTTATCCTTCCCAAGGCGCCAGACACCGTGTTTCGTCGCTTGTTGGTTAACTCTCCCGAAGACACTGACGAGAAAACCGTGTCGTAATTTTATACTCGAGGTTGGCACCTGAAAATAAAACTAGCACCCGACATATTAGTCGGGGTCCGACTTAAAAAAATAACAAAATGGTAACACAAAAAAACAAAAACAAAAAACAAAAAAACAGCTGTAAGCCTAAATAACAATTTTATTAGCTAAGGTAAGATTGCAAGAATATTTCAACTTGCTGGGGAGCTTCCGAGAACTCTTATATACCAGATAAAAAATTTACGAAACTGTTAAAAACACAAAGGTAACAAAGACATAAATAAAAAATAAAAAATAATAAAAGAACACTTTTTCCTTTTTTTTCTTCTATTCTGACCTGTCACTTCAGATTTGCTTGTATAGTTTTTCTTATGAGGATTTCTTAAACAATTGAATGAATAAAAATACATTTCATTCTTATCGACTTTAATGTTATTGTAGAGGATTATGAGAATGTGTGTTCAATAATATTAGGAATGACGAATAAAAATATGACACAGCTAGGCAGAAAATACGGAGAAATGACAAAACAAATGCATATAATTATAAAAAAACAAATAAATTTATTCAGAGAATCAATTTGCAAGTATTCAACAAATATGTAAATGTTCAAAAGGAATAGTGTAGGTGATATGTGTAATGTAAAATGTAAAAAAGTTTGTATGTTAAGTTTGGAAAAGTTCGTTTTGATGTGGACAGAAATGAGAAATAAGTTTGTATATCTGACCGGCTGAAACGGATTCCTGATGTTGACTGCGGTGGTATGATTGAATGGTAATAGTAGTAATTGTGTTGAGGACGGTGGAATCGTTGGGTCTGACACCTGTTTCTTGGTCGGGTTCTATGTGACAGCGAGACGAGATCTCTGTTTGTTTGTCGTTGGGTATGTCCGGTTTGAGTGTGAGGTGAAGTCTGTCTTGTCTGCTAGCGAAATGAATTCTGTCTAATTGTTGATTTCTTATCCATCATTTATAATACTTTAGTCGGATCAAAAAGTAATTAACTTTTTGGCGCAAACACGCGGACATAGTAGAAAGCAATACCTAGCCAATCGATTCTGATTTTTGTGTAAACATTTGGTTTAATCACTTTTCCTTAAATCTTTGGAAAAGGATTTGTGTTCGTGTGTTTGCTTTAATTACTTTTGGAAAAAGGATTGTGTTGTGTGTTTGTTTTTAATCTTTTTTCCTTAATTTTGGGAAAAGAAATGTGTGCGTGTATTTATTTAAAAATATAGAATTGTATTCTATATTATTAAGAACACATTTTATGATATTTTTGTTGTGCACTGTCTTATCAACACATTTTTGTTTGTTTGAGAAATAAAAATTTTATTTCTCAAACAAACAAACAAACAAACAAACAAAAATATGTCGATAAGAATGAAATGTATTTTTATTCATTCAATTATTTAAGAAAATCTCATAAGAAAAACTATACAAGCAAATTTGTTAAGGGAGATAATGCACACGCACAATTTTATGCTAGGAATTTGGCCAATTAAAGTTCATAATTATCATTCTTTTTGCCGAAGGCAATCTCCTAAAAATGACTCAAAATAGGTCTTTGGAGAAGGGAAAATCGCCTTTAAAGGCGGACTCCACCAACAGAAGCTCGACCCACGAGCCCTTCACGAAGCCCCACCTTTCCAAAAAGAGGCTTCGTAGTAGCCGGCAAGTACTGCCTGGTTTGAGAATAGCATAGGGGAGAAACTATCAGTTACAGAGGCGAAAATCTGTTATCAAATACAGTTGACTTTAAGTCGACGGAACCCAAAATAAACAGTTTCTGTGATTTTCAAACCAAGTAATTTGAACTTTGGACCTTTTTCTTCATCAAATTTCCTTTATAAAAAGACGTGCTCTTGTTCTTGTTCTTGTTCTTGTTCTTCTTGTTCTTGTTCTTCTTCTTCTCCTATGGAATTTCCCCTTCTATGGATTTTCTTCTTTTTCCTCTATACTTCATTTTTATTCTTTTTTCATTGTCTCATTTTACTTGTATTTTCTTCTTCAGGTTCTTCTTCTTTCCATTCTTCTTCTTTCCGTCGTCGTCGTCGTCGTCGTCGTCGTCGTCGTCGTAGTCGTTGTTGTTGTTGTTGTTGTTGTTGTTGTTCTTCTTCTTCTTCTTCTTCTTCTTCTTCTTCTTCTTCTAATCTCTTTATTTATCTTATTTTTATTTTTCTTTTATTTGTAGGGTCGAGATTACCAACCGGCCGACGTTAGTCATGTTTATACACAAGAAGAGCAAAGCACCCTGGGAAACTATGAAAGTCAGGATTATCTCCCTTCATACAGCCTCGTTTACAAAAGCTGGTTACGACAACAAAAAGAATACAGGTAAGATTCCAATGGGAAGAAAGTCAAGCCTTCTAGTCAGGGCCGGTCTAAAGTAGGCAGTCGCCCTGGACGCCAAATGCTAGAGAGCGGCTGTATATATATATATATATATATATATATATATATATATATATATATATATATATATGTGTAATATTGTAAAAAATACATGTTTTTAAAGGAATAAATGTTTATTTTGCCTACACTGCAGTCTTTCGGTATGTTTAGATAGACCTTCATCAGGGCTTTATTTGGTTTAAGGAAAAATGAAATATTATTGAAAATAAAAAGTCTGCGAAGCTCTGTTTTTTTTTGTGTTGGGCTGCTTTTTGTGGATCTTCAAATGAGAGGAAAAAAATGTATTGGAGGACCGACAAAAAGAAGCCCTACACACCAAAAACAGAGGCTAGCAGACTTTTTATTTTCAATAATAATTTATTTTTACTTTTACGAAAGCCCTCATGAAGGTCTATTGAAACAGACCGAAACACATACATATACACACAACTGCCCTTTATATATGTATAGATATATGAAGGACCAAACGAAATAAAATATGAAAAAGATTTTGCTTTTATCGCTTTCATTTCAAAGAATGAGATTGGAAATAATGAAGAATATTTTATTTTTATAGATTTTCAGTTTAATTGACAATTTGATTTCAATTTCGCTTTGTGTAAGAACAACAAGTCGGATATTCATAAATGGTAAATAGTTTAAAGATTCTTAGACTCAGCAACCGATATCAAATCGATTCAAGAACATTTTATTCTTTATTTTTAAAATCTTTTTTATTGTATTCTTGTTTTGGTTAGACATTTTTGTTTTATCTTTAAGAAGTTAATTTCAAAGAGTTTTGCGTGTTTTGGTTCGGAGACATTGTCGAACTTTGGATTGTAAAGATTCCTTGTAAGCAGATTATCGGTGAATTGTAGAATTCTTAATTGACTTATTGGAAGGAACCACATAATGGTAATCTAATCAGAATCAAAGATCTATGGTTTTTTGATTAGCGGTGATAAACCTATTGAGGCGAAAGGGAAAAAACAAACAACAAAAAACAAAAACAAAACAAAAAAACAAAACAAAACATAAAAAACAGCAAAAGAAAAAAAGAAAAAAAAAGAAGAAAAAACTCTAGTCGTGTTGACAGCACGGATTTCCATGACTGTCTATCTCTCACCATCCATCCCTATCTGTTATCGCTCCTCGCAACACCTTGTACTGTTAAAATGATATGAAATGTCTATTTGAAAACGTCAATATAGCAGACATTCTGTCTTTTTTGAGAAAAATAAAATTATACCATAGAATATAAACATGAAACAATACTATATAAAACTAACCCCTCAATATGTTCCCCAAAGATGCTAACGTATCGTAAAACCATTAAGTACAAAAATGTAAATATAGATACGCAATATATATTACTTCCTAACCTCTTGGCATGAAATAACCTCAGACGGGTTGACATGTCGTTAAAATCAACCAACCAACGCACCTGACAACTCAATTTTCAATGAGAGCCTTTACTCTAAATACTGTATAAATAAATGTATACTGGTTACTTGCAACCCCTCCTCACTGTACCAGAGTGGTGACAACGTGGTAATGTTAGAGCCATGCCGTCCGGGAATTTAAGTTCCTGGTAAGCCTCCCAATGTGGATTGGTCTTTCCCCCAGTGGTATTAGGGCCACAACCCGGCTAAAAGGGCTCTGGTGAAAATCCAAAGGACGTTTCCTTTATTGGCCGGAATCAACGCCTTTTGTCATATTTGTCACTGCGTCTCTGGAAAATTTGCAAAAAAAAAAAAGAAGGGTATCTCCTTTCCCTGATCTGGATATGAATGCGGGGTTTAGGGACCGCTTGTGAATTTTCTTATTCCCGTGTCATTCTTTTCATTGATTCACTATCTTATTCATTCGGGATACGATGAATTCGTTGGATGGAGCCGGTTCAACTGACCAAAGGTGAATGCCATAACAACAACAACAACAACAGCAGCAGCAGCAACACAGACAGACAGCAGCTTGCAATTTATCGAAGGCAAAAAAAGCAAGAAAAATAATTAATTCTATATGTTAAATAATTGCTTGATTTTTTTCACATTAACACTGGTTTGTCAATGGAGGAAAATAAAAATAATACCACACACACACACACACACACACACACACACACACACACACACACATTTTCCGATTGATTGCAGTGTGAAAATAATAATTCTTCTTAAAAGTTTGGTCGTTTTTGATTGGTCGATTCAACCGATTGAACGATTCAGTTGTTTTGGAACAGTTTATAAATACAAGTCGTGATCTTGAGCACACCTTATACAAAAAGACGCCAACCAGTCGAGGAGAAGGAAAGCTCCGAATTCAACCCTGTTAAACACCACTTAATTAATTGGCCCTGTGTCACATCCTGCTCGTGAAAATAGAAAAAAAGGGATGCGCTACTGACTGAGCTATTGGCCACCCGAAAATCCTAACTAAAAAGAAAAAAATGTGTGTGCGTAAACTAGCAATAGTATGAATCCAACTATTTTTCCTACAGTAAATAGTAGGGTAGATTGGGCTCTTTAATCTTGTTTAGGAAACCAGTCAAGGAAAAGGAAAACTTCGAATTCAAACTTGTTAAACTCCGTTTGATAAATTGACCTTGCGTCACATCCTACTGGTGCGGAATATATGTAGACGGATACATTATATATACTAGCAACAGAAAACTCCCTCCGGGCGTCCTAAAAATTAATTTTTGATAGACATTGCCTGAGAAGGGGGGGGGGTTAAAATTCCACTGTCAGAGGGCTTGTATCATAAGTAAGTAAAATCATCAAATTTATTAAAAGAGTTTAAAAATAAAACAATTTGAAATGAAAACTGAGCCCCGTCCCTCTCAAATAAAATGTTGCATGCATGTAATAATCAAACAATTATTTTGAATATTTTCCACATCAATTTTCCACAAAATCGTAGGTATTTATTTATTTGTAAACTTTTTAGTTAACTTCTTGTTACTGTAAAAAAAAACATTTTTTAAAGGGACGAGAGTAAAAAACAATTTTTAACTCAAATTTTGGGTCTATATAGCATAAGAATATTGTGACGTAGGCTGTGACGTAGAGCTATGACGTAGTTTTTGTTACAGACAGAAATACAGACAATCTCCATTATTATTAGATATAGACGGATGCGTTACCGACCCGAAAAAAAATCGGCCACCCGAAAATCCTAACAAAAAAAAAAAAAAAAAAAAAAAAATGAAAATAAAAAAATGTGTGTGCGTAGAATAAGAATACAATCAAGTTTTGAGGATATAAAATCGATTTCTGTTTTTGGTGTGAAATTGGTTCAATCGATTCCAGACACAAAGCCAGTAAGTCTGGCTGTGAAGAGACCGATTTTCAAGATTGGCATCGTCGAAGACTTTTGATAAAATTGGATTTCTCTCTGATCTTAAATGGCGGCTACAATGCCACTCTTTGAGGAAAAAACAAACATCAATAAAAACTGTAACTTTTCACTCCACTCTCACTCTCTCTCTCTCTCTCTCTCTCCACACACACACACACACATATATATATATATATATATATATATATATATATATATATAGAGAGAGAGAGAGAGAGAGGCGGGGGGGTTAAAAAATTATATACAGGGTGTTCGGGATAGATTTGACATTATATTTGGTTATTTTTCTCTGTAAGTTGGAGGTATTGACATACACAGTACATCATTTAAAAGCTTGGACACTTCTTCATTCATATACGTGATGACAGATAGAATGGATGACTGGAACTCACCTGAATCATGGAAGAGAATAACTTGTATCATGATGATCTGTGCCGGCCATCAAAATATGGAAATCTTCCAATGTTCCCTGAACACTGTAAAAACAATCAGGCATGAACTGGAGAATTGCAATGGAGACTACGAGACTGTGGCTAGAAGAAAGCAACATAAAGACGATCTGATTGAGTTCACGTTTTTTCAGAGAAGGTATCAGTTTGAATTCAGATGCCTACGTGTAGTTGCTAAACAGTATAGTCAAGCACTGGATAACAATGGTAGCCAATGGTAGGCCATATATATGGCAGCAGGATTTTCTTTCCTGCCACACCTTGGGAAAAGTCAAAAATGGTAAAAAATGATTGTCGGCGAATTTTTACGACTACAACAGTCCCAATGTTTGGCCTCCGAACTCCCCAGATGTTAACCCCATGGATTATTCTGTATGTGGCGCTGTTGAGAAAGACACCAATCATCGTGCCAGTACTACAAACGCCCAGTTAATCGACAGAATTAAGGTAGTTTTTGAGACCCTTCACAGGGAAACTGTAACATCAGCTTGCTCCAGGTTCCCGAGGAGGATTGAGGCTGTGATCGACGCTAATGGCGGTTATTATGAGTGAAACTTATTGACAGTAGTGCCAGTTGAATTTATTTACAATCCATTAAATTTTGTTGTTACCAAGCATATTTTTCCTTATGAAACTGTCAAATTTCTCCCAAACACCATATATATATATATATATATATATATATATATATATATATGTATATATATATATATATATTATATATATACCCGTATTATTATTATTATTATTATTATTATTATTATGTGAGTTTTTTACCCCAGCGTTAGCTGATGGTATTTTACTGGAGTCTGTGTGACAACAAATCTCTTCAGGTCTCCAAGACTCTTCCGAATATTCTAGCCGATCTTGACAATGCTATTTATGGATGGTCTCAATTCTTCCTCTGATTTTCAGTTCCTCTAGTCTGTTTTCTAAACTTTTGGGGAACCTCCCAAGTGCATCAACTACAATTGGAATCAGTTTCACATTGATATTCCACAGTTCTTTCAATTCTCTATTCAATTCCAGGTATTTTTATTATCTTTTCCTTTTCTTTCATCTTCACTCTGTGATAAATGTCGAATATTAGCGTTTTGTTTTGCCTACCATTGTTTCTTATATGGAACACGATTTTCCAAATTTTTAAACTTTTAAAATCATAGCTTTATCTCTAATCATATCAAGTATTTAGTAATCAATGTTTTATCATTTATTCATGAAAATTCTATTCGGAACAGCATCATTCCGACTTATCCTGGATTGAACCCCAAAGCCGAACGCTGTACCTACTGAGCTGTAGGTAGAGCGTTCGGCTAGAAACCACAAGGTTCCTAGTTCGATACCGGCCCTCGCTAACTCAGCGTATGCGTAGCACAGGGATGTGTGCAGTAAAGTAAGGAGCTGGTGGTAGGTGTGGCGCTACACCTCAGATGCAAAAACAATCTCCTTGGTCTAGCGCTAGTGAAAAGGGGATATACTCCCTCTCTGATTGGCTGATACCGATTTCATTCCACTCCGACGACTTTACTTACTTTGTTGTTGTTGTTGTTATTTGAATGTTTATTCTTTTATTTGCTTTTTATTATATTTTATCCTTTATCAATTTGATTTATTTTTAAATTATTTTTAAAAATTATTTTATAATTGATTTATAGAATTATATTTTATACTTACCTTTCCTCATGCAAAATGACGGGTAAAACATTTTAAACTCGGAAAAAATAGAGTGTAGAATTTCACCAATTTTCCTTTATGAAACAACGTGCACTCGGTCGTTGTACAAACAAACATACAGACATACACACAGACGGATTTAACTAGAAAAAACTCTCTTTATAGCAATTACAAATTACCCAGTCTAAAAAAAAAGAAAAAAAGAAATAACATTTCAACAGTAAATGCGAGTTGTGCTGTCCGGCTAAATGGACCTACCATTACTACTTGTATAAGTTTACTTACATTCACAGAGGTGACAGTTTTAAATCTGGTAGGTATTTCTACCACACTTTGTCCTTGCTTGAGATTTTCGTTTAGCATTCTCAAAAAATATTCTTCAACATATAATCTGTTGGATTATTTTGTGGATATAAACTGTGCTAAAATACACCACCTCAATTTATCGACTGGGCGAGGTCACGTGGTATATTCCTCCGCCAATCAACAGCCATAATGCGTGGCTAGTTGACTACTTAATCATTGATACTGAACAGACGTCCATTTGCAATCATTGACGAAGAAACTTACAATCAAAGGATTCTTTACCAAGGATTTCCGCTGGACACGCGCTCTTGCTTGAAGCCTAAAGGATGGCCCATAAAAACATAACATAATCAATTATCATATATCTGATTTCATTACCATTTGATTTTGTTTTTATTAGAAATTCAATTAACCACTCTACCATCCAATGGTAATATCCTTACAAGAATATATAAACTTGGAGCTAATGACTCCGAACCAAATGCAAAAATGTCTGATAATAGCGTTAACCTTTTGCCTACTACTGTTCTTTGTATGGAACACGATTTTCTGAAGCTATAAACTTTTTCATTACTCTGGTTATATACTTTCCGTCTAAATTTAAGTATACACTTTTAAAATCTCATATTGCTCACCAGTGGAGAGCAGTGCCTATCGCTCGATATACTTATTGTGAAAATGTTACAAAAATTGTACATGTTAACCCTAATTTACTAATAAAGCAATAGAGAAATAAAATATATAATTCTTTCTGTGTTTCTTTTCATCTAACTTCCTTTTTTTTTCTTTTTTCTTCTCCTTTTGATATCATCTTTCTTTCTTTCTTTCAGTTTCTTTTCATCTAACTTCTTTTCTTTTTTCCCTCAAGATATCATCTTTCTTTCTTTATTTATTTTTCATCTATTTTTCATTTCATCTAAATTTCAGTAAATCACATTTAAAAAAAATAATATTTAGAAGATTCATTTTCCCCATAAATAACCCTCGGTGTTGGATGCAACACCGAGGGTTATTTATTTCAGACAAAAAAATTGTTTACGTCTTATAACAATAATCTAATATGGCGATTGTGGTTTGATGATATTTTTGTGCCAAATTCTTTCAGATTGAACTTGGCCCGATGGTTCATGATGGGTTTGATCGGATTCACCGTTGGTTTTATTGGTTTTTTGATGCATCAATTCATCGAATATCTTGCTGACATCCAATGGAGACACGCCGTGGAATTTCTGGAGGTAAGACAAGATCATCATCATCATCATCATCATCATCATGCCGTACTGGCAGCACGGATGACAATCTCTGCCCAACCGTCTCATTTTTTTTTCTTTAGCTTTGAGAGTGCACGTCACACTTCTTTGAAATCAACATTTTTGTGTTTTCATTGCATTTAATAATTTTTTCCTCTAACCGGGATATACATGCGGGTTTTGGGACCGCATGCAAATTTTTCTATTTCCTTGATATTCCTTTGACAAATTCACCTACAATCTCGAATACGACTTCTGCTACGCAAGAACTGACGCGTCCACTGTCCCATTGGAGCAAGTGTCAAATTAACAAGCTGGGGTGTTCCGTCGCAGAAAATGTCATTATTTTGCATGCTGGAATGTCCGAACACTAAAACTCAGTCAAGCAAAATACCGAGCTGATTCTGAGCCCAAGCCTTTTATGGAGTTCGTCGATGGAACCGCGAATGGCTGACACTGATAACCTCAATTGCGTTGGATCGCAGCGCACGAGCTACATTTATTCGGGATACGGTGAAATCTGTAAATGAATGGAACTTATAACATTCAACTCAGTTCTTCATTAATTTCACTCATTTCTTTCATGCTTCTAAACAAGCCAAAAATTATTTTTCCACAAATATATAATATATCTATCTATATTACACACACACACACACACACACACACACACACACACACACACACAAGGACCGGGTTAGCTCAGTCGGGAGAGCGTTCGGCTAGAAACCACAAGGTTCCTAGTTCGATACCGGCCCTCGCTAACTCAGCATATGCGTAGCACAGGGATATGTGCAGTAAAGTAAGGAGCTGGTGGTAGGTGTGGCGCTCCACCCCAGACGCAAAAACAATTTTCTTGGTCTAGCGCTAGTGAAAAGAAGATAGACTCCCTCGTTGATTGGCTGATACCGACTTTAGGCCATCCCGACAACTTTACATTACATTATATATATATATATATACTAGCTAAAGTACCCGGTCCATGACCGGACTAAAATGAAATTTGGATCACTAGAGAGTGGGAGAGAAAGTGGAAGACAGTAGTTAGAGAGGGGGTAAGAGGAAAATAATTCTTGAAACTAAAATCATTGAGAATTTGTATATTTCAGAATTTGTATTTTCTGTTTTATAGTTTAAAATTATTACATATTATTATACAACAAATTGAAAGCATTCGTTTATATATATATTTTTTTGTTGTTGTTTTTTTTGTAAATTTTGTAACATCACATGTACCTAATAGAACAGAAAAACTTAACAATGTAATATATATTTAAATTACAACCGAATTAGACACATGTAAGGAAAGGAAAATAAGATAAACAAAAATATTGTTACTTAATGTAATACACGTTCTTGTAAGTATACCCAATTTGTTGAAAAATCCTTGTTTTTACAAAACAATTTTAACTCCCCTTCACAAAAAATAAGCCAAAAATCTGCTCTGACCAATCTATGAATAAGTATTCGTCAATATTATTTTATTTTTACATTTATGAAAAGCCCTTAAAAAACTCTGATAATAACAGAAGCTCAGAATTAAAATTGTGTTCATATTAGTAGTTGAAAGATTTCGCCATTTTATTCAAATGAAAAAGTAACCATAAACTTTTTTTTAAACAATTTTAATTTTTCCACAATGACAACAATTCACATCTAGTTCTTAATTGCATGTTAAGTTTAAAAAGAAGCTGAGAATCGAAAATTTAAATTCTTCGTATTGCAATATTTATTTTTGCTAAAAACCTAAGATAGTATTTTAAAAAAAACATTGTTTAAAAAGGTTTTGGTGGACCTGATCATCTGGACCCCACCCATCTAATTTTTTTTCCTTCAGTGGATTATTATCGATTACACACCAATCTATCAGATTGCAAAAAAAAATTCTTAAAAGTTCTTTATTTCTTTAGTTTTCACGGGTATGGGCACCCGTGAAAACTAAAGAAATAAAGAACTTTTAAGAATTTTTCCTCGTATAAGTTTATAGTAAATCGAACCCCCATATCGGAACCGCTTGAACGGAACCCAAATTATTTATTTATTTTCCCATTAAACTAACCTTAAACCCCAACCCTAACCCTAACCCCAGCCCTAACCCCTAACTCTAAACCCCATAGTTAAAATTAAGTTTTATTACAAAATTTGTGGGTTCTGTTTTTCTGTTTTGGGTGACCCAGAAAAAACAGAACCCAAATTATTTATTCATTTTCCCATTAAACTAACCCTAAACCCTAAACCCTAAACCCCAATCCTAACCATAAACCTTAGATCCTCATAGTTAAAATTAACAGTTTTATTACAAAACTTGTGGGTTCTGTCTTTTCTTGGTCACCTTAATTTTGACACCTTTGTGCAAGTTCAGCCCAACTGTTAAGGTAGAGCGGTTCCGATATGGGGGATCGATTTACTATAAACTTATACGAGGAAATGAGCACCCCTGAAAACTCAAAAAATAAAGAACTTTTAAGAATTTTTTTTTTACAATCTGATATTGGTGTGTAATCGATAATAATCAATTGAAGGAAAAAGAATTTAGATGGGAAGGGGGGGGGCGTTCCAGATGGTCAGGTCCGCCAACGTTTTCAGTAGTTCTTTAAAAAAATTAAGACTTTTTTTTAAGCAAAAATTATCATTAATTACAAAACAACAATTTTCATAAAAGTTCAAATGTCACCTATGAAATCTATATTTAAACATGCCAATTTTTCAGAACTGAAAAGTTACACTATAAAAAACTATAAGAGTTAACTTTCTCAGTGATGTTTATTGACTTATAAATAGAAAAAAATGTTCGATGATTGTCACAATAAAGAGTAAAATCATAAAACTTAAAATTTAATTTGTAAGACAAATTCTGAGGAATATTTTAAATTGTATTTCAAATAATAATTTAAATGTTGGTTGTTAGTTGTTTTGTTTTATGGGATATCAACTTTTCGGGTCATTTATTACCGAATCATGTCATTTTGATAAACAAAGCGCTCAGGGGGTATTTTCTTTGTCAATTTTTCGTACTTACATATACAAAATTCTTGAAATGTTCCAATACCTGGATATTGTCGGAAATACTTAAAATAAATTTCGTCTTACAATTAATTGATTTCTTAAATCCAGTCGGGCCTTCGACTAAAGATAAAACACCGGATTTTGTCCGTATTAGTAACCTTTGTTTTTGTTTTTTTATCGTGGTTTTAGAAAATAATCAATTAACGAATCCCTCGCCTCCTCCGAAAAGAAAAACAGTTTCTAAAGACATCCGTCAATTTTATTGTTATTTAAAACTCTAAAAATAAAAATTAATAAATAAATTAAAGAATTAAAAGTCATTTTATTCGAATGAAAATCTTAGTTTAATTTATACAAAGATGTAAACGTAAACTGATTTTCATGATACTTTTATTTACAATTAAGATATTTTTTTTAATAATGTAACCGTAAAGCGTAAATTTTGATTTTTATGCATTACAAAAATTAAGATTAAAATGAGTGTACTGTACAATTTAAGAAAATGGACAAATTAAGTCAGAAAAAAAAAAACCTTATTCGTATTATCGGCTATTATCGGCTATACGTAGCCTTTTTTTTAACTCACTGTAAAAAATAATTTAATGTATAAAAACACATACAAATTACATATTCAGAAAGACAATTTCATCTTATTTCTAAAGATATAAATATTTTAAAGATTAGATCCTAAATAGGCAAGAGATTCCGAGCTGACTCGCATAGATTGCACTGCCTTGCCTTATTCGTATTATCGGCTATTTATCGGCTATACGTATAATTTTTTTCTTTTTAACTCGCTGTAAAAAATAATTTAGTCTATAAAAGCATATACAAATTACATATTCAGAAAGACTATTTCATCTTATTACTAAAGATATAAATATTTTAAAGATTAGATCCTAAATAGGCGAGAGGTTCCGAGCTAACTGGTATAGACTGCACTACTTGTATCGCAATAATCACAGGCAGCGTGGCTATCTGAAGCCAATTTTTTCATTTTTTAACTCGCTGTAAAAAATGATTCAATTGATAAAAACTCACACAAATTACATATTTTGAAAGAGTATTTTCTTTTCTTTCTAACGATATAAACATTATTAAAGATTGGACCATATATAGGCCATAAATTCGGAGCTGACCGGCTTAGACTGCAAAATTAATTCATTAAAATCAAAACTTCGCTGCTGATGTCGCTGTAACAATAAGCAGGCAGAGACAATATTTTATTATCAGCCCCTGGTATACGGACAGTTTCGCAAATTGGGTGATTTTCGCTTAGTTAATCGATTACATCCCTTAATCAGTAAAAATCAATAACCAAATTTGACGTGTTTCTTAGTTAGAAGTATATTAATGTGTATGCGAGATTTAAAATTTGAGTGACCTCCCGTTTGGAACTTATACGTAGACACGTACATACCAAAATCTCTCCTTTATATTATATATATAATATATATATATATATGTATATATATGTGTGTGTGTGTGTGTGTGTGTGTATGTGTGTATACAAGGTATGTTATAAAAGCATCGAGATTGAAGCTGTATTTACCAAGATAGAGATGAACAATGAATGGAACGTTAATTTTTCCAGAATACATTGTGAGTCAAAAAGTACAAAAATATCGATACTTTTTTTTACACACCTTATATATATATATATATATATATATATATATATATATATATAGGGTGTCCATAAAGTCCCGCTACAGGTTGAAAATGTAACAACAAAGATGTCAGTCATGTTGAAGTGCAATAATAAAAAAAAATACATCAATATTAAATCTTTAAAAGTTGAACTTTTATATGTTTTTTATTAAGAGTTTTTATCATTTGTACAATGTGAGTTATCATTTGTACAATGTGAGTTATTAAATGTTCAATTTTTAAAATTGTTTCAAGACTTAGTGGATATATATATATATATATATATATATATATATATATATAGTCATCCAAAGACACGTGTTTCGACTTATGAAGTGTCTTCGGTGTGGCTAGACATTTAGTCAGTTACCTACAGCCGGGATTCAGCATCAGTCGGACAGCTTAACCACTCGGCTATCGCTACCCACAGAATGCGAAGGTTTTTTTAAACGGTTTTAATACACACATCTGTATGTATGTAAAGGCCACCATAGAGTGCTTTATCCCTTTTATAGGAGAGCGTTGCGTTTACGCTTTAGTTGGCGGTCAACAGCGAAATACCCTCCAAAGTGCTCAACCCCAGTGGGATGGGGAGCATATATAATCACACACACACACACACACACAAATATATATATATATATATATATATATATATATATATATATATATAGAGAGAGAGAGAGAGAGAGAGAGATATGCATTTATGACAGTGCAAGGAAGTGTGTTTTTGTATATATGAATTATTTACTTACTGTTTTTTAATTTTTATTATTTTAGCATCATGACCTTGTAACTGCTTGGCTTTGGGCTTTGTTCTATTCTTCTATATGCGTTCTTTTAAGTTCGGCCATCGTTGTGGTAAGTACAATATCTTAATATTGAATAAAATATCAATGTATATGGTTGGCACTATTATACTTGAAGAAGCGGTAGTAATCCAACATAGTGTTATTAGAAGAGTGCTCAATATCTGTGATAGTGTTAATAAATAAATGAATAAATAGATAAATAAATAAAAGTTTTATCTTATATTCATTATCATTGGAACACTTTTGCTACCATTGGTTTCTTGCTATGCGGCAGTCGTTGCCTGATGACTGCCGCAGAGCAAGAAATCGATGGTAGCAAAATTGTTTCAATGATAATGAATATAAGATAAAACTTTTATTTATTTATTTATTTATTTATCTATTAAATAAAATCAAATCAATTAGAATAAAGAGAAAAACAAAACAAACGAACAACCATCCACCCTCCCCGTAAAAAACAAACAAACAAACAAACAACACCACCACTACCACCACCACCACCACCACCACCACCACCTCGACTACAAATACAAAAACGCTATTTTCTTGAAAACGCCTGGCTTCACGGTCGTTTCTTGGGTCTCTTGCTCCGCACCCACATATAAGATACAGTGCCCCAACTTTACTACATCTTCATTTAATATCTCAATATTTAAACAAATTGATAGACTTACACAATTCCTGAGGGTATTGAGACATAGACAGAAACCGGATCTATTATATTAAGACTAGAAACAGTTACCCAGTGTTGCCGAGTTAGGGGGGAGGAGATAAAAATTATTTTGTATATCTTGATGAATATAAATCAATTCTTCATCATTTTTGCACAAAAAGCAAGCTTTGCGGATAGTGAAAGTATATATATATATATATATATATATATATATATATATATATATATATATAGTAACCTGCCCCCTATCTCACAGACCATCTGAGTGAGACGGACTAGGCATGCAGGGCACTGCTGGAGAAGCAAGGACGAACTCATAAGTGATGTTTTCCCGTGGAAGGCAACAAATGGACATGCCAGTGTGGGCCGCCCAGCAAGGACCTACATTGACCAGCTATGTAAAGATGCTGGCTGCAGCGAGGAAGAACTCCCAGGGGCAATGAATGATAGGGAAGGTTGGCGAGAGATTGTCATGGATATCCGTGCTGCCTGCACGACATGATGATAGTGATTTTATATATATATATATATATATATATATATATATATATATATATATATATATACTTTGTTGGTAATTGTTTTATTTTTGTAGTTTCTTCCGAACATATTGTCCTTTAGATATGTACTAGAAGCGTCTAACTAGTGGTATGGGAAACCGTGCTGTATTGATTTGGTTACTTTTGAGATTTACAAATGCTGGACATTTTAAAGAAGAATTTCAATGCTATTTCTATGTATATTTTAATTTTTATATATCTTCGAATATGAATCAAATCTTCATAATTTTTCCACAAAAAAAAGAACCGGTGATATTTAATGTGTGTGTGTGTGTATATATATATATATATATATATATATATATATATATATATATATATAGTTTGTCGTGAATTGATTTATTTTGATACATACTCACCAACTGCCCTTTATGTAGATATCTATGGAAGTAGGATGAGGAAATTAATCCGACAGTATGTGGAGAAAATTTAGAAACAAACATGGGATGCTATGATGGATGGACATTTATAGTAAATACTCGAGACTTTCGGTTTACAATGGAAACCTTCATCATGACTGAAAATAAGAAGAAAACAAGGATTTATGTGGATAGAAGATGATAGATGTTTTGTGTACGATGAATTAAAAATGTATGGAAAAAAGGTTTGTTACCGTTAGTTGAGTGGCGTTTGTAGTTGAATGTTAATGACGTGATTTTTGCGTATGAAAGCGAAAATTAATTATAGGAACATGTGAAATCGAAAAGCCACACGTGATTGGCCCACGAGTAGATGTTGCAAAGGTGTGACGTATTCCTTATAAATATCAAAGAATAGAAACGAGAGAAGTATTAATTGTTAGACTATTTAACACACAAATATATATATATATATATATATATATATATATATATATATATATATATATATAGGTTAGTCGTTGATTGGGTTTGTGGCATTCCTTGTGCACCAATTCTTTCCTATCGACTGTGCCCAAAAAGTGCGGAATGGTCCAACACAAGCCTTCACCACTATAAACAAAACACTGTGTTGGTTGTTCATTGGATGAACACTCATGCGTCGAAAATCGACGAGAGTCTATTTTATATATATATATATATATATATATATATATATATATACTAGAGAAAACGTGACCCGTTGGGTCACCCATTGAGCACAGGTTAGATTGTTGGAAAAAGCACATGATAAAATAATTTCATTAATTTAAAGTTTTCCAAAACAGTCCAAATAAGTTATTTAAACCGGAGTAAACATTTTCATTTGAGCAAAGGAAAAAAACAAGTGTCACTTAGTTATTTTATTTCTAATTACAGGTAATTAGGATTTTAATCATGGATATCCATGACAATCTCTCGCCAACATTACTCTATCATTTATTGCTCTCAGAAAGTCCTCTGCAAAACATCCAGTATCTGCGAAGAGTTGGTCAACGTACATCTTTGCTCAACGGTCCACACTGGCGTGCCTGTATGTTGGTTTCCATAGAAGAATATCACTGACGAGTTTGTCCTAAATCCTCCCACAGTGTCCTGCATGCCTTGTTCATGTTACTCGGATAGTTTGTGTGATGAGTGGCAAATAGCTATACAGTTGCTTTCACAACTTGTTAAAAATTACGTACTGCATTCTTAAGCAGTTACCATCTAGCTTATTCTCTAGGCGCCATGTTAGGGTCCAAGTGGTGCAATCATAGGTGGGGGAAGTCAACGTTTGCAACATTTGCATAAAATTCCACAATTTTTAAATATCTAGAAAAGCTCAGTAACAATCTTTACTCAACATGAAATATTTTAAATTAAATATTTATCTGATCCATAAAAAAAAAGTAAGTTTATTAATCATGTTAAATAAAAATTTTTTTCCAAATTTATTTACAGCAGACTATAAAAAAAATACTGGAAAAAAGTGTCGGCTTCTGCTATGATTTTTCTTAAAACTGATTGTGCTACAGTTTTTTAGGGTAATTAACTTAAACAGAAAAAAACGCCTTTTCGGACGAATTAGATTGTTTAAAAGAATATTAAAAATATTAGATATGTAATTTTAATTTGCATTTTTTTTCCTTTAATTTGGTGCCTATTATGTTACTACTTTTCGACTAAAACAAAAATCTGGATTTCGACTAAAACAAAAATAATGGATTTAAATAATTTTACTTCGTTTTCAAATTGAAAATAAGCCAACATTTTGGAGCATATCGCATAAAATAATTTTACTTCGTTTTCAAATTGAAAATAAGCCAACATTTTGGAGCATATCGCATAAATGCATAAATGCGTTCTGGCTTCCTAGCCTAAAAAAACTAAAAAAGTGGTGCCTGCTTAAAACCCGACCCGTGCACCTTATGAACTCCCTAGCTGTTTGAAGGTGTTTTTCCCGAAAAGTTAATGCGATATGAAAGCAATATTTTGCACCGCAAGTCTGTTTACGACAAGTAAATGTAAATATTTTACCCTCCCCCTCTTTAAAATATTTTTGTTATCGGTTTGAAGGCGTTTTTATCGACAAATATTTTTTAAGTGGCTTCAAGGCATTAATAAATAAGCAATCTCCAGGGTTTTTTTTATCGACAAGCAAATGTATACTCTCCTTAAAATATCTTTTTATTTTTTCGATATTTTCATTTTATTTTAATTCAAATCAAATCAACTGTCACGAATTTTATCGAGTTTCGCAAATAAGTTGATTTGAAATAATTCCCCGAGTTAGATCATCAACAAAAAGCAAATTTACTAATCATGTTAAATCAGACATGTTTTCAAAATGTTGTATAATATATATATGTATGTATATATAACAAACTATTGTTCTCATTTATTTACAGTATACTACTGTAGAATATTCAGCTAGGAGCCTCTCGGTTCCTGGTTTGATAGTGGCCCTCGCCAAAGCGTATGAGTAGCTCAGGGATCTGTGTCGTAGAGTAATGAACTGATGATAGGTGTAGCATTCCAGCTCTGACGCTAAGAAAAAAATCCCCTTGGTCTAGTTAAAAGGGGATACACTCCCTCGCTGTATGGCTGATATCGACTTTAGAAGACCTACGACTTTACTTCTTTAAAAATGACTGGAAGCAAATAAATTTGACAAAACTTTTTAGGGGTTTGGGCTTGCTGATTGAAATATCTTAGCTGATACCGCTATGATTTTTCTAAAAGAAAAAAAAAAACACCAGCGTGCTTAAATTATGAATTAATATGGATATAATAATCGCTGCAGAAACACCAAAAAGGAAAGGTATATAAGAAAAATAAATTAAAAAAAATGTAAGTTATCATAAAAAGTGTATTATGTTTCTTCCTTCCATATGGCGTAAACTGATGGTTTTTAAAGTAAAACCCCTGTTTATGAGATATCTATACTTACCTGTATAACAAATTCAATCTACACTCGAGCTACTTAAAACGATTCGAGCAAAATTATTTATTTATTTATTTATTTTTTAATTCTCCAAAATTAACTCCCTTCACCTCCACGACCTCTCATCCAAGAAGACATATAATCACTTTCTTACGAGGACCTCTTTAGCACCTTTCCAACCAGGAACTTTAGAGGGGAGGAGGGAGGGCATATACAGGTAAGTATAGATATCTCATAAACAGGGGTTTTACTTTAAAACCCCTCAGTTTATATCAATATCTATATTTACCTGTATAACTAATGCAAGAAACAGAATTTGTAGCAGAATTCCGGGAGGTGGGAAAAACAAAGTAAAGGAACATACTCACTTATTCTTCACCAAACCGGCTGTCTCTAATATGGATGTTCTTGCAAAATTCCCTTCACTCCCAGCAACATCCCTTAAATAAAAGGATGCAAAGGTGTTCTCTGAAGACCAATGAGCCGCCTGTAGGATGTCTCAGTGAAGCTCCGTTAAACAAGGCCCAAGATGAAGCCAATCATCTAGTATCATGGGCCCTAATGTCCTCAGAATGTGGTTGACCAGCTGCCTCATAGACATGTCTAATAGTGGAAACAATCCACCTGGAAATTGTACTATTAGCTGCTGGCCTATTTTGGCTCTTCTTATAGGTAATGAAGAGTGCTTCATTATCCTGCCGCAACATTTCCGTTCTTTTCAAATACATTTTTAAACAGGCTTTCTTCAACCGCTGAGTCTTGGCTAAAAATTTCAAATTGGGTAAAAGACGTATACCCGCAGCTTCACACCTAAGGTTCGACTCCTTGATAGATAAAGCATTTAGTTCACCTACTCTAGCAGCCGAAGCTAAGGCAACTAGGAAAACTGTCTTCCAAGATAAAAACTTTAACTCTGCGGAATCTAAGGGTTCAAAGGGATGCTTAGTGAGAGCCTTTAGAACAAAAGGTAAGTCCCAGTTAGGGAGAAGTGGTCTAACTGAAGGATTTGAATTAAAAATTCCTTTAACCAAATTTGATAGCAGACTCTCTGAATTTATAGAACTCTTCTCCCAACCGTTGTGAATAGCTGCTAACGCTGTTCTATATCCAGAAAATCCGCCACATCCTTTATAGAGGCAGAATATGGGTCGATATCTCGTTCAAGACACCAGCTACAGTATATTTGTTGTCGAGCCTCGTACATTCTCCTAGTAGAAGGCCTTTTGCTATTTTTGATGTAACTCTGAGCCTTTCCTGAAAGAGATTCCTTAGATGGGATATGCTGGATATTTTCCACACTACTAGCTTCAAACTTTCTGGATCTGAATGTACTATTTGACCCCGCCTCTGAGTTAGCATCTTCGGTGTTATTGGTAACTCTCTTGGGAAGTCTATCAGCAGGTCCAAAAGGACTGGATACCACGACTGCCGTGGAGCTTGTGGGGCTACCAGAAGAAGAATGCATCCTTCCTGTGACACCTTCTGAAGGACCCGATGGATCAATATTGGGGGAGGAAATGCATAGGCATACATCCCTGTCCAATCTATACTCAGAGCATCTGAGGCATATGCAGCATCGACCGGATAAGGGGAGCAAAACACTCCCAACTTTCTGTTTTCCGGAGTAGCGAAAAGGTCTATGTTCGGATGCCCGAACCTCAGAAAAATCAAGTCCACTATCCTCCGTTCCAGGCTCCATTCCGTCAACCGAGCTCCCACTTGGCCCCTCGATAGACGGTCTGCCAAAACATTCTTCTTTCCTGGAATGTGAGCTGCATAAAGGGAAATGTTGTGCTCTGCTGCCCAATGGAACACTTTTTACGCCAACAGACAAAGATGAAGGGATTTCGTACCCCCTTCTTTGCTGATGTAAGCTACAACTGTGGAATTGTCGCACCTTAGAAGAACTCTCTTCCCTCTGACATGAGGTAGCAGTTGAACAAGAGCTAGCTGGACTGCTTTTAGCTCCAGCCAATTAATGTGGTTCTTTACTTGGAGATCGTCCCAAACTCCTGCTACCTGATGAAAGTTCAAGTGAGTTCCCCAGCCCCTTTCTGAGGCATCTGTCCAAAGAACTAGAGGCTCTGCATGATGAAGCTGTACCCCTTTGAAAGAATTCTCCCTCCTTGTCCACCATACAAGGTGACTTGCTAAGAGACTGTTTATGGGGATCATCTTCTTGATATTGTCCGTCCGAGGGACCCACCATGACCGAAGGAGAACTGGATCGGCCTCATGTGCAACCGGGCCCAGGGGATCAGATCTATACATGCCGCCATAAGACCTAGAAGTCTGAGAAACCTGTGAGCTTGGCAGAACCTTGCCTCCAAGATACAATTTATTTGTAGTACCAGATTCTGGAATCTCTCCTCTGAAGGATAAATTATTCTTTCTTTCAAATTGAAGAGAGCCCCTAGATAATTTGCCTTTTGAGATGGAATCAGTTGAGATTTTTGGTAGTTCAGGAACAATCCCAAATCCCGGAGAAGGTCCCGCATTAATTTTACTTGTTGATTGAGAATGTGTTGATCCTGATTTCTGATTAACCAGTCGTCCAGGTACATGAAAATATGTATTTGACGGGACCTGAGAAATCCTCCCAGTGCTGACATCATTTTTGTGAACACTCTGGGGGCTATTGCAAGACCAAAGGGCATAGCTTTGAAATGGTAATGCCTTCCCTGAAAATGAAACCGCAGAAACTGCCGGTGGCCTGGGAAAATGGGAACATGGAAGTAAGCATCACTTCTTTAAAAAATGATGGAAGCAAATAAATTTGACAAAACTTTTTAGGGGTTTGGGCTTGCTGATTGAAATATCTTAGCTGATACCGCTATGATTTTTCTAAAAGAAAAAAAAAAACACCAGCGTGCTTAAATTATGAATTAATATGGATATAATAATCGCTGCAGAAAACACCAAAAAGGAAAGGTATATAAGAAAAATAAATTAAAAAAATGTAAGTTATCATAAAAAAGTTATTATGTTTCTTCCTTCCATATGCGTAAACTGATGGTTTTTAAAGTAAAACCCTGTTTATAGATATCCTATACTTACCTGTATAACAAATTCAATCTACACTCGAGCTACTTAAAACGATTCGAGCAAAATTATTTATTTTATTTATTTATTTTTTAATTCTCCAAAATTAACTCCCTTCACCTCCACGACTCTCATCCAAGAAGACATATAATCACTTTCTTACGAGGACCTCTTTAGCACCTTTCCAACCAGGAACTTTAGAGGGGAGGAGGAGGGCATATACAGGTAAGTATAGATATCTCATAAACAGGGGTTTTACTTTAAAACCCTCAGTTTATATCAATATCTATATTTACCTGTATAACTAATGCAAGAAACAGAATTTGTAGCAGAATTCCGGGAGGTGGGAAAAACAAAGTAAAGGAACATACTCACTTATTCTTCACCAAACCGGCTGTCTCTAATATGGATGTTTTTGCAAAATTCCCTTCACTCCCAGCAAACATCCCTTAAATAAAAGGATGCAAAGGGTTCTCTGAAGACCAATGAGCCGCCTGTAGGATGTCTCAGTGAAGCTCCGTTAAACAAGGCCCAAGATGAAGCCAATCATCTAGTATCATGGGCCCTAATGTCCTCAGAATGTGGTTGACCAGCTGCCTCATAGACATGTCTAATAGTGGAAACAATCCACCTGGAAATTGTACTATTAGCTGCTGGCCTATTTTGGCTCTTCTTATAGGTAATGAAGAGTGCTTCATTATCCTGCCAACATTTCCGTTCTTTTCAAATACATTTTTAAACAGGCTTTCTTCAACCGCTGAGTCTTGGCTAAAAATTTCAAATTGGGTAAAAGACGTATACCCGCAGCTTCACACCTAAGGTTCGACTCCTTGATAGATAAAGCATTTAGTTCACCTACTCTAGCAGCCGAAGCTAAGGCAACTAGGAAAACTGTCTTCCAAGATAAAAACTTTAACTCTGCGGAATCTAAGGGTTCAAAGGGATGCTTAGTGAGAGCCTTTAGAACAAAAGGTAAGTCCCAGTTAGGGAGAAGTGGTCTAACTGAAGGATTTGAATTAAAAAATTCCTTTAACCAAATTTGATAGCAGACTCTCTGAATTTATAGAACTCTTTCTCCCAAACCGTTGTGAATAGCTGCTAACGCTGTTCTATATCCAGAAAATCCGCCACATCCTTTATAGAGGCAGAATATGGGTCGATATCTCGTTCAAGACACCAGCTACAGTATATTTGTTGTCGAGCCTCGTACATTCTCCTAGTAGAAGGCCTTTTGCTATTTTTGATGTAACTCTGAGCCTTTCCTGAAAGAGATTCCTTAGATGGGATATGCTGGATATTTTCCACACTACTAGCTTCAAACTTTCTGGATCTGAATGTACTATTTGACCCCCGCCTCTGAGTTAGCATCTTCGGTGTTATTGGTAACTCTCTTGGGAAGTCTATCAGCAGGTCCAAAAGGACTGGATACCACGACTGCCGTGGAGCTTGTGGGGCTACCAGAAGAAGAAATGCATCCTTCCTGTGACACCTTCTGAAGGACCGATGGATCAATATTGGGGGAGGAAATGCATAGGCATACATCCCTGTCCAATCTATACTCAGAGCATCTGAGGCATATGCAGCATCGACCGGATAAGGGGAGCAAAACACTCCCAACTTTCTGTTTTCCGGAGTAGCGAAAAGGTCTATGTTCGGATGCCCGAACCTCAGAAAAATCAAGTCCACTATCCTCCGTTCCAGGCTCCATTCCGTCAACCGAGCTCCCACTTGGCCCCTCGATAGACGGTCTGCCAAAACATTCTTCTTTCCTGGAAATGTGAGCTGCATAAAGGGAAATGTTGTGCTCTGCTGCCCAATGGAACACTTTTTACGCCAACAGACAAAGATGAAGGGATTTCGTACCCCCTTCTTTGCTGATGTAAAGCTACAACTGTGGAATTGTCGCACCTTAGAAGAACTCTCTTCCCTCTGACATGAGGTAGCAGTTGAACAAGAGCTAGCTGGACTGCTTTTAGCTCCAGCCAATTGATGTGGTTCTTTACTTGGAGATCGTCCCAAACTCCTGCTACCTGATGAAAGTTCAAGTGAGTTCCCCAGCCCCTTTCTGAGGCATCTGTCCAAAGAACTAGAGGCTCTGCATGATGAAGCTGTACCCCTTTGAAAGAATTCTCCCTCCTTGTCCACCATACAAGGTGACTTGCTAAGAGACTGTTTATGGGGATCATCTTCTTGATATTGTCCGTCCGAGGGACCCACCATGACCGAAGGTAGAACTGGATCGGCCTCATGTGCAACCGGGCCCAGGGGATCAGATCTATACATGCCGCCATAAGACCTAGAAGTCTGAGAAACCTGTGAGCTTGGCAGAACCTTGCCTCCAAGATACAATTTATTTGTAGTACCAGATTCTGGAATCTCTCCTCTGAAGGATAAATTATTCTTTCTTTCAAATTGAAGAGAGCCCCTAGATAATTTGCCTTTTGAGATGGAATCAGTTGAGATTTTTGGTAGTTCAGGAACAATCCCAAATCCCGGAGAAGGTCCCGCATTAATTTTACTTGTTGATTGAGAATGTGTTGATCCTGATTTCTGATTAACCAGTCGTCCAGGTACATGAAAATATGTATTTGACGGGACCTGAGAAATCCTCCCAGTGCTGACATCATTTTTGTGAACACTCTGGGGGCTATTGCAAGACCAAAGGGCATAGCTTTGAAATGGTAATGCCTTCCCTGAAAATGAAACCGCAGAAACTGCCGGTGGCCTGGGAAAATGGGAACATGGAAGTAAGCATCCTTTAGGTCCACCGTTATTATCCAATCGCCTTTCCTCAAGGCCCGACGAATAGTCCTGAAAGTTTCCATCTTGAAATGGGGAACCACCAGATGGGAATTTATCACTCTCAAATTTAGAATGGGACGGAACCCTCCGTCCTTCTTGGGAACTAAAAAGAAGGTGCTGTAACACCCCTGACCTTCCTGGGTTCTGGGGACTAACTCTATTGCTTGTTTTCCTAACAAGTCTCTTATTTCTTCTGAAATAACGTCTCTCTGGTAAGACGAACTGAATGCGGTCTTTTTTACACTACTTCGCCTCGGTGCTGAAGCAAACTGAAGTTTTAGCCCTTCCCGGACTATGTTCAAAATCCAGCGGTCGGAAGTAATCCTCCTCCAACCCTATAACAATCCTGCTAGTCGTCCCCCGACCGGCTCGGATTGAGGAAATACACAGCTTATTGTCGTTGGGGACGAAACCCCAACGACTTCTGAAACCTGGATTTCTGAAACCCCGATTGCTCTTTTGTCCAGGTCGAAGCACTGTCCTCTCCCCTGTTTAAAGTTGGAGCCTTCCTGCTTCAGCCTTTTTCGGCCCCAAACCCGAAGAATTAGCGTAATTCGTCTTCTTAGGGCTCTCCAACTTTCGCTTCGCTCCCAAAAAATTCTTCCGGACGTGCTGCGTCTCCCTAGCATTTCTAAGGTTCTCTGCACTGGTATGCAAAACCTCGAAAACCCTTCCAGAAAACAGTTTGGGACCTACAGTAGGTAGGCGTGAAAGTTTATTTTCTGTGGCTTTATTCTTAAAAGCCATGTCCCTTAAATAAAGACTGCGCCTCGATGACACAGAACCCAAAATAATTCTGGACGTGACATCGGCCATAGATTGAAATAATTGGGATAGGGCCTGCAGGGCTTCTTGTCTATTTGCAACTGAACCCGACGCGTCAGTATAAGAAGTGATTAATGAGCCATACGATATTTGCCTAAGCAAAAGTCGAGCACTCGAATCCAGCTTCTGAAGGCACAAATTAGCCGAATCCGCAGATTTGCTAGAAAATCTATACTGAGCGCCGCGAATATAGTCTTTATCGCTAGAAGGCGCCATAATACCCTCTTCGATGTTCTCGTCAAGACGGGGGGGGGGGCAGAACTGGGTAAAGTGGTCATTAACCACCATATATTTCTGATCCTCTGAGGATCGAAAACATTTTATTTTCCCTCTAGTCTGATATTCAGAATCGACCTCTTCCAGTGCTCTAATAACGGACCCATCTAATGGCAGACTAATAGCCTCCTTAACTCTCGGAGCCAACAGGTGATCCGCTATATATGATTTGAAATCAGAGTCTTTGTTCCTCTCAACACAAGGAATATCTAGTTTCGAAGCGACCTTCGAAATAAAGGCATTCCACTCCACATTACGAGTTTTAATCTCGCTTTCCAAAATCTGCTCGCTATCAGCTTCAGAGCAATGACTGAAATTCTCCGCCTCCCCCTCCGAAACAGAGAAATCATTATTATACCTGGTAGATGCAGGACCATCAATGCCGTCGGACTTTCCCGCCAATGGCTCCTTCATACGAGCCTCTCTCACTTGGCTCTCGTGTAAATTAAACATGTTTAATTCTATTATCGATTAAGCTGTTTAAATTCTTACATCCTTCTACATCAGGCAGGAACCGGGAAGGGTAAGCGTTTTTAGGGTCGCTTCCTTGTTTTTCCGAAACTGATTCGAATGGGGCTTCTTTTATTTTCTGCTTTTCCAATGGCGACGGAAGCTGTAACTTCGTCAGGAAATTCTTATTTGAACTTTCGTGATCGTAGTAACAATCCAGTTCATTTTCTCTCAGAGGAGAATGGACGTCAAAATCTCCCGCATTCTGATTTACAGAAACATCTGAAAAAAGCTGTAGCTTTGCTTCTGTAACTTTCTCCATTATTTATATAACACTACTTTTTTTTAAAAAGAAATTCAAAATCCAAAAGAAAAACAACTTCAGTTCATTAACTGAATAAAAGGAGAAAAAGGCCAAAAATACTGACTAACCAATTTCTTTCCTTAATATTATTTCTCACTTCTCTCGGTATGGTTAAAAATTTTAAGCAGTAAGAAATTTCAAACCTCTCACTACAGATCCGAGTAAGAAAGTGATTATATGTCTTCTTGGATGAGAGGTCGTGGAGGTGAAGGGAGTTAATTTTGGAGAATTAAAAAAAATAATAATAATATTGCTCGGATGGTTTTAAGTAGCTCGAGTGTAGATTGCATTAGTTATACAGGTAAGTATAGATATTGATATAAACTAATCCTGTGACGTATTTTGATCGTACCATATAATAAAATATATATTTTTTAATTCAAAAGGGCTTGAAAGTTTTTATTAGAATATAAAAAAATATCTAAATCTTCAGGATGTTTTAAATATTTAATGTCTTTTAGTTAGAATAAAAAAACATATCTAAATATTTTAATTTTTGTTTGTTGGAAATGAATATATTAAAATAAAATGAAAAACTGGAAAAAATACTTTAACAGATTGAAGGCATTTTTATCGAAAAATTAAAAGTAAGTCATATTTGTATCGACAAGTGAATGTAAATATTTTTGTGGGGCTCCTACAAAAAAAAAAAAATTAAAGAATGGGGTTAAAATATTTACATTTACTTGCCGAAAAACGACTGGAGTGGGTAAACTATCGCATTAACTTTTCGGAAAAAAACGCCTTAAGCGCTGATTTTTTTCAGCTGGCAGCGCATCAGATAGGCGACTTCGTTCGTAGGTAGGAGGGTTTTATCACCGCCTAGACAGCGAATAGCGCCGTATAAACTCCACCAAAATTTTACATCACTCATGGAATCTTAGTTGTTTAAGAGGTATTTTTCATGAAACATTAATGGGATAAAGTGATATTTTAAGCACCCCCAAGTTTTCTCGATATGTTTATATGTTACCGTCTCCCAAATTTAAAATATTTTTTTAGCGGTTTGAAAGCATTTTTATCGACTAATAACTTTTAGTGGTTTGAAGGTGACAAAAGTTAACCACTCCCAGGTTGTTTTTACGAACATGCAAATGCAAATACTCTTTTTTCTTTTTATTCAAAACAACCGTAAAAAAAAAGTTAAGTAAATATGACAGATTCGAAAACAAAATATATTAAACACAATCAAGTAGAAAAAAGAAAAGAAAAAAAAAGTTGGCTCGCACAACATAGCTAAACACAACATTTAGCTACATTCTAGTTATAATTTAAAAACTTATCACAAAATAAATTTCACTACAGTACGAGCTACAAAGACTTTCACAATGTTTGACTTAATTGCTAACTATGACTAATTAAAACCAATTAAGATGAGATTTTTTTCAAACATTTAGTAGCCCTGAAAACAAGGAATATTTTAGTATAAATGTTGTATCATTACACTGAATGGAAAAAATCCTTAGGGAAATAAAGTTGTTTATCTCAGCTTTAGTATAATAATAGATTATATTGCGTTGTTAATACTATATTAATGCAATATTTTATATATGTATGGAGATCTATACGTCGATAAAATTCTGTTAAGTAATTCATCTGATAGTTCCCCAAAATATCCTCTTAAATTCTTGTTTTTATCTTTATTTCTGAAATCATACATATTAATCGTATATTCTTTTTTTTACTCTGTTGTTGTTTTTCTTCTGAATAGGCAATTTATTGAAAATATATATTTGGAAATCTGCTTTGACAGTAAATGTCCATTTTGAGGAGAAATATTAAAAAAATGTCTACAATAATTATGAATTACATTATTTTGGAAGTTTCAATTAGATCGCTTTCTGGCCAACTTTTTTACATTTGGATGGAATCCGTAGATTAGTCCACCAAAGTGCCAAAAGTACTTGGGATAAGAACTTGAAAAGATCATTAATAAAATTGTTAAACAGGAGACGTGCCTTTTGTTTAATTCTACATGTATAAATAAAAGAATACTGCCCAAATACACACACACACATATATATATATATATATATATATATATATATATATTATATATATATATATATATTATATATATAAAGTGTGTCAAAAGAGTATCAAGATTTTCTGTACTTTTTGACACACCTTGTATTCTGAAAAAAATAATGAATGGAACTTATTTTTTTCAGAATACAAGGTGTGTACAAAAATCTAGATACTTTTTTGACCCACCTTGTGTGCATATATATATATATATATATATATATATATATATATATATATAATATATATTCTTTAGAATAAAGGTAGTAATATATACTAGCAGGACCCTTGGATATACCACAGTATGATAATTTAATCATTACATTTGATATGTTTACTTAAGAGCTATTGCAAAGCATGCATTTGTTTTTATAGAAGAGAAAGTGAACGGGTGAGGGGTGGAGTTTGTTAGGATTTGATTGGTATGATGTACAAATGTTCAAATAAACAATTGACGAAGTCTTGATCAATTTAAGACAAAATATATCTATCTTACATCTACTTGTTTGAGTTGTTCTTTTGTCCACATTTTCCCCCTATTCTTTTAACACATTCTGTCGGATTTACTCCAATCCTCCTATTCTCTCACACACAAACACACACACACACACACACACACACACACACACACACACACACACACATATATATATATATATATATTATAATATATGTGTATATATATAATAATGGTACACAGTAATAACTTACTCGAGTTTCACCATAAGGATCTTCAGGGTTAAGTCCACTGGATTAATCAAGATATTGATTAATTGCAGTCGATTGCATGTGTGTATTTTTTTTTGCGATGACGGGTGGTTATAGATCCGCAGTCAAAGGAACGCTTGAAATTCAAAATGAGTGGAAGTGGCATTTTTCCAAAGGATCAAAATATAAACATTGTTAGAAATCCGCTTTGTGCTATTGTTTTAATTGTTTATGATAATAATGAGGATTGCCTATGTGATTATAGAGCCATATGCAGGTGTATTTATACCATTTCAATGGTCTTATTATTATTAAAAAATAATAGATAATTAAATTACTTATAGTGGTGGGATGCGGGGTTTTGTTAATATGTGCTTAATTTAAAATTTTTTTTTTATTGA
Source organism: Doryteuthis pealeii (assembly GCA_023376005.1). Taxonomy (NCBI): domain Eukaryota; kingdom Metazoa; phylum Mollusca; class Cephalopoda; order Myopsida; family Loliginidae; genus Doryteuthis; species Doryteuthis pealeii. Next base: position 63,854,253 of record CM042166.1, read on the forward strand.
CTGCGGATCTATAACCAACCGTCATCGCAAAAAATACACACGTGCTATCAACTGCAATTAACCAATATCTTGATTAATCCAGTGGATTTAACCCTGAAGATCCTTATGGAGTCGAGTAGGTTATTACTGTGTACCATTATTATAATAAATTTGCTCTACTCACGTATTAAGCACTTTATATTTGTTATATCACTGTCTTATCATTGTGAAACTTGCATCAACTAACCATTTTGACCATGTTCACCAGTTAGTCACCTTTTCCACAAATACCATATATATATATATATATATATATATATATATATATATATATATATACGGAAGAACAGCAACAAATAACTTCCCTTTAGGAAAAGAAAAGATAAGAAAACGTTAATATCGATTGTCGTTTTATGCAATGAGAAAAAGCAAATAAAACAATGAATACAGAAAAATATGGTTTGAAAAAAGAAAAGGCCAAAAAGAACAAGGGAAAAACAACCTTCTTACTAAAAAAAACCCCAACTCTGTATGAATGGAGCGAAACAGATTAATAGGTAGAGAGAGAGAGAGAGAGAGAGAGAGAAGAGAGAGAGAGAGAGAGAGAGAGTGTGTGAGAGGTGGAAGAGAGAGAGAGAGAGAGAGAGAGAGAGAGAGAGTGTGTTGTGTGAGATAGTGTGTGGAAGGTGGAAGGAGGAGAGAGAGAGAGAGAGAGAGAGAGAGAGAGAGAGAGAGAGAGAATGTGTGTGTGCGTGTATATGTGTGTATATGTGTGTATATGTTTCTGTAAGTGTCTGTGTGAGAGAGGGAGAGAGAGTGTGTATCTATGTGTCTGTGTGTATACACACATACACACTGGGTATATGTGTGCTTGAGAGAGAGACAGAGATAGAGAGAGAGAGAGAAAGTGTGTGTGAGATAGTGTGTGTGTAAGAAAGTAAGGGAAACAGAGCGAAAGAAACGAGAGAGAGAGAGAGAGAGAGAGAGAGAGAGAGAGAGAGAGAGAGAGAGAGAGAGAGAGAGAGAGAGAGAAGTGAATAATGAAATAAAAGCATTGCATATGTTTTTGTGTTTACGCTGCCAAGCGAATGTTTTGACCATTTCATTTCTGTTCTGTGTATGGAGGCCGAAATCTCAGAGATCTGTTTTCTATTAAAAGGACGACGCAAAACTTGACTAAGAGGTCTGTAACCTCAGCGGAAATAAGAAAGTATGTGTCCGCTGACGTGGGAGACACCGTAAGATGTGCCGATAAAGCAAACACTTTATATGAAAATTAGAATTGCATTTCTATTTTTATTTATTATTCGTTACCACGAATAATAAGCGAAAGATGAAAAAAAAACAAAAAAAAAATTAAAAAATGTGCAGAATGACGATTTATAGTCTTGTTAAGTCTGGCACAAGACCATTAGAATGTAGCACTCAATATCAACGTTCGGTAAAAATGTAGAAGAGCGCGCAAGAGATAATGTCCTTAGAATCGCATTTTACGTATAAATAGCATTTCATTATGGACCCCCACCCCCCACTGTAGCCTAACCCTAGACCATAACACTAACCCTAACACTGACCTTGACGCTAACCCTAACCCTAATACACAACCCCAACGCTAACTCTAATCCTTGCGTCTAAAATGTTTCGGGTATTTCCGTGAAATGTAATGAAATGTATTGTTTTTTTTTTATATGTAATCTAATGATAATACCTCTTGCGCTCTATTCTGCATTAGTACCATTAGAATGTAATGGTTTTTATACGTAATCTAATGATATTATCTCATGCACGCTATTCTGCATTAGAACTATTAAAATGTAATGCTAATGATATTATCTCATGCTAATGAAATGTAATCTAATGATATTATCTCTTGCGCGCTATTCTGCATTAGAACTATTAAAGTGTAATGCTAATGATATATCTCATGCTAATGAAATGTAATCTAATGATATTATCTCTTGTGCGCTATTCTGCATTAGAACTATTAAAATGTAATGCTAATGATATTATCTCATGCTAATGAAATGTAATCTAATGATATTATCTCTTGCGCGCTATTCTGCATTAGAACTATTAAAATGTAATGCTAATGATATCTCATGCTAATGAAATGTAATCAAATGATATTATCTCATGCGCGCTATTTTGCATTAGTACCATTAAAATGTAAAGAAATGTAATGCTTTTTATACGTAATCTAATGATATTATCTCTTGCGCGCTATTCTGCATTAGTACCCAACCTTCTAATAGATTATCTTGTAAACCATTACATCATATAAATGTATAACACAAACCATCTCGGTTAGACAAAGAACAGCATGCTGAACACTGCCACAGAAGCAAGGACGTACTCATAAGTGATGTTCTTCTGTGGACACCTACACATGGACACACCAGTATAGGACGATTCAATTATTATTTAAACACAATTTTTAAATTCATTTTTTCTATTTAACCCTTAGATGGGGCCATAATAGGTACTGCCACTCCGGGTCAGAGTGGACCTAGGACTAATGACGATGAAGAGGAACTCCACACTCCCCAGAGCTCCAAATTTGAACTTCACCATCAGATTAACGTCATACCCGGGACACTAAAACTCTCAGCCACTAACTTCTATCACATATATGATAAAAAGGGTTGGAGCTTGCAATAGGGTTGCAAATAAGGGCAAAAAAAATCAGGGGTTGCAAATAAGGGCAGTAGGCTTGGGGCAACCATATAGGTTCTAGGGCTTGATGTGACCAGCCGAGGCTAAAGTAAAATATAAACATCATCGTCCTGGATTTGAACACGCATCGTAGAGTTCATTTTTTTTTACAACAATAATCGTTTTGTAATGAGCGCCACCACATTAGAGAAGGTTGGTGTATTTAAAAGTCTGTGCCAGGCAGGTTCTCTGAATTCTTGCGCAAAAACATATATAAAACAAAAACAAACACCGAGAGAGTCCTTCTTAAGCGGGCAATTTTCTGGATGAATGCCAGTGACACGACATGGGTGTCGCCACCTAGTGGCTAGAATCAAAACTAAGGGAGATAAATGGTCTCTGTCTTTTCGAACAGGAAAGGCGTGGAGTTCCTGCAGTTTCTGGAACACAGCCAAACTCGGGCCGATACATCGCATTGCTTACTCAGCTCAAAGTTCGTATTTCCAGAAAGTCATAAATTAGACATACAATATCACTCATAAAGTTTTGGTTTGGTTGGTTGGATTTTACGGCATGTCAACCCTTGTTGGGTTATTTTATGTCGATGACGTTTTGTTTTATTCATTCTTTATGGTTATCAATTTTTTGAAGCTCATTTTTTTTCAAAAAAATATCTTTAAAAAAAATATCTAATTCATAAATATGACCCTAATAGGTACTACCACGTTGGGTCAGAGTCGACCGGGGAGTTATAGCGATGAATGGGACACTGCATGCTCCAGAATTTGAATTTTACCATTAGATGCAGTTTAACGTCATACCCAGGACAATAAGACCCTATCCCACTGTTTTCTAGCACATATAAAAATGGTTGGGGTTTATTATAAGGATAAGGGAGTTGAAAATCTGCCGAAGGGTAAGAACACCCCAACGGGACCACCTGTTGGCCGTGGGTGGCGACCCGTGATGATTCAGGACGAAAACTCGTGGCTTGGCAGTCTATGACATACGACACTCTACTTTGGCCCTTACTTAGTCTAGACGGGCGGTCGAAGAGGCCCCCTCCGATCAATTGTCTGCTCACGACTAGCCCTAGCACCTATATGGTTGCCCCAAGCCTACTGTCCTTATTTGCAACCCCCTAAATCTTTTTATCATATGTACAAGAAGGCAGTGTCTGAGGGTCTTAGGTTTTGGGGTATGATTGGAATCTATGTAATGGTGAGGTTCCAGTTCTGGAGCCCTGGGAAATGTGGAGTACACCTTTATCACCACTACTCCCAGGTCTATCATAACCCGGAGAGGTAGTACCTGTTAGGTCCCCATCACGAGTTAAAAATATGTTTAAAAAATTGAATGTAAAAAGAAAATTGAATACCCATCACGAATGAACAAAATAAAAGATCTGTATAAAATAACTTAACAAGGGATGACATGCCGTAAATCCAACCAACCAATCAATCACTTTAGCCCTTGGGAAAGGGATCCATCACTTCTCCACACAGCTAGTAGGACGACTGTGAAAAGAAAGAAAGAAATGTTTTTGCAGTGATAAATACATTTCTCAGTTTTTTTTGTGTTTAGGGGATAATTGAAAAAAATCTGTTCTATAAAAAAATCAAAGGAAGTCAACATCATCTTGCATACCGTGTTGATATATCGTGAATAATGAAACGGTAAAATAAGTTTCTATTCATCCTGTGTAGTCCCTTTTTTTTGTTGGGTGGGGGGTGTGCGTGATAGAAATCTTCCGAAATAATTTCGATTAACTGCCTTAAATAATTTCGATTAACTGCACAGAAAAAAGAATGAGGTAAAAAAAATATATTCCTTATTTTCTTTGTAGACGATATATATATATATATATATATATATATATATATATATATATATATATGTGTGTGTTTGTGTATATATGTACATATATACATAGGTATATATATGTATATGTATGTATATGCATATATATATATATATAGATATGTATACATATACATGTATGAATATATTTGTATAAATATATATGTATATATACATAGATGTATTAATATATATGTATATATGTATATATATATTAATATATATATATATGTATAAATATATATGTATATATATATGTATTAATATATATATATATGTATAAATATATATGTATCTCTCTCTCTCTCTCTCTCTCTCTCTCTATATATATATATATATATATATATATATATATATACTAAAAGATTTGTGAAGATTAAATGCACTTAATAGGAAAAACAATCCAGGCAACTTGCTTAAAAAAGATGGTCTTCCACAAGTTAATCTAAAAGTCCATTAGCTGGCATAATGAGTTTTATCAGCACAATCTAGTGTGATTATGGGTAACAGTGACAAAAAATTATATATATATCTATATATATATATATATATATATATATATATATATGTGTGTGTGTGTGTGTGTGTGTGTGTGTGTCTGTCTTTGACTTTGCAACAGGCTTCAGGCTCGTTTTCGTTCGAAACGCCGCGAACTAAGAAATACCTGACAGAGGAATTGTGGTATTGTGTTCGCTATATATGTTTTGATTTCATTATAAAGAAAGGGGGAAAAAGGTCATGCTACACAGAAATAATATAAGAAAGAGAGTGGAGGGAAAGATAGAGAGAAGGGTGAGTGCGCGAAAGCGATAACGCTAACATATTTCAATCGAACATAATGAAAAGATGAAAAGAGAAGAGAGAGAGAGAGAGAGAGAGAGAGAGAGAGAGAGAGAGAGAGAGAGAGAGAGAGAGAGAGAGAGAGAGAGAGAGAAATCAAGATTATTATTATACATTTTAGATATTATGTTTTTTTCAACTCAGCGCATGAGTAGCACAGGCATCTGTGCGATAAAGTGAGGAGTTGATGGTAGGTGTTGCGCTCTACCTCAGACGCTAAAATAATCTCCTTGATCTAGCACTAGTGAAAAGGGGATAGACCCCCTCACTGTTTGACTGATACCGACGACTTTACTTTTTTTATATGTTATATTGAAATTATGAATTACGGAATATATATTAATTTACACGATATTTAGCGTACCAGCGTCAAGTGAATTTCCGAGCCAACTTAGATATTTTCAGAGTTGTGGTTTTGTCACTTTATTGTCGGCAATTTAATGTAAACATTTTTGAGAGAGAGAGAGAGAGAGAGAGAGAGAGAGAGAGAGAGAGAGAGAGAGAGAGAGAGAGAGTTAAATCAAAATCATTATACTTTTTACATATTGAACTATTTGGCAATAGCTCTTAAGTAAACATAAGACATTGTAATAATTGAATTATCATACTGTGGTATATCAACAGGTTCTGTTAATCAAGATTATTATACGTCTTACATATTGAACTATTTGGCAATAGTTCTTAAGTAAACATATAAATCGTTGTAATAATTAAATTATCATACTGTGGTATATCCACAGGTCCTGCTAGTCAAGATTATCATACATTTTACATATTGAACTATTTAGCAGTAGCTCTTAAGTAAACATATCAAACGTTGTAATATTCAAATTATCATACTGTGGTATATCCACAGGTCCTGCTAGTCAAGATTATCATACGTTTTACATATTGAACTATTAACAATAGCTCTTTAGTAAACATATCAAACGTTGTAATAATTGAATTATCATACTGTGGTGTATCCACAGGTCCTGCTAGTTGTAATTAAAACACGAAATTTTTCACACGTTAATCTGTTTTTTGTTTTTGTTTTTCAAATATCGTAGAATTTGCCAATATTGGATTATCAGCATTTTGTCCCTTAGCTGAAAGGGATTTAATTATATTAACGCATCAATAACCTTTAAGAAAAACACTCGATTAAAAAACAAAACAAAGATGAGTTTATCTTATGGAATATGTGACCCCCCAGCACCACCACCATCAACGTCGAAAACATGACACAGAAGCCATATTTAATAAGAATATGTCTAGTAGACAAAGTAACCCTCACAAAATGAAACTGTCCCCAAGATAGGACAATGTAATTAACAATGCAGTAATTAACTGTTTCCTTAAATTGGGGCATGACCATATTAGGGGGAATTACTCGTAAAGTGGCTAAATTCCACTCAGCGTAAACGATATTATGGGAAAGTTTTGTTTTTATGAGCATGCGCAAAGAAGGCAAATTAATAAAAAAAAAAAAAAGATTAACCGGAAGGAAAATTAGAAATCCAATTATAATTCGCTTTAGAAAGATTAAAAATAACATAAACAAAAACCCAAAGAAGACAAACTAATTTAAACGCGGAAAGAGCACATTCAGCTAATATTAAAATAAAAGACCAGTTATATATATGAAGGTTATTATTATTGGATCGTTTCCGTCCACTAAGGACGATAGCGTAGTGTCCAAAAAAAATTTATCTGCATCTGCACAAGTGACTCTGCAGGCCGATTCTTGAGTGACTGTCTTTGGGGCACTGAATGCACACAAACTGTGATGCTTTCTGGGGATGCTGGTTTTTTTTCTCTCTTTCTGGGTCATTTTTCTGTCGAGGCTTCTCTTCTCTCTGCCTCACCCCTCTCCGTGCCTTGCTTAACGTTGAGGCGCCAGTCCGCTCTATTTTTTTGCATCAATTTGTGTCAATATGGCATAGCATGAAGGTTATATCAACACCTTAAATGTGTTGTATACCAGGCATTTCCATAACATGCAACACTCCACTTTAGCCCTTACTTAGGCTAGACGGGCGGTCAGAGAGACTCCCTTCGATCAATCGGCTGGGCATGTCAAGCCCTAATACAATTGTCCCAAATGGAGGCGCGTATTCGAATAGTTAGATTCGTAGGAATTGGACTCGTCGACCCGAGTTCAATTCCTAGACGAAGCTGTTTGCATTTTACATGGCGCTAATACCATTGGGAAAGGTATGAATCCAATCCTCCCTCCAGCTATGGCTAAATAGCAGGACAGACTGGGCTCTTTAACCATGGCTTAGTAAAAAGTCTAGAAGAAGGAAAACTCCGCTTAAGAAATTGATCTTGTGTCGCATTCTGCTCGTGCGGAGGGGTTGGCACACACACACACACACACACACACACACACATATAATATATATATATATATGTCACTATTTTTTGCATCAACCTCCTATGTGTTTGTGTCAATATGGCATAGCATGAAGGTTATATCAACACCTTAAATGTGTTGTATACCAGGCATTTCCATGACATGCAACACTCCACTTTAGCCCTTACTTAAGAAAACGGTTTCGTGATAGTATGAAGGAGTGTCTAGTGTGCTTTGGTATTGCCATCAATAATTGGGAGTCCCTGACATCAGTTCGTAGGCAATGGATGGCTGCGATATACAAGGGTGCAGAACTGTTTGAAGTTGCAAGAGTGGACCGGGCAAGACTCAGGAGAGTGTGCCGAAAGCGTGAAACTCTGCCGGCCAATTCTGGTGATGTGTGGATCTGTGAGGAGTGTGACCGGGCTCTATTGTCAAAAGGCAGGCTTGATCAATCACATGAAATCACATGAGAGCTACCCGACTGCAATTGTTGTCTCTACCATGCCACACTGCAATTGTTGTCTCTACCATGCCACACTCTGATTCCCATCATGATCCCCAACATGAGGACAGTGATGAGTATACAATACCTGTAGACTCAGTCAACACCGATCGTTATGTGTTCCAGATATGTTCTAAGATATGCAAGACTTTGGTAGGTTTGAAAAGTCATGAATGAGCCGACAGACGGACAATGAATGAAGGAGTGGCAGTCGCCTGACAAGACGTTGCGATCAATATATGAACAGCTTAAATGTGTTGTATAACAGGCATTTCTATGACATGCAACACTCCACTTTAGCCCTTACTTAGGCTAGACGGGAGGTCAGAGAGACCCCCTTCGATCAATCAGCTGGCCCCATATGTGTTAAATAGATATAATGAGTTAAAAAAATGAGTTATAATTTTTTGAATAACCATAAAAAATTAATAAAACAAAACGTCTTCAGTATGAAATAACCCAACAAGTGTTGAAATGCCGTAAAATCCAACCAAATAAACTTATGTATGATGAGGGACCTGCAGCTGGTTAGTTTTAAAATTCATATTGAAAATAAAACAGGTTTATATTGTCAGATTTGAGCAGGAAAATAATGTGAGTTTTCTTTTTACATATTTTGCAGGAGTTTTTGAATGTAAGTGATTTCGTCGATATAAAATATAATCTTGTTATATTTTACGATAAGTTGTACTTTTCTCCTTGTCGGATAGAAAAAAAAAGAACAACAAAAAGCAAAAGCAAAGTTATTTCACAACTTTGGATTAAGTTTTGAGACAGAAGGTGTATTTAGAAATGAACAAAATGTTCAAAATACAAGTTGTGTTCAAAAAGTTTCGAGTCTCAGCTGTATTTACAAAGATAGAAAACAATAAATAGAACGTTGAATTTCTTTTAAAATATGAAGTATATTAAAAATGGGAGGTGAGTTCAAAAAGACTGAAGCTGTATTGACCAGGAGAAAAATGAACAAGGAATTAAATGTTAATTCTCTTTAAAATACGAGATGTGTGTTAAAAAGAGGTAGAGACCGAAGCTGTATTTTCAGACAGAAATAAACACTGAATGAAACTGTAACGTGGCCTACACTGTGAAAGCACTGACCACTGCACTAAAAAGGCGTTTTACAAGGCAAGCAGTCTTTTAGTACGGGACGCAACACCTTGGGGTTGTTTACCAACACAATTTTCTGGCAGTTCGCGTTCGGGGCCTTTCTTCCTCCGTGGTTAGGGAAGATCTAGAAGATGTTAGTGAACACGCGTCGTCGTCATGGTCAATTAACCTATATCATCAGATTACGTTCCTCTAGTTCTCGATTCCGGCGCGGGACTGCTTACTATTTGTTTAATCCTAACCGCTGGACCTTTGCGTTCTATTTAATTCACAAATCCTCACAGATCGACGAAGTGTAGTACACAGGAATTTCTTTCTTTATAGAATTTCTTTCCTCAGAACAGGTTTTCAAGAGAGAGAGAGAGAGAGAGAGAGAGAGAAAGAGAGAGAGAGAGAGAGAGAGAGAGAGAGAGAGAGAGAGAGAGAGAGAGAGAGAGAGAGAGAATCTCATCCAGTTTAGTTATATATATCTTACTTAGGGTTTCTTTATATTCTTCATTAAACCCTACTTAACGGACCTAATAACTTAATGACTTAATTCCGACCCAAGCAACAGTCGTCATGCCCAAAAATACAACTGAACCGACGCATACAACGACTGGCTTCCAACTGCTGTGTCGCCTCCCTGGCCAGCTGTCTTTTATGCCTTTTTGTTGAGAAGTTTCCAGAAGATCTCCGAACATTCCGAAACACGTGTTAAATTTCATGGTCACTCCTAAACCACCTGGTCACCTGGATCAAAGGAGACTAGCCACTTTTCAGTAGCCATTAAGTCTGGTTTTTGGTGAAATTGTTTACACAAGAAAACTTAGGATCTTATTTTTATTAATTTCTAGCTAGTAATGGGAATTTAATTATCTCTCTCAATCAAAATGTTTTTCTCATTATCATTTCTAACCTATTCTCGGATATTTTTTTTTCAGGCTTTGAAACATCTGCCTAGCCAATATCCAATTACATTACTAAACGTTGAATTTTTCTTAAAATACGAAGTTGGCTAAAATGTATCGTCTTAAAAATACGAGGTGTGTTCCAAAAGTGTTTTGACTAAAGCTGTATTTACCCAGAGAGAAACGAATAATGAAGGAAACGTTAATTTTCTTCAAAATAAAACGTAAAACATCAATGCAAAATATGTTCGTAAAAATGATTGTATGATTATAAATTGAAAAGAAACAGAAAAAAAATGAGATGACCGTTGAGGCTGAAGATAAGAAAATGGCGATTACTATTATGGCGGCAAAATCGATGCTATAAAAAAAGAAATGAATTCGGTGACTGTAACAGTATTCTTTTACTCTTTATTATTTTGTTACACTTCTTTCCATGCCCTCCAATCTCGGTATCATACTCCAGTTTCCATTTTATCCCTACTCCTGCATCTAATTCTGGAACTCTGGGGTTTGTGGAATACCACTTCATTATTACTCCCAGGTCCACTCTGACCCAGAGTTGTAGTACCTGTTAGGGTCCCATATGGGTTAAATAGATATAATGATGAAAAAAAAACGAGCTGAATTTTTTTTGAATAACCATTAAGAATTATTAAAACAAAATATCTTCTGTATGAAATAACCTCAAACGTGTTGAAATGCCGTAAAATCCCACCAACCAAAAGTAAGTATGAGGAGATACCCCATTACGCAGCTGGTCAGTTTGTAAAATTCATATTGAAAATAGTACAAATTTATATTGTCATATTTGAGCGGGAAAATATTTGAGTTTTCTTTTTACATATTTTGCAGAAGTTTTTTTGAATGTAAGTAATTTCGTCGATATAAAATATGAACTTGTTTCATTTTAACATAAGCTCTAGTTTTCTCCGTTGTCGGATAGACACCCCCCCCCCAGAAAAAACAAACAAACAAATAAAAGCAAAGTTATTTTACAACTTTGGAAAAAGTTTTGAGACAGAATGTGTATTTAGAAATGAACAAATGTTCAAAATACGAGTTGTGTTCAAAAAGTTTCGAGTCTCAGCTGCATTTATAAAGATAGAAAACAATAAATAGAACGTTGAATTTCTTTTAAAATATGAATTATGTTTAATTTTCAAAAATGCGAGGTGTGTTCAAAAAGACTGAAGCTGTATTTACAAAGAGAGAAATGAACAAAGAATGAAACGTTAATTTTCTTTGCAGTATGAGATGTGTCCAAAAATGTTCGAGACCGAAGCTTTATTTACCGAAACAGAAATGAACAAAGAATGAAACGTTGATTTTCTTCAAAATAAATATGTTGAATTAGATAGTACCCTCGACATTCAACACATTTATTCCAGTGAGTTTTTCACCTGTCAAAACACCTTAGCCGAGATAATTTTTCTATGTATAGGAATTGCACTAGCAAAATCCTTTGTTTTATAAAAAAAGTCGTAAATATATTTTCTACCCTAAGACTAGTAACAACTTTTGTATGCAGTAAAACAATACAACCAACGGACCAATCCATGGGAAAGGTATCCATATAACAATTATCCATCCAGCGATGGGTAAATTGTAGGGTAGACCGGCCCCTTTAAGTGTGTTATGGCAACCGGCTTTAGAAAAGACGTGGCTGTCACGTGACACCTTTTCTGACCTTTGACATTATGTCAAATAACTAAATAACATCTCTTTTAGGTGCAGGAATTAACACTGCTACTTGGACAATATTTCAGGAAACTGAAGAATTCAGATTGTAATCTGGGGAAAAAAACGGTGGAATTTTTATGATAGAGACAGAAAATTGACCAGATTACCCCCCCCCCAATAAACGTAAAACATTTATTTAATTTTCTTCTTAAAACAAATAGCATGTTATATTCGTAAAAATGAATGCAGGTTTTTAAATTGAAAAGAAACAGAAAATAAGAAAATGAGATGACCGTTGAAGGCTTAAGATAAGAAAATGGCGGTTACAATTATGGCGGCAAGATCGATGCTATAAAAAAAGAAAACTGAAAAAGAAAAGAAAGGGAAAACAGGAGAAAGAATAAGCTAGAAAAGAAACGTAAAACTACTACTACTACTACTACTACTACTACTACTACTACTATCGCCGTAGGAAATGAATTCGGTGACTGTAACTGTATTCTTTTACTCTTTTTATTATTTTTGTCACACTTCTTTCTATGTTCTCCAATCTCAGTATCATACACCAGTTTCCATTGTGTTCCTACTCCTGCATCTAATTGTTACGTAATCGCCGCCCAGCACCTATATTTGTGGCCTTGTGCCAGACTTAGAAAAAAACCTTTAGAAAAATGTACTACCGATTATCTTATATTACTGGGTGGTCTTTGTGGAATCACCGAAAAAAGTAATTAGGAAAGATAACATCTTTTAACGAGAGAAAGGAGACGATAAGTCTAGGTTTAACGAAAAAATAGGATGAGTGACTCCAATAAGTCTTTGATCTTTAGGCTAGTGAACTCTGGTTGACCAGTGAGATTGGAACGAATCGAATATTCGATTCGGTCAAGAGCTAGCTCGAACTTTCTAGAGAAAGAATCTTCTGGAAGATTATTTAGAAATACTATTTAAGAGACCCGTCAATAGAATCAGTCAGTTAGAGTCGGTGGCCGGAGAGAGTCAGTCAGTCAGAGGTCGGGTCCAGTCAGAGAAGATATCAGAGCCAGGAGGCCGCACGTGGCAGTTGATGAACTGATGTCGCTAAGTACTCAACCAGAATTTTAATCTTTTACGCGAGGCGAAGTTAAAAACAATTATTATTATTAACGAAGTCGCTGGAGTACTGACCATTGAGACAACTAAGAGTTACTAAAAGAAAAACATATGTGTTAACGAAATCTCTCTCTCTCAAAAGTTATAGGAAGTTTGGAATATAATAAACTTCTAAGAAGTAAACCCGGTGTTATTTTTTTCTCTATTTACGACGAAAGAAACCGTTTTATGAATGGACTCACGACGCAAACAAGATAGTAAAGTAACTATCGTAAAGGGGACGACCCGTGGATAAAGTCAATTGGCCGTAACGAAGAAGCACGCGGCCGTGAAACGTGATACCTTTCGCTTGACCATAAACGAAAGGAGTGTGGAAGAATTTTGGGGCTATAAGAGACTGACTGCTAGATCTAGATCGGTGTTGTAAACAAACAACCGTGCGTATATACAAGATACGATTTGATACCGTGAAAGGAATAACGACCGTACGTACGAAGATACGAATTGTAGTGCCGAGAAAGAAAAGGCACTACGTTAAATATTACGAACACCCATAACGTAACATAATATTGAAGTTCCAATTCTGGAACTCTGGGGTTTGTGGAATACCTATTCTTCCCATTACTCCCAGGTCCACTCTGCCCTAGAACTGTAGTACCTGTTAGGGTCCCATATGGGTTAAATAGATATAATAATGACCCTCCAAACCCCCCCCCAAAAAGAAAACCCCCAAAACAAACGAGTTGAATATTTTAATAACCATCAAAAATTACCAAAACAAAACGTCTTCGATATGAAATAACCCAACAAGTGTTGAAATGCCGTAAAATCCAACCAACCAAAAGTAAGTATGATGAGGACCCCATTACGCAGCTGGTCAGTTTGTAAAATTCATATTGAAAATAGTGCAAGTTTATATTGTCAGATTTGAGCGGGAAAATAACGTGAGTTTTCTTTTTACAGAAGTTATTTTGAATGTGAGTAATTTCGTCGATATAAAATATAAATTTGTTTAATTTTAAGATAAGCTATTGTTTTCTCCGTCGTCGGATAGAAAAGAAAGAAAAAACCCAACAAAAAACACTCCAACAAAAAAAACAAAACAAAAGCAAAGTTATTTTACAACTTTGAAAAAAGTTTTGAGACAGAAGTTTATTTAGAAATTAAAAATAAATGGTGTTGGAATATATTAACCAAAGTATTCATTATCGTAGGACTCTTTACCAAGAACCGAGAACACTCTACCAGAGGAACCAAAGGATTCATTATCGAGGGACTCTTATCCTGGGATCCAATTTCACTGGACAAGCGCTCCTGATTTAAGGGCTCCAGGATGACCCAGAAGATTGTAACAAATGAAACGTTAAATTTCTTCAAAAAAGGTGTGTTCAAAAAGTTACGAGATCAAAGCTGTATTATCCAAGAGAGAAATGAACAATGAATGCAACGTTAATTTTCTTCAAAAGGGCGTCCCTTACATCCATCAGTGAGAACAGATAGCCGTAGTTAGGGCTCCGATAATACACCTACCTCAGGAACTCAGTTAAGTGGACTGTGTTATTTATATAATCATTCCTGCAGACAAAACCTTAGTTTGCAAGTAATTAATTGATATTTCTTTATGTATGATAATACAAGTTGTTTTTAAATTCTACGTCGTGTTCATGTTTTTCTCCTTTTAACTCCTGTCTGTCTACATTCGTGGCGTGAATCACCACAAAATACGAGATATTTCAAAAAATGGGGCCGAGACTGAAATGGTATTTACAAAGATAGAAATAAACAATGAATGAAAAGTTAAATTTCTTTTAAATTACGAAGTATTTAAAAAAGTATCTAGACTGAAGCTGTATTTACCAAGACACATATTAACGCTAGATGAAACGTTTACATCGTTCAACTTGAGGTATTTTAGTTGACTAAATTTTAGCAAATAAGGCAATTAGTGTAACCTCCCTTGAAATTTTGAAAGTCTCCGTGCGAAATAAACAAATCTTAGAAACTTTTTCGAAAACAATACAACTGCATACTTTAACACAAAAATGTCATAAAATGTGTTCTTAATAACAATTATGTTTATTTCAGATAATTTTATGCTAGGAATTTAGCCAACTGACTTCCATTTTGAAACAAGACGGTAGCCATTTTGAAAGTCTCCGTGCGAAATAAACAAATCTTAGAATCGTTTCGAAAACAATACAACTGCATGCTTTAACACAAAAACATCATAAAATGTGTTCTTAATAACAAATAAGTTCATTTCAGATAATGCGCCCGCACAATTTTATGCTAGGAATTTAGCCAACTAAAGGTGAAAATTACCATACTTGCTATGTGAAAAAATTATCAAGACTGTAGTTGTATTTTCTAAGACAGAAATTAATACTAAATAAACCGTTTAAATTTTTCAAAATGCTTGATGTATTCAAAAGAGTTCGAGACTGAAGCTATATTTACCGGAACAGAGATGAACAATGTATGAAACGTTAATTTCTTCAAAAAGGAGTATTAAAAAAAAGGTCGAGACTGAAGCTGTATATACCAAGTCTTTTTATATTTATTGTTGTTGTTACTATTAACACTTATCTCTCGTTTGATTGGTTGAATAGGTAATAAATGTCACGGACCAAGTTACCTTTAAGCACCCCAGGGGCGACCTGGATTTAAAGTGATATGTTTCGCTTTGCACCGTCAAAATCCGGTTGTTTGTTACCAGACGATTTTTAGGCGCATTTTTCTTAAATTATAAAACTAACTGCTAACCCTAACCCCTAACCCTAACCTCTAACCATACAAACAACCGGATGTTGATGGTGCAAAGCGAAGCGATATTGGTTTATTTCTTTTTTTACACTACTATTACAATACCTACAAGGTTTACTTTGCATTAAAATTGTTTCTCAAGGTCGCAACAAGGCTGAAAACGATACTCTACAACCTTTGCTGACCGGAACATTAGAAATAATGTGGTATTTGAAAACCTTATTATAATGGGGATTGTGTGTTTGTCTGTAACCAAAACTATATCACTACACAAGTCACAATTCATTTTGTTATTTACGTCACATTCTCCATGATTTTATTTTTTTATTTAAACCTCAATTATTGATAAAATTATTTTACATTATTAATACTAGTTAAGTAGCCGGTTTAGCTCAGTCGGTAGAGCGTTTGGCTAGGAATCACAAGGTTCCTAGTTTGATACCGACCCTCGCCAACTCAGCGTATGAGCAGCACAGGGATCTGTGCGGTAAAGTAAGGAGCTGATGGTAGGTGTGGCGCTCCACCCCAGACGCAAAAACAATCTCCTTGGTCTAGCGCTATTGAAAAGGGGATAGACTCCCTCGCTGTCTGGTTGATACTGACTTTAGGCCGCCCCGACGACTTTACTTTTACTTTATTGCGAAAAAGCAAAACATCAAATGAAAGGTGAGATAGATTACATCAATATATCTGCATTCTTAGCCTAAATCACCTGATTTGAAGATCCCATTGGTGAGAGACTGTTAGTTACCAATCACTATTAACTTCATATTTTTGCTAGCTTAACTTAGATATACATGCTCAATGATATTGAGCACTCTTTACTTATAAATATAACTATATATACATAATCACATACATGCTTGTGTACTTACACTCATGCATTCTCTTTGAATTTGTACCATAAAAATCATAATTTAAGTGATGATATTTAGACTGTTTGCATTTCCCATAGCACTAAAATTTAATCATCTACAAATAAGGTAAGTCAACATTTTCCTTCTTAGCCTATGGTTGCAGGTATATTAACGTGATCTATCTTGCCTCTTGATTTAGGCTACAGTCCCAGAGGCGAAAAGTGCTTTATTTCTAAAAATCTGTTGGACGTAAAAAATGGCTCAATAATTTTGACGTAATGATAAAGATAAAATCACAAAAAGAGTAGACTTACTTTTCGCACATAGGTTTCTTAGTTTCATGACTAAAATACGTAAAAAAAACCTACTTAGCTCCGAAATAAAAATTAGCCAATCTAGTTTAATAATTTTGAAAAATCAAAATATTTCAAAACTTGTTGGTGTAATTCTAATTTATTAGAAAATTTTAATAGAAATTAAAATAAAATCACTAATCTCATTGGCTAATTTTTATTTCGGAGCTAAGTAGTTTTTTTTACGTATTTTACTCATTTAAAACTTAATTAATTAATAATGAAACCAAGAAACCTATGTGCGATAAGTAAGTATACTCTTTTGGTGATTTTATTTTAATCATTGCATAAAAACTATTGAACCATCTTTTATATCCGACAGAACTGAACGAAAATTGCTTTGGGATTGTGGCCTAATTTGGTGGCTGGCTTTTGCCGCCACACTATAATGAAATAATTCGAATAATAATGAAAGAAAATTAATTGCTTTGTAACAATTAAGGAATGTCTACTTGTGATCATTTGTAAACCCCCCCCCCGTCATGTTCAACACCCCTGCTATGTAGACCCCCCCCGTTATATAACGGGTTGCATAACAAAAGTGTTCGTTCGTCAATAAAACAAAGAAATTTCTCTATTTTAGTTTCTTCGTTCTAGCGCCGGCGGCTCGGGAATCCCAGAAGTAACTGGATTTTTGAACGGAACTCTTGTGCGTCACGTGTTTAACTTCAAAACTATGTTGGTGAAATTTTTATCCTGCGTCTTAGCCGTTGGAGGAGGAATGCCATTGGGACCCGAAGGGCCGATGATACACTTGGGGTAGGTTTTATACGTTTTTTCTCATCTAATAGCCATATTGTGTGTGTGTGTGTGTGTGTGTGTGTATGTTTGTGTGCGTGCTTTTTCTGTGTGTGTGTTTTCTGTGTGTTTGGCTGTGTTTGGGTGGGTATGTGTCTATTTGAGTGTGTGTGTTCACTGTTTCTCTATATGTGTATATGAATGTTTCTGTATGTGTATGCGTGTTTGAGAGTGAAAGAATTGAGCATAAAAAACCTCAAGCGTCAACTTCGAAAGGGATACACCTGACATTGGAGAGAACTTGGAGGGTTGGAAATGTCAAACATGTGGTCGAATTCTGCTTTCTATGGCTGGATATGTCAATCATAGGAAGTTTCATCTGGGTCAATCCATTCAAATTCCAGTAACAAACAATGTGTCTTGTGCAATCTGTAACAAAGCGTGTAAGTCAGCTTCTGGTCTTAAGAGATATGGTGGTACATAAGCATCAAATTTTATCATCTGGTTCATCTGATACAACGGGAAGGACGTTCTTCCTATGTCATATTTGCATCAAACTTTGTGGATCTGCAGCAGGTTTGAGGAGTCATTTGAGGGCTCATTAGAGGAAAGGTTCTTCTGGTGGAGTTATAGGATTGTGAGGGACGGCAATGATCTGTAAAGATTATGCTATTGCTGCTGCTATGCGTGTGTCTGTATGTTACAGTATGTAAATGTTTGTGTACGTTTGTATGTGTGTATATTTCTGTATATGCATGTATATTAGATTATGTATGCTTCTATGTGTGCGTTTTTGTGTGTTGTCATGCTATAAAATCCGAACTGACAAACCAAAAATATATATTTCATTTGTATTCTTTCTTTTCGCAGAGCGTTAGTTGGTGCCGGCCTGAGTCAGCTACGATCGGAGACCCTGAGAATCGATCTTCCGTTTTTGAATCGCTTCCGAAATACGGAAGACAGGTGAGGAAATTTAATTGTAAAAAATTGACGCATTGGTAACATTAAGAGGAGGAAATGGCAATTATAAATATGAATCATAAACATTTATGAAGGGAAAGAGGAACGGTTTGTTCGTGAAGGGGAAAGGAATGGACACTGATTTGAGAGAGGTTTTCATTCACTTCCGGGCTGGTGTAAAATCTAAAAATCAGCAGCAAATGTCAGAACGTAATGATGTATGTGATAATAATAATAATATAATAATAATAATAATAATAATAATAAGGAAACTTGCTGTCACTCAGACTCCAGTGAAATACCATCAGCTACGCTGGTGTGAAAAACTCTATAATAATAATAATAGACTGAGCGGTGACAGAGATGAGACTGTAAACCATGTATTAAGTGAATGTAGCAAACTAGCACAACGGGAATACAAAGCTGGGCACGACTGAGTTGGGAAGTGATCCACTGGGAATTATGCAATAAATTAAATTTTGACCATGCAATAAAATAGTATATGCATAAACCAGAATCTGTTCTTGAGAATGAAACGCATAAAATTCCCTGGGACTTATTAAGACGGATCACCCTATCCCAGCCAGGAGACCAGACCTAGTGTTGATAAACAAAAAAAGAAAAAAAAAAAAGAAGAGAACGTGTCCACTGGTGGACTTTGCGGTTCCAGCAGATCACAGGGTGAAGCTGAAAGAAAATGAAAAGATGGATAAATACCTGGATATTGTTAAAGAATTGAAAAAGCTGTGGAATATGGGAGTGAAAGTGATACCAATTGTAGTTGGTGCACTTGGAACGGTCCCAATAAACTTGGAAAAAAGACTGGAGGATCTGGAAATGAGAGGAAGAATTGAGACCATCCAGAATACTGCACTGCTGCAATAGGCTAGAATACCCAGAAGAGTCCTGGAGACCTGAGGTGACTTGTTGTTACTCAGCCTCCAGTAAAATACCATCACATAACGCTGGTGTGAAAAACTGGGAATAATAATAATAGTAATAATGATAATAATGATGATGATGACTATGATGATGATAATGATGATAACAATAATAATAATAATAATAATAATAATAATCTATATGTTACTACGTTTGTTCCTTAATCTTCCGACCGTTATCATCTTGTAATACCTTCTGGTTAAAAATGAGACCACCCAAGATTAAATGTGAAAATGTAAATAAACGATTATCTGGTGTTGCTTATCCGCCGAATTCTTATTTATTATGAGGGCCACCTCAGCTAAATAATGGACCATTCAGATTTTATTATAAAGAAAGAAAGGAAAGAAAGAGAACATGCTTCGTAGAAAACAGAATGAAAGAAAGAAAGAAAGAAAGAGAGTAGGTGAAAATAGAGAGAGGGGGGAGCGTAGAAGCGATAACGCTAATCTATTTCAATTAAACATAATGAAAATACGAAAAGAAGGAAAGTAAGAAAAAAGGGTGAGAGCGATTTAAATCAAGATTATTATACTTTTTACGTATTGAACTATTTTGCAAGAGCTCTTAAGTAAACATATACATAAACGTTGTAATAATTAAATGATCATACTGCGGTATATCCACTGGTCCTGCTAATAATAATAATAATAATAATAATAAAACGGTTAATCATATAATAAGCAAATGCAGCAAACTAGCTCAAAGAAAATACAAAACAAGTTAGATGGGAAGGGTGATCTATGTAGGTCCTTGGTGGGCGGCCCACATTAGCATGTCCATGTGTTGGCTTCCACAAGAGAACGCTTATGAGCTCATCCTTGCTTCTCTAGCAGTGTCCAGCATGCCTTGTCCGTCTCACTCGGATGGTTTGTGAGATAGGGGGCAGGTGGCCATACAGCTGCTTCCGTGTGGAGTGCTGTTTACACGACTTGTTCAAGACCACACGCAGCATTCTTGTGCAGCTCCCATCTAGCTTATTCTCAAGGCGCCTCGTTAGGGTCCAAGTGGTGCAGCCATACGGCAGTACTGATATAACCACAATCTGGAAGAATTGTCGCTCTAACTTGTCTGGGAAATCGGATTTCCATATGACTGATAATCTGTTTGTGGCTGGCCATACCTTTCCTATTTGTGTAATAACATAACTTTCTGTGGATGAGATATTACTACCTAGGTATGTGAATTGTTCTACTGGCTTTAGTGGCTTACCGTCAAGTGTGGAGATGTCTCCTTTCTTTTTGAAACACATGAACTCAGTTTTCTCGGAGTTCACATAGAGGCCGATGTTCTTTGCTGCCTTCTCCAGGCTATGCTGTAGTGACTCGGCCTGTACCGGTATATCTGCAAGATGTGCAAGGTCATCAGCGTAGTCTGCATCTGTGATAGTCTGTGCGGGATATCGCCTGCTTCTGGCCTTTTTAGTGTGAAACCTTTTTCTCTTATGGTATCTAATGATGTTCGACAAAACGTTGTCTACAAAAAGACTATTTTCCTATTAGGAGATTTCGCTCATACAATTATTTTATCATTACTTTTACTTTTATTCATTTTTCATTCCCCACAAATTAAGTTCTGTAAAACATCAACTAGCAAACTGTAAATCACTTTATTTATTTATTGAGTCCTTTTGATTTTTGTCTTCTTTTTTCAGACGTAACTTTATTTCAGCCGGTGCAGCTGCAGGGGTGGCATCGGCATTCGGTGCACCGATTGGAGGTCTACTTTTCTCAATGGAGGAAGTTTCATCTTTTTGGACAACCACATTATCCTGGCAAATCTTCTTCTGTTGCATGGTATCCGCCTTTACTACTGATCTGTTTAATTCGGCCATATCTAACCTCCAGTTCACAGGATCTTTCGGTCAATTTAAAACAGAACGTTACATTTTATTTAATGTAAGTAAAAGATATTGTTATATTTTATTTGATGTAAGTAAAAAAATATAATGAAATTTTCTTGCTAGATTTTATGATAAAATAAAACGGGAATTCTTTCAAGCTTTTCTTGTCTCGACCACATATTACTAAAAGTGCGGCCTATTAGCGAGGGAGTCTATCCCCTTTTCGCAAGCGCCTGACCTAAAAGATCAAATTACTCCAGCTGTGCTACTTATACGCTGAGTTGGCGGTGACCGGTTTCGATGAATTGATTTCTCTTTCAGATCGAAACCAGTTCATATAGTTTGGTAGCAATATCTCATCTACTGATAGTGATGTCAACATGCACATTACTATTACTTGCTGTCCATCGTATCCGATGAGGCCACCACGCGAATTCTTTTCCTCCAATTCATTCGGTCTCTGGTTGCATATTCCCAACTGCCTATGGGGATGCTAAAGTTCTTCTGGTTTCTCTTGATGTTGTCTTTGTAACTGAGTGTTGGTCTACCGATTCCACGTGACCCCTCTCTCAGTTGAGAATACAGAATCTGCTCTGGTAGTCTGCCATCCCCAAGTCTGTTTAAGTGGCCATCCCATCTCAGGTTGCGTTGGACAAGTATTTCGTGCATACCAGGGAGTCCAGTTTTCTTCAGAATGGTTCTGTTTGAAACATGTTGCCACCACTTGACATTTGATATACATGCACATGGTCAAAGAATAAACTGCTATTGGTAGGTTATCAACCAAATAGAAATCTGTGTAATGGGCATGGCCTATCCACCCAACGTAAGCGGCAAAGAAGCGCTTGTGCCGTGTACGAGAGACCCGGATGGGACGAGACGGAATTTGCATAAAGGTTAGCCGAGCCATAATAAAAACGGACGGTCGCTGACATTGGGGGACTGCAATGAAGCAAGTGACTGTAAGAGAGCTGAAATTCGGCAGACTACTGTGTTTGGGGTAAAGAAGAACAGAGTCAGAGGAACGGTTACTGTGAGAGCAGTTTGCTGAACGAAGGGGATTGCTGTTGTTAATTGAACAGACTCTAGTTGAAAAAACTTTTTCAGTCTGATCTCACTGATAAAATGTCTAGCAAATCTATTAAATCTAAATTTCTTAAAAATTGAATTCTCTTTTAGGTCAAAAAAGGGATTGATGTGAACATCATGATGTTTATTCCGACGATTCTGATTGGTTCTATTGGAGGGTTACTGGGTGCTCTTTTTACCTTTCTTAATCTGAAAATGGCAAGAGGAAGAAAGAAGCTTCTATCCCAAGTGAAACCTGAAGTATTTCAAAATATCTTTCGATGTTTCGAACCGGTATTGCTGATGGTGAGTATTAAAGGAAAACAAACAGTTTTCAATATATATATATATTTTAATACTCATGTTCCTTAAAAATACGATCGTTATCATCTTGCAACACCCTCTGATTAAAAATGAGACCGTCAAAATCATCTGAGCTGAAACACAAAAATGTAATTCCTGATTATTTGGTGTTGCTTATCCGCTAAAGTTATTCAATCTGCATTATTCATGCTGATATTGCAACATTTCGATTTGTTAAAAATCTTCTTCAGAGCATATTATGTTGTGTTAATAAGAAGCCAATTTATGAAAATTATGACCGTTTTGTGATGGGATTAATTTTTCTAAGTGTAAATTAATCCTATCACAAAACGGTAATAATTTAACACAACATAATATGCTCTGAAGAAGATTTTTAACAAATCGAAATATTGCAATATCAGCAGAATAAAGCAGAATAAATAACTTTGCTTAAACATGTTTTGCATATTATCTAATCCTTATATACCGTCGAATTCATTTCCTTACTTTTAACTAATATATATATATATATATAATATATATATATATATATATATATATATATATATATATAAATTGTTTTTTCTTTTGGCCAATTATCATAGTATCGACCGATTATTTCCGGGTGGTACGACTATCTTGGTCTTTTCTTTTTTCAATTTTGTTTTTCCTAGGTGATGTTTGGTTGTATATTTTTACAATCAAACGTTTTGCCGGGTTTTTTCTTACCGCATGGGTTAACCAACAAGTTTGGTATATTATATATATATATATATATATATATATATATATATATATATAAGTCATGGAGAACAACATTGATCTGACTTAAGCCGTTCGAATATTTATGTGGTTCAAAGCCATTTTTTATGTCTTTCTGGACGGAAATAACATATATTGCCATCTGTTGACCTTTGGGAACCTCATATTTTCTCAAAGGTCAAACCTGCGAGATATTTCGGTAATTGTTCCTTATTAGTCAACATCTTGACAGTTGTCTCGACTTGATATAATCCCTTGCCTGTCAGGTGAACATATATTAAACTCTCTGCAGGCTGAAAACGATACTCTGCAACCTTTGCCGGTCGGAACATTAGAAATAACGTCGTACTTGAAAATCTTATTATAATGGAGATTGTGTGTGTTTCTGTAATCAAAACTATATCACTACGCAAGTTACAATCCCTTTTGTATTTACGTCACATTCTCCATGATTTTATTTTTATTCAAACCTCAATTATTGATAAAATTGTTTTACATTATTAATACCGATGATCTTGTATTGGCATCCTTCCGTTTGCAAAAGACGAAGGAGTAGTGTCCAAAAGAAAATCTTAACTACATAGCCTGGGCGGGTTGATATGGAGGATGTGCTGTTGCCCAAGCAGCAGATCATCCCCTCTCCACACTGCTCTACACTGAAGTTCAGTGTTACTCCATCTTAGGGAGTCCGGCTCCGGATTTGTATTAGGGGTTTACTCCCCTAGCTTCCTCAGGAATATATAAAGCGCTCCGGTAGCGATGATTTTGTAACAAACTCTTCCTTGTCGTAGATGGATTGACGCCCAGAGCCAAGTAGCCGCATCTAACCAATTTGGGTTTTGCCAATCCTGCCGTCAGTGTGAGCTTCCATAGAGCTCATCAACTCCTTTCCTGCTCCTGTATGCAACTAGATTTGTATATACAAAATAAATAAATAGATAAATAGATAGCGGCTTACAATGTAAAATTTGTATATTGATCTTAAAATTTTGATTTTAATAAATATGCACTTGATTTCTAATTGTTTGATTTTATCTTAATGAATATGAGCAAAAATATCGGAGATAAATCTTAAAAGAAATCCAGTAACAAAAAGAAATAACTATTACTTTATTCTTTACTTCCTAATTTAACTAAATAGTTAAATTAGGAAAATTTAGCAATGAAAGACGGGAGTGAGGGAAAATGATGGAGGAGTTAGTTTCAAAGTTGTTCTATTTTTCGATTATACCTCCCTCTGTTTCAAATAATTTTATCTGCATTCTTATTTAGTTTCATCAGTCTTTCTAATTTTATCTATTTCATTACATTAAAACTTAAATACTTGTGCCCGGTGGAGGGTGCACATGTGTCCAATTCAGAGAAAACAAATGAATTCAGTTTTCTTTCTTTCTTTTTTTAGTTGATCGTGATTAGCGTCTTTGTCTTTCTTCCGGTTTCATTTGGATGCACTTCCTTTACATGCGCGCTTGGACAGCCGGGAAATATAAGGTAAGTTGTTTTTTTGGTTGTTTTGTTTTGTTTTGTTTTACGGCATATCAACCACGGTGGGTCATTTAATGCCGGTAAAGTTTGGAAAGATTCGTAGCGATATATATATATATATATATATATATATATATATATATATATATATATAGTGGTTCACTATGCTCGCTGAGGTCCCGGTTTCGATTTCTGTCGGAGGGAAATCGTTAGTATATGTCGCTGATGAGACTTAATAAAGTCGAAACAGTCTGTACGACATTCTACACACCGAGCGATCCTTTGCCCGGATTACACTTGTCAATTTCATTTTCTATAAGAAAAAGTATCGAATTTTATGCGATACATGCGTTGTAAGTGCCTTCAAGTAAAAATTTAATATATATATATATATATATTTTAAACTCAATTTTTTTATAAACAATTTTTTATGGGGTTCTTACCCCTCTGCAGAGGTGCAGTCGGGCTGTTAGGTAAGTTGAAATAAATCCTACCAATACATACTCATACAAAATTGAGTTTGAAAACCTCTATTTGAAGGTGGTTGGTAACGTTATCGACCTATACACGAGTAACGATCATTGAAAATTAAAATTTCAAGCCAATAAAACATCTCTGATCCCCTAAATTAATGCTAATTATGTTACATAATTCATAGGCTGCTTATGAGTTATGTATATATACCTGTAGTAAGATATTTTGAATCGGGATGTATTAGATTTAAAATCGGAGGGAGTTAAGTGGATATTTCCATAACCGTTGGAGTTATGAGTGATTTGTGATGACCACGACTTGTCCCATCCGATATCGCGCGGGATTAAAGACAGGCGTGAGAAGTTTTAGTTTAGATGCGACTAGATTTTGGCTGAGAGCGAACGCTGTTGTCAGCTCTCTAGATGTCGCTCTCGATCCGCGCAGAATCCTGGACTGCGTCGTTTTAAATAAAAGACTTAAGAAAAGCAACAAGTCTTACTTTATTGATTAAGTAATATAATGCAGTTTGAAAAAGAAAGAAGTAGAAACCGAAGAAGAAAGTAGAGAACAACCCCCAGCAGAAAGCTGTGAAGAGAAATAAGCTCAACAAGATGAAATAGAAGAAGAGTTAAGAAGTAAGACCCCCCCTTCCTATCTCTACTCTGTCTGTCTCTCTCCATTATATATACCCGATGGGTAATTCCATGTCAAATCATCCAGGCCATGTCAATTTTGAGATTTTGTCCAATTGTAGAGTATGATAAAGTTAGCCAATCCCCAAAATTTGAACTTCCAATCCCAAAAATTGGCCCACTCATGTCGATTTTTAGCTCTACAAATTTGAGAAGGGGTCGCAAAAAATGGCGAATTTTTGTAACATATTTTTGTCTGTAAAATGGGTTCTAGAGGTTCCCTACTCCAAAACAATGGTTTATCAAAGCATTTTTGTCAAAGGAATCCAAAAATCCTATCAATAAAATTTTAAAGTTAACCAATTTAAATTATTGATGATTTCTGATTTTTTCCTAGCAAGATCAATATTCCGATGTGGCACTGCATCTACGACAACACTTTTTTCTATTATTATTTCACATATATTGAACATTATTTGTATAAAAAAGATAGTTTGATACTCATTTTACAGAAAGAAATAAATTACAAAAAGTCGCCATTTTTCGAGAATTCCACCAAATTTGGAGAGCTAAAAATCGACATAACTCCACCAATTCTTGGAATTTAAAGCTCAAATTTTGGGGATTGTCTAACTTTAAAATAATCCATACCTGTACAAAATTTCAAGGGGTGCGTGACAATTATACTTTTTTCTGGGTGATTTGACATGGAATTACCCATATAACAATTAGAATCCTTCACTAAATTAAAACATCAATATCATAATCAACCACCGTTAAGTATGTGATTCTAATTCAGACCCTTCACTTATTCCTAAATAGAAGTAGCAATATCATCATGGATAGATGTTAACTACGAAATGCTAATCAGAATCTCCCATGCGTACACATTTAAAGATTTTTTCTAAGTTAAAATCGAAGATAAAGCAAAAATGTGTACTGATCCCCCCCCCTTTTTTTGGACTTGTATCGTATTGTTTGTATGTCTTTCATCTTTGTTTATCAATATTTCTAAAAGCTCCTGTCTACTAAGAGGCTTAAACTAATCTTTACAAAAACTAGTAAAGTCCGGAAGTATAATTTAACTTTCACACACACACACACACACACACACACATATATATATATGTGTATATATATATTATATATATATATATATATATTATATATATATATATATATATACTATTGAGACGGAGTGTATGTGTAATATATATAAATATATTATGTACATATACGTGTGTACTGTTGAGATACAGTATATAAATACACACAAACACAAACACACACACACACGCGTATATATAAATTATTAAAATAATGAAATTATTTTTCATACCTGATGTATTTTGCAAATTCTACTCCCATATATATATATATATATATATATATATATATATAATATTTTAATTTTTGAGACGAGGTTTGATAATTTGTATTATTTGAATATTTCGGATTGTGGAACTCATCGGTATTGTTATATACACAAAGTATCGGCCAATGGGTTTTCTGGCCTTCTTCAGGTGTTTATTGTCGAACCTGGGAACCTTCTCATTGAAAAAATAATAATATTGATGAGGATGGTGATGATTATAATGCTCATACTGATATGGGCTGGAAATCAAAGGGAAAATGGAGACCATCCAAACAACAGCATTGTTAAAAACGACTAAAATACCCTGAAGAGTCCTGGACACCTGAGAATACTTGCTGTCACTCGGCCTTCAGTGAAACACAAGCTCAGTTGGGAATGAAAAGCCTTCATAATAATAATAATAATAATAATAATAATAATAATAATGATAATAATAATAATAATATCACCGCCGAGTGAAGGAAAGCGAGAATAAATAAAGATTGTACCAATAATGATTGGTCCCCTGGGAACGGTTCCCAAGAGTCTGGAGGAATTAAAAATCCGGAAAAAAAAATCGAGACTATCAAAACAGCACTGTTAAGATCAGCTAAAATAGTGAATCCTGGAGACCAAAGGAGACTTGCTGTCACTTAGCCTCCTTTAAACCAGCAGCTTAGGCGGATGTGAAAAACCATTATAATAATAAAACGACCCAGAGGAACTGGAAATCAGAGGAAGAATTGGGTCCATGCAGACAATAGCATTGTTGAAATCGGCTAGAATACTTTGAAGAATTCTGGAGATCTGAGGAGGCTTGTTTTCCCTCAGACTCCAGTGGAAGAGCATTAGTTTAGTCTGTTGTGATAACCTCACAAATCGTGAAATAATAATAATCTATTAATAATGGAGATTGTCTGTATTTCTGTCTGTAACAAAAACTACGTCATAGCTCTACGTCACAGCCTACTTCACAATATTCTTATGCTATATAGACCCAAAATTTGAGTTAAAAATTGTTTTTTTACTCTCGTCCCTTTAAAAAATGTTTTTTTTACAGTAACAAGAAGTTAACTAAAAAGTTTACAAATGAATAAATACCTACGATTTTGTGGAAAATTGATGTGGAAAATATTCAAAATAATTGTTTGATTATTACATGCACGCAACATTTTATTTGAGAGGGACGCAGCTCAGTTTTCATTTCAAATTGTTTCATTTTTTTTACTCCTTTAATAAATATGAGATTTTGCTTACTTATGATACAAACCCTCTGACATTGAATTTTTAACTCCCACCCTCTCAGACAATGTCTTTCAAAAATTATTTTTTATACAACGCCCGAAGGGTGTTTTCTGTTGCTAGTAATAATAATAAATGAACAAGAATTAGAAACGCTCATACAAACAATAAGAATATACAGCCAAAATATAGGGATGAAGTTCGGCATCGACAAGTGCTCCATGTTAGTGATAAAGAAAGGAAAAACTATAATGGCGAATGGAATAGAACTACTGAATCGAGAAGAAATTAGGACACTAAGAGAAAAAGAATACTATAAATACCTGGGAATACTAGAAGCAGACACCATCGAACAAACAGAAATGAAAGAAAAAGTAAGAAAGCAATACCTAAGAACAAGAATACTCTTAGAAACCAAATTATGCAGCAGAAACCTTATCAAGGGAATAAACACATGGGCGGTCCCTATTGTAAGATACTCGGGACCATTCCTAAAATGGACAAGAGAGGAGCTCCGACAGATGGACCAAAGACCAAGGAAACTGATGACCATGCACAAGAGAGACGTCACGGAGAGACTCTATGTCAAGATGAGAGGGGGAGGGGTCTGGCCAACATCGAAGACTGTGTTGATACAGCAATACACTAACAACAGTAAGGAATTATGCAGCAGCCAAGAAAAACATTTGCAACACAGAGACAAACATAAATACATTAAAAAAAAACAGAAATGGGAAGAAAAACAACTACACGGGTACTTTAAGCGCCAAACTCAAGAAATATCACATCAGAAGACCTGGACATGGCTAAGAAAAGGAAACCTCAAAAGAGAAACCGAATCTCTAATAATCGCAGCACAAGTCAATGCTATTAGAACAAACTATATAACGGCAAAAATAGATAAGACGCAGCAGAATAACAAGTGCAGAATGTGTGGAAATAGAGACGAAACAGTCAATCACATAATAAGCGAATGCAGCAAACTAGCACAAAGAGAGTACAAACCAAGTACGCCTCGGTGGGAAAGGTAATCCACTGGGAACTGTGCAAAAAATTCAATTTTCACCATATAACCAAATGGTATATGCTAAAACCTAAACCTGTCCCAGAGAATGAGACGCACACAATTCTCTGGGATTTCGAGGTACAGACGGATCACCTAATCCTGGTCAGGAGACCGGACCTTGTATCAATTGACAAGAAAAAGAGAACCTGCCATCTTGTGGATTTTGCTGTCCCAGCTGATCACCAAGTAAAAATGAAGGAAAGCGAAAAGACAGACAAATACTTGGACCTTGCCAGAGAACTGAAGAAGCTATGGAACATGAAAGTGAAGGTCATACCAATTGTAATTGGTGCCCTTGGAACGATCCCCAAAGTTCTGGAAAAGAATTTGGGTGAACTAGAAATCAGAGGAAGAACCGACACCATCCAAACTACGGCAATGTTGGGATCTGCTAGAATGCTCAGAAGAGTCCTGGAGGCATGAGGAGACTTGCTGTCACTCAGCCTCCAGTGAACCACCAGCTATGGCGGGTGTGAAAAACAAAATAATGATAATAATAATAATTGTTGATATCGATTATTATACTTAGAAGAGTTCTGGAGAACTGACTAGACTTGTTACCACCCAGACTGTAGTAAAAGAGCATTAGCTTACGCTGTTGTAAGAACCTCACAAATCGTGAAATAATACCTAGTGTTGATTAACAAAAAAAAAAAAAAAAAAAGAGAGAGAGAGAAATGGTGGACTTTGCGGTTCCAGCAGATCACAGGGTGAAGCTGAACGAAAACGAAAAGATGGATAAATACCTGGATCTTGTTAGAGAATTGAAAAAGCTGTGGAATATGTGAGTGATGCCAATTGTAGTTGGTGCACTTTGAGCAGTCTCAATAAACATGGAAAAAAGACTGGAGGATCTGGAAATGAGAGGAAGAATTGAGACCATCCAGAATACTGCACTGCTGCAAACGGCCAAAATACACAGAAGAGTCCTGGAGACCTGAAGAGACTTTTTGTCACTCAGACTACAGTGATAATAATAATTTTTGATTTCGGTTAGAATACTTAGAATTCTAGAATTCTGGAGACCTGACTAGACTTGTTCTCCCCCAGACTGCAGTGAAAGAGCATTAGCTTACGCTGTTGTGAGAACCTCACAAATCGTGAAATAATATAATAATAATAATAATAATAATAATAATAATAATAATAGACCAGACCTAGCTTATTTGATTAACAAAAAAAAAAAAAAGAAAAAAAGAGAACGTGTCAACTGGTGGACTTTGCAGTCCCAGCAAATCACAGGGTAAAGCTGAAGGAAAACGAAAAGATGGACAAATACCTTGACTTTGGTAGAGAACTGAAGAAGCTATGGAATATGAAACACAAAGTGATACCAATTGTGGTTGGTGCACTTGGAACAGTCCCAAAAAGCTTAGAAAATCTGGAAATCCGAGGAAGAATTGAGACCATTCAGACTACTTCACTGCTGCAATCGGCTAGAATACTCAGAAGAATTTGGGTGAACTAGAAATCAGAGGAAGAACCGCGACCATCCAAATTACGGCACTATTGAGATCAGCTAGAATACTCAGAAGAGTCCTGGAGACCTGAGGAGACTTGCTGTCACTCAGACCGGCTATGGCAGGTGAGAAAAACTCGAATGGAGTGAAATAATAATAATAATAATAATAATAATAATAATAATAATAATAATAATTGGAAAACACCAGGCCATGATGGCATACATGGATTCTGGTTCAAAAAATTTACGTCTATCCACATCGGAAGTACCCGAATGGATGACAAAAAGGATAACTACACTAATCCAGAAAGACCCACAAAAAGGAAACATCCCTAGCAATTATAGACCAATAACTCGTCTACCCATGATGTGGAAAATTCCAACTGCTATTATAAAAGAAGAAATATACTTTTCACTCAATTGGCGGAAACTTCTCCCAGAAGAACAGAAAGGATGCTGCAAGGGAAAAAGAGGAACCCATGATTTACTTTATATAGACCAATACATTCTTAAAGAAGTAAAAAATAGACGGAAAAATATTGCTATTGCCTGGATCGATTACAGAAAAGCCTATGACATGGTCCCACATACTTGGATTTTAGAATGTCTAAAAATGTATAAAATTTCCAACAACATTATAAACTTCATTAAAAAAGCCATGGAAAATTGGCGAGTTCAATTAAAAGCTGGAAAACAATCCCTGGCAGACGTAAAAATCCAAAGAGGTATCTTCCAAGGAGATTCATTATCACCACTACTCTTTATTATAGCAATGATGCCGCTTAATCATATACTTAAAAAATGTACAGGGGGATACAAATTCACTAACTCACAAGAAAAGATAAACCACCTTATGTACATGGATGACATAGAAATTTTTGCAAAAAATGAAAAAGAATTGGAGAGCCTAATACAAACTATTAGAATATATAGCCAAGATATAAGGATGGAATTTGGAATTGAAAAGTGTGCTATGCTAGTAATAAAACGCGGTGAAAGAAAACTAATGCATGG
Source organism: Doryteuthis pealeii (assembly GCA_023376005.1). Lineage (NCBI taxonomy): Eukaryota > Metazoa > Mollusca > Cephalopoda > Myopsida > Loliginidae > Doryteuthis > Doryteuthis pealeii. The sequence goes on from CM042166.1 coordinate 63,886,520, forward strand.
AATACAACTGCCAAATCAGGAAACTATAAAATCTCTTGATGAAAATGAAAGCTATAAATACTTAGGAATTTTAGAAGCGGACAATATCATGCAAACAGAAATGAAAGGAAAAGTTAAAAAGGAATATCTAAGGAGAACTAGAAAACTTCTACAAACCAAACTTAACAGCAGAAATCTGATCAAAGGAATTAATACCTGTGCTGTCCCCATTATAAGATACTCAGGACCATTCTTAAAATGGACAAAAGAAGAACTCCGACAGATTGACCAAAGGACGAGAAAATTAATGACAATGCACAAGGCTCTCCACCCTAGAGATGATAGAGATAGATTATATGTGCCAAGAAAGGAAGGGGAAGAGGTCTTGCCAACATAGAGGACTGCGTAGAAACAACAATCCAACAACTTGAAATTACACAAGAAAGAGCAAAGACAAACTACTTATGGCAGCCAACAATAGTAGAGGCGACCGATGGACAATCAGAAAAACAACAAAGACTAGAAAACAAAAATGGGAAGAAAAACAATTATATGGACGCTTCAAACGACAAATGGAAGAGGTTGCCCATGAAAAGACTTGGACATGGTTAAGAAAAGGAAACCTCAAAAGAGAAACGGAATCACTTTTAATTGCTGCACAAAATAATGTCATAAGGACAAACTACATCAAAGCGAAAATCGATAGGACCCAACAAAATAGTAAATGTAGACTTTGTGGGAATAGAGATGGGACTGTAAACCATATACTCTGCGAATGTAGCAAACTAGCACAACAAGAATACAAATCTAGACACGACTGGGTTGGGAAGGTGATCCACTGGGAATTATGCAAAAAATTAAATTTTGACCATGCAAAAAATGGTATATGCATAAACCAGAATCTGTTCTTGAGAACGAAACGCATAAAATTCTCTGGGACTTTGAAATAAAAACGGATCACCTTATCCCAGCAAGAAGACCAAACCCAGTGTTGATAAACAAAAAAGAAAGAACTTGTCAACTGGTGGATTTTGCAGTGCCAGCAGATCACAGGGTGAAGCTAAAGGAAAATGAAAAAATAGACAAATATCTGGACCTTGCCAGAGAACTAAAAAAGTTATGGAATATGAAGGTGAAGGTGATACCAATTGTAGTTGGTGCACTTGGAACAGTCCCAAAAGGATTGGAAAAGGGTCTGGAATGTTTGGAAATCAGAGGAAGGATTGAAACCATTCAGAACACTGCACTGCTGCAATCTGCCAGAATACTCAGAAGAGTCCTGGAGACCTGAGGAGAGTTGCTCTCACTCAGACACCAGTGAAAGACCATCAGCTAATACTGATGTGAAAACTCAAAATAATAATAATCGCAGCAAGAAGACCAGACCTAGTGTTGATTAACAAAAAAGAAAGAACTTGTCAACTGGTGGATTTTGCAGTTCAAGCAGATCACAGGGTGAAGATTAAGAAAAACTAAGATAATAATAATAATAATAATAATAATAATAATAATAATGATGATGATGATATGAATAATAATAATAAGAATAAGAATAAGAATAAGAATGATAAGAATAAGAAGTCTGCTATTTTTGAGTTTATTCATGCTATTTTGGCGTTAGTTTTATGTAAGAGTGTTGTTGAATTGCTTGAAGTATCAATATCGCCCGGTTCGGATTACTGACTTTTACTTTTAATCATTGTCCGTGGGAAAATGGCGTGTGTTACTTGAATGATGACAAAATGTAATTTCCAAAACGAGAAACTTCATTTAAGAATTCGCGTTGAATTTGATACGTGAGGAAATTTGCTTGCTGTGAAGAGTGGATGTTTGTTGCGTCGTGTTTCGGAGCAGAATGGATTCAGGGAAAATTGGAAAGTGAACAACCTCCCCACATACCCATGTTGAAATTTTTTTAAAGAACTGAAAACGAAAAAAAAAAAAAAGAGGAAAAAAATAGAAGAAAGAAAGAAAGAAAGAAAGAAAGAAAGAAAAGAAATGGATTAAAAAAAATTAAATCATAGTGAAATCACCTGTTCCTCAATGATGAGACTATTCAATACTTATATGGGTGACTACTTGGTAAATAGCAGGTACTGTAAAACTAAAAAGTAAAAAGTAAAGTCGTCGGGGCGGCCTAAAGTCGGTATCAGCCAGACAGCAACGGAGTCTATCCCCTTTTCACTAGCACTAGACCAAGGAGATTATTTTAGCGTCTGAGGTGGAGCGCTACACCTACCATCAGCTCCTCACTTTACCGCCCAGATCCCTGTGCTACTCATTCGCTGAGTTGGCGAGGGCCGGTATCGAACCAAGAACCTTGTGGCTCCTTGCCAAACACTTTACCGATTGAGCTAAACCTGCCCACCCTGGTACCTGAGCAGTCCATGACACACAATCTCCCCACCTACCCATCTTAATTTTTTTTTAAAGAATTGTTAAAATGAAAAGGAAATAAAAAAGAAAAAAAAACAAACAGAATGAATGAGAAAGAAAAGAAGAGAAATAGATTTAAAAATTGTTTATGATCAAATCACAGTGAAAGCATTGGTTCCTGCTGAAGTTAAGCAGCGATGAGAATGTTTAATACTCGATGGGTGACCACTTAGTAAACAGCAAATATTGTAAGGAACCCGAGGCTTGTATGCAAAACTAATAAAAACCCTATTGGCTGAACAGTCCATGACAACCTCCCCCCCACCTACCCCTCTTTTAAAAAATGTAAAGAATTGATAATATGAAAAGGAAATAAAAAGGAGAAAAAAAGTGAACAATGAAAGGAATATTCATTTACTTCAAAATACTAGGTGTGTTCAAAAAGTATTGAGACTGAAGTTGTCTTTACCAAGACAGAAATTAACAATGAATAAACAGTTCACTTACTTCAAAATACGAGTTGTGCTTAAAAAAAGTATCGAGATTGAAGCTATATTTACCAGGACAGAATTAAACAATGAATGAAACGTTAATTCTGTTTTAAATTGTGGTTGTTTTCAAATGCGAGCTATATTCAGAGTGCAGTTGTATTAACCCAGACCAAAATTATCAATGAATTATTTTTTATTTTTTCATTTTAAAATACGATGTGTGTTCCAAAAGCATTGAGACTTAACCTGTATTGATCAAAGCACAGGTTTTGAAAATTGAATTTTTTTTTTTGGGGGGGGGGATTTGTATAAGTGATATACATTGTTTATCAGGCAAGAAAATAGTATATCTCATTTTTCTAACCAGAACATCTGGTCGCCCTGTCGGCTGGGGCGTTAGAATGCACAGACTGCACTTCTGCAGAGGGGTAAGACTCCCCCAATAGGGCCACCTGTTGGCCGTGGGTGGCGACCCGTGATGCTTAAGGATAGAACCCAGGTGGATGAGCAGTTCATGACTTACAATACTGAACTTTGGCCCTATCTTGGGCTAGACAGGCGGTCGGAGAGGCCCCTTCCGATCAATCGGTTGGTCACGTCAAGCCCTAGCACCTATATGATTTTTCCAACCCTATTGCCCTCATGGCAAGCCCCAACTCCTTTTTATCATATGGGTGCTGGGAATGACGTTAAACTCTATCTAATGGTGAGGTTCCAGTTCTGGAGGTTTGGGGAATGTGAAGCACCCCTTCATCACCATTGCTCCCTGGTCCATTCTGACCCGGAGTGGTAGTACCTGTTAGGGTCCCATCTATGGGTTAAATAGAAAAATGTATTTATAAAAATATTGTATTATCCATTAAGAATTGATTTATTTCAAAACTTTATCGGCATTAAATGACCCACTGAGGTTGATATGCCGTAAAACCAAACAAACCAAACAAACCAAACCAAGTTTCAATTTTGATACATTTTGAACACGCCTCGTATCTTAAAGGAAAATCAAAGTTTCATTCATTGTTCATTTCTGTCTTTGTAAATACAGCTTCAATCTCGGTACATTTTGAACATACTTCGTATTTTAAAACACTCTTAATCTAAAAGAAAATTAACATTTCATTCATTGTTTATTTCTGTCTCTGTAAATACAGCTTCAGTCTCGATAATTTTTTGAACACACATTGTATGAATGAATATTAAACTGCAGTTTCCCCTGTGCTTTAAAAAAAAGTTTGCATGTTTTTCAAACATCTGAAACTACGTTGTTCTGGTTAGAAAAATCAGATATAATATTTGCTTGCGTGATAAACGAAGTACTTTATTTGTGCAAAAAAAAAGAAGTTTTTTTCTTTTGGCTACAAGGACAAACGATCTCTTTTTATTATTAGCATTGAAAAAAAAATCGTTTTTTTCAAAAGCAGTGAATACTATCACTGCGTATACAATTAATGTTATTAGCGAACACGTTTTCTCGCCGGCGATTTCCAGCTTGTCGAATGGAAACGGGGAAAAATATGTGGATTAGAAATGATTTGCATGTTTTATTACTTAGACAGATTCGATATTTATGGAAAGCAAGGAATTTTTGATTTAGAGATATTCAACTAATACCAGCGGTAGGTGAATCATATTTCTTTTTGTCGGATCAATATTAGCCGAAAGCATTCTGTATCGGGAACGTGCAGGTTTATTTATTTATTTTCCTTTTTACAAACTTCTTCCATTTACCGGAGTTATTTTGAGATTAAATTTTAGAAAATGAAAGAAAATAATTTTTTCAATTTGAAAATAGCAAATATCTTACAGCCAGCACCGTAGACTAGGACATATACTGACTATAGTACGCAACCCGACAGGCTGTCCAGTATTGTGCTCCAAGAACGTCCGCAAGAGAAAACTTGAAACTCACTGGCTGTGACCTAGACACCTGGGAACTATCGTAATTATTTGTATAATACTAACCAGTGTATAGTTTATTGGCCGGGTTATCTCAGTCGGTAGAGCGTTCGGTAAGAAACCACAAGGTTCCTTGTTCGATACCGGCCCTCGCCAACTCAAGGATCTGTGCGGTAAAGTAAGGAGCTGATGGTAGGTGTGGCACTACTCCTCAGACGCAAAAACAATTTCATTGGTCTAGCGCTAGTGAAAAGGGGATAGACTCCATCGCTGATTGGCTGATACCGACTTTAGGCCACCCCTACGACTTTACTTTACTTAGGGTATAACACGCGCCTATAAATTTGAGCCATGAAATTCTGATAAAAAACGGTGATTTTCGGATGCTGTCGTTCCGGCTTCCTGTCCTAAAATACGCTAGGGGCGCCTGCTGAAAAAGATAACCATGCTAGTTATGAACCGTATACAAACTTGGGGTGGGGCTGTAAAATATCGCTTTCATATCGCATTAATTTGTCGATAAAAACACCTTCAAACTGCTACACGTTTCATAACTAGCACAGTTCACTTTTGCAGCAGGCACCACCTAGCGTATTTTAGGACAGGAAGCCAAGACGACAGCATCCGAAAATCACCGATAAACAAAACACAAAACCGCATTGATTTTTTTAAATATTTGTAGCAGTAGAAATTAACATTTATTCAATTTCTAAATAAACTATTCGAAGAATGAACGAATAATTTTCCACCTTAGCAATTCTAACTAACCGTGCCCAACCTTGTTCCGTATTTTGTATCGGAAAATAAACCTTCTTCTTATATCTATATATGTGTCGTCCTCACTTGATTTCCACGATACAACAAATGTTACATTTTAGAGATTAAAAAGAAATAAATCAAAATAATTTATTTTTTACCACTTTAACTAAACAAGCAATTGTTACATAATTGTATGGTGGCGTGGGTTTTTGACAATACCCTATAGCGAGAATTCTAAGGGCCATTGTTTTCTGATCAGGGGATGGAAAACTACGGACAGTTATGGCCCCAACTTACCCGTAAGGCAGGAATCTCACGAGTCACGTGATATAGTTTGTTAGAAGTCAGTTTCAACCTAAGTGAGACGCAGGGCAGACGTGCGATTGTGGGCTGAAGTCAGCCACACGGTGAATAAGGATGGGCAGTAATAAAATCTTCCACAAGAAATCAAAGTCTTGTAGTTAATTAATGCATTACTTAAAAAGAAGCCCTTAGAGAAAGCAACCAGACAAGAACTTAGTAAGAAGATAGAAGACAAGACAACGACCGACCAAAAGAAAAGTAAAGGTAAAACATGGCGATTAGACAAGCAGTAAAAGAATGAAATAACAGACAAGTCACAACTCTGTATATGTCTCTCTCTAATTCCTCTCTCTGTATCACTGAGTCCTTTCTCTCGTTATATACCCAAGGTACGATGTCAATGGAGTATATCACACAATTAAGAACTGAATTTAATATTTTTCATATGTACAAAAAAGGTTTCAGAAAAATGAAATTATGTTTCAAAACACCACGAGTTTAGAGTTATATTTTCAAAAAAAAATTTTTAGAAGTTAACAAAACAAACCATTACTAAAATAAACAAACATTGTAATACGCTAATTCTTAACGAATTTTAAAAAAGGTTATATAAGGAAGTTGTTAAGTTATTTTCCTCTTATTCCCTCTGTTACTCCTCTCTTCCCTTTTTTCTCTCACTCCTTGGTTTTCCTAAAATCTTTTTAGTCAGGCTATGGACCGAGTACTTCTGCTAGTATAGCATAGTCATTTGAGTGTCTAGAAGATTGTAGAAGAAAAGATAAGGAGACAAAGGGGGTTGTTCTTCTGATAATAGTGACAAAAAGATCAGACAGAAAATCTTCTTATATTTTATATCGGATATTACTTCTTCGAACCGGTAAAAAGAAATACGTGAAGGGTTATTTTTTTTAGACGATGACAAGATAAATTGTTCTCATTTAAATAGTCACTCTCACCATTAGTGGGCAGAGGAGAGGGTTTTGCTGAGTCTCAAATATATTACGACTTAACCCTTCGCTGTTTTGTTACTATCACGTTTCGATTTTCCCAAGTCTCGCGTGACGGTATCTAGACACTGAACGTGAGTTTACGCAATTGAACGTTTGACTACTTCTTGTTGGTCAATTGTGTCGTAGCCAGGCGCTTGGTTGTTGGTTGGGAAAACAGACATTAATATTACAGAATCTGAATATAAAATTAACTTGATAAGAGAACGAAATGTGGTTCGAATTCTCTCTCTGCACTGATCATATATATATATATATATATATTATATATATATATATATATATACACACACACACCACACACACACATATAATATATATATATATATATATATATATATATATGTAGAATTAAACAAAAGGCAGGTCTCCCGTTTAACGATTTATTGATGATTTTTCAAAGCTTTCTGGCCAACTTTTTATATTTGGGTGGAATTCGTGGATTAGTCCACCGAAGTTCATATCCCGAGTACTTTCGGCACTTCGAAGTACCATAATCAGGGGTGATGTGTTCCAGTTTTTTTTTTCAAGTTAGTATATTAATGGACGTGGAGGCTGGAAGGAGGAGAATTGATAGGAAAAGTGTCATAGGCATTTTAAAATGTGAGTACTGCATTGAAATTAAATGTATAAATGAAGAATGCTTCCCAAACACACACACACACACACACACACACATATATATGTATGTATATATATATATATATATATATATATATATATATATATATATATATATCGGCCCGAGAAGAAACCCCGATACGACCCGATGCTAGACAGAAGAATAGAAATACAATAGATGCTAATTTAAGAAGAGAGCTATGCAACATTGTATATATTGGGTTTGCAAAGGTTTGTACCTATTTTAGAACCTCTTTTTGCTAACCTTCGAATAATGAAAACATTATCTAAAGCATTATCTAAAGCGCATTGCTTCAGAATGTCATTATCATTTAACAAAGATTTGGGAATTCTTAGAGGTATATATATATATATATATATATATATATATATATATATATATATATATATATATATATATATAGAGTAAGTTTTTGGTATGTACGTGTCGATCTATAACAGAAATAGAAGTCACTCAGATTTGAAATCTTGCACATAGATTAATATCCTTCTAACTAAGAAACACGTCAAATTTGGTTATTAATTTTTACTAATTAAGGGATATAATTAATTAATTAAGCCAAAATCACCCAATTTGCAGAACTTTCCATATACCAGAACCTGGATAATAACATATTGTCCGCTGGCTGACTTTTTTACAGCGATTTATAGCGATTTACAGTAGAATGTATCAGTTTAGCGAAACGATTATTAAACCATGTTTTTATCTCCAATACCCGGGCTTCGACGGGTAGCCGCTGCTAGTATTATATAAAAGGATATGAAAACACACAATGCTGTTAAAATGAAATATTTTACATCATATTCATAGCTAATATTGAACAATATATATCCGGACATCGTAGAAACGCGTAGTGGATGTACTAATAACGAAACGATCGCATGACTTGCACGCTTTTTGAACATCAATGTTTTTCGTTTTGAATTTAAATTATTTTCTGCTTCTCTCTCGATGAGTCGGATTAAAAAACAAGCTCTGAAGATGATTTTTATAAATCGAAATATTGTTCATATATTAGCTATGAATATGATATAAAATATTTTCATTTTAACAGCATTGTGTGTTTTCATATCCTTTTATCTATACTTATACCGCCGGATTCATTTCCTTACTCTTATATATATATATATATATATATATATATTATAATATATATATATATATATATATATATATACCAGTAGTCTTACTTAATTTAACTCAAGTGGAAAACAAGTAAATACATCAGAAATATTTTTTATACTCCAGCTGGTAATTTGGTCCCTCGTTATGACAAATGACTTCAGAGGTAAATATGAATACAACCACTGGATTTCCCGTAAAGTTCTATCCCTAGAAAAAATGTGTTTTATCTTGGCACAGGGTTTTGTTTACAACTGGAGGATAGACAGAGACACCACAAACACAATAAAATATACCACAAATATATCAGGAGTATCTATAGATACCATCACTGGATTTCTAGTAAAATTCTATCCTAAATTGTTTTATAATATCTTTTCAGCTAGTATATTAGGTCTGAGACCTGTCAGCTGTTCCTTATAAACATTCATCTTAATTCTACAGAATATTTATAATCATTCCACAGATTATCTAACATTGTCTTAAAGGCGTTTAGAGATGGAGCATTCACTATTGATGATGATAGTTTATTCCATGTATTCACCACTCTGTTAGTAAAATAATTTTGTCTTGCATTGCTTTACAAACATTTTAAGAGTTTTAATTTATGACCCCTGGTATTGATATTTTGAGCAATGTTTAATAGATCAAAGTTCGTTGAATAAAATCCATGTGCATATTTATTTATACTTCAATCATATCCCCTCTTGTACGTCGATAAACAAAACTTGGTAAGTCAATGTTCCTAAGTCTTTCTTCACATGAAAGGTTTTTTTAAAACCATTCATTACTTTAGTAGCTTCCTTTGAATTCCCTCAATGTTTTTATATGTTCTTGATTAGTCTTGGACTGCAAACCACATTAGCAAATTCCAAATGAGGTCTTACCAATGCAATGAATAAATTTTTCATCATTTCTTTATCCATGTATTCAATGACCTCCATATTAATCCTAATATCTTGTTTGCTTTATTTACTTGTATTTCTATGTGTTTGGAAAATTTTAATTCAGGGTCCACATTCACACCAATGTCTTTTTCTAACTCTGTACATTTTAGCATTTCTCTTTCATTAGAGAAATTTCATAGTAGCTAATTTTGACTAATCACTTTAGTAGCTCTCCTTTGAACTCCCTCAATGAGTTTTATTTTTGTTTGATCGTGATACAGGGTTTTGTTTTTAATTTCATCACAGGACAGACAGACAGACAGACAAACAGACAGACACACCAGAAACAGATATTTTTTGGCTTCCCGCCATATCAGATAAACATAAAGTTCAATTAACGTGGGAGCCAGATACAAACCGAAGCCCATGCGTTAGCCAGTGTAAAAATTTAATGATCTCTCGGCATTTCTCTTTTGAGGAGCCTCAGGCACTGCGTAATAATTCCAACCCAGCCCTTTTGACGAGGGGCAGGTGTTACTAGGGAAATGGCGCCCTGACACTACAAATATAGTCAAAAGACCCCAAATCTAGATTTAAGAAGAGAACTACGCAAAAATGCTCTTTCCAGGATTTGAACGCGAGTCACCCATTCCACTTCCTACCACGATAAGGTCTTTGTTTTCAGTTGCACACTTTGAGAATACTGACTGACAGACAGAGACATCTATACATATATAAAGGGCATTGTGTGTATATCTATGTCCGGAGGAAACTTCGAAAATATAATAATTAACGACAAAGCAAATATATATACACATTAAATATCACCAGAGCTTGGATTTTTGAGTAAGATAATAGAGATTTGATTTATATTCGTGAAGACAATCAAAAAATAAAATTTAAACGATAACAGCATGGATTTTTTTTTCATTTAATATTTTTAGATAGTAGACATTAACATTTCTTTTCAGAGTAGCTGATCAATGCAGAGGTCTATTTTTTACATAGGGATTTAAATGGGCATCCCCACAAGGATTCAAATCACGATTCAGTAATAATGGATCTGCGGGACTAACTTTAAAAAATCCCTCTACCAGGCTACGCGGGGTAGCCGCCGCAAGTCAAATATATAAAAGAGACCATAAAGTTATATTTAAGAAAATAACTGCAAAAAAATGCCTCTTCCTGGACTTGAACGTGGGTCGCCTATTTCACTTCTACGACATTAACCATTGTGTTAAATGTAAGGAAATACTTAATTACGATCAATACTAAAGGTATTATATTTATGCATCATGTTATACTTCGTATAATGAAGCGCTTATTTTCATTCCAGTAATAGATGCTGGCCGCCATATTGATTTGAATCCGACTTGCGTATAACCATTAGCGTTTTGTCTCCTGTTTCGATTGTCGTCTTTATTTCCGTCTTGTCTTAGATTACTTGCTTTCAGGTTAATCAAATGGACTCTCGCCGTAATGGGTTTCTTAGTTGTCCATTTTAACGGGAAAAGATGTCGAGTGCCATTTAACCATTTCAACGCTGCGTATAATTTACTGTCAAATTCCTTTCACTAACCGAAACTACGTCACTGCTTACAATACCCTCAGCAATTGCCTAAGTTTATCAATGAGTATTTAATTTACTGTCAAATTCCTTTCACTATTTGCAATTGGTTGGCTGGCTATTTTTTGTTTTACGGCATATAAAACCTTTCGGACCATTTTAATGCCGAATCCCGTCATCTCTTATATAATGGAGATCGGTGTATGTCTGTCTGTAACCGAAACAACGTCACATCTTACATCACAATACCCTCATGAATTGCGTAATGGGCACAAGGTTCCTAGTTAGATACTAGCCTCGCCAACTCAGCGTATGAGTAGCATAGGGATCTGTGCGGTAAAGTAAGGAGCTGATGATAGGTGTGGCACTCCACCTCAACACAAAAACAATCTCCTTGTCTAGCGCAAGTGAAAAGGGGATTACTCCCTCGCTGATTGGCTGATACGACATTAGGCCACCCCGACGACGATCAATGAGTATTTGATTTATAGTCAAGATCATTAATACATATAATGAATTTTATATATTAACGAGGTCTCTAAGAAAATCCGAGTTAGATTTGCTAGTTTTGTTTGATCTTGCTAAATGGATTTTTGACCCTCTGATATAGACAGAGGCATCACAATATAGTAAAAGAAACCACAAATTTACATTTAAAGAAAGAACTACGCAAAAATGCTTTTTTCCGGGATTTGAACGCGGCTCACCGATTTCACTTCTTACAATGATAACTGTTACGCTAAATGTAAGAAAAATACTTATTTACAAGTAACACAGTATTATATTTATGCATATATTATACTTCGTATAATTTTTTGTAGGTTTCTTTATTCTTGACATATTAAGGTGTACACGCGATTTCAATGATCAATGACATCTCTTTTCTGAGTTATAAGCCGGCAAGTATATATGTTACGTAGCGCTTTTCTTTCTTCTCTGTCTAGTCTTCTATCTTCTAATACTCTTCTAATGGTCGGGTATATCTTCTACAGGTCTCGTCTGGTCTTTCTTATCTGGGGATTCCGTGTCTGGTTCTGCTGGGGACCATTTCTTATCAGAAGCTTGTGTCATTGTTAGCTTTTAGTAATAACAAAAGACTTCGATTTACCTTTGATGTTATTTTATTCCGGATCCCCAGAACCAGACAAAATGCGCGCAGAGAGTCACATCTTGCTAGCTTCAGTCCTAACTCTCAACTGACTAACTGCAACTCACTAACTGAGTTCCTTACTTAAACGGAAGGGCTTCTATTGCCTTCCGATTCCCACGGTCCCTTTCCGCAAGGCAAGGTCAGAGTGAGGTCAAGCATTGTCACTCACTCTCAAGGCCATCAGCTGCACTGATCGCCATAAGGATTTCTATACTACCTTAAAAAAGTAATAGGGGTCCAATTAATATGTAACATCCCTCATAATCATACATTTTAAATTCATAATTAATTATGAATTTACTTTTTACTTGCCTCTCCATTTTGAGGCTCTACCGTATTCTGGTACTCTCTAGATTACTTCGAATTCTATTCTCTCTTTCTGCGCGGTTGTCTGGTTCCCCCATGCATACATCAATTTTACATGATAACAAGTTTTCAACAAAAAACAACACTGCAGGGCCATTTACAATATCCTGACAAAATCAAAACACAACTGGACCAACGTCTTGGTCCCAAAATCCTGGTCACGCACCAAATATCTATTATGTTACGTAGCGCCTTTTCTTTTCTTCTCTGTCTAGTCTTCTATCTTCTAATAGTCTTCTAATGGTCGGGTATATCTTCTACAGGTTCGTCTAGTCTTTCTTATCTGGGGATTCGTGTCTGGTTCTGCTGGGGACCATTTCTTATCAGAAGCCTTGTGTCATTGTTAGCTTTTAGTAATAAACAAGACTTCGATTTACCTTTGATGTTATTTATTCCGGATCCCAGAACCAGACAAAATGCGCGCAGAGAGTCACATCTTGCTAGCTCAGTCCTAACTCTCAACTGACTAACTGCAACTCACTAACTGAGTTCCTTACACCTTAAACGGAAGGGCTTCTATTGCCTTCCGATTCCCACGGTCCCTTTCCGCAAGGCAAGGTCAGAGTGAGGTCAGCATTGTCACTCACTCTCAAGGCCATCAGCTGCACTGATCGCCATAAGGATTTCTATACTACCTTAAAAGTAATAGGGGTCCAATTAATATGTAACATATAATCAAATAGACGGTACTCCTTTATATATATATTAATTATATATATATATATATATATATATGTGTGTGTGTGTGTGTGTGTGTGTGTGTGTAAAGGGAATGAGTTACCTGTAAAAATATTGTGTTGCTCTCTTTTCTGTGGAACTTTTTATTCAGGGTCGTTTCCTGGCACAGAATGTGGTGTAGATGGGCCGCGCGGAGATCTTTGTTTTCAATCCTTGACTGTGACGTGGCAATCTTTCAGGTCGTGACCCGTGTTATTAAGGCACCAAAATGTGCTGCGATGTGACGTGGTAACCTCTTGGGGTCGAATACTGTGTTTCAGGCATCAAATATAGCCCTATGCCGTCACGGTATGATTATTTCTCAACCGGTCACAAGACACACTCCGACCAAGTTGCATCGATCCCAGTTCTACGGGCCAAAGGAACACAGCGTGGGCGCAGAGGGAATCGAAAGAATAGTTGGACGGAGACACCAGTAGTCACGGAAATAATTCATACCGTGACGGCATAGGACTACATACCTTCTAAGTATCAATTATATTTGCATTTCTTTTGAGCAGCCATGGTTGCTACAACGAAGCAGAACGAGTCTCCATGTTGAATCTTCCGTTGTGAGGTTCCAGTGCCCCAAGGGGGAATTTGAACAAACGGAAACGCTTGGTTTCCAAACGGTTCCTACAACGAAGGTGAGTTAGAATTTATTCTATTCTTAAATAGCCATGTGTTGTTTAGAACGCATTGAACTCATTGTAATATTGTAGACAAATAGTCGCGGGATATGAATAGATAATTTATTTAAAGTATACGCAGCCGGGGCGAGAGAGACAGTTGACAGAGTTCAAAATCTCACCGTGTAGTCTAAATGCAATAAAGATATGATTCCTCCGATATCCACGGGGTAAAAACAAGCAGTTAACAAAATTGCGTGCATCACCAGACTCCATCAATCACGAGAGATGCTCAGGTGTGCCGTACACGTACTTTCACGTATTTCAATTAATTATGGTGTTTCAAGCAAACAACAACAACAACAACGACGACGACGACACAACAACAACACAAAACAATAATAATAATAATAAATATAATAATAATAATAATCAGGAAACCGGACCTAGTATTGATTAACATAAAAAGTGAACTTGTCAACTGGTAGATTTTGCAGTTCCAGCAGATCACAGGGAGAAGATGAAAAAACGAAAAAGAGAGACAAATATCTGGGCTTTGCTAGAGAATTGAAGAAATACCTCCCCCAAATGTGTAATATGAGGGTGAAAGTGATACCAAGAGTGGTTTGGGCACTTAGAACAGTCCCCAAAAGCTTAGAAAAAAGACTAGAGGAACTGGAAATCAGTGGAGAATTGGGACCATCCAGACAACAGCAGAAATAGTCATGGAGAGCTGAAGAGACGTTGTCACTCAGACTCTAGTGAAAGAGCATCTGCTTAAGCTGGTGGGAAAAACTCAAAAGGAGTGAATAATAATAATAATAATAATAATAATAATAGTGAATGTATCAAACAAGCACAAAAGGAAGACAAAGCGAGGCATGACTGGGTTGGGAAGGTGATCCACTAGGAATTATACAAATAATTAAATTTTGACCACACACAAATGGTATATGCATAAATCAGAATCTGTTCTTGATAATGAACGCAGAAAACTTCTCTGGGACTTTGAGTTAAAGACGGATCACCCTATCCCAGCCAGGAGACCAGACCTAGTGTTGATTAACAAAAAAAAAAAGAAAAAAGAAACAGAGCATGTCACTGGTGGACTTTGCGGTTTGCGGTTCCAGCTGAAGGAAAATGAAAATATTGATAAATACCTGGATCTTACAGAAACACAAGCTGGGAATATGAGAGTGAAAGTGATATCAATTGTAGTGGGTGCACTTGGAACGGTCCAATGAACTTGGAAAAAAAGACTGGAGGATCTGGAAATCAGAGGAAGATTGAGACCACCCAGACTATTGCACTGTTGCAATCGCTAGAATACCCAGAGAGTCCTGGAGCCTTAAGGAGACTTGTTGTCACTCAGATTCCAGGGAGATACCATCAGCTAATGCTGATGTGAAACTAATAATAATAATAATAATAATTAATAATAATAAAATAATATTTGAATTTTTGAGACGAAGATTGATAATTTGTATTATTGTTATATACACAACGCATCGGCCGATGTCCTCTCTGGCCTTCTCAGGTGTTTCTTCGTCAAACTCGGGAGCCTTCATGTCGCAATCGTGATTACGTTTTTAGCTTATGACTTGACTTGTCTATTTATTACCTCCCCATAATTTGATTTTTTATCTTATTAAAAAAATTCAATTTAATGTTTTTTCTTTTTAGTGGCAACGCTTTTTTTCTTAACTGGTGAAGATGCAGTGAAGCACTATTCTCCCGAGATACCCATCTCCAATTCGGTTTGTCTCTTTGGCCGTCGTCTTTGTCTTTTACTTCCTCTTTGTCTGTTGGGCGCGGGAACTTCCGTTTCCGGTGGAATGCTCGTCCGATGCTGTAAGTTAATATATATATATATATATATATATATATATATATATATATAAACAAACTTTAATAATTTCATTAATGTATCTATCCCCTTAGTTATTTGATTATTGTTATTCGTTAATCAAATAAATCAACAAGGTTGACATGCCCAAATGCCACCAACCAACCAACCAACCAACCCCAAAATGGGCATAAAATCCATATGTAGACAAGAAAGAACGAAAAAAGAACGGGAGGGCGAAGGCTAGAGAGAAAGTGAGAAGTAGAGAGAAAGAGATATGGAAAGAGAGAGAGGAGAGAGAGAGAGAGAGAGAGAGAGAGAGAGAGAGAGAGAGAGAGAGAGAGATGAGAGTGGTAGGGGAGAGATATATTGCGAGTGAGTGAGTGTGTATATCTGTGTGAGTGTATGTGTGTGTGTGCGTTTATGTGGTGTGTGTGTGTGTTGGTTGGTTGGATTTTACGGCATGTCAACCTTTGTTGGGTCATTTTATGCCGAAGATGTTTTGTTTTATTCCTTCTTGATGGGTATACAATTTTTTTACAAACATTTTTTTAACTATTTGTTTTATTTACCCCATAAATGGAACCTAATAGGACTACCATTCCGAGTTAAAGTCTACCTGGGAGTAATGATGATGAAGGGGTACTCTCCCCAGAGCTCCAGATTGGAACTTCACCATCAGATAGAGTTTAATGTCATACCCAGGACTAACACCCCAGGCACCGCTTTTTAGCACATATATGATAAAAAAGGGGTTGGGTCTTGACATGAGGGCAATAGGGTCGAGGCAATCATATAGGTGATAGGGCTTGACGTAATCAGCCGTCTAGCTGAAAGAAAGTCTCAAAGTGAAGTGTTTTTTTACTGTCTTAGAGTCCTGGATATGACGTCAAACTGCATCTAAATGGTGAGGTTCAAATTCTAGAGCTCTGGAAATGTGAGTATCCCTTCATTGCATTAACCCAAGACCATTATGGCCAGTGTGTTTGTACCTGTTTGGGCCTCATCTATGGGTTGAATAGAAATAAGCTGAAATAAATGTGTTAAAAATTTGTTGAATACCCATCAAGAATGAATAAAATAAAACGTCTTCGGCATAAAATAACCTAACAAGGTTTGACATATTTGTTTGTATTTTACATATTGGCGATCTTTACGACATATTTTGAAATTTCTATTTAAATATATGTATTTTTTTTTCATTTTTTTCTATATCTAATCACATTTCTGTCAATAAGTCTGGCGGCATTTATACTGCTTGGAGCGCCTTGAAATAGTGGTAACGATATTTAGGCTCTGAAACCACGTTTGAACTCAAGGTTATCGTCTGCTGATGACTTTATCTTAAGGTAATTAAGAAACACCTAAGGCGCCGAGGTTACAGCGGCCTGAACGTTTTTTTTATACATACCAGAATAAAGATGAGACAACAGTCCGAAATATTAGAATTATTCACAAGGTTGACATGCCCTAAAATCCAACCAACCAACTACCCAAACTAACTTAACCCGAAAATGGTATTAACATTTCTTTCTGAATCAAACTCTATAAAGGGTGTCCATCAATCTCCATGGTTATTATTATTATTGCTCTGTACTTAAATATATATTTAATATATAATATATATATATATATTATAAATATATATATATATATAATATAATATGTAGGCCTTTTTATTCACAAATAATTTGCTCTGTTATAAAAATTATACATTGAGCTCTCATACGGAACCTGAACTCTACAACAAACTACTGGTAGAGAATAGGACCAGCCTAGAATCAACCTTGGTACCCCAACAAAGTATATATATAATATATATATATATATATATATATATATATATATATAAGTAATTGGTAATTTGCTTGAAGCATTGTTAAGTATGTTATAAAATAATAAAATTCGAAGGCAATACAATGCGTAAAAAATAAAGACAAAAAGATTTTTTATGTCTAATCGATTTTCAAGGAAGTTTATCGTCAGAGACGGATTTCAGAAATGACGTGCTTATGTTTTTTTTTTTTTTATATATTTGTGTGGTTATAATTTCTTTCTTATTCCTTTTCCTCTCCTTTTTTCCTCTGTTTCTCTTCTCCTCCTTTATGAATGGGCGAATAACTGTAATTTCTTATTTCTCTCTTTCTTTTTTTTTCTTAAAAGTTTGTTGAGAAAGGCGACATCGGTAAGATGTTGCAATGTGCAATGTGTAGCATGTGTAGCAATGTGTAGCGACGGTGTGAGCGTGTCATAATTTCAAAACAAAAGTGAACAAATGAATAAAACGTTAATAGAAAATTTTTTTTTTTTTAACATACTTAGCTTTTGTTTCGCTTTCACTTTCATTTCTTATTCTTTCTCCTCCTCTTCTTTCTTTTTTTGTGTTTTTCTCTTCTTTTTTTTTTTTTTTTTTTTTTTTTCCCTTTATCCTTTGTTCTCTAATTTAAATATTTGTCTCTAATTTAGATATTTAAATTATGTATTAAGTATTGATAGAAAAAAATAAATGATTCTTTTTTATTATTATTTTTTTTTTTTTTTAAGAAAATATCTTTTATGAGTACTTTTTTCTCTTTTTCTTTTAAACTTAAATAGATTAAATATTATATTAATTATATATTAAAATAATTACATATTAGGATTGATGTAAAATTAAAACAATAAAAATAAGAGCAAACCTCCGCGTTAATTTCAGATAGATTAAATATCACTAAATCAAATATTGAATTACAAAAGGCAATACAAGAATAAAAAGCATACAAGCAATTCAAAAGGCATACAAGATAATTCAATTCAAAAGGCATACAAGAATTACAAAGGCATAGCAAGATAACTTCATCACTAGAACAGTAACCTACCCACTTTCTAACACTCATTAATTAAAACTCACAAAACTGACTCAACTTCATCAACCAATATTTCCGCTTGGAAGGACCTCTTTACAAGATATCATGGACTTCTCACAATATCTGAATAAAAACCTCTACTTCCACCTTTCCAGGACTGTTCAAACCTCTCCGATGAAGTCATCCATAGACTAACAACAATTAAATACGGAGTACTTAAACACAAATAATACAGCATGCAGTTAGATGTGTTTCACATGTATACACAGTCTGCACAACCAGCGGTTGACCAATATATGGAACATATATCTCAAACCTTATAACTGTCACAATCTAACTACAGCGGCATACACCAACAGCTATCCATATAGTAGAACAACCTTTCACTTTAACGACATATATATACAATGTAGGATTACCATGGGATGCCAGTATGTCAGGATATGCCATTGATACATGGATACACTGGACGGACGAGCACTAACCATCTCCCATCATCGCATTTTTCTTCACGCAGGTATATTGACGCATACTTATATTACAGTCATCTAAGAAAAGCAATGACTAGCTGAGAAATTCAATAGTAAATAGAAACCACATCCAATTCCAATGAAATCCAATAGCAACTCGTTCCCTAGCACTTCTAGATTTAGATAAGAATATCACTCGGGCAAATTTACACTTGCTTCTACAAAAAACAACACCACTAAGATCTCTTGTACACTTCAAATCAGCTCTTCACCGTTCCAAGAACTACGCTTACAATCATAAATGAATTAATAGAATAAACATAGAATGTAGTGAAAGCAACAGACAGAATCACTCACACGCACCTTATGAACACCTCAAAAAAAAACCATGGCTACCCAACTTCATAATAGCGCATTTAAATAACAGAAAAACACGGAACTACACACCACCTAACACCTGTTTCCTGAAACTAGCACATTTCAGTGAAACAATCACTAAACAAATACGCAAGGCTATTCATAGAGAGGACTGAATCAACTAGCCACTCTGGACCCTCACTACGCCAACAATCTAACCATAAAACATAAAATGTTATTACCCATGCTCACAACCATGCCCAATAAAAGACCCTAACTTATGCCACAAGACCTTATACAATTTACCAGTCTAACTTGCTCCAAATGCTTAATTTTCTACATAGGTAGTCAATTAGACCCCTCCACATTAGAATCAACGAACACATCCACCACGTGCATCTCAATTCCATAAAACACCTAATCAAATGCAAAATAAGGAAACAGATTTTTCAGTTAAAGATAGAGGCTATAATACCAAATTGTAATCTAGAATAGAGAAAGTTTATTACAACATAGCTAATTAGGTCCTAATATAAAGCAATAGATAGAATTAAACCAGACATAATTAAACTAATTATCAGCGTCATATATAGGTTTTTAGTTTATTTAGTACCATGTTCTCATCATATATATATATTTTCCCTACCATAAATTTAAAACTACCACTACAATAGATTAGAATTAAACCAGATACACGATTATAAATTTACACGTTTCATATATAGCCTTTTTTTTTTTTTTTTTTTCTTATTAAAATAAATAATATAATATATAATATATATATATATATTATATATATATATATATATTATATATAGTGATGGGATGATTGAGAGTGAAAAGAAGATAATACGAGACAATATAAAAAAATAATTACGAATTAATTACAATAATGATACGATATTAACTCCTTTACAGACTTATTCTTTAAACATGACACTATTCATTTTTTAAACCATATCCTCTAGGAGTACGGTCATCAGAACCTAGTAATAATATTAAGGAAAATGGGGAAAAAAAAAAATAAGAATAAATTAACAACAAAGAATGAAAAAAAAAATAGTTAATAAAATATATAATTGAAGCAGTACATTATGCCTTTTGTAATCAAATATTTGATTTTATGATATTTAATCTATCTGAAATTTAAGGGGGGAATGTTTGTCTTATTTTATGTTTTGAATTTTAACATCAATCCTAATATGTAATTATTTTAATATATAATTAATCATAATATTAATCTTTATAAGTTAAAAGAAAAAGAGAAAAATATCATAAAAGATATTTTCTTAAAAAAAAAAAAAAAAAATAATAATAAAAAAAAGAATCTTTATTTTTCTAATCATACTATACTTTTTTGTCTCTTTTTCTTTTAAAACTTAAATAGATTAAATATTATATTTATTATATTATTAGAAATAATTACATATTAGGAATTTGATGTAAATTCAACCAAATAAAAAAGACAAACATTCCCCTTAAATTTCAGATAGATTAATATCATAGATCAAATATTTGAATTACAAAAGGCATAAGTACTGCTCAATTATTATTTTATTTTACTATTTTTTTTTCATTCTTTGTTGTATTATGTTATTCTTATTTTTTTTTTTTTCCCACTTTTCCTTAAATATTATTAATGTTCAGACTGACCGTACTCTTAAGAGGATTATGGTTTAAAGAAATAGTGTCCCATTGGTTTAAAGAAATAATGTCATGTAAAGGAGTTAATAACTGTATGTCAATATTGTTAATAATCGTATTACTTTTTTTAATATTTCTCTATTATCTCATTTCACTCTCAAATCATCCCATCCACTAATATCATATATGTATATTATATAATAATATATATATTATATATATATAATAGTTCTAATTTTAATTAAGAACAAAAAAAAAAAAACGGCATATTATGAACGTGTAAATATAGTAATGTGTATTCGAGTTTAATTCTAATCTATTGATAGTTGCGAGTTTAAAATTTATGGTAAGGGAAATTATAATATATATGAAGAACATTGTACTAAATAAACTAAACCTATATATGCGAGTGTAAATTAGTATTAAGTATTCTGTGTTTACATTCTAATCTATTGTTTATATAGGACCTAATTTAGCTATAATAACTTTTCTCTAATTCTGAGATTAACAATGTTGCGGTATCATAGCCCTATCTAACTGAATAAATGTTGTCTTATTTTTGCATTTGATTAGGTGTTTATGGAAGAGGAGCACGTGTGTGGATTGTTCCTTGATTCTAATGTGGAGGGGTCTAATTGTACTACCTATTAGAATTAAAGGCTTTGAGCATAGACGTAAATTTGTATTAGGTCTGTGGCATAATTAGGGTCTTTATGGGCAGTTGTTAGTGAAGCATGGTGTATAACATTTTTATGTTTTTTGTTAGATGTTGGCGTAAGTGGGTCCAGAGTGCTAGTTGGTATCTAGTCCCTCTCTTATGAATACTTGCGTATGTTGTTAGTGATTGTTTTCCTGAAATGTGGTAGTTTCCAGAACAGGTGTTAGAGGTGTGTGTGTAGTCCGTGTTTCTGTTTATTAAAATGGCGTATATATGAAGTTGGGTACCATTGTTTTTGAGGGTGTTCATAAAGTGGTGCAGTGTGAGTGAATTCGTCTGTTTCTCTACATCTATTGGTATTCTATTAATTTCATTTTGATGTAAACTAGTCTTGGAACTGAGTGGAACGAGCTGAATTTGAGTGTACAAGAGATCTTAGTGGGTGTTTTTTTTGTAAAGAGCAAGTGGAATTTGCCTGTAAGGTGATATTCTTTATCTAAATCTAAGTGCTGGGAACGAGTGCTATCTGGTGTTCTATTTGGAATTGGTGTGGTTGTCTATACTATTGAATTTCTCAGCTATTCATTGCTCTTCTTAGATGAGTTAATATATAGTTATCGTCAATATACTGTGAAGAAAACATGCATGAGGGCAGATGTTAGTGCTCGTCGTTCCGTGTATCCATGTATGCAATGGCAATATTCCTGAGATACTGGATCAATGGGTAATCCTGACATTTGTTATATAAGTCCGTTAATATTGAATAGGTGTGTCTACTATACATGGATAGTAGTTGGTGTATGTCCGCTGTAGTTAGATTGTGACAGTAAAGTTTGAGAGATGATATGTTCTCGAATGAGGTCAACAGCGCTGGTTGTGCAGGTACTGTGGGTACGTGAGACCACATCTAAACTGCTGTGTAATATTTTGTTTAAGTATCCTATTTAATTGTGTAGTCTATGGATGACTTCATCGAGTTTTGAACATGCTCTGGAAAGGTGGATAGTAGAGGTTCAAGTATTGTGAGAGATTAGCCATGATCTTGTAAGAGTCTTCAAGCTGGATGATGGTCTGATTGAAGTGTTGAGTCGTTGTGAGTTTTTAATGGAGGTGGTAGAAAGTGGTATTTACTGTTCATAGTGATGAAGTTATTCTTGTTCCTTTTGTAATCTGTATGCTTGTAATTGAAGTTATTCTTGTATCCTTTTGTAAATTCTGTATGCCTTTTGTTATCTTGTATGCCTTTTGTAATTCAAATTTGATTTATGATATTTAATCTATCTGAAATTTAAGGGGGAAGTTGTCTTATTTTTTATGTTTTGATTTTCATCATCCTAATATGTATTAATTAATATATAATTAATATAATTATCTATTAAGTTAAAGAAAAAGAGAAAAAAGTACTCATAAAGATATTTCTTAAAAAAAATAAAAATAATAATAAATAAAAAGAATCATTTATTTTCTATAATACTAATACATATTCAGATAATCTAAATAGAGAACAAAATAATTTAAATTAGAGAAAACGGGATAAAGGGAAAAAAAAAAGAAAAAAAAAAAAAGAAGAGAAAAACACAAAAAAGAAAGAGAGGGAGAAAGACATAAGAAATGAAGGTGAAAGAGAAACAAAAGCTAAGTATGTTAAAAAAAAAAAAAAATTTTCTATTAAACGGTTTTTATTCATTTGTTCCTTTGTTTTGAAATTATGACACGCATCACACGTGCTATCACATTGCTACACTTGCTACAATGCACATTGCGAACATCTTACCGATTCAGCCTTGTCTCAACAAACTTTTTAAGAAAGAAAAAAAAGAAGAGAGAAATAAGAAAATTACAGTTATTCGCCCATTCATAAAGGAGGAGAATACAAGAGAAAGAGAGGAAAAGGAAGAGGAAAGGAAATAAGAAGAGAAATGTATAACAGCACAAATATTAAAAAAAAACAACACATAAGCAGTCATTTCTGAAACCGTCCTGACGATAAAGCTTCGCTTTGAAAATCGATTAGACCTATAAACATCTTTTGTCTTATTTTTTACGCATTGTATTGGCCTTCGACTGTTATTATTTTATAAACATACTTAACATGCTTCAAGCAATCCAATTACTTTTATATATATATATATTACTATATATATATATATATATTATTATATAGTACTTTGTTGGGGTACCAAGGTGATGTCTGGCTGGTCCTATCTCTACCAGTAGTTTGTGTAGATTCAGGTTCCTAGGAGAGTCAATGTCATAATGTTTATAAACAGAGCAAATTATTGTGAATAAAGGCCTTACATATATAAGTATATATATATAGTATATATTTATATATATATATATTTAAATATAATATATATATATATTTTAAGATAAGAGCAGAATAAGTAATAATAACCTGGAGATTGATGGACACCTTTATTAGATTGGATTTCAGAACGAAATGTTAATACCATTTTCGGGTTAAGTTAGTTTGGTGTTGGTTGGTTGGATTTAGGGCATGTCAACCTTGTGAATAATCCTAACATTTTCGGACTGTTGTCCCTCATCTTTATCTGGGTATGTTAATAAAAAAAACGTTCAGGCGCTGTACTCGGGCCTTAGTGTTCTTAATTACCTTAGAAATAAAGTACAGCAACGATAACCTTAGCTTCAAACGTGGTTTTCCGGCCTAAAATAAGTTCCAACTATTTCAAGGCGCTCCAAGCAGTATAATGCGCCAGACTTATTGACAGAAATGTGATTAGATATAGGAAAAAATGAAAAAAAAAATACATATAATTAAATAGAATTTCAATATTCGTAAAGCTCGCGAAATATGTAAAATACAAACAAATGATTCAAACCTTGTTAAGGTTTTTATGCGAGACGTTTTATTTTATTCATTCTTGATGGGATTCAACAAATTTTTTAACACTTATCTTCAGCTTATTTTCTGATTCAACCCATAGATGAGGCCCAACCAGGTCAAACACACTGGGCATAATGGTCTTGGGGTTAATGCAAATGAAGGATACTCCATCATTCCCCAGAGCTCAGAATTGAACCTCACATTAGATGCCATTTGACGTCATATCCAGGACTCTAAGACAGTAAAAAAACACTTCACTTTTGAGACTTCTTTTCAGCTAGACGGCTGATTACGTCAGCCCTATAACCTATATGATTCCTCGACCCTATTGCCCTCATGTCAAGACCCCCCCTTTTTTTAAGCAGATATGTGCAAAAAGCGGGCTGGGGGTGTTAGTCTGGTATAGAACCATAACTCTACTGATGTGAAGTTCATATTCCTGGAGCTCTGGGGAGAGTACCCTTCATCATCATACTCCCAGGTAGACTTTAACTCGGAATGGTAGTACCTATTAGGGTTCATTTATGGGTATAAAAAAATTAGTTAAAAATTTTGTCAAAAATTGATACCCATCAAGAAGGATACAACAAAACATCTCGGCATAAATGACCCAACAAGGTTTGACATGCCGTAAAATCCAACCAACCAACCACACACACACACCCACATAAACGCACACCACACATACACCTCACACAGATATACACATCACCTCACTCGCAATTATTCCGCCTACACTCTCTCTCTCTCTCTCTCTTCTCTCGCTCTCTCTCTCTCTCTCTTCTCTCTCTCTCTCTCTTTCCATTCTCTTTCTCTCTTATTTCTCTCACTTTCTCTCTAGCCTTCGCCTCCCGTTCTTTTTCGTTTTTCTTGCTCTACATATGATTTATGCCCCATTGGGGTTGGTTGGTGGTTGGTTTGGTTGGATTTGGGCTGTCAACCCTTGTTGATTTATTTGATTAACGAATAAACATAATCAAATGACTAAGGAGGATAGATACATTAATGAAATTATTAAATGTTGTTTTATATATCATATATATATATTATATATATATATTATATACTATATTACTTACAGCATCGGGACGAAGCATTCCACGGAACGGAAGTTCCGCCGCCCAACAGACAAAGAGGAAGTAAAAGACAAGAACGACGCCAAAGCGACAGACGATTGGCAGATGGGTATCTCGGAGACATAGGTTGCTTCCCTGCACTCTTCACCAGTTTAAGAAAAAGAAGGTTGCACTAAAAAGAAAAAACATTAATGAATTTTTTTTTAATAAGATAAAAAATCAAATTATGGGGAGGTAATAAATAGACAAGTCAAGTCATAAGCTAAAAACCGTAATCATGCCGATTGCGACATGAAGGCTCCCGAGTTTGACGAGAAACACCTGAAGAAGGCCAGAGAGGACTCGGCCGATGCGTTGTGTATATAAACAATAATCACAAATTCATCTTCGTCTCAAAAATTCATATTATTATTATTAATTAATTAATTATTATTATTATTATATTATTAGTTTTTCACATCAGCATTAGCTGATGGTAATCTCCTGGAATCTGAGTGACAACAAGTCTCCTTAAGGCTCAGGACTCTCTGGGTATCTAGCCGATTGCAACAGGCAATAGTCTGGTGGTCTCAATTCTCTCTGATTTCAGATCCTCCAGTCTTTTTTCAAGTTCTGGGACGTTCCAGTGGCCCACTACACATGATATCACTTCACTCTCATAATTCGACAGCTTGGTTTTCTGTAAGATCCAGGTATTTATCAATATTTCATTTTCTCAGCTGAACGCAAAACCGCAAAGTCACCAGTTGACATGCTCCTGTTTCTTGTTCTTTTCTTTTTTTGTTAATCACACTAGAGTCCTGGTCTCCTGGCTGGGATAGGGTGATCCGTCTTTCTCAAAGGTCCCAGAGAAGTTTCTGCGTTCTTATCAAGAACCATGTTCTGATTTATGCATTAACCATTTGTTGTGTGGTCAAAATTTAATTATTATGTAAATTCCTAGTGAAATACTTTCCCAACCAGTCCATGCCTCGCTATTGTTCCTTTTGTGCTTGTTTGATACATTCACTATTATTATTTATTATTTTATTTAATTATTATTAATTATTGAATTAATTCACTCTTTTGAGTTTTTCCCCCAGCTTAAGCAATGCCTTTCACTAGAGTCGAGTGACACGTTTCTCTTCAGCTCTCCATGACTATTCTGGCTGTTGCTGGATTGGTTTTCCCCCCAAAATTACTCGCCACTTGATTTCAGTTCCTTTAAGTCTTTTTCTAAGCTTTGGGGACTGTTCAAGTGCCCAACACATCTTGGTATCACTCAACCCTCATATTACACATTGGGGGGAGGTATTTTTCTTCAATTCTCTAGAAAGAGCCAGATATTTGTCTTCTTTCGTTTTCTTTCATCTTCCCGCTGTTGATCTGCTGGAAATGCAATCTACCAGTGAACAAGTTACTTTTTATGTTAATCAATACTAGGTCCGGTTTCCTGATTAATTTTATTATTATTATTATAATTATTATTATTTTGTTGTTGTGTTGTGTGTTGTCGTCGCTCGTTTGTGTTGTTTTTGCTTGAACACCATAATTAATTGAAATACGTGAAAGTAGGTAAGCAGTACGTGTTAACGGCAACCTGAGCAGTCCGTCGTGATTGTGGAGTTGGTGATGCACGCAATTTTGTTAACTGCTTGTTTTTTACCCGTGGATATCGGAGAATCATATCTTTAATTGATTTAGACTACACGGTGAGATTTGAACTCTGTCAACTGTCCTTATCATCGCCCCGGTGCTGTATACTTTAAATAATTATCTTTCTATCCGCGACTATTTGTTCTACATATTTACAATGAAGTTCAATGCGTTCTAAACATACCCATGGCTATTAGAATAGAATAAATTCTATACTCACCTTCAGTGTAGGAACCGTTGTAAACCAAGCGTTTCCGTTTGTTCAAATTCCCCTTGGGGCACTGGAACTCACAACGAAGATTCAACATGGGCTCGTTCTGCTGTCGTTTGTAGAACCATTGGCTGCTCAAAGAAAATCAAATATAATTGATCTTAAAGGTAGTAGTTCCTATGCAGTCACGGTATGAATTATTTCGCCGTGACTACCCATGTGTCGTCACATTGTTTCGATTCTCTGCGCCCCGCTGTGTATCCTTTGAGCCCGTAGAACTGGGATCGATGCAAACTTGGTCGGAGTGTGTCCTTTGTGACCGGTTGAGAATAATTCATACGTGACGGCATAGGGCTATTTTGATGCCTGAGAACACAGTTATGCGACCCCAAGAGGTTCAACGTCATCTGCAGCACATTTTGGTCTTTAATACAGTCACACCTGAAAGATTGCCAGTCACAGCAAGGATTGAAACAAATAGATCTGCGCGGCCCATCTACACCACATTCTGTGGCCAGGAAACGACTGATAAAAAGTTCCAACAGAAAAGGAGCAACACAATTATTTTTTTACAGGTACTCATTAACCTTTGACACCACACACACACACACACACATCACACATATATATATGATAATATATATATATATATATAATAAAGGAGTGACCGCATTTGATTATATGGTTCTATTAATTGGCCCCTATACTTTTAGGTAGTATAGAAATCCTTATGGCGTCAGTGGCAGCTGATGGCTTGAGAGTGCAGTGACAATGCTTGACCTCATCTGACCTTGCCTTGGCGGGAAGGACCAGTGGAATCGGACGGAATAGAGCCGCTTCCGTTTAAAGTGTAAGGAACTCAGTAGTGAGTTGCAGTTAGTCATGTTGAGAGTTAGGACTGAGTAGCAAGATTGACTCCTGCGCGCTTTTGTCTGGTTCTGGACCGAATAAATACATCAAAGTAAGATGAAGTCTTGTTGTTATTATAAAAGCTAACAATACCACAGAGGCTTTGATAAGAATGGTCCCCAGCAGAACAGACACGGAATCCCAGATAAGAAAGACTAGACGAGAGCTGATAGAAGATATAACCCGACATTAGAAGACTATTAGAAGATAGAAGACTAGACAAGAAGAAAAGACAAAGGCGCTACGTAACATAAAGATATTTGGTGCGTGACCAGGATTTGGGACCAAGACTTGGTCCAGATTGTGTTTGAATTTTTGTCAGGATATTGTAAATGGCCTGCAGTGTTGTTTTTGTTGAAAATGTTATCATGTAAAATTGATGATGCATGGGGGAACAGACAACCGGCAGAAAGGAGAATCGAATTCCGTAGTATTTAGAGAGTACCAGAATACGGTAGAAGCTCAAAATGGAGAGCAAGTAAAAGTAAATCATATTAATTATGAATTAATGATGTTATGAGGGATGTTACATATTAATTGACCATAATTACTTTTTAAGGTAGTATAGATCCTTATGGCGATCAGTGCAGCTGAATGGCCTTGGAGTGGTGACAATCTTGACTCACTCTGACCTTGCCTTGCGGAAGGGACGTGGGAATCGGAGGCAATAGAAGCCCTTCCGTTAAGGTGTAGGAACTCAGTAGTGAGTTGCAGTTAGTCAGTTTTGAGATTGGACTGAAGCTAGCAAGATGTGATCTCTCTGCGCGCATTTTGGTTGGTTCTGGGATCGGAATCAAAAATAACATCAAAGGTACGAAGTCTTGTTGTTTATTACTAAAAGCTAACATGACACAAAGGCTTCTGATAGAAATGGTCCCCAGCAGAACGCAGACACGGACCCCCAGATAAGAAAGACAGACGAGACTCTGTAGAAGATATACCCGACCATTAGAAGAGTATTAGAAGATCGTAAGACTATGACCAGAGAAGAAAAGGGAGAAAGAGA
>CM042166.1:63916020-63988520 GCA_023376005.1 Doryteuthis pealeii
CACGAAGAGAGAAGATAGTCACCAATTGACATGCTCTGTTTCTTTTTTGCTTTTTTTCTTTATTGTTAATCCAAAACTAGGTCTGGTCTCCATGGCTGGATAGGGTATCCGTCTTAACTAAAGTCCAGAGAATTTTCTTGCGTTTCATTATCAAGAAACAATCTATTTATGCATATACCATTTTGTTGTGTGGTCAAAATTAATTATTTGTATAATCTATGGAATCGACCTTCCAAACCCAGTCATGCCTCGCTTTTTTTCCTTTTGTGCTTGTTAACATTCACTATTAGTTATTATTATTTTATTATATTATTATATTATTATTATTCACTCCTTTGAGTTTTTCCACCACTTAAGCAGATGCTCTTTCACTAGAGTCTGGTGACAAGTTCTTCAACTCTCCATATATTTCGCTGTTGTCGGATGGTCAATTCTCCACTTGATTGCCAGTTCCTTTAGCTTTTTTCTAAGCTTTTGGGGAACTGTTCTAAAGTGCCCAAACACTCTGGTACACTTTCACCCTCATATTACACATTGGGGGAGCGTATTTTCTATCAATTCTTAGGCACAGCCCAGATATTTGTCTCTCTTTCGTTTCCTTTCATCTTCTCCCGTATCTGCTGAACTGCAAAATCTACCATTTGACAAGTTCAACTTTTTATTTAATCAATACTACGGTCCGGTTCCTGATGATAAATTATTATTATTATTTATTATTATTATATTGTTGTTGTTGTTGTTGTTGTTGTCGTCGTCGTCGTTCGTTGTGTTGTTGTTCTTGAAAACACAAAATTAAATTGAAATACGTGAAAGTACTGTTACGGGGCACACCTGACATCCTTCAGGATTGAATGGAGTCTGGTATGCACAGCAATTTGTTAACTGCTTGTTTTACCCGTGGATATCGGAGGAATCATATCTTTATTGCATTTAGACACACGTAGATTTTGAACTCGTCAACTGTCTCTCTCGCCCCGGCTGGCTGTATAACTTTAAATAAATTATCTATTTCATATCCGCGATATTGTCTACAATATTACAATAGTTCAATGCGTTCTATAACAACTACATAGGCTATTTAAGAATAGATACATTCTAACTCAACTTCGTTGTAGGAATCCGTTTGTAAACCAAAGCGTGTTCCGTTTTGTTCAATTCCCCTTGGGCAACGGAAACCCTCAATCAACGGAAGATTCAAACATGGAGACTCTGTTCTGCTGTCGTTTGTAGAACATGGCTGCTCAAAAGAAAATCGCAAATTAATTGATCACTAAAGGTACTGTAGTCCTATGCCGTCACGGGTATGAATTATTTCGTGACTACCACTGGTGTTCCGTCAACTATTCTTTGATCCTCTGCGCCCAGCTGGTGTCTCTTGGCCGTGAACTGGGATCGATGCAACTTTGTCGAAGTGTGTCTTGTGACCGGTTGAGAAGTAGATTCAGTACGTGACGGCATAGGGCTATAATTTGAAGCCTGAAGACACAGTTTCGACCCAAGAGTTACCACGTCACATTGCAGCACATTTTGGGGCCTTAAATACACGGTCACTGACCGAAAGATTGCCACGTTCACAAGTCAAGATTGAAAACAAAGATCTCGCGCGGCCATCTACAACCACATTCTGTCCAGAAACACCCTGAATATAAAAGTTCCACAGAAAAGAGAACACAATATTTTTACAGGTACCTCATTCCCTTTGAACAAATCCAACTACACACACAACAACCACACACAATATATTTATAATATATATATATAATATATATAAGAGTACCGTCTATTTGATTATATGTTACATATTAATTGGACCCTATTACTTTTTTCAGGTAGTATAGAAATCCTTATGGCGATCAGTGCAGCTGATGGCTTGAAGAGTGAGTGACAATGCTTGACCTCACTCTGACCTGGCCTTGCGGAAAGGGACCGTGGAATCGAAGGCAATAGAAGCCCTTCGTTTAAGGTGTAAGGAACACTTCAGTTAGTGAGTTGCAGTTAGTCAGTTGAGAGTTAGGACTGAAGCCTAGCAAGATGTGAACTCTCTGCGCGCATTTTGTCTGGTTCTGGGATCCGCGAATAAAATAAAACACAAAGGTAAATCGAAAGTCTTGTTGTTTATTACTAAAAGCTAACAATGAACACAAGGCTTCTGATAAGAAATGTCCCAGCAGAACCAAGACACGAATCCCCAGATAAGAAAGACTAGACGAGACCTGTAGAAGATATACCCGACCATTAGAGAGACTATTTAGAAGATAGAAAAGACTAACAGAGAGAAAAGAAAAGCGCTACGTAACATAATAGATATTTGGTGCCGTGACCAGGATTTTGGGACCAAGACGTTGTCCAGTTGTGTTTGATTTTTGTCAGGATATTGTAATGGCCCTTGCAGTGTTGTTTTTTGTTGAAAACTTGTTATCATGTAAAATTGATGTATGCATGGGGGGAACCAGACAACCGCGCAGAAAGAGAGAATAGAATTCGAAGTATCTAAGAGTACCAGAATACGGTAGAGCCTCAAAATGGAGAGGCAAGTAAAAGTAAAATTCATAATTAAATTATGAATTTAAAATGTTATGATTATGAGGGATGTTAAGCATATTAATTGGACCCCTATTACTTTTTAAGGTAGTAAAGAAATCCTTATGGCGATCAGTGCAGCTGATGCCTTGAGAGTGAGTGACAATGCTTGACCTCACTCTGACATTGCTTGCGGAAGGGACCGTGGGAATCGGAAGGCCAAAAGCCCCTCCGGTTTAAGGTGTAAGGAACTCAGTTAGTGAGTTGCAGTTAGTCAGTTGAGAGTTAGGACTGAAGCTAGCAAGATGTGACTCTCTGCGCGCATTTTGTCTGGTTCTGGGATCCGGAATAAAAATAACATCAAAGTTAAATCGAAGTCTTGTTGTTATTAACTAAAAGCTAACAAATGACACAAGGCTTCTGATAAAAATGGTCCAGCAGAACGACACGGAATCCCCAGATAAGAAAGACAGACGAGACCTGTAGAAGATATATCCCGACATTAGAAGAGTATTAGAAGATAGAAGACTAGACAGAGAAGAAAAGAAAAGGCGCTACGTAACAATATAATATTGCCGCTTATAACTCAGAAAAGAGATGTCATTGATCATTGAAATCGCGTGTACACCTTAATATGTCAAGAATAAAGAAACCTACAAAAAATTATACAAGTATAATAATGCAATAATATAATACTGTAGTTACTTGTAAATAAGTATTTTCTTACATTACGTAACATGTTAATCCATTGTAAGAATGGAAATCGGTGAGCCGCGTTCAAATCCCGGAAAAAAGCATTTTTTGCGTAGTTCTTTTCTTAAATGTAAATGTGTGGTTTCTTTTACTATATTTGTGATGCCTCTGTCTATATCAGAGGGTCAAAAATCCATTTAGCAAGATCAAACAAAACTAGCAAATCTAACTCCGTGATTTTCTTAGAGACCTCGTTAATATATAAAATCATTAAAATGTATTAATGATCTTGACTATAATCAAATACTCATTGCGTCGTAGGGGTGGCCTAATGTCGGTATCAGCCATCAGCGAGGGATATATCCCCTTTTCACTTGCGCTAGACCAAGGAGATTGTTTTTGTGTCTGAGGTGGAGTGCCACACCTATCATCAGCTCCTTACTTTACCGCACAGATCCTATGCTACTCATACGCTGAGTTGGCGAGGCAGTATCTAACTAGGAACCTTGTGCCCATTACGCAATTCATGAGGGTATTGTGATAAAGATGTGACGTTGTTTCGGTTTACAGACAGACATACACCGAATCTCCATTATAATAAGAGATGACGGGATTCGGCATTAAAATGGTCCGAAAAGGTTTTATATGCCGTAAAACAAAAAAATAGCCAGCCAACCAATTGCAAATAGTGAAACGAATTGACAGTAAATTAAATACTCATTGATAAACTTAGCAATTGCTTGAGGGTATTGTAAGCAGTACGTAGTTTCGGTTAGTGAAAGGAATTTGACAGTAAATTAATACGCAGCGTTGAAATGGTTAAATATGGCACTCGATCATCTTTCCCCGTTAAAATGGACAACTAAGAAACCCTTACGGCGAGAGTCCATTTGAAATTAACCTGAAAGCAAAGTAATCTAAGACAAGACGGAAATAAAGACGACAATTCGAACAGGAGACAAACGCTAATGGTATACGCAAGTCGGATTCAATATCATATGGCGGCCAGCATGATATTACTGGAAATGAAAATAAGCGCTTCATTATACGAAGTATAAACATGAGCATAAATATAATACCTTTAGTATTGATCGTAATTAAGTATTTCCTTACATTTAACAACAATGGTTAATGTCGTAGGAAGTGAAATAGGCGCCCACGTTCAAGTCCAGGAAGAGGCATTTTTTTGCATAGTTATTTTCTTAAATATAACTTTATGGTCTCTTTTTACTATATTATGACTTGCGGCGGCTACCCGCGTAGCCTGGGTAGAGGGTTTTTTAAAGTTAGTCCCGCAGATCCATTATTACTGAATCGTGATTTGAATCTTGTGGGATGCCCCATTTAAATCCCTATGTAAAAAATAGACCTTGCATTGATCCAGCTACTCTGAAAAGAAATGTTAATGTCTACTATCTAAAATATTAAATGAAAAAAAAATCCATGCTGTTATCGTTTAAATTTTTATTTTTTGATTGTCTTCACGAATATAATCAAATCTCTATTATCTTTACTCAAAATCCAAGCTCTGGTGATATTTAATGTGATATTATTTGCTTTGTCGTTAATTATTATAATTTTCGAAGTTTCCTCCGGACATAGATATACACACAAAGCCTTTATATATGTAATATGATGTCTCTGTCTGTCAGTCAGTATTCTAAAAGTGTGCAACTGAAAACAAACAACCTTATCGTGGAGGAAGTGGAATGGGTGACTCGCGTTCAAATCCTGGAAAGAGCATTTTTGCGTAGTTCTCTTCTTAAAATCTAGATTTGGGGTCTTTTTGACTATATTTGTAGTGTCAGGGCGCCATTTCCCTAGTAACACCTGCCCCTCGCAAAAAGGGGCTGGGTTGGAATTATACGCAGTGCCTGAGGCTCCTCAAAAGAGAAATGCCGAAGAGAATCATTAAATTTTTACACTGGCTAACGCATGGGCTTCGGTTTGTATCTGGGCTCCCACGTTAATTGAAACTTTAATGTTTATCTGATTGGCGGGAAAGCCAAAAAATAAATCTGTTTCCTGGTGGTCGTCTGTTTGTCTGTCTGTCTGTCTGTCCTGTGATAAATTAAAAAAAACCGCTGTATCACGATTTAAACAAAAATAAAACTCATTGAGGAGTTCAAAGGAGACTACTAAAGTGATTAGTTCAAAATTAGCTACTATGAATTTCTAATGAAAGAGAAATGCTAAAATGTACAGAGTTAGAAAAAAGACATTGGTGTGAATGTGGACCCTGAATTAAAATTTTCCAAACACATAGAAATACAAGTAAATAAAGCAAAACAAGATATTAGTTAATATGGAGGTCATATGAATACATGGATAAAGAAAAATTTTTCATTGCATTGGTAAAGACCTCATTTGGAATTGCTAATGTGGTTTGCAGTCCAAGACTAATCAAGACAATATAAAAACATTGAGGGAATTCAAAAGGAGAGCTACTAAAAGTAATGAATGGTTTTTAAAAAACCTTTCATGTGAAGAAAGACTTAGAACATTGACTTACCAAGTTGGTTTATCGAAAGTACAAGAGGGATATGATTGAAGTATAAATAAAGATGCACATGGATTTATTCAACGAAACTTTGATCATTAAACATTTGCTCAATATCAATACCAGGGTCCATAAATTAAAAAAACTCTAAAAATGTTTGTAAAGCAAATGCAAGACAAAATTATTTTACTAACAGAGTGTGAATACATGGAATAATCTATCATCATCAATAGTGAATGCTCCAATCTCTAAACGCCCTTTAAGACAATGTTAGATAATTCTGTTGGAATGATATAAATATTACCTGTTAGAATAAAATGAAATGTTTATAAGGAACAGCTGAACAGTCTCAGACCTAATATACTAGCTGAAAAGATATATAAAACATTAGGAAAATTTTACTAGAAATCTCGTGGTATGGTATTCTATTATGATATCCTAATTTATTTATTGTGGTATATTTTATTGTGTTTTGTGGTGTCCTCTGTCTATCCCTCCCAGTTGTAATACAAAACCCTGTGCCAGTAAAAACATTTTTTCCTAGGGAATAGAACTTTACGGGAATCCAGGTGTTGTATCATATTTCTACCTCTGCAATGTCAGTTTGCTCATAACGAGGGACCAAATTACCCAGCTTGGAGTTATAAGAAAAATTTTTCTGATGTATTTACTCTGTTGTTCCATTGATTAATTAAGTAAGACTACTGGTATATATATATATTATATATATATATATATATATATAATATATTACTATATATATATATATATATATATTATAAGAGTAAGGAAATGAATTCCGCGGTATAAGTTAGGAAAAGAGGAAATTGAAACACACAATGCTGTTAAATGAAAATATTTTATAATCAATTTCATAGTAATATTGAACAATATTTCGATTTATAAAAATATTCAGAGTGTTTTTTAACCGGACTCAGCGAGAGAGAAGCAGAAAAATATTTAAATTCAAACGAAAAACATTGATGTTCCAAAAAGCGTGCAAGTCATGCGAAATCGTTTTCGTTATTATGTAACGTCCCACTACGAGTTTCTACGATGTCCGGATATATATTGTTCAATATTAGCAGCTATGAATATGATGTAATATTTTTTCATTTAAACAAGCATGTGTGTTTTCATATCCTTTTATATATATACTAGCAGCGGCTACCCGTCGAAGCCGCGGTATTGGAGGTATAAAACATGGTTATAATCGTTTCGCTTAAAACTGATACCATTCACTGTAAATCGCTATAAATCGCTGTAAAAAAAGTCAGCCAGCGGACAATATGTTATTATCAGCAAGGTTCTGGTATATGGAAAGTTCTTACCAATTGGGTGATTTTGGCTTATCTAATTGATTATATCCCTTTAATAGTAAAAATTAATAACCAATATTTGAACGTGTATTCTTAAAGTTAGAAAGGAGAATATAATTCTATGTGTCAAGATTTTCAAATCTGAGTGACTTCTATTTTCTGTTATAGATCGACCCCGTACATACCAAAACTTAACTCTTATATTATAATATATAATATATATAAATATATATATAATAATATATATATAATTATATTCTCTAAGAAATTACCAAACTTTGTTAATGATAATGATTCTGAATGCAATTGCGCTTTAAGATAATGCTTTAGATAATGTTTTCATTATTCGAAGGTTAGCAACAAAAGAGGTTCTAAAATAGTAACAACCTTTGGCAAAACCCATATATACAATGTTGCATGCTCTCTCTTAAATAGCATCCTATTGTAATTTCATTTCTTCTGTCTAGCATCGGGTCGTATCGGGGGTTCTGCTCGGGCGATATATATATATATATATATATATATATTATATATAATATATATATAATACTACATATATATATGTTTGTGTGTGTTGTTTGTGTTGGGAAGCATTCTTTCATTATACATTTAATTTCAATGCAGCTACTCCATTTTAAAAATGCTATGACACTTTCCCTATCAATTCTCCTCCTTCCAGCCTCCACGTCCATTAATATACTAACTTGAAAAAAAAAACTGGCACATCACCCTGATTATGTAACTTCGAAGTGCCGAAAGTATCGGGAAATGAACTCGGGTGACTAATACCACAATTCCACCCAATATAAACAGTTGGCCAAAAGCTTGAAAAAGTATCAATAAAATCGTTAAACGGGAGACCTGCCTTGTTTTTAATCTAACCATATATATATATATATATATATATATATATATATATATATAATATATTTAGTGTGTGTGTGTGTGTGTGTGTGTTGGTATAAATAATATATAAATATATATATATATATATATGATCAGTGCAGAGAGAGAATTCGAACCACAATTTCGTTCTCTTATCAAGTTAATTTATATTCAGATTGCTGTAATATAATGTTGTTATCCCAACCAACAACCACATAGAGCGCCTGGCTACGACACAATTGACCACGAAGAATATCAAACGTTCAATTGCGTAAACTCCACGTTCAGTGTCTAGATACCGTCACGCCGAGATCTTGGGAAATCGAAAAACGTGATAGTAACAAAACAGCGAAGGGTACAGTCGTATATATTTAGCTCAGCAAAACCCTCTCCTCTGCCCACAATGGTGAGAGTGACTATTTAAATGAGAAACAATTATCTGGTCATCGTCTAAAAAAAAATAACCACTTCATGCGATTTCTTTTTACCGGTTCGAACGAAGTAATATCCGATATGAAAATATAAGAAAGATTTTCTGTCTGATCTTTGTCACTATTATCAGAAGAGTCACCTCCCTTTGTCTCCTTATCTTTCTTCTACAATCTTCTAGACATCAAATGACTATGCTATACTAGCAGAAGTACTCGGTCCATAGCCTGACTAAAAAGATTTTAGGAAAACCAAGGAGTGAGAGAAAAGGGGAAGAGAAGGAGTAAACAGAGGGATAAGAGGAAAATAACTTAACAACTTCCTTATATAACCTTTTTAAAATTCGTTAAGATTAGCGTATTACAATGTTATTTAGTAATGGTTTGTTTTTGTTAACTTCTAATATTATTTTGAAAATATACTCTAAACTCGTGGGTGTTTTGAAAAAACATAATTCATTTTTTGAAACCTTTTTTGTAACATATGAAAATTTAAATTCAGTTCTTAATTGGGATAACTCATTGACATCGGTACTGGGTATATAAACGAGAGAAGGACTCAGTGATAACAAAGAGAGAGGAAATTAGAGAGAGACATAATACAAGCGTTGTGCTGTCTGTTATTTCATTCTTTTTACTGCTGTCTAATCGCCATGTTTTACTTTACTTTTTATCTTTGGTCGGTCCGTTGTCTTGTCCTTCTATCTTCTTACTAAAGTTCTTGGTCTGGTGCTTTCTCTAAGGCTTCTTTTTAAGTAATGCATTAATTAAACACAAGACTTGATTTCTTGTGGAAGATTTTTATACTGGCCCATACCTTATTACACCGTGTGGCTGAACTTTAGCCCCACAATCGCACGTCTGCTGCGTCTCACTTAGGTGATACTGACTTCCTAACAACTATATCACGTGACTCGTGAGATTCCCTGCCTTACGGTAAGTTGGGCATAAACTGTCCGGTAGTTTTCCATCCCCTGATCAACGAAAAACATGGCCCCTTAGAATTCTCGCTATAGGGTATATGTCAAAAAACCCACGGCCACCATACAATTATTGTAACAATTGCTTGTTTAGTTAAAGTGGTAAAAAATAAATTATTTTGATTTTTCTTTTTAATCTCTACAATGTCATTTGTTGTATCGTGGAAATCAAGTAGCGACGACACGATATATAGATATAAGAATGAAGGTTTATTTTCCGATACAAAATACGGAACAAGGTTGAGCACGGTTAGTTTAGAAAAATTGCTAAGGTGGAATTATTCGTTTCAATGTCTTTCGAAAAGTTATTTAGAAATCTGAATAAATGTTAATTTCTAACTGCTACATAATATTAAAAAAATCAATGCGGTTTGTGTTTTTGTTTATCGGTGATTTTCGGAGCTGTCGTCCTTTGGGCTTCCCCCCCCTGGGGTTCCCCAAAAGACGCTAGGTGGTGCCTGCTGCAAAAAGTGAACTGTGCTAGTTATGAACGGTGTAGCAGTTTGAAGGTGTTTTTTAATCGAACAAATTAATGCATATGAAAGCGATATTTTACAAGCCCCACACCCAAGTTGTATACGGTTCATAACTAGCATGGTTATCTTTTTCAGCAGGCCCCTAGCGTAATTTTAGGACAGGAAGCCGGAACGAAACAGCATCCGAAAATCACCGTTTTTTATCAGAATTTCATGGCCAAATTTATAGGCGCGTGTATACCCTAAGTTAAGTTAAGTCGTAGGGTGGAACTAAAAGTGG
This sequence comes from Doryteuthis pealeii, assembly GCA_023376005.1. Classification (NCBI taxonomy): domain Eukaryota; kingdom Metazoa; phylum Mollusca; class Cephalopoda; order Myopsida; family Loliginidae; genus Doryteuthis; species Doryteuthis pealeii. The sequence continues at coordinate 63,926,102 of CM042166.1, forward strand.
TTACAATAGCGTATGGAGTCTATCCGCTTTCATTAGCGCTAGACCAATGAAATTGTTTTTGCGTCTGAGGAGTAGGCACAGCTACCATCAGATCTTACTTTTACCGCACAGATCCTTGAGTTGGCGAGGGCCGTATCGAACAAGGAACTTGTGGTTTCTACCGAACGCTCTAAACCAGCTAGCGACTGAGATAACCGGCCCAATAAAGCTATACACTGGTTAGTATTATTACAAAAATAATTACATAGTTCCCAGTGTCGCTAGTCACAGCAGTGAGTTTCATAGTTTCTTTGCGGATTTCTGAAGCACAATACTGGACAGCTGTCGGGTTGCGTAACTATAGCAGTATATGTTCCTAGTCTACGGTGCTGGCTGTAAGATATTTGCTATTTTCAAATTGAAAATTATTTTCTTTCATTTCTAAAATTTATCTCAAAATAACTCGGTAAATGGAAATAAGTTTGAAAAAGGAAAATAAAATAAATAAACCTGCAACGTTCCGATACAGAATGCTTTCGGACTAATATGATCCGACAAAAAAGAAATATGATTCACCTACCGCTGGTATTAAAAAGTTGATATCTTCTAAATCAAAAATTCCTTGCTTCCATAAAATCGAATCTGTCTAAGTAATAAAACAATGCAAATCATTTCTAATACACATATTTCCCCGTTTCAATTCGACAAGCTGGAAATCGCCGGCGAGAAAACGTGTTCGCTATAAACATTATATTGATACGTCAGTGATAGTATTCACGCTTTTGAAAAAAAACCGATTTTTTTTTCAAATGGCTAATAATAAAAAGAGATCGTTGTCCTTGTAGCCAAAAGAAAAAAACTTCTTTTTTTGCACAAATAAAAGTACTTCGTTTATCAAGCAACAAATATTATATGCTGATTTTTCTAAAACCAGAACAACGTAAGTTTCAGATTTTGAAAAAACATGCAAACTTTTTTTAAAGCACAGGTGGAAACTGCAAGTTTAATAATTCCATCAAACAATGTGTGGTTCAAAAATTATCGAGACTGAAGCTGTATTTACGAGACAGAATAAACAATGAATGAAATGTTATATTTCTTTTAGATAAGAGGTTTTAAAATACGACGTATGTTCAAAATGTACCGAATTGAAGCTGTATTTACAAAGACAGAAATGAACAATGAATGTAAACTTTGATTTCCTTTAAAGATAACGAGGCCGCTGGTTCAAAATGTATCAAAAATTGAAACTTTGTTTGGTTGTTTGGTTTGTTTGTTTTACGGCAATATCAAACCTCAGTGGGGTCATTTAATGCCGATTAACAGTTTTTGAAATAAATCAATTCTTAAGTGATAATACATATTTTTTATAAAAATACATTTTTCTATTTACTCATGATGGGACCCTAACATACTACCACTCCGGGTCAGAGTGGACCAGGGAGCAATGGTGATGAAAGGGGTGCTTCACATTCCCAAACCTCCAGAACTTGGAACCTCACGCATTAGATCGAGTTTAAACGTCATTCCACACCCCATATGATAAAAAGGAGTTGGGGGATTGCCAAGGCAACTAGGGTGAAAAATCATATTAGGTGCTGGGCTTGACGTGACCAACCGATTGAATCGGAAGGGGCCTCTCCACCGCCTGTCTAGCCCAAAGATAGGGCCAAAGTTAAGTATTGTAAGTCATGAATGCTCATCCCACCTGGGTTTCTATCCTTAACATCACGGGTCGCCAACCCACGCCAACAGTGGCCTCATTGGGGGAGTCTTACCCCTCTGCAGAAGTGCAGTCTGTGCAGTCTAACGCCCCCTCAGCCGACAGGGCGACCAGATGTTCTGGTAGAAAAATGAGAATATACTATTTTCTTTGCCTAGATAACAATGTATATCACTTATACAAATCCCCCCCCCGAAAAAAGAATTCAATTTCAAACCTGTGCCTAAGGGGGGGGGGGGGGGGGGGGGGGGGGGGGGGGGGGGGGGGGGGGGGGGGGGGGGGTGATCAATACAGTTAAGTTCTCATGCTTTTGGAAAACACAATCGTATTTTAAAATGAAAAAATAAAAAATAATTCAGTGATAATTTTGGTCTGGTTAATAACCTGCACTCTCGATACAATTCTGAATATAAGCCGCATTGAAACAACCACAATTTAACAGAATTAACGTTTCAATTCATTGGTTTAATTCGTCCCTGGTAATATAGCTCAATCTCGATACTTTTTTAAAGCACAACTCGTAACAATTTTGAAGTAAAGTGAACTGTTTATTCATTGTTAATTCCTGTCTTGGTAGACAACTTCAGTCTCATACTTTTTGACACACACACCTAAGTGATTTTGAAAGTAAATTGAATATCTTTCATTGTTCAACTTTTTTTTCTCCCTTTTTATTTCCTTTTCATATTATCAATTACTTTTACATTTTTAAAAAGAGGGGTAGGCTGGGGGGGAGTTGTCATGGACTGTCAGCCAATAGGTTTTTATTAGTTTGCATACAAGCCTCGGTCCTTACAATATTTGCTGTTTACTAAGTTGGTCACCCATGAGTATTAAACATTCTCATCGCTGCTTATTCAAGCCCAGGACCAATGCTTTCCACTGTGATTGATCATAAACAATTTTTAAATTATTTCTCTTCTTTCTTTCTCATCAATGTCTGTTTGTTTTTTTTCTCTTTTTATTTCCTTTTCATTTTAACAATTCTTTAAAAAAAAATTAAGATGGGGAGGTGGGAGATTGTGTGTCATGGCGCTCAGGTACCAGGGTGGGCAGGTTTAGCTCAATCGGTAAAAGTGTTTGCAAGGAGCCAACAATCTTGGTTCGATACCGGCCCTCGCCAACTCAGTCGAATGAGTAGCACAGGGAATTCTGGGCGGTAGTGAGGAGCTGAATGGTAGTGTAGCCTCCACCTCGACGCTAAAATAACTCCTTGGTCTAGTGCTAGTGAAAAGGGAAAATAGACTCCGTCTGTCTGGCCTGATACCCGACTTAGGCCGCCCGAGACTTACTTACTTTTTACTTTTTAGTTTTACAGTACTGCTTATTTACAAGTAGTCCACCCATATAAGTATTTGAAGTAGCTCATCAATTGAGAACAGGTGATTCACTATGTAATTTAATTTTTTTTAGATCCATTTCTTTTTCTTTCTTTCTTCTTTCTTTCTTTCTTCTTCTATTTTTTTCCCTCTTTTTTTTTTTTTTCGTTTTCAGTTCTTAAAAAAATTTCAACAATGGGTATTGTGGGGAGGTGTTCACTTTCCAATTTTCCTGAATCCATTCTGATCGCGAACACGACGCAACAAACATCCAGCTCTTCAAGCAAGCAAATTTCCTCACGTTATCAATTTCAACGCGAATTCTTAATTGAAGTTTCTCGTTTTGGAAATTACATTTTGTCACATTCAAAGTAACACAAACGCCATTTTTCCCACGGACAATGATTAAAAGTAAAAGCAGTAATCCGAACCGGGCCCGATATTGATACTTAAGCAATTCAACAAACACTCTTACATAAAAAACTAACGCCAAAATAGCATGAATAAACTCAAAAATAGCAGACTCTTATTCTTACATAATCTTATTCTATTCTTATTCTTCTTAATTATTATCATATCATATCATCATTATTATTATTAATTAATTATTATATTATTATTATATTATCTGTAGTTTTCTTAATCTTCAAACCCTGTGATCGCTTGAACTGCAAAATCCACCAGTTGACAGTTCTTTCTTTTTTGTAAATCAACACTAGGTTCTGTTCTTGCTGCGAAATTATAATATTTTGAGTTTTCTACATCAGGTATTAGCTGATGGGTCTTTCACATGGTTGTTGAGTGAGAGCAACTCTCTCAGTCTCCAGGATCTTCTGAGCTATCTGGCAGTTGCACAGTGCAGTTTCTGAATGGTTCAACCTTCCTCTGATTTTCCAAACATTCCAGACCCCTTTTCCAATCCTTTTGGACTGTTCCAAGTGCACCAACTACAATTGGTATCACCTTACCTTCATTTCATAACTTTTTTTTATTCTCTGGGCAAGGTCCTAGATATTGTCCTATTTTTTCATTTTCCTTTAGCTTCACCCTGTGACTGCTGGCACTGCAAATCACCAGTTGACAAGTTCTTTCTTTTTTGTTTATCAACACTGGGTTTGGTCTTCCCTTGCTGGATAAGGTGATCCGTTTTTTATTTAAAGTCCAGAGAATTTTATGCGTTTTCGTTCTCTAAGAAAGATTCTGGTTTATGATGCATAACCATTTTTGCATGGTCAAAAATTTAATTTTTTGCATAATCCCAGTGGATCACCTTCCCAACCTCAGTCGTGTCTAGATTGTGTATTTCTTGTTGTGCTAGTTTGGCTACATTCGCAGAGTAAATGGTTTACAGTCCATCTCTATTCCCACAAAGTCTAAACTATTTTGTTGGGAATCCTATCGATTTTCGGCTTTGATGTAGTTTGTCCCTTAATGACATATTTTGTGCAGCAGTTAAAAGTGATTTCGTTTCCTCTTTTTGAAGTTTCTTTTTCTTAAACCATGTCAATCTTTCATAGGGCAACCTCTTCATTTGTCGTTTGATAGCGTCCATATAATGTTTTTCTTACCATTTTGGTTTCTAGTCTTGTTGTTTTTGATTGTCCATCGGTCGCCTCTACTAAATTGTTGGCCGCGCATAAGTAGTTTTCTTTGCTCTTTCTTGTGTAATTCAAGTTGTGGATTGTTGTTTCTACCAGTCCTCTATGTTGGCAAGACCTCTCCCCTTCCTTTCTTGGCACATATAATCTATCTCTATCATCTTAAGGTGGAGAGCTTGTGCATTGGTCATTAATTTCTCGCCTTTTGTCAATCTGTCTGAGTTCTTCTTTTTTCCATTTAAGAATGGTCCTGAGTATCTTATAATGGGGACAGCACAAAGGTATTTTAATTCCTTTGATTTCAGTTTCTGCTGTTAAGTTTGGTTTGTAGAAGTTTTCTAGTCTCCTTAGTATGCCTTTTTAACTTTTCTTTTCAGTTTGTTTGCAATGATATTGTTCCGCTTCTAAAATTCCTAAAGTATTTATAGCTTTCATTTTCATCAAAGATTTAAAATAGTTTCCTGATTTGGCAGTTGTTATTCCATGTCATTAGTTCTTCTTTCAAACCGCGTTTTATTACTAGCATAGCACACTTTTCAATTCCAATTCCATCGCTTATATTCTTGGCTATATATTCTATAGTTTTGGTATAGGCTTCTCCAAATTCTTTTTCATTTTTTGCAAAAATTTCTAAGTCATCCATGTACATAGGTGGTGTATCTTTTCTTGTGAATTAGTGAATTGTTTCCCCCTGTACTTTTTTAAGTATATTGATTAAGCGGCATCATTGCATAATAAAGAGTTGGTGATAATGAATTCACTAAACTCACAAGAAAAGATAACCACCTAGTACTGGATGACATAGAGAAATTTTTGCAAAAAATGAAAAAAGAATTGAGAGCCTAATACATAACTATTAGAATATATAGCGTCAAGATAATAAGGATGAAATTGGAATTGGAAAAGTGTGCTATGCTAGTAAAAAAACGCGGTGAAAGAAAAACTAATGCATGGAATACAAACTGCCATCAGGAAACTATAAAATCTCTTGATGAAAATGAAAGCTTATAAATATCTTAAGGAATTTTTAGAACGCGAACAATATCATGCAAACAGAAATGACAAGAAAAGTTAAAAAGGAATATCTAAGGAAGAACTAGAAACTCTACAAACAAACTTAACAGCAGAAATCTGAAATAAAGGAATTAATACCTGTGCTGTCCCATTATAAGATACTCAGGACCATTCTTAAAAATGGACAAAAGAAGAACTCCGACAGATTGACCAAAAGGACGAGAAAATAATGACAATGCACAAGGCTCTCCACCCTAGAGATGATAGAGATAGATTATATGTGCCAAGAAAGGAAGGGGAAGAGGTCTTGCCAACATAGAGGACTTCGTAGAAACAACAATCCAACAACTTGAAATTACACAAAGAAAGAGCAAAGACAAACTACTATGGAAGCCAACAATAGTAGAGGCGACCGATGGACAATCAGAAAAAACAACAAAGCTAGAAAACAAATGGAAGAAAAACAATTATATGGACGCTTCAAACGACAAATGGAAGAGGTTGCCATGAAAAAGACTTGGACATGGTTAAGAAAAGGAAACTCAAAAGAAAACGGAATCATTTTAATTGCTGCACAAAATAAATGTCATAAGGAAAACTACATCAAAGGAAAATCGATAGGACCCAACAAAATAGTAAATGTAGACTTTGGTGGGAATAGAGAATGGGACTGTAAACCATATACTCTGCGAATGTAGCAAACTAGCACAACAAGAATACAAATCTAGACACGACTGGGTTGGGAAGGTGATCCACTGGGAATTATGCAAAAAATTAAATTTTGACCATGCAAAAAATGGTATATGCATAAACCAAATCTGTTTGAGAACGAAACGCATAAAATTCTCTGGGACTTTGAAATAAAAACGGATCACCTATCCAGCAAGAAGACCAAACCCAGTGTTGATAAACAAAAAAGAAAGAACTTGTCAACTGGTGGATTTTGCAGTGCCAGCAGATCACAGGGTGAAGCTAAAGGAAAATGAAAAAATAGACAAATATCTGGACCTTGCCAGAGAACTAAAAAAGTTATGGAATATGAAGGTGAAGGTGATACCAATTGTAGTTGGTGCACTTGGAACAGTCCCAAAAGGATTGGAAAAGGGTCTGGAATGTTGGAAATCAGAGGAAGGATTGAAACCATTCAGAAACACTGCACTGCTGCAATCTGCCAGAATACTCAGAAGAGTCCTGGAGACCTGAGGAGAGTTGCTCTCACTCAGACACCAGTGAAAGACCAATCAGCTTAATACTGATGTGAAAACTCAAAATAATAATAATCGCAGCAAGAAGACCAGACCTAGTGTTTGATTAACAAAAAGAAAGAACTTGTCAACTGGTGGATTTTTGCAGTTCAAGCAGATCACAGGGTGAAGATTAAGAAAAACTAAGATAATAATAATAATAATAATAATAATAATAATAATAATAATGATGATGATATATGAATAATAATAAGAAGAATAAGAATAAGAATAAGAATTGATAAGAATAAGAAGTCTGCTATTTTTGAGTTTATTCATGCTATTTTGGCGTTAGTTTTATGTAAGAGTGTTGTTGAATTGCTTGAAGTATCAATATCGCCCGGTTCGGATTACTGACTTTTACTTTTAATCATTGTCCGTGGGAAAATGGCGTGTGTTACTTGAATGATGACAAAATGTAATTTCCAAAACGAGAAACTTCATTTAAGAAATTCGCGTTGAATTTGATACGTGAGGAAATTTGCTTGCTGTGAAGAGTGGATGTTTGTTGCGTCGTGTTTCGGAGCAGAATGGATTCAGGGAAAATTGGAAAGTGAACAACCTCCCCACATACCCATGTTGAAATTTTTTTAAAGAACTGAAAACGAAAAAAAAAAAAAAAGAGGAAAAAATAGAGAAAGAAAGAAAGAAAGAAAGAAAGAAAGAAAAAGAATGGATTAAAAAAAATTAAATCATAGTGAAATCACCTGTTCCTCAATGATGAGACTATTCAATACTTATATGGGTGACTACTTGGTAAATAGCAGGTACTGTAAAACTAAAAAGTAAAAAGTAAAGTCGTCGGGGCGCCTAAAGTCGGTATCAGCCAGACAGCAACGGAGTCTATCCCCTTTTCACTAGCACTAGACCAAGGAGATTATTTTAGCGTCTGAGGTGGAGCGCTAACCTACCATCAGCTCCTCACTTTACCGCCCAGATCCCTGTGCTACTCATTCGCTGAGTTGGCGAGGGCCGGTATCGAACCAAGAACCTTGTGGCTCCTTGCCAAACACTTTACCGATTGAGCTAAACCTGCCCACCCTGGTACCTGAGCAGTCCATGACACACAATCTCCCCACCTACCCATCTTAATTTTTTTTTAAAGAATTGTTAAAATGAAAAGGAAATAAAAAGAAAAAAAAAACAAACAGAATGAATGAGAAAGAAAAGAAGAGAAATAGATTTAAAATTGTTTATGATCAAATCACAGTGAAAGCATTGGTTCCTGCTGAAGTTAAGCAGCGATGAGAATGTTTAATACTCGATGGGTGACCACTTAGTAAACAGCAAATATTGTAAGGAACCCGAGGCTTGTATGCAAAACTAATAAAAACCCTATTGGCTGAACAGTCCATGACAACCTCCCCCCCACCTACCCCTTTAAAAATGTAAAGAATTGATAATATGAAAAGGAAATAAAAAGGAGAAAAAAAGTGAACAATGAAAGGAATATTCATTTACTTCAAAATACTAGGTGTGTTCAAAAAGTATTGAGACTGAAGTTGTCTTTACCAAGACAGAAATTAACAATGAATAAACAGTTCACTTACTTCAAAATACGAGTTGTGCTTAAAAAAAGTATCGAGATTGAAGCTATATTTACCAGGACAGAATTAAACAATGAATGAAACGTTAATTCTGTTTTAAATTGTGGTTGTTTTCAAATGCGAGCTATATTCAGAGTGAGAGTGCAGTTGTATTAACCAGACCAAAATTATCAATGAATTATTTTTTATTTTTCATTTTAAAATACGATGTGTGTTCCAAAAGCATTGAGACTTAACCTGTATTGATCAAAGCACAGGTTTTGAAAATTGAATTTTTTTTTTTGGGGGGGGGATTTGTATAAGTGATATACATTGTTTATCAGGCAAGAAAATAGTATATCTCATTTTTCTAACCAGAACATCTGGTCGCCCTGTCGGCTGGGCGTTAGAATGCACAGACTGCACTTCTGCAGAGGGGTAAGACTCCCCCAATAGGGCCACCTGTTGGCCGTGGGTGGCGACCCGTGATGCTTAAGGATAGAACCCAGGTGGATGAGCAGTTCATGACTTACAATACTGAACTTTGGCCCTATCTTGGGCTAGACAGGCGGTCGGAGAGGCCCCTTCGATCAATCGGTTGGTCACGTCAAGCCTAGCACCTATATGATTTTTCCAACCCTATTGCCCTCATGGCAAGCCCCAACTCCTTTTTATCATATGGGTGCTGGAATGACGTTAAACTCTATCTAATGGTGAGGTTCCAGTTCTGGAGGTTTGGGGAATGTGAAGCACCCCTTCATCACCATTGCTCCCTGGTCCATCTGACCCGGAGTGGTAGTACCTGTTAGGGTCCCATCTATGGGTTAAATAGAAAAATGTATTTATAAAAATATTGTATTATCCATTAAGAATTGATTTATTTCAAAACTTTATCGGCATTAAATGACCCACTGAGGTTGATATGCGTAAAACCAAACAAACCAAACAAACCAACCAAGTTTCAATTTTGATACATTTTGAACACGCCTCGTATCTTAAAGGAAAATCAAAGTTTCATTCATTGTTCATTTCTGTCTTTGTAAATACAGCTTCAATCTCGGTACATTTTGAACATACTTTCGTATTTTAAAACACTCTTAATCTAAAAGAAAATTAACATTTCATTCATTGTTTATTTCTGTCTCTGTAAATACAGCTTCAGTCTCGATAATTTTTTGAACACACATTGTATGAATGAATATTAAACTGCAGTTTCCCCTGTGCTTTAAAAAAAAGTTTGCATGTTTTTCAAACATCTGAAACTACGTTGTTCTGGTTAGAAAAATCAGATATAATATTTGCTTGCGTGATAAACGAAGTACTTTATTTGTGCAAAAAAAAAGAAGTTTTTTTCTTTTGGCTACAAGGACAAACGATCTCTTTTTATTATTAGCATTGAAAAAAAAATCGTTTTTTTCAAAAGCAGTGAATACTATCACTGCGTATACAATTAATGTTATTAGCGAACACGTTTTCTCGCCGGCGATTTCCAGCTTGTCGAATGGAAACGGGGAAAAATATGTGGATTAGAAATGATTTGCATGTTTTATTACTTAGACAGATTCGATATTTATGGAAAGCAAGGAATTTTTGATTTAGAGATATTCAACTAATACCAGCGGTAGGTGAATCATATTTCTTTTTGTCGGATCAATATTAGCCGAAAGCATTCTGTATCGGGAACGTGCAGGTTTATTTATTTATTTTCCTTTTTACAAACTTCTTCCATTTACCGGAGTTATTTTGAGATTAAATTTTAGAAAATGAAAGAAAATAATTTTTCAATTTGAAAATAGCAAATATCTTACAGCCAGCACCGTAGACTAGGACATATACTGACTATAGTACGCAACCCGACAGGCTGTCCAGTATTGTGCTCCAAGAACGTCCGCAAGAGAAAACTTGAAACTCACTGGCTGTGACCTAGACACCTGGGAACTATCGTAATTATTTTTGTATAATACTAACCAGTGTATAGTTTATTGGGCCGGGTTATCTCAGTCGGTAGAGCGTTCGGTAAGAAACCACAAGGTTCCTTGTTCGATACCGGCCCTCGCCAACTCAAGGATCTGTGCGGTAAAGTAAGGAGCTGATGGTAGGTGTGGCACTACTCCTCAGACGCAAAAACAATTTCATTGGTCTAGCGCTAGTGAAAAGGGGATAGACTCCATCGCTGATTGGCTGATACCGACTTTAGGCCACCCCTACGACTTTACTTTACTTAGGGTATAACACGCGCCTATAAATTTGAGCCATGAAATTCTGATAAAAAACGGTGATTTTCGGATGCTGTCGTTCCGGCTTCCTGTCCTAAAATACGCTAGGGGCGCCTGCTGAAAAAGATAACCATGCTAGTTATGAACCGTATACAAACTTGGGGTGGGGCTGTAAAATATCGCTTTCATATCGCATTAATTTGTCGATAAAAACACCTTCAAACTGCTACACGTTTCATAACTAGCACAGTTCACTTTTGCAGCAGGCACCACCTAGCGTCTTTTAGGACAGGAAGCCAAGACGACAGCATCCGAAAATCACCGATAAACAAAACACAAAACCGCATTGATTTTTTTAAATATTTGTAGCAGTAGAAATTAACATTTATTCAATTTCTAAATAAACTATTCGAAGAATGAACGAATAATTTTCCACCTTAGCAATTCTAACTAACCGTGCTCAACCTTGTTCCGTATTTTGTATCGGAAAATAAACCTTCTTCTTATATCTATATATGTGTCGTCCTCACTTGATTTCCACGATACAACAAATGTTACATTTTAGAGATTAAAAAAGAAAATAAATCAAAATAATTTATTTTTTACCACTTTAACTAAACAAGCAATTGTTACATAATTGTATGGTGGCGTGGGTTTTTGACAATACCCTATAGCGAGAATTCTAAGGGGCCATTGTTTTCTGATCAGGGGATGGAAAACTACCGGACAGTTATGGCCCCAACTTACCCGTAAGGCAGGAATCTCACGAGTCACGTGATATAGTTTGTTAGGAAGTCAGTTTCAACCTAAGTGAGACGCAGGGCAGACGTGCGATTGTGGGGCTGAAGTCAGCCACACGGTGAATAAGGATGGGCAGTAATAAAATCTTCCACAAGAAATCAAAGTCTTGTAGTTAATTAATGCATTACTTAAAAAGAAGCCCTTAGAGAAAGCAACCAGACAAGAACTTAGTAAGAAGATAGAAGACAAGACAACGACCGACCAAAAGATAAAAAGTAAAGGTAAAACATGGCGATTAGACAAGCAGTAAAAGAATGAAATAACAGACAAGTCACAACTCTGTATATGTCTCTCTCTAATTCCTCTCTCTGTATCACTGAGTCCTTTCTCTCGTTTATATACCCAAGGTACGATGTCAATGGAGTATATCACACAATTAAGAACTGAATTTAATATTTTTCATATGTACAAAAAAGGTTTCAGAAAAATGAAATTATGTTTCAAAACACCCACGAGTTTAGAGTTATATTTTCAAAAAATAATATTTTAGAAGTTAACAAAAACAAACCATTACTAAAATAAACAAACATTGTAATACGCTAATTCTTAACGAATTTTAAAAAAGGTTATATAAGGAAGTTGTTAAGTTATTTTCCTCTTATTCCCTCTGTTACTCCTCTCTTCCCCTTTTTCTCTCACTCCTTGGTTTTCCTAAAATCTTTTTAGTCAGGCTATGGACCGAGTACTTCTGCTAGTATAGCATAGTCATTTGAGTGTCTAGAAGATTGTAGAAGAAAAGATAAGGAGACAAAGGGGTTGTTCTTCTGATAATAGTGACAAAAGATCAGACAGAAAATCTTCTTATATTTTATATCGGATATTACTTCTTCGAACCGGTAAAAAGAAATACGTGAAGGGTTATTTTTTTTAGACGATGACAAGATAAATTGTTCTCATTTAAATAGTCACTCTCACCATTAGTGGGCAGAGGAGAGGGTTTTGCTGAGTCTCAAATATATACGACTTAACCCTTCGCTGTTTTGTTACTATCACGTTTCGATTTTCCCAAGTCTCGCGTGACGGTATCTAGACACTGAACGTGAGTTTACGCAATTGAACGTTTGACTACTTCTTGTTGGTCAATTGTGTCGTAGCCAGGCGCTGTGGTTGTTGGTTGGGAAAACAGACATTATATTACAGAATCTGAATATAAAATTAACTTGATAAGAGAACGAAATGTGGTTCGAATTCTCTCTCTGCACTGATCATATAATATATATATATATATATATATTATATATATATATATACACACACACACACACACACACATATATATATATATATATATATATATATATATATATATATATATGTAGAATTAAACAAAAGGCAGGTCTCCCGTTTAACGATTTTATTGATGATCTTTTCAAGCTTTCTGGCCAACTTTTTATATTTGGGTGGAATTCGTGGATTAGTCCACCGAAGTTCATATCCCGAGTACTTTCGGCACTTCGAAGTACCATAATCAGGGGTGATGTGTTCCAGTTTTTTTTTTCAAGTTAGTATATTAATGGACGTGGAGGCTGGAAGGAGGAGAATTGATAGGAAAAGTGTCATAGGCATTTTAAAATGTGAGTACTGCATTGAAAATTAAATGTATAAATGAAAGAATGCTTCCCAAACACACACACACACACACACACAACATATATATATGTATGTATATATATATATATATTATATATATATATATATATATATATATATATATATCGGCCCGAGAAGAAACCCCGATACGACCCGATGCTAGACAGAAGAATAGAAATACAATAGATGCTAATTTAAGAAGAGAGCTATGCAACATTGTATATATTGGGTTTGCAAAGGTTTGTACCTATTTTAGAACCTCTTTTGTTGCTAACCTTCGAATAATGAAAACATTATCTAAAGCATTATCTAAAGCGCATTGCTTCAGAATGTCATTATCATTTAACAAAGATTTGGGAATTCTTAGAGGTATATATATATATATATATATATATATATATATATATATTATATATATATATATATATATATATAGAGTAAGTTTTTGGTATGTACGTGTCGATCTATAACAGAAAATAGAAGTCACTCAGATTTGAAATCTTGCACATAGATTAATATCCTTCTAACTAAGAAACACGTCAAATTTGGTTATTAATTTTTACTAATTAAGGGATATAATCAATTAATTAAGCCAAAATCACCCAATTTGTGGAACTTTCCATATACCAGAACCTGCTGATAATAACATATTGTCCGCTGGCTGACTTTTTTTACAGCGATTTATAGCGATTTACAGTAGAAATGTATCAGTTTAGCGAAACGATTATTAAACCATGTTTTTATCTCCAATACCCGGGCTTCGACGGGTAGCCGCTGCTAGTATATATATAAAAGGATATGAAAACACACAATGCTGTTAAAATGAAAATATTTTACATCATATTCATAGCTAATATTGAACAATATATATCCGGACATCGTAGAAACGCGTAGTGGATGTACTAATAACGAAACGATCGCATGACTTGCACGCTTTTTGGAACATCAATGTTTTTCGTTTTGAATTTAAATTATTTTCTGCTTCTCTCTCGATGAGTCCGGATTAAAAACAAGCTCTGAAGATGATTTTTATAAATCGAAATATTGTTCAATATTAGCTATGAATATGATATAAAATATTTTCATTTTAACAGCATTGTGTGTTTTCATATCCTTTTATCTATACTTATACCGCCGGATTCATTTCCTTACTCTTATATATATATATATATATATATATATATATATATATATATATATATATATATATATATATATATACCAGTAGTCTTACTTAATTTAACTCAAGTGGAAAACAAGTAAATACATCAGAAAATATTTTCTTATACTCCAGCTGGTAATTTGGTCCCTCGTTATGACAAATGACTTCAGAGGTAAATATGAATACAACCACTGGATTTCCCGTAAAGTTCTATCCCTAGAAAAAATGTGTTTTATCTTGGCACAGGGTTTTGTTTACAACTGGAGGGATAGACAGAGACACCACAAACACAATAAAATATACCACAAATATATTCAGGAGTATCTATAGATACCATCACTGGATTTCTAGTAAAATTCTATCCTAAATTGTTTTATAATATCTTTTCAGCTAGTATATTAGGTCTGAGACCTGTCAGCTGTTCCTTATAAACATTCATCTTAATTCTACAGAATATTTATAATCATTCCACAGATTATCTAACATTGTCTTAAAGGCGTTTAGAGATGGAGCATTCACTATTGATGATGATAGTTTATTCCATGTATTCACCACTCTGTTAGTAAAATAATTTTGTCTTGCATTTGCTTTACAAACATTTTTAAGAGTTTTAATTTATGACCCCTGGTATTGATATTTTGAGCAATGTTTAATAGATCAAAGTTCGTTGAATAAAATCCATGTGCATATTTATTTATACTTCAATCATATCCCCTCTTGTACGTCGATAAACCAAACTTGGTAAGTCAATGTTCCTAAGTCTTTCTTCACATGAAAGGTTTTTTTAAAAACCATTCATTACTTTAGTAGCTCTCCTTTGAATTCCCTCAATGTTTTTATATGTTCTTGATTAGTCTTGGACTGCAAACCACATTAGCAAATTCCAAATGAGGTCTTACCAATGCAATGAATAAATTTTTCATCATTTCTTTATCCATGTATTCATATGACCTCCATATTAATCCTAATATCTTGTTTGCTTTATTTACTTGTATTTCTATGTGTTTGGAAAATTTTAATTCAGGGTCCACATTCACACCAATGTCTTTTTCTAACTCTGTACATTTTAGCATTTCTCTTTCATTAGAGAAATTTCATAGTAGCTAATTTTGACTAATCACTTTAGTAGCTCTCCTTTGAACTCCCTCAATGAGTTTTATTTTTGTTTATCGTGATACAGGGTTTTGTTTTTAATTTCATCACAGGACAGACAGACAGACAGACAAACAGACAGACACACCAGAAACAGATATTTTTTGGCTTCCCGCCATATCAGATAAACATAAAGTTCAATTAACGTGGGAGCCAGATACAAACCGAAGCCCATGCGTTGGCCAGTGTAAAAATTTAATGATTCTCTTCGGCATTTCTCTTTTGAGGAGCCTCAGGCACTGCGTAATAATTCCAACCCAGCCCCTTTTTGACGAGGGGCAGGTGTTACTAGGGAAATGGCGCCCTGACACTACAAATATAGTCAAAAAGACCCCAAATCTAGATTTAAGAAGAGAACTACGCAAAAATGCTCTTTCCAGGATTTGAACGCGAGTCACCCATTCCACTTCCTACCACGATAAGGTCTTTGTTTTCAGTTGCACACTTTAGAATACTGACTGACAGACAGAGACATCTATACATATATAAAGGGCATTGTGTGTATATCTATGTCCGGAGGAAACTTCGAAAATATAATAATTAACGACAAAGCAAATATATATACACATTAAATATCACCAGAGCTTGGATTTTGAGTAAAGATAATAGAGATTTGATTTATATTCGTGAAGACAATCAAAAAATAAAATTTAAACGATAACAGCATGGATTTTTTTTTCATTTAATATTTTAGATAGTAGACATTAACATTTCTTTTCAGAGTAGCTGGATCAATGCAAGGTCTATTTTTTTACATAGGGATTTAAATGGGGCATCCCACAAGGATTCAAATCACGATTCAGTAATAATGGATCTGCGGGACTAACTTTAAAAAATCCCCCTCTACCCAGGCTACGCG
Organism: Doryteuthis pealeii; assembly: GCA_023376005.1. Lineage (NCBI taxonomy): Eukaryota > Metazoa > Mollusca > Cephalopoda > Myopsida > Loliginidae > Doryteuthis > Doryteuthis pealeii. The sequence continues at coordinate 63,942,285 of CM042166.1, forward strand.
GGGTAGCCGCCGCAAGTCATAAATATAGTAAAAGAGACCATAAAGTTATATTTAAGAAAATAACTATGCAAAAAAATGCCTCTTCCTGGACTTGAACGTGGGTCGCCTATTTCACTTCCTACGACATTAACCATTGTGTTAAATGTAAGGAAATACTTAATTACGATCAATACTAAAGGTATTATATTTATGCATCATGTTATACTTCGTATAATGAAGCGCTTATTTTCATTCCAGTAATAGATGCTGGCCGCCATATTGATATTGAATCCGACTTGCGTATACCATTAGCGTTTTGTCTCCTGTTTCGATTGTCGTCTTTATTTCCGTCTTGTCTTAGATTACTTGCTTTCAGGTTAATTTCAAATGGACTCTCGCCGTAATGGGGTTTCTTAGTTGTCCATTTTAACGGGAAAAGATGTCGAGTGCCATATTAACCATTTCAACGCTGCGTATAATTTACTGTCAAATTCCTTTCACTAACCGAAACTACGTCACTGCTTACAATACCCTCAGCAATTGCCTAAGTTTATCAATGAGTATTTAATTTACTGTCAAATTCCTTTCACTATTTGCAATTGGTTGGCTGGCTATTTTTTGTTTTACGGCATATAAAACCTTTCGGACCATTTTAATGCCGAATCCCGTCATCTCTTATTATAATGGAGATTCGGTGTATGTCTGTCTGTAACCGAAACAACGTCACATCTTACATCACAATACCCTCATGAATTGCGTAATGGGCACAAGGTTCCTAGTTAGATACTAGCCCTCGCCAACTCAGCGTATGAGTAGCATAGGGATCTGTGCGGTAAAGTAAGGAGCTGATGATAGGTGTGGCACTCCACCTCAGACACAAAAACAATCTCCTTGGTCTAGCGCAAGTGAAAAGGGGATATACTCCCTCGCTGATTGGCTGATACCGACATTAGGCCACCCCGACGACGATCAATGAGTATTTGATTTATAGTCAAGATCATTAATACATATAATGAATTTTATATATTAACGAGGTCTCTAAGAAAATCCGAGTTAGATTTGCTAGTTTTGTTTGATCTTGCTAAATGGATTTTTGACCCTCTGATATAGACAGAGGCATCACAAATATAGTAAAAGAAACCACAAATTTACATTTAAGAAAAGAACTACGCAAAAAATGCTTTTTCCGGGATTTGAACGCGGCTCACCGATTTCACTTCTTACAATGATAACTGTTACGCTAAATGTAAGAAAAATACTTATTTACAAGTAACACAGTATTATATTTATGCATTATATTATACTTCGTATAATTTTTTGTAGGTTTCTTTATTCTTGACATATTAAGGTGTACACGCGATTTCAATGATCAATGACATCTCTTTTCTGAGTTATAAGCCGGCAAGTATATATGTTACGTAGCGCCTTTTCTTTTCTTCTCTGTCTAGTCTTCTATCTTCTAATACTCTTCTAATGGTCGGGTATATCTTCTACAGGTCTCGTCTGGTCTTTCTTATCTGGGGATTCCGTGTCTGGTTCTGCTGGGGACCATTTCTTATCAGAAGCCTTGTGTCATTGTTAGCTTTTAGTAATAACAACAAGACTTCGATTTACCTTTGATGTTATTTTTATTCCGGATCCCCAGAACCAGACAAAATGCGCGCAGAGAGTCACATCTTGCTAGCTTCAGTCCTAACTCTCAACTGACTAACTGCAACTCACTAACTGAGTTCCTTACACCTTAAACCGGAAGGGCTTCTATTGCCTTCCGATTCCCACGGTCCCTTTCCGCAAGGCAAGGTCAGAGTGAGGTCAAGCATTGTCACTCACTCTCAAGGCCATCAGCTGCACTGATCGCCATAAGGATTTCTATACTACCTTAAAAAGTAATAGGGGTCCAATTAATATGTAACATCCCTCATAATCATACATTTTAAATTCATAATTAATTATGAATTTACTTTTTACTTGCCTCTCCATTTTGAGGCTCTACCGTATTCTGGTACTCTCTAGATTACTTCGAATTCTATTCTCTCTTTCTGCGCGGTTGTCTGGTTCCCCCCATGCATACATCAATTTTACATGATAACAAGTTTTCAACAAAAAACACACTGCAGGGCCATTTACAATATCCTGACAAAAATCAAAACACAACTGGACCAACGTCTTGGTCCAAAATCCTGGTCACGGCACCAAATATCTATTATGTTACGTAGCGCCTTTTCTTTTCTTCTCTGTCTAGTCTTCTATCTTCTAATAGTCTTCTAATGGTCGGGTATATCTTCTACAGGTCTCGTCTAGTCTTTCTTATCTGGGGATTCCGTGTCTGGTTCTGCTGGGGACCATTTCTTATCAGAAGCCTTGTGTCATTGTTAGCTTTTAGTAATAACAACAAGACTTCGATTTACCTTTGATGTTATTTTATTCCGGATCCCCAGAACCAGACAAAATGCGCGCAGAGAGTCACATCTTGCTAGCTTCAGTCCTAACTCTCAACTGACTAACTGCAACTCACTAACTGAGTTCCTTACACCTTAAACCGGAAGGGCTTCTATTGCCTTCCGATTCCCACGGTCCCTTTCCGCAAGGCAAGGTCAGAGTGAGGTCAAGCATTGTCACTCACTCTCAAGGCCATCAGCTGCACTGATCGCCATAAGGATTTCTATACTACCTTAAAAAGTAATAGGGGTCCAATTAATATGTAACATATAATCAAATAGACGGTACTCCTTTATATATATATATATATATATATATATATATATATATATGTGTGTGTGTGTGTGTGTGTGTGTGTGTGTAAAGGGAATGAGTTACCTGTAAAAATATTGTGTTGCTCTCTTTTCTGTGGAACTTTTTATTCAGGGTCGTTTCCTGGCACAGAATGTGGTGTAGATGGGCCGCGCGGAGATCTTTGTTTTCAATCCTTGACTGTGACGTGGCAATCTTTCAGGTCGTGACCCGTGTATTAAGGCACCAAAATGTGCTGCAGATGTGACGTGGTAACCTCTTGGGGTCGAATACTGTGTCTTCAGGCATCAAATATAGCCCTATGCCGTCACGGTATGAATTATTTCTCAACCGGTCACAAAGACACACTCCGACCAAGTTGCATCGATCCCAGTTCTACGGGCCAAAGGAACACAGCGTGGGCGCAGAGGGAATCGAAAGAATAGTTGGACGGAGACACCAGTGGTAGTCACGGAAATAATTCATACCGTGACGGCATAGGACTACATACCTTCTAAGTATCAATTATATTTGCATTTTCTTTTGAGCAGCCATGGTTGCTACAACGACAGCAGAACGAGTCTCCATGTTGAATCTTCCGTTGTGAGGTTCCAGTGCCCCAAGGGGGAATTTGAACAAAACGGAAACGCTTGGTTTACAAACGGTTCCTACAACGAAGGTGAGTTAGAATTTATTCTATTCTTAAATAGCCATGTGTTGTTTAGAACGCATTGAACTCATTGTAATATTGTAGACAAATAGTCGCGGGATATGAATAGATAATTTATTTAAAGTATACAGCAGCCGGGGCGAGAGAGACAGTTGACAGAGTTCAAAATCTCACCGTGTAGTCTAAATGCAATAAAGATATGATTCCTCCGATATCCACGGGGTAAAAAACAAGCAGTTAACAAAATTGCGTGCATCACCAGACTCCATCAATCACGAGAGATGCTCAGGTGTGCCGTAACACGTACTTTCACGTATTTCAATTAATTATGGTGTTTCAAGCAAACAACAACAACAACAACGACGACGACGACAACAACAACAACAACAACAACAATAATAATAATAATAATAATAATAATAATAATCAGGAAACCGGACCTAGTATTGATTAACATAAAAAAGTGAACTTGTCAACTGGTAGATTTTGCAGTTCCAGCAGATCACAGGGAGAAGATGAAAGAAAACGAAAAGAGAGACAAATATCTGGGCTTTGCTAGAGAATTGAAGAAATACCTCCCCCCAAATGTGTAATATGAGGGTGAAAGTGATACCAAGAGTGGTTTGGGCACTTAGAACAGTCCCCAAAAGCTTAGAAAAAAGACTAAAGGAACTGGAAATCAGTGGGAGAATTGGGACCATCCAGACAACAGCAGAAATAGTCATGGAGAGCTGAAGAGACGTTGTCACTCAGACTCTAGTGAAAGAGCATCTGCTTAAGCTGGTGGGAAAAACTCAAAAGGAGTGAATAATAATAATAATAATAATAATAATAATAGTGAATGTATCAAACAAGCACAAAAGGAAGACAAAGCGAGGCATGACTGGGTTGGGAAGGTGATCCACTAGGAATTATACAAATAATTAAATTTTGACCACACAACAAAATGGTATATGCATAAATCAGAATCTGTTCTTGATAATGAAACGCAGAAAACTTCTCTGGGACTTTGAGTTAAAGACGGATCACCCTATCCCAGCCAGGAGACCAGACCTAGTGTTGATTAACAAAAAAAAAGAAAAAAAGAAAAAAGAAACAGAGCATGTCAACTGGTGGACTTTGCGGTTTTGCGGTTCCAGCTGAAGGAAAATGAAAATATTGATAAATACCTGGATCTTACCAGAAACACAAGCTGTGGAATATGAGAGTGAAAGTGATATCAATTGTAGTGGGTGCACTTGGAACGGTCCCAATGAACTTGGAAAAAAAGACTGGAGGATCTGGAAATCAGAGGAAGAATTGAGACCACCCAGACTATTGCACTGTTGCAATCGGCTAGAATACCCAGAAGAGTCCTGGAGCCTTAAGGAGACTTGTTGTCACTCAGATTCCAGGGAGATACCATCAGCTAATGCTGATGTGAAAAACTAATAATAATAATAATAATAATAATAATAATAATAATAATAATATTTGAATTTTTGAGACGAAGATTGATAATTTGTATTATTGTTATATACACAACGCATCGGCCGATGTCCTCTCTGGCCTTCTTCAGGTGTTTCTCGTCAAACTCGGGAGCCTTCATGTCGCAATCGTGATTACGTTTTTAGCTTATGACTTGACTTGTCTATTTATTACCTCCCCATAATTTGATTTTTTATCTTATTAAAAAAAAATTCAATTTAATGTTTTTTCTTTTTAGTGGCAACGCTTTTTTTCTTAACTGGTGAAGATGCAGTGAAGCACCTATTCTCCCGAGATACCCATCTCCAATTCGGTTTTGTCTCTTTGGCCGTCGTCTTTGTCTTTTACTTCCTCTTTGTCTGTTGGGCGGCGGGAACTTCCGTTTCCGGTGGAATGCTCGTCCCGATGCTGTAAGTTAATATATATATATATATATATATATATATATATATAATATATAAAAACAACATTTAATAATTTCATTAATGTATCTATCCTCCTTAGTTATTTGATTATTGTTATTCGTTAATCAAATAAATCAACAAGGGTTGACATGCCCAAATGCCAACCACCAACCAACCAACCAACCAACCAACCCCAAAATGGGCAATAAATCCATATGTAGACAAGAAAGAACGAAAAAAGAACGGGAGGGCGAAGGCTAGAGAGAAAGTGAGAGAAGTAAGAGAGAAAGAGATATGGAAAGAGAGAGAGAGAGAGAGAGAGAGAGAGAGAGAGAGAGAGAGAGAGAGAGAGAGAGAGAGAGAGAGAGAGAGTGTGTAGGGGAGAGATATATTGCGAGTGAGTGAGTGTGTATATCTGTGTGAGTGTATGTGTGTGTGTGCGTTTATGTGGGTGTGTGTGTGTGGTTGGTTGGTTGGATTTTACGGCATGTCAACCTTTGTTGGGTCATTTTATGCCGAAGATGTTTTGTTTTATTCCTTCTTGATGGGTATACAATTTTTTTACAAACATTTTTTAACTATTTGTTTTTATTTACCCCATAAATGGAACCCTAATAGGTACTACCATTCCGAGTTAAAGTCTACCTGGGAGTAATGATGATGAAGGGGTACTCTCCCCAGAGCTCCAGAATTGGAACTTCACCATCAGATAGAGTTTAATGTCATACCCAGGACTAACACCCCCAGGCACCGCTTTTTAGCACATATATGATAAAAAAGGGGTTGGGTCTTGACATGAGGGCAATAGGGTCGAGGCAATCATATAGGTGATAGGGCTTGACGTAATCAGCCGTCTAGCTGAAAAGAAAGTCTCAAAGTGAAGTGTTTTTTACTGTCTTAGAGTCCTGGATATGACGTCAAACTGCATCTAATGGTGAGGTTCAAATTCTAGAGCTCTGGGAATGTGGAGTATCCCTTCATTGCCATTAACCCCAAGACCATTATGGCCCAGTGTGTTTGTACCTGTTTGGGCCTCATCTATGGGTTGAATAGAAAATAAGCTGAAATAAATGTGTTAAAAAATTTGTTGAATACCCATCAAGAATGAATAAAATAAAACGTCTTCGGCATAAAATAACCTAACAAGGTTTGACATATTTGTTTGTATTTTACATATTGGCGATCTTTACGACATATTTTGAAATTTCTATTTAAATATATGTATTTTTTTTTTCATTTTTTTTTCTATATCTAATCACATTTCTGTCAATAAGTCTGGCGGCATTTATACTGCTTGGAGCGCCTTGAAATAGTGGTAACGATATTTAGGCTCTGAAACCACGTTTGAACTCAAGGTTATCGTCTGCTGATGACTTTATCTTAAGGTAATTAAGAAACACCTAAGGCCCGAGGTTACAGCGGCCTGAACGTTTTGTTTATACATACCAGAATAAAGATGAGGACAACAGTCCGAAATATTAGAATTATTCACAAGGGTTGACATGCCCTAAAATCCAACCAACCAACTACCCAAACTAACTTAACCCGAAAATGGTATTAACATTTCTTTCTGAATCAAACTCTATAAAGGGTGTCCATCAATCTCCATGGTTATTATTATTATTGCTCTGTACTTAAATATATATATTATATATATATATATATATATATATATATATATATATATATATATATATATATATATATATGTAAGGCCTTTTTATTCACAAATAATTTTGCTCTGTTTATAAAAATTATACATTGAGCTCTCATACGGAACCTGAACTCTACAACAAACTACTGGTAGAGAATAGGACCAGCCTAGAATCACCTTGGTACCCCAACAAAGTATATATATATATATATATATATATATATATATATATATATATATATATAAAAGTAATTGGTAATTTGCTTGAAGCATTGTTAAGTATGTTATAAAATAATAAAATTCGAAGGCAATACAATGCGTAAAAAATAAAGACAAAAAGATGTTTATATGTCTAATCGATTTCAAAGCGAAGCTTTATCGTCAGAGACGGATTTCAGAAATGACGTGCTTATGTTTTTTTTTTTTTATATATTTGTGTGGTTATAATTTCTCTTCTTATTTCCTTTTCCTCTCCTTTTTTCCTCTCTTTCTTCTTCTCCTCCTTTATGAATGGGCGAATAACTGTAATTTCTTATTTCTCTCTTTCTTTTTTTTTCTTTCTTAAAAGTTTGTTGAGAACAAGGCTGACATCCGGTAAGATGTTGCAATGTCGCAATGTGTAGCAATGTGTAGCAATGTGTAGCAACGGTGTGAGCGTGTCATAATTTCAAAAACAAAAGTGAACAAATGAATAAAAACCGTTAATAGAAAATTTTTTTTTTTTTTTTAACATACTTAGCTTTTGTTTCGCTTTCACCTTTCATTTCTTATTCTTTCTCCCTCTCTTTCTTTTTTTTGTGTTATTTCTCTTTTTTTTTTTTTTTTTTTTTTTTTTTTTTCCCCTTTATCCCCTTTGTTCTCTAATTTAAATTATTTTTGTTCTCTAATTTAGATTATCTTAAATTATGTATTAGTATTGATAGAAAAAATAAATGATTCTTTTTTATTATTATTTTTTTTTTTTTTTTTTTTAAGAAAATATCTTTTATGAGTACTTTTTTCTCTTTTTCTTTTAAACTTAAATAGATTAAATATTATATTAATTATATATTAAAATAATTACATATTAGGATTGATGTAAAATTCAAAACAATAAAAATAAGACAAACCATTCCCCCCTTAAATTTCAGATAGATTAAATATCATAAATCAAATATTTGAATTACAAAAGGCATACAAGAATAACAAAAGGCATACAAGAATTACAAAAGGCATACAAGAATAACTTCAATTACAAAAGGCATACAAGAATTACAAAAGGCATACAAGAATAACTTCATCACTAGAAACAGTAAACTACCCACTTTCTACCACCTCATTAAAACTCACAAAACTGACTCAACACTTCAGATCAGACCAATCATTTCCAGCTTGGAAGGACCTCTTTACAAGATATCATGGCTTCTCTCACAAATACTGAAACCTCTACTATCCACCTTTCCAGGACATGTTCAAAACTCCGATGAAGTCATCCATAGACTACAACAATTAAATACTGGAGTACTTAAACAAAATAATTACACATTCAGTTTAGATGTGGTCTCACTGTATACCACAGTACCTGCACAACCAGCGGTTGACCTCATATCGGAACATATCATCTCTCAAAACCTATACTGTCACAATCTAACTACAGCGGACATACACCAACTACTATCCATTATAGTAGACAACACCTATTTCACATTTAACGGACATATATATAAACAAATGTCAGGATTACCCATGGGATCCAGTATCTCAGGAATATTGGCCATTGCATACATGGATACACTGGAACGACGAGCACTAACCATCTGCCCATCATGCATTTTCTTCACCAGGTATATTGACGATATACTTATATTAACATCATCTAAAGAAGAAGCCAATGACATAGCTGAGAAATTCAATAGTATAGACAACCACATCCAATTCCAAATAGAACATCCAGATAGCACTCGTTCCCTAGCACTTCTAGATTTTAGAATAAGAATATCACCTACAGGCAAAATTTACACTTGCTTCTACAAAAAAAACACCACTAAGGATCTCTTTGTACACTTCAAATCAGCTCTTCCACTCAGTTCCAAGACTAGTTACATCATAAATGAAATTAATAGAATACACAATAGATGTAGTGAAGAAACAGACAGAATCACTCACACTGCACACTTTATGAACACCCTCAAAAACAATGGCTACCCAACTTCATATATACGCCATTTAAATAACAGAAAAACACGGACACTACACACACACTCTAACACCTGTTTCCTGAAACTACCACATTTCAGTGAAACAATCACTAAACAAATACGCAAGGCTATTCATAGAGAGGGACTAGATATCCAACTAGCCCACTCTGGACCCTCACTACGCCAACATCTAACAATAAAACATAAAAATGTTATTACACCATGCTCACTAACCAACTGCCCAATAAAAGACCCTAACTTATGCCACAAGACCTATACAATTTACCGTCTAACTTGCTCCAAATGCCTTAATTTCTACATAGGTAGTACAATTAGACCCCTCCACATTAGAATCAAGGAACACATCCACACACGTGCATCCTCATTCCATAAACACCTAATCAAATGCAAAAATAAGGACAACAATTTTTCAGTTAAGATAGAGGCTATAATACGCAACATTGGTAATCTCAGAATTAGAGAAAGTTTATTAATAGCTAAATTAGGTCCTAATATAAACAATAGATTAGAATTAAACACAGAATACATAATTAACTAAATTTACACGTTCCATATATAGGTTTTAGTTTATTTAGTACACATGTTCTCTCATATATATATAATTTTCCCTACCATAAATTTTAAACCTACCAACTATCAATAGATTAGAATTAAACTCAGAATACACGATTAACTAAATTTACACGTTTCATATATAGCCTTTTTTTTTTTTTTTTTTTTCTTAATTAAAATTAAAATATATATATATATATATATATATATAGTGATGGGATGATTGAGAGTGAAAAGAAGATAATAGAGAAATATAAAAAAAATTAATTACGATTAATTTAACAATATTGACATACGTATTAACTCCTTTACATGACATTATTTCTTTAAACCATGACACTATTTCTTTAAACCATAATACCCTCTTAGGAGTACGGTCAGTCTAGAACTATTAATAAATATTTAAGGAAAAGTGGGGAAAAAAAAAAAAAAAAGAATAAATAATAACAACAAAAGAATGAAAAAAAAAATAGTTAAATAAAATATATAATTGAAGCAGTACATTATGCCTTTTGTAATTCAAATATTTGATTTATGATATTTAATCTATCTGAAATTTAAGGGGGGAATGGTTTGTCTTATTTTTATTGTTTTGAATTTTACATCAATCCTAATATGTAATTATTTTAATATATAATTAATATAATATTTAATCTATTTAAGTTTAAAAGAAAAAGAGAAAAAGTACTCATAAAAGATATTTTCTTAAAAAAAAAAAAAAAATAATAATAATAAAAAATCATTTATTTTTTCTATCAATACTAATACATAATTTAAGATAATCTTTTATTTACTTATTTACTATAAAAAAATAATTTAAATTAGAGAACAAAGGGGATAAAGGGGAAAAAAAAAAAAAAAAAAAAAAGAAAGAGAAAATAACACAAAAAAAAAGAAAGAGAGGGAGAAAGAATAAGAAATGAAAGGTGAAAGCGAAACAAAAGCTAAGTATGTTAAAAAAAAAAAAAAAATTTTCTATTAACGGTTTTTATTCATTTGTTCACTTTTGTTTTTGAAATTATGACACGCTCACACCGTTGCTACACATTGCTACACATTGCTACACATTGCGACATTGCAACATCTTACCGGATGTCAGCCTTGTTCTCAACAAACTTTTAAGAAAGAAAAAAAAAGAAAGAGAGAAATAAGAAATTACAGTTATTCGCCCATTCATAAAGGAGGAGAAGAAGAAAGAGAGGAAAAAAGGAGAGGAAAAGGAAATAAGAAGAGAAATTATAACCACACAAATATATAAAAAAAAAAAAACATAAGCACGTCATTTCTGAAATCCGTCTCTGACGATAAAGCTTCGCTTTGAAATCGATTAGACATATAAACATCTTTTTGTCTTTATTTTTTACGCATTGTATTGCCTTCGAATTTTATTATTTTATAATATATATATATATATATATATATATATATATATATATATATATCAATAAAGGAAGAACTCAATACAGTAATCCCATAATAAATTTATTTCAACGAAAATTGGGGCCCATATAAATCTAAGTTGATTTAAACCGGCTCCCCAAATTTTCGCCTCATCAGATGGGTCTCAATTCACTTATGGACAAGCATATCACAAAAAACCCCAAAGAGCTGAATATATATAAATTCAAACAAAAACAAAAAAATAATAAAAAAAATTATATATATTTTTTAACAGTGTGGGAGTGTAACCATAGAAACAGGAAGTGAATGAAAAAAAGAGATACATCTCAAAGTTGATTTCTAGGGTGTCCAGACAGACAAAAAGGTGACATGACAGAAAAAACAGAATAGTATATTAAAATATAAATAGACAAGTAAAATAAAAAGATTTTAAATTTAAACATTAGAGTATAATGATGTATAAAAGAAAATACTAGTTAAGATATAAATAATAAAATAAATTAATAGAAGATAATAAAATTAAAAAAAAAAAATAGAAAATAAAAATCAATTAAAAATAATAATACTAATAAAAAAATAATACTCAGAAATATATATATATATATATATATATATATATATATATATATATATATATATATATATATATATATTATCTATCTAAGTCTGTTCATAATCTATCTATCTATCTATCTATCTATCTATCTATCTATATATATATATATATATATATATATATATATATATATCAACCTACCTACCTATCTATCTCAGTCTGTTCATGTCTATCTATCTATCTATCTATCTATCTCAGTGTGTTCATATCTATCTATCTATCTATCTATCTATCTATCTATTAATCAATCAATCTATCTCAGTCTGTTCATATCCATCTATCTATCAGTCTGTTCATATCTATCTATCTATCTATCTATCTATCTATCTATCTATCTATCTATTCAGTCTATTCCTATTTATCTATCTATCTCAGTCTATTCATATCTATCTATCTATCTATCTATCTATCTATCTATCTATCTATCTATCTATCTATCTATGGTAGAGACCAGCCTAGAATCACCTTGGTACCCCAACAAAGTAAATATATATATATATATATATATATATATATATATATATATATATATATATCTATCTATCTAAGACTGTTCATATCTATCTATCTATCTATATATCTATCTCAGTCTATTAATATCTATCTATCTATCTATCTATGGTAGAGAATAGGACCAGCCTAGAATCACCTTGGTACCCCAACAAAGTATATATATATATATATATATATATATATATATATATATATATATATATATATATATATATACATATGAAAAAATATATGGAAATTAATCCGACAGTATGAAATATAACATTTTGAAAAAACATAACAAACATCATATGTTTTTTCAAAATGTTATATTTCATATATACATATATATGTATATATATATATATATATATTTGCTATCTAAGTCTGTTCATATCTATCTATCTATCTATCTATCTATCTATCTATCTCTCTCTATATATATATATATATATATATATATATATATATATATATCAACCCTACCTATCTATCTATCTATCTATCTATCTATCTATCTATCTCAGTCTGTTCATATCTATCTATCTATCTATCTATCTATCTATCTATCTCAGTCTGTTCATATCTATCTATCTATCTATCTCAGTCTGTTCATATCTATATCTATCTATCTATCTATCTCAGTCTATTCACATTTAGAGACTTTATGGATATCATGTATTTTCTCTTCACACTCGCTAATTCATTGTGGAATATTTTTTGTATCTTACAGGTTTATTGGGGGCCTTTATGGACGCTTTGTTGGTCTGGCTATGGTAAAGATTTTGATATACTGCGGTAGTCGAAACCCACAGATTTGGTCTTGGATTGACCCCGGGGCATTTGCTCTCATAGGGGCGGCTTCCTTCTTTGGAGGGGTCACCCGATTAACACTGGCCGTAACTGTCATAATGGTAAGCATCCTTTCAAAGTTCTGTTATCTTCATCTTGACGTATGGATTTTTATTCATTTATACAAGGGCGTCATATTGAATTTATCAAAATGTCTTAGACACTGAGTAATTTCCGTAACAGAAAGATTTCACTTCCTCCAGCTTTCTTCTCACACATTCTATCGCCATCTTTTAACATATCTCATTCTGTTCCCTCCTTTCCCCCCTCTGTCTCTCTGTCTCTGTCTCTATCTCTGTCCGTCTGTCTGTCTGTCTGTCTCTCTCTCTATATATATACGTTTAAAAAAACGAATGGTTTAGAATACTCCGACTGCAGTTTCACGCAATAGCGAATCTTCAGGGAAGATTCACTATTGCGCGAAACTGCAGTCGGAGTATTTTAAACCATTGTTTTTTTTACAACGTGTATTTAACTCTTTTTATTGAGCACTTTTAAATCGATATTAATAAATCCAGAAGTAAATATATTTGTTTGCTTCGTAGATTGGCAAGTAACTGTGATAATATATATATATATATATATATATATATATATATATATATATATATTGCAGGCTGGTGTTTCCCATACTATCAGCCCGATACTAGTGCCACAAAACAGCATTTAATTACAAAACATCTAGATGAATTTCCCTCCTCCGACATTAGAAAAATTCTCACTGAAAATACTAAAATCATCTTTAAAATAACAATAAGAAACGCCTACAAATTCTTGAGGCAATATGCATAAAAACTAAAAAAAAAAAAATAACATTAATAGACTAGCTTTCAACATCGGTCATAATATCTTTAATACACTATTAGCTATCTTTAATACACTATTCACAGCAACCCACAAAAATTAATAGACTCTTCTAATTTGAAAACAAAATAGATAAAAGAACAAGAAAAAAAAAAAAAAAAAAAAAGAACGAACACCAAATCATATACCCACTGATGACGATTTGAGAAACAGTCGAAAGCGCTCGGGCTGATAGTATGGGAAGAATCCTATTTAATCGGATGCTAAAATTAAAAAGATAGCCAGAAGACATATTGGTCACGTTTTACATTGCGGGTTTGTTTCCTCTCTTGGAGTGGAGTATGGGACATGGGGGAGGGTCTGGATTGCCAATCAAACTGTCTGATCTTGAATTCATTCAAAGATACGAACTTGACATTTTCAGGGTTTTTTTCTGTACTCGTTGAACTTTTCACGTAGGTCTGACCAACGATGCCGAGTTTTTGTTGCAAATTATGGTGTCTATTATGGTTGCCAAGTGGCTTGAGGATTTCTTCACTGATCTACATTCCATTATATATATATATATTATATATATATATATATATATATATATATAATGTAAATATGTGTGTGTGTGTATGTGTGTGTGTGTGTGCGTTTGTGTGATTTTATATGAAACAGGTGATTACCGATGAAATTGGTCACAATGGTTAGTTGATGCAAGTTTCACAATGATAAGACAGCGATATAACAAATATAAAGTATTCAATACGTGAGTAGAGCAAATTTATTATTATAATGCTACACAGTAATGACCTACTCGAGTTTCGACATAAGGATCTTCAGGGTTAAATCCACTGAATTAATCAAGATATTGATTAATTACAGCCGATTGCACGTGTGTATTTTGCGGCAATTTTTTTTTGCCTCAAAATACACACGTGCAATCGGCTGTAATATAATAACTATCTTGATTAATCCAGTGGATTTAACCCTGAAGATCCTTATGGTGAAACTCAAGTAGGTTATTACTGTGTGCCATTATAACAATATATATAAGTAAAGTAAAGTCGTCGGGGTGGCCTAAAGTTTTCAGCCTATCAGCGAGGGAGTTATCCCCTTTTTACTAGCGCTAGACTATATATATATATATTATTATTATTTATATTTTTTGTTTGAAGGCAGTTACAATGCGAATATCGTATAAAATTCGATAATTAATGAAAATAATCATGACAAGCGAACTCTGCAAATATTGCCCCCTACATAGAACATCGTACAGCAGGTGTTTCAACTTTATTAAGTCTCATCAGCGATGTATACTTACGATTTCCCTCCGACAGAAATCGAAACCGGGAACTCATCATGCAGAGTCAAAGACTTTACCACTGGGCCACCGATACGCAGCGAACGATACATGTGAAATTAGCTTGTCAAGGGTAAATATGTCAATATTACTACTACCATATAAAGCAGAGAGTGGACGTTAAGATCGCAAATTTTAGGCCTATGCTCCGGCATGAGGAAATATATATATATATATATATATATATATATATATATATATATATAAAGATTAGGTTTTTATTTGTCTGTAACCGAAACTATGTCACTGCTTACGTCACAGTCATTATAGAAATTAAGTAAGTTTATCAATGAGTATTCTATGAAAAATCAATTGTCAAATTTTCACGAAAATGTCGATACTTTTTCACCTTATGATGAATTTATGTTAAAGATAGTTTTTACCTAAAATGTATTTGGGGATTTTTTATTACTTATTTAATTGTATGAAATCCGAACAAAACATATTTTACCCATACGATTTAAAAAATTTTCTCTACAGATAAGAGTGTATATTCAAATCAGAAATTTTTAGAAACGTTTTTGAGGTTCCTATTGTCGTGAAACAGAACAAATATATTAAAAGTTTTAGTTTAATAATCTAATTCTCCCCCACCCTCAGGGAATATCTTTCAAAAATGTATATTTACACCGCCCTGAGGGTGTCTTTTTTGCTAGTATTGATGATATAGTTTCCTATATCAAAAAGTAAAGAGAAAAACTGTAAATAACAAAGTGAGAATCAAACTTACGAAGAATTGTTTGCTACCGAGCCCAGTATTCATCATCATAATAGGCAAGGCCATTCTTATACTGTTGTTATTTACATGGCCTAGTTTGACACATGGTCACACATTTGGGGCTCCTAGTGAGGATCGAATTCACTAATAATGATCTACTATCTTTCAAAGATACAAACTTGACATTTTGATTTATTTTTCGTGCTCTGTTGAACATTACAGGTGGGGCTGACCAACGACGTCCAGAGTGTTCATGATGGTCAAGTGGCTAGGCGATATCTTTACTTATTCGCTTTTCAATATATATATATATATATATATATATATATATATATATGTGTGTGTGTGTGTGTGTGTGTGTGTATGTTGTTATGGGTACAACGGGAGAAAATTAAATATTTAATAAAAAAAGGCCCGCAAAAGAGTTTAAATTTTAATTTTCAATAAATAATTTTTTATTATTTAGCTATACGTTTTTCAGATATTTGTGATTTTTTCAGGCTTTCTGGTTACACACACACACACACACACACACACACACACACACACATATATATATATATATATATATATATATATATATATATATATATATATCCCTTCTCCTTCTTGTCCATCCGCCTAATCGATAAATACAAACGACACTTAAAACGCCCTCTTCACGCACATGATAGATTTTCGATACCTTCAACTTCAACCACGCCTTGCTACCAAAGCATACACACCGTAAGAGTTTTCACCACTTATGCGAATCAGCAGTTATTGCGAATTCAAAGACTATAAAACAAACACTCGGATTTTTTCACCTCGTGTCAGCTATCGTAAAAGTTGTAACTCAAGAAACAGACAAAAGATAACAACTGTAAAATATATATGAAAACGCAAATCCACAGAAAATCTAAATAGTCCCAAAACATAAAAATTTCTGAATCCCTATCACAAATTAGTCTCAGCCTCACAAACAAGGCTGGCGTCTCCATCACCCAAGTCTCCACCGCCTGAATTTGCGATCTACCATATCGTTGCGATCTACCATATTCTTCTTTTTCCCTGCTTTTGCCACACACTTTTCGAAGCACCCTCTCTGTACCATCCCTTTTCACTGCCTTTCACTATATATATATATACATCAGTTCTGTTTCAAACTAAATATTTCTGATGAAGGTTTGTAAATTCACAGAGGCAAAATATTAATTGACTGAAATTGTTTGTGTTTTATCCACTTTGTTCCTCAACTTTTAATCACACACACACACACACAGACACACACACATACACACACACACACACACACACACACACACACACACACACACACATATATATATATATATATATATATATTAGTAATTTTTTTACCTAACTCGGCATTACTCCCAGAACCATAGTGGTAGTACCTGTTAGGTTCTGTTTCAATCGAACATAAGGAAAAGAAGGAAAGAAGGAAAAAAATGAGAGTTAAATCAAGATTATCATACTTTTTACATATTGAACTATTTAGCAATAACTCTCAAGTAAACGTATCAAACGTTGTAATAATTAGATTATCATACTGTAGTGTATCCATGGGCCTCGCTAGTACTTAGATATTCTTACAAATAGTCTGTTAGCTTTCAAAGATACGAACTTGACATTTCCAACCGTTTTTTTTTTTCGTAATCGTTGAACTTTTCAGGTGGAGTTGACCAACGATGTCCAGTTCTTATTGCCAATAATGGTGTCCATTATGGTGGCCAAGTGGCTTGGCGATTTTTTCACTCACCCACTCTGTCATTCCTTGTTGGAGCTCAAATGTATTCCATTCCTACGTGCTGAGCCGCGACTGGTTGTCGGATCGCAAAGGTTAGTCTGGGCGAATCTTTTCTTGTCTGACCAAAAAAAAAAAAAAAAACAACTTTCTTTACAGCATCCGCCAGACTTTTTTTTATGGAAGACCAACAGCTGCCCATGCTACGGATCTCCCAGCTCTCGGGATATTGATATTTACCAATAAAAGGGCAAGTGGCTATTCAACGTGCTACTAGTGTCACCGCTGGGGTTGGCTCCCATTTCGTTATTTTCAACGATAATCGTTATGCTACCGGACCAAATACTTACAATATGGTCGAAATGAACATTGAATGAAACGTTGATTACCTTTTAGAATGAGAGGTTTGTTCAAAAAGTATCGAGACTGAAGTTGTATTTAACAACACAGAAATGAAAAATGAATGAAACGTTAATTTTATTTTTAATACGAGACTTAGTCAAAAAAGTATCGAGACTGAATCTGTATTTACCAAGACAACAAGTGAACAACGAAGGAAACGTTAATTTCCTTTTAAGATGTAACTCTTGTACAAAAAGTATCGAGACTAAAGCTGTATTTACTAATTGATAAATGAACAATGAATGAAATGTTAATTTTCTTCAAAATATGAGTTGTAGTAAAAAAGTATCGATAATAAAAATATATTTACCAAGACAAAAATAAAATATGAATGAAATGGTAATTCTCTTCAATAAACTTCGCTTGTAAGTTTATTTACACCACACAAAATATTAGATGCGTCCTAAAAAGTATCGAGAGAAAAGTTGTATTAGTAGAGATAGAAATGAACAATGAATGAAATGTTAATTTCCTTTTAAAATACGAAGAGTGTTCAAAAGGTATCAATTCTAAAGTTGTATTTAACAATACAGAAATTTTCTTCAAAATACCAGATGTATTCAAAAAGTATCAACACTGAAGCTGTATTTACCAATGTGAACGTATTTTGGCGCACGTACCAAATGTGATACTCTGTTGGCTACGGTACCAAATGTGATACGTATCACAAACCCACATTGACATTGCTAATTGGTGTGTGTGAGAGTGAGAGTTCTTTGATAAGAAAGTTCTCCGGGCAAAGAGAGAGAGAGAGAGAGAGAGAGAGAGAGAGAGAGAGAGAGAGAGAGAGAGAGAGAGAGAGAGAGAGAGAGAGAGAGATTAGACTTACTTGGTGATGAGATCTTATTTCTTTCTTGTTGATTCTTCTACCATCTCCGGCTGCGATATTGTTGTCTAGTTGACTAACTTCTTCTTAAATAAGGGAAATTCTTCGGACTGAGGACTGATTTGGTCATTGCAATTGAATTACCAAAAAAATTGTTTATTTAAAGCTTTTATTTTATCTAGCCCATGATCAGCACGGGGGGGGGGGGACCGGCCTCAGCCCATCTTAACCCTTCGACGGTCAGGCTGAATCTCACAATTCTCACCTCTCACTCTTCCTTTCTCCCCTTCGCCACGTCATAATTCTTTGTCCAATCAAAACTATGCCGCGCGTCATCATTCAATTTTTTCCGTTACTGATCACGCCACTAAACTTTTCCCTATCTAATGACTCAAAACACCATCATGGTTCCACATCATAACCATTGTGTCACACCAAGAAAGAAATGAACAAAGAATGAAATCTTAATTCTCTTCAAAATCGTCCTCTTGACTCTTCTAAGTTTATTTAATGCACACAAGTTAAAATTTAAAATGTGGGAGGTATTTTTTCTGCCACTCGTATAAAGATAGATCTCTAACAAAACTATTAATGCTGTAAAAATTACTAAAAAAATTCAGCTCTTAATTCAACCAAGGAGAAGTATTCAAACTTTGTACTTTAGTTGTAGACATTTTGTGTCCCACGGAGGTTTCGTTACGTGTGAACGGGTTTGCGGACACAAATTTACATTAGTATTATCTGCATTATTAGGACTATTATCCTCATCTTCATTGTTATCTGTAAAACGTTTCGGTCGATATGACCTCCAGCCTTCTTCAGGTATTTCTTGTCGGACTCGGGAACCATCTCGGACTCCGGAACCTTCTTTTCGAACTCTGGTACCTTCTTGTCGTAATCGGGAACCTTGTCGAAATCGGGAGCCATCACGGAACTTTGAACCTAACCCTTTATTCAGTCCACGGAGGTATCCTGTTCTCATTCCGCTAACCATAACTGGGGTAAAGGTGTTAAGCTTATGTTAATTATTATTCTATGTTACTGCTGCCCCTGTCCAGGTTTGAACCTGCAGTCCAGAGATAACTGTCACTTAGAACTGTCTTAACCTAACTTCTTTATCCACTGGACCATTTGTCCAATTAGATGGTTTCCGAGTCCGAGAAGGTTCCCGAGTCCGACAAGAAATAACCGAAGAAGGCCGGAGGGCACATCGACCGAAACATTGTACAGATAACAATGAAGATGAGAACAATAGTCCGAATAATGCAGATAATACTAATCAAGCCTCATCTAAAAAAAAAATCAGAGAAATAACAAATTTAGATATAAAGTAAGATGCATTATGTAGGCATAACTTTCTTCTGTTTATGACGATGCTGAATAAATCCTTATGAGGCATACTAATACAAAACTAGTTATTTTGGACCTTCAATTAGCTACAATATTCAATGATGGTTTATAAGAAGTATCCACATTCTATTATTTTTGAATAATGACTTTCCCCTTATTCGGGTTTCCTCGTGGGATTCTGCGGTAGATTAAACTTTCTTTTGTTTATATTTGAAAGTTACGTTACAGAGTTAAATCCTCATTGGGCACTCTAATACAAAACTGGTCATTTTTTTGGCAACAAAATTTAGTAATGGTTTGTAAAGAGTATCCACATTCTATTATTTCTGATAAACGATTTCCCCCTTTCTTGGGTTTCCACTTGGGATCCTGCAGAAGATTAAAATTTATCTATAATAATTGTACAATAATTGAAACAAAACAAAACAAAACGAACTTTTCGCTTATTTTCAGAGTTAAATCCTCATTGGGCACTCTAATACAAAACTGGTAATTTCTGACCTTTAATTGGCTACGAAATTTGATAATGGTTTGTAAAGAGTATCTACATTCTATTATTTCTGTGTAATGATTTTCTCCTTCATCGGGTTTCCTCGTGGGATTTTGCACAAGATTAACATTTATCTATAATAATTCTACAATAGAAATAATTAAAAAAACAAACAAACCCTTCGCTTATTTTAATTTATCCCATTATTCAGATTGAACCCAGAACTCTACACCGCACGGGACGTCCATGACAAGCCCTGTTGTAACAATCAGTCCCCTTGAGACAGTGTCCAAATTGGCCTACACACTACTGACCACAACTCATAGTGGTTTCCCTGTCATCAAAGAGAAAATTGACCAATCCCGAGAAAAGTATTTTCACGGACTGATAAACAGGTAAGTCGTCTTATATATAAAACTATGCATGGGTTTGTGTGCTTGGTTGCATAAACCCGGTCTTTACATAAAAGGGGTGTCATCAAAGCAACCACTTCTTCCGGTTTCATATAAAGAATTAGAATTTCAGCTACGGTATTTTAATCTAACTTTTTCATTATTTTTTTTCTTTTTAAATCCATATTTCCTTCTTAAAATATTTGTGGTATAATATATCAACATGTGTACGGCAATAATAAAATGATTGTATAACGTGTTGGTACAGTCTTTGATGTATTTATGATCTCTATCTTTTTTTATACAATATGATGTAATAACAATAATTAATATAAAAATGATTTATAACAGGTTATATATATATATATATATATATATATATATATATATATATTGGTAGCATTTTTTCTTTTACACATATTTTGTTAAACTCCACGGACAATTCTTATCGGATGAGTTTTTGTTCGATCCTTTCTAACTGTCTGGCCATCTTTTTAATATCCGGGTAGAATTGGTGTAGCAATCCATCAAAGGTTTTTTCACGAGCTCTTTCTGCACGATTTTGTGCCATCATCAGGTGTGGAACTGGTGGAATGTTTCCGTTGTTCCATTTTTAAAACAAGCACTAGCAGTAGGAATTAGTAGTAGGAGGGGCTCACAGCCT
The DNA here is from genome assembly GCA_023376005.1 of Doryteuthis pealeii. Lineage (NCBI taxonomy): Eukaryota > Metazoa > Mollusca > Cephalopoda > Myopsida > Loliginidae > Doryteuthis > Doryteuthis pealeii. The sequence continues at coordinate 63,964,041 of CM042166.1, forward strand.
TATATATTAAACAAAACAAACCCACCATAAACAAGATAAACTTTGAAACCAGTAAACATGTACTCAAATGCCTATAATTTCCCGTCAATCCTCTTTCCATTATTCCCCTTAAATTCTTATATATATATATATATATATATATATATATATATATATATATATATAATAGATTAAGGAAATTAGTTTAAATTATCTTCATTGTAATAATTTATTTCAACCTCATGATTTCATCATCATCAGACATGAGCAAAAACAGGGTTCTATCTGAAGGATTTGCCCAGAATACATGGGTTTAAATTTCTGAATCTTGGGTGTGGTGTGTCTTAGTTCGAGAGGGTAGTAGGGTCAGGGTTAGTTAGTTGGATGAATCAAGAGGGAAAGAGTATATGTTACTTACATAGGTGATTAATTATCTGGGGTGGTTGGAGTTGAAAAAGAAAAAAAAAACAATAAAAGTAAAAATAGACATAACACTGATATATATATATATATATACATATATATTATAATGGTGTACACAGGAATAACCTACTAGAGTTTTACCATAAGGATCTTCAGGGTTAAATCCACCGAATTAATCAATATATTGATCAATTGCAGCCGATTGTACGCATGGCTGCACTATGAGGATATTTATACGAATTGTTGTTTGCCGATTAAGGAAGTAAACTCGTTTGATGTAAATCTTTTGAAGTTAATGGATTTTTATGAAGAAAATTATTTAGAAAATTATTTACTAAGGACAAATACTAAGTGATTTAGTAATATTCTAACTAAAAAGAAATTGGATAATTCTTAAATTGTGACGAGTCGTAAATAGGTTTAATTTTTGTATTTTTGTATTTTTTGCTCTACTCACGTATTGAGCACTTTATATTTGTTATATCACTGTCTTATCATAGTGAAACTTGTATCAACTAACCATTGTGACAAATTTCACCGGTAAGTCACCATTTTCATATATAAAATCATATATATATATATATATATATATATGTGTGTGTGTGTGTTGTAAAATGAAAACGGAAGTGAATCCGACGGTATATTGAAAAAAGAAATAAAAGAAAGAAAGTATAGAATGGATAAAATAGGATATTTTAATCAATTCTACTTACACGTGTTTCGGTCAGGAGTGTATCCATGTGTACATTATTCAAACTATTATTATTTTTAAATAACCAAATGAAATGAAATATTAATAATAGAAAAAATGTAGAAATGTTCCGTACACAAAGAAGATTCGACCTTCATCAGAGTAAATCCTTAAAGGTCGAATCTTCTTTGTGTACGGAACATTTCTACATTTTTTCTATTATTAATATTTCATTTCATTTCTACTATTGTTGGCCGCCATAAGTAGTTTGTCTTTGCTCTTTCTTATGTAATCTTCAAGTTGTTGGATTGTGGTTTCTACGCAGTCCTCTATGTTGGCAAGACCTCTTTCCCCTTCCTTTCTTGACACATATAATCTATCTCTATCATCTCTAGGGTGGAGAGTCTTGCGCCTGGTCATTAATTTTCTCGTCCTTTGGTCAATCTGTCTGAGTTCTTCGTTTGCCCATTTTAAGAATGGTCCTGAGTATCTTATAATAGGGACAGCCCAGGTATTGATTCCTTTGATCAGATTTCTGCTGTTAAGTTTGGTTTCTAGAAGTTTTCTAGTTCTCCTGAGATATTCTTTTTTTTAAAACTTTTCCTTTCATTTCTGCTTGCATGATATTGTCTGCTTCTTATTTATCATTATTATTATTATTATATTTATCGTGATAGTTATTACTATTATCATTATTATTATTGTTATAATAATCATTTATTTTGATAGTTATTATCATTATTATTATACTCATATCTATTGTTATAGTTATTATTATTATAATGGTTATTATTATTGCTACGACTACTACTACTACTATTAAGTCGTGCTATTAATATTTTAAACTGTTTAATGATAAAGTAAACATATAAAATAGCAAAGGTGGTTAACTACTAGAGTAGGCTCAGTTCTAATTAGTTCACACATTTTGTTAATGTTATGTGTGAGAATAAACATATTTCTTTTTTTTTTAACCAGCTTTAGTGAATGGTAAGAAAATGACGTTAAAAGAAAGAAAAACAAAAAAAAAAACAACGTTTAAAAAAATCAAGACGCAACTAATAGAATTGAATTCAAACGTAAAATATGAGTAAAGAAATCTAACTAAGTAATTGTTAATATTTACGCAACTTCGAAAAAAAGAAACTTATAAATACTTTATAAATTTGTAAAATAAACAATGAATTTAAAACATTAATGGGAGAATAAAAGTAAAATAAATATCAAGATAAATACATACATGCTTTCTTATTAAGCTTAGTAACATAGTAAATGATTTAAATGTACTATAACTACGTATTCTGTTATCGTTGTCTAATTTAAAAAGAAAGAAAAAAAAAGAATTCCAAATATTTCACAATATATACAAATTACAGAAACTTAAATAAATAATAAATAAATACAATTTGATAAAACAAAGTAAAACTCTAAAAGAAAAAAAAGAAAAAAAGTTATTACTATTAAAGTTATGTTATGAAATGTGACATTACGGAATAAGCAATGATGAACAGTAAACATACATTTCACATAATTAAATGCGTATAATCGCGTATGAATTAATGTGTTTCAACTAGTAAATAAATAAATGAACAAATAAATAAATAAATAATAACTGTCACTTCCCTTATATGCTTTAAAATAATAAATAAATCTCTGCTTCTTGGAGCAGCGAAAAAACACGCCCATTCTCCTGACTACTCAGCGTTTATATATATATATATATATATATATATATATATATATATATATATATATATATATATATATATATATATATAATCTTCATACAATGACTGCTATTTACACAGTAGCATTGCAACCAACAAAGCCTTCATCAGATGATGACTCTGGGTTCAGGCATGGTTTCGGGGCCGAAGCATCATTACTACTAACCCAGAGCGCCCCAGCAGTATCTCACGATACTTTGTCGGTTTGATGTCACAATATAGGACTGCCATATCCACGCTGATGCGGTTAGAGCTTTCTCCTGAATCTTTTTAAAGTATTTCCTCTTGTCTGGTAGAGAAAGTCCAAGTTTAGACAAAAATGCCGAGGTTGAGTTGGCAATAAACCCCCGACATCTGACCTCAATGGGAAATACATCCGTTATCCATATATATATATAATATATATATATATATATATATATATATATATATATATATAACCTACACATCCGGATATGGAAAAAAACATACACACCCACACACACATACATGCACAAACACAAACGCTTCGACGTAAGCATTGTTAAAATACCGCACATTCACACAATGTGACCAGTTACTACGCGTACGTAACCTTTATGCTGCCCATAAACACTCTCATACATTCAATTTACCTTCACATACATACGCACATCATTTATCCAATCATACGCATCCTATGTCTATTGAATTTTTTGAATTTTTTTCCATTTTCCTTACATTTGAAACATCTTCACCTGATGATTGAATCGCATGAAACCAATATGGTTGTGAATGTTCCTTTGTCACCTAATAAATAAATATGTAAAACCTTTATATATTTATTATATTTATATTATATTATATTATATTATATATATATATATATATATATATATATATATATATATATATATAAGTAAAGTCGACGGGGCGGCCTAAAGTCGGTATCAGCCAGTCAGCGAGGGAATCTATCCCCTTTTCAATAGCGCTAGACCAAGGAGATTGTTTTAGCATCTGAGGTGGAGCGCCACACCTACCATCAGCTCCTTACTTTACCGCACATATCCATGTGCTACTCATACGCTGAGTCGGTGAGGACCGGTATAGAACTAGTGGTTTCTAGCCGAACGCTCTACCGACTGAGCTAATATATATATATATCATCATCATGTCGCGCAGGCAGCACGGATATCCATGACCAACCTTCCCATCGCCCTTCTTCCTCTCTGTAGCCAGCATCTTTACATAGCTGGTCAATGTAGGTCCTTGCTGGGCGGCCCACACTGGCATGTACGTGTGTTGGCTTCCACAGGAGAACATCGCTTATGAGTTCGTCCTTGCTTCTCCAGCAGTGCCCCGCATGCCTAGTCCGTCTCACTCGGATGGTCTGTGAGATAGGGGGCAGGTAACCATAGAGCTGCTCCCTTGTGGGGTGCTGTCTCCACGACTTGTTCAATACTGCTCGCAGCATTCTTGTGCAGCTCCCGTCTAGCTTATTCTCGAGGCGCCTCGTTAGGGTCCAGGTGGTGCAGCCATACGACAGTACTGATATGACTACAGCCTGGAAGAGAAGTCGCTTTAGCTTGTCAGTGAGATCAGATTTCCATATGACAGATAATTTGTTCGGGCCATCCACGCCTTTCCTATTCGTGTATTAACATCTCTATCTGTGGATGAGATATTACTCCCTAGGTATGTGAATTGTTCCACTGGCTTAAGGGGCTTACCGTCTAATGTGGAGATCTCCTTTCTTTTTGAAGCTCATGAACTCCGTTTTATCAGAGTTCACATGCAGGCCGATGCTTCTTGCTGCCTCCTCCAGGCTATGCAGTAGTGTCTCAGCCTGTGCCGGTGTATCTGCAAAATGTGCGAGGTCATCAGCATAGTCTGCATCTGTGACTGTTTGTGCAGGATATCTCCTGCTTCTTGCCTTTCTTAGTGTTAAGCCTTTTTCTTTTATGGTATCTAATGATGTTCGGAGTACATAGTCTAGGCATATTATAAATATATATGGTGCTAATGTGTCACCTTGTAGGACTCCAGCGACGATGTCAAAGAAATCCGTATCGCCATCAGGTGAGCGTACCATTGCTTTAGTGTCTTTGTAGAGCATCATTATAGCGGCAGTAGTTTCTTTGGGGAGACCATATGCCAGTAGTATTTGTTCCATTTTCCGTCTATGTATAGAATCAAATGCTTTGGAGAAATCTACGAATAGTAGCGTTGCCTCCAGATTCTTTGCTCGAACCCCTTCTATGATCCTTCGTACAGTTAGGATCTGAGAGGTTGTGGACCTATTTCTGCGGAATCGATTTTGGTTTTTCCTGAGGATTTTCTCTATTTCGGGTCGGATTCGATTAAGAAGAAGGGCATGATATATGCATCCTTTCGTCCATTTATCTAGTCTGTTTTGCCTATATACTGCATTGCATAGCCCGAGAAGTATGTCATTGAACTTACCCATCTTCCATACTTCAGGGGGTATTTCGTCAAGTCCTGCAGCTTTTCTACCTTTTAGTTTTTTTAAGACTTCGTTGAGTTCTTCTGTTGAAAAATCCCCTAGTTTGATATCTAATTGTCTATCTATGATCTTTTGGATGTTATTTTCTATGATTTTAGGTGGGTTCCCCAGAAGTTTCTGAAAGTGGTCTTTCCATTTCTGAAGTCTATCTTTTTGGCTGGTTGCCTTTATCTTTGATCTAGAGGTACCTTTCCTACCGCTAATTTCGTTTATTGTTTGCCATGCTAATCTCGATTGTCAGTCTTCCACTGATTGTCTGATATTATTTATTTGTGCTTCGATATATTCTATTTGTTCTTTCTTGTATGTTTTGGTTAATTATATCTGGACTTTCTTAAATTTGTGCAGGTTTATGTTAGTTGGTTTTATTTTATTGCGTTTGGGCTGCTTTTTTTTATATCGTTTCTCCTTTGTCTAACTGCTTCCGTCTCCCAAGGAACAGTGTGTTTAGCGCTTTGTTTGGTTGATACGCATTGGGCTGCTGTTTCTAGGTGCGCACTAACAAAGTTTTCATACTCCTCGTTTGGTGTGGAGCTTTCAGATGACTCCTGGAGGATATTGAATTTATTTTTTACGGCTACAGCGTAGCGATTACCTATATCGGTGTTAGCAAGTGTTGACCAGTCGTATCGTATAGATTTACTTGTTAGTTTTTTGCTTCTACGTAGGCTTAATCGTAATTTTGCTGTAATTATTTTGTGATCGGAGGATACTCCTTCAAAGGAGGAATACGCTTCGCATTTCATTGCGCTATATATATATACATACATATATATATATATATATATATATATATATATATATATATTACGATTAAGCCTACGTAGAAACAAAAAACTAACAAGTAAATCTATACGATACGACTGGTCGACAGTTGCTAACAGCGATATAGGCAATCGCTACGCTGTAGCAGTAATAAATAAATTCAATATCCTCCAGGAGTCATCTGAAAGCTCCACACCAAACGAGGAGTATATATATATATATATATATATATATATATATATATATATATATATCCCGATGTGTACAATATTGTTACCCTTCTTCTAATCTGCGTGTTGTTTTTAAAACAAAACCTATATTGGTATCCAATGGCAAGGATTTTCTACCCCCTCACCATAATAATTCTATAATTTATGCATATAAATGTATTTGCTGTTTGCAATACATAGGAAAAACAAACCAGGGATTGGATACTCGAATCAAACAACATGTCCCTACTAAGATTAGAAATGGAACCGTCGGTCCTAACGATATACAGAGGAATACTTATGGTTCCTCTATAGGCGGACATCTTATAAATAACCGTAATTGCACCAACTCATTTAGTGTTGACCGGTTCTCAGTTGAGAGCGAGTCGCACTCATTTTACCATCTGAAGATTTTAGAAACATTATATATTCTGACCAATAAGCCTGCTCTTTGTAAACAAAGAGAGTTGCTTACTTGGTTTGAATATATTCAATCTATAAATTCTTCTTTCCCCCTCCCCCTTTTAGGAGAAAGGAAAGAAAATAAATTGTTCTTTTCTTTTCTTTTTATTTTCTTACTCGTCCCATTTACCTGGTTTAATCGATTATCATCGATATTTAGCTCTTTTGAGCGACGATCGAAACTAGTTAGCTAGAAACTCTTTTTTTTGGTTTTGTTATTCGCCTTTTGCCCCCCCCCCACTCTATTGTAAAATATATACATTTTTTCTTTTTTTTTAATAATGAATCTTTTAGTGGGTCTAAAAAGACCTAAAAAGCACTAATAAAATTCTGTACACCCCAAACATTTAGATTATATATATAAGCATACATAGTTAACACTTGATACAGTAAACAAAAATTGTGCACACACACACACACACACACACACACACACACAAAGAGTTGTAGGCCGTCTGTCATAAAATGGCAAGCAGAATTTTAATACAATCAGTGCTGATATTTGGACACAAGTATTTGGAGGTTTTGGCTTGAAAATAAAGAAACGCAGTTTTCGTTTTATCGTAAGCACGCGTTAAATGTACGTTGTATGCTTGAGGACGGGACATAGGATCAAACACGCTTTCTTCTTCTCTCCATTTCTCACACACGCATGCGCAGATGGTTATCGATTCCCTGTTCGTGTCAAATTCTCCCAACTGGCAAACTGGGGATGGAGGGCTGAGATATCAGCCATATTCTTTTAACATCAATACAGATGACAGGACTTCAATACAGGGAGAATGTTTTCGAATATATTAAAATGCCAATTCCACTGAAGGTCAATTTAACAAGTAACATTCTAGGAAGTTGTTTCAAAAGTTCCTTGTGCATTAGGATAGGTCAATTTCCGAAATGTGATATCTCTCCCACGTGTCGAAAGTTGCAAATTAACATAAAAAATTATCACATCAATTTTTTTTTTCAAAACTTTGCCTTCGCTTTTAGGAAATAGATTCCAATCTTTTAAAATGTTACAGATTAATGTAACGTAGCGGCACCAATTCGTAATATGTAACGTGGGGCCTTTCTTTTCACGGCACTTCATTAGCGATATAAGTTGCATAGTGGGTTTGTTTACACTCCACGCAGAATCCAGTAGTAATCGTATGTAGTCCGCAACCATTCCTCACTTCTTTTGGTCAAGGGAAGATATCACTTACGCAGGCTGCGCTCCTTTCGGGTATCAAGTTTCACAACCGTGCGTCCTCCGAGCAGGGGAGGTCCCATTCATAAAACGGTTTCTTTCGTCGTAAATAGAGAAAATTAATAACACCGTGTTTACTTTTCAGAAGTTTATTATATTCAAAACTTCACTATAACTTTTGATAGAGAGAGAGAGAGAGAGTCCCTAATATTCTCTATCTTAGCAAGAGGGGTTCTAACTGGATTCAACTTCGGGTTTTTAGTCCTACGTAAATATCTCGGTGACAAGCTTTTCTTATGGTCTTTAGCGACAACAGCTTACTAAAGTCCGTACGATCACTGCCTCTCCGGCCGACTTCTCTGACTGGCTCTCACTGCCTCCGATCCCGGACTGACTCTAACTCCAACTGCCTCTGATCCCTCACTGACTCCTTAATATAGTGTGTCTGAATAATCTTCCAAAAGTTTCTTCTTCTCGTATGTTCGAGCTCGTTCTGGACATAATCGAAGATTCGATTCCTTCGAATCACTCTGGTCAACCAGAGTTCACGAGCCTAAGATCAAAAGACTCTGCGCCCAAAAGACTGGATTTTCCTTAAACATAGACTTTCATCTCCCAATCTCTCGTTAAAAGATTTTATCTTTCTAACTCCTTTTTCGGCGATTCTACAAAGACCATCCAGTAATATAAGAGAATCGGTAGTACATTTTTTAAAGGTTTTTCTAAGTCTGGCACAAGGCCACAAATATAGGTGCTGGGCGGCGATTACGTAACATTAATTATTAGGTAAAAAGCAGCATCTCGACACCCCTGAGTAGACCTGTTCAAAAATCAACTTTTTCCCTTTTTTATACCCTCCTGCACGGTTTCCCATGCTTTTTGACCTGGAAAAGCCGAAAATCACAACCATTTTGAGGTAAAATGTCAGGAACCTTTGCCTCATTGGACCTCAAGATATTAAGCCCGCGATAGTAGAAAAGTGCCAAATTTTGCCTTCTGCCAGACAGTTTTTCACCTGTAACTTTTGTTACAATTGGGATAGAACAACAAACTAGGCATCAAATTGAAGCATTTGTAATACTCTTTCTGTAAAAATAATCCAAGTAAACATTCAAGAAAAAAAAAGACACATCATATTTCTGAAAAATATCAAAATTTCATAAATATTACAATCTTGACATCAGAAAATGTGTGACAAAGATCCTAAAAATTATTTTCAAGGGCAGAAAAAGTCTATTGTCCATGTCAGAAGAACACTTCAGAGTCATATGTTCAGAGTTTGCTTCTTGAAGCTATCAAATCGCTCATGGTTGTATTCCACAGCTTGAAGAAGATACTCTCTTTCCTGAGAATCTGTGGGTAATGATGTTTGCAAAATCACTCATCATCTTGACTCCCCGCTCAGCGATGTCATTTACTACTTTTACATTGCTGACATATTCCAGGGCCTTGCTGTAGATATCACTCCTTGGACATGTTGCTATAGGTTACAGAAACCACTCAGACTCAATGCCAAGGGTGTCAAGCAGAAGATGACACTCTGGACCAACCATATCAGCCAGAGTCGTCTTGGCTGTAACCTGAGGAACACAGGTTTCCTTGTCTGAAGCTATTTGGCTTCTCAGTAGCAAGCAGCTTGGCAGCAATGTCTTGCTTCTCTTTGTCACTGAGTCTGCTACCGAAGAGAGCGAATGGCACAACCTTCCGTGTCAGGTACCTGTGGTTTTCAAGTTTTTTGTAGCACTGCTTGAGCAATGTCTGGATCTGTACTCTTGAACTTCATCATGTCCTTCATGAACTGCAGATCACTTGCAGGAGCATCTGCAGCAAGGATAGATGTCATCCACATGGGTGTATAGAACAGTCCTAGGAAGAGGTTGAGGCGTTCCAGCTTCATAACAGTTTCCTCGTATTCCAACTGTTCAGCAAACATGAACATCTTCATAGAATACAAGTTTCTGGTAATCCACTTGGCCTGATGAATGGCTGCATTGTACTTGCTCATGGTCTTGATCCTAGCCATCTACCAGAATGGGATGATTGCCTTCAATGTTTCAGTGGCGAGCTCTTAAAGTACAGGATTCCCTACATTTACTGGCAAACCCTTGAGATGGAGGAAGTACAGGAAGGTCTGTCTGTTGGTGGGTAACTGGGAGCCACTGATGCTGGATGATGGGTATCCGACCAGAAAGGTTTCTGTAATAGATCTAGTATCAGGTCAGCGTAACGCTTGTCTATGGACTGCAGGTGGATGTTCTGAGATGTCAACCTTGCATCCTCAGCACTCCTTGCTTAATGTCATAGTGAAGTTATTTTGTGAATTATCTCTGGATTCATTTGCAGGTTTCAACAGATCTGCAGCAAACATGGTAAAACCATTGTGAATTTGACTAGACTAGAGTGAAGTAAATTATTCAGATTGACTAGACTGCATGTTACACTTTTTCCTGTTGAATGTACTCTAATAGAGTACTAGTACTCTGTCAACACAAAAAGTTTTTACAGGTTTTATTTAAATTTGTCTGTAAAAATCACGTGATATTTCCATAAACGTTTCTATGCATTTTGATGTTTCAGTCAGCATCTAATTACTTGCTTTATCCTGCTTATGCCAATTTATTGGTGGGAAAATAGGTGAAAACAAACCTCAAAAACTCGTATATAATATAACTTCATGCTTCATGAGACAAAGGTTCCCAAAGTTTTAGACAAAAATGGTTGGGATATTCGGCGTTTCTAGGCCAAAAAGCATGTGAGAATGTTCAGGATGGTATGAAAAAAGGAAAAAGTGTATTTTTGAACAGGTCTAACAATGCAGCCATTCATCAGGCCTTGTGGATGGCCAGAAACTTGTATTCTATGAAGAGGTTCATGTTTGCTGAACAGTTGGAGTACGAGGAAACTGTTATGAAGCTGGAACGCCCCAACCTCTTCCTAGGACTGTTCTATACACCCATGTGGATGACATCTACCTTGCTGCAGATGCTCCTACAAGTGATCTGGCAGTTCCATCGAAGGACATGATGATGTTCAAGAGTACAGATCCAGACATTGCTCAGGCAGTGCTACAAAAAACTTGAAAACCACAGGTTACCTGACAGAGAGGTTGTGCCGTTCGCTCTCTTCGGTAGCAGACTCAGTGACAAAGAGAAGCAAGACATTGCTGCCAAGCTGCTTGCTACTGAGAAGCCAAATAGCTTCAGACAAGGAAACCTTGTGTTCCCTCAGGTTACAGGCCAAGACGACTCTGGCTGATATGGTTGGTTCCAGAGTGTCATCTTCTGCTTGACCCACCCTGGCATTGAGTCTGAGTGGTTTCTGTAACCTATAGCAACAGTCCAAGGAGTGAATCTACAGCAAGGCCCTGGAATATGTCAGCAATGTAAAAGTAGAAATGACATCGCTGAGCGGGAGTCAAGTGATGAGTGATTTTTGCAAAATCATTACACAGATTCTCAGGAAAGAGAGTATCTTCTTCAAGCTGTGGAATACAACCATGAGCGATTTGATAGCTTCAAGAAGCAAACTCTGAACATATGACTCTGAAGTGTTCTTCTGACATGGACAATAGACTTTTCTGCCCTTGAAAATAATTTTTAGGATCTTTGTCACACATTTTCTGATGTCAAGATTGTAATATTTATGAAATTTTGATATTTTTCAGAATATGATGTTGTCTTTTTTTTCTTGAATGTTTTACTTGGATATTTTTACAGAAAGGTATTACAAATGCTTCAATTTGATGCCTAGTTTGTTGTTCTATCCCAATTGTAACAAAGTTACGGTGAAAAACTGTCTGGCAGAAGGCAAAATTTGGCACTTTTCTACATCGCGGGCTAAATATCTTGAGGTCAATGAGGCAAAGGTTTCTGACATTTTACTCAAAATGGTTGTGATTTTCGGCTCTTTTCCAGGTCAAAAAGCATGGGAAACCGTGCAGGAGGGTATAAAAAAGGGAAAAGTTGATTTTTGAACAGGTCGTTACCCTGGCCTGAGTCAAGTGGTCTACGAGGCGATTCCCTCGTCTCACGCTCCCGGGGGGTTCGCAACTAAGACGGCAACGGCAAAATCCGCGCCTGTCTCGGATGTCAAGTCGTTGGCCCCGTTCCGCACGCGCCGAGTATTTGCAACGACGACAAGCCACGCCCCGCGAGACGGCGACCACCCCGCCGAATGCAACAGCCGCCGCTACTAGTGACAGACGACCGCTATGCAGGCTCCAGCGGCAACGAAACGAGATTGCCTTTCGTATTACCATGGCGACACCGTCGCGGTTCCGGCTTAGAGGCTTTCACCGTTATTCGCGCGGAGGCAGCGTTGGCAACCGCCGCTCGTGCGAGCGAGCACGTGATAGGATGCATGTTCTCAATTTGAATTCTAGTTATAAATATTTCATTCATCTCTTTTAAAGTGACAACCTTCTCTATTTAGATATTGAAATTGCTAAAATTTCTAACCAACAGCTGAATTTTGCGAAAACGAGGTTCATCTCCTCTCTTTNAAAAGAGAGAGATAGAATGGCAGACAACCTGACGCGTGTCAGGTACTGTTGGTTTCAAGTTTTTTGTAGCACTGCTTGAGCAATTGTCTGGATCTGTCCTCTTGACTTCATCATGTCCCTTGCATGAACTGAGCAGATCATTGCAGGAGCATCTGCAGCAGGATGAGATTGTCATCCACTATGGGGTGTGATAGAAAGTCCTAGGAGAGAGGTTGAGGCGTCCAGCTTCATAACAGTTTTTCCTCGTATCCACGTTCAGCAAACATGAACACTTCATAAGATATACAGTTCTGGTAATAGTGCCATGGCCTGATGAATGGCTTGCATTGTACTGTGCTCATGGTCTTGGATCCGTACCATCTACCAGAATGGATGATTTGCCTTCAATGTTTCAGTGGCGAGCTCTTAAAGTACAGGATTCCTACATTTACTGGCAAACCCTTGAGTATGGAGGAAGTAACAGGAAGGGTCTGTCTGTTTGGTGGGTAACTGGTGACCACTGAGCTGGATGATGGGTACCGACCAGAAAGGTTTCTGTAATTAGATTTAGTATCCAGTCAGCGTAACGCTTGTCTGGACTGCAGGTGGAGTTCTGAGGATGTCAACTCTTCATCCCAGCACTCCTGCTTAATGTCATAGTGAATTATTTGTGAATTATCTCTGGATTCAGTTGGCAGGTTTCAACAGATCGCCGCAAACAGGTAAAACCATTGTGAATTTGACTAGACTAGAGTGAAGTAAATTAATTCAGATTGACTAGACTGCATTTACAACTTTTCTCCTGTTGAATGTACTCTAATAGAGTTATAGTACTCCTGTCAACACAGAAAATGTTTTTACAGGTTTTAATTTAAATGTGTCTGATAAAAATCCACGTGATATTTCCATAAAATCGTTTCTATTTTCAATTTTGATGTTTCAGTCAGCATTAATTAGACTTGCTTTATCCTGCTTATGCCAATATTGGTGGAAAATAGGTGAAAAAACCTCAAAAACACGTATATAATATATACTTCATGCTTCATGAGACAAAGGTTCCCAATTTTCAGACAAAATGTTGGGATATTTCGGCGTTTCTAGGCCAAAAAGCATGTGAGAATGTTCAGGATGGTAGAAGGAAAAAAGTATTTTTGAACAGGTCTAACAGATGCAAGCCATTCATCAGGCCCCTTGTGGATGGCCAGAACTTTTATTGACTATGAAGAGGTTTCATGTTTGCTGAACACGTTGGAGTACGAGGAAACTGTTATGAAGCTGGAACCCCCAGACCTCTTCCTACGGACTGTTCTATACACTCTCATGCTGGATACATTACCCTGCTGCAGATGCTCCTACAAGTGATTCTCAGTTTCATAAGGACGATGATGAAGTTCAAGGAGTACAGATCCAGACAATTGCTCAGGCAGTGCTACAAAAAAACTTGAAAACGCACAGTACCTGACACGGAAGTTGTGCCCGTTGCTCTCTACTTCGGTAAGCAGACTCAGTTGACAAAGAGAACAAGACCTGCCGCGAAAGCTGGCTTGCTACTGAGAAGCCAAATAGCTTAAGACAAGGAAACTGTGTTCCTCAGGTTACAGCCAAGCACTCTGGCTGATATGGTTGGTCCAGAGTGTCATCTTCTGCTTGACACCCTTGGATTGAGTCTGTAGTGGTTCGTACCTATAGCAACATGTCCAGGAGTTTGATATCACAGCAAGCCCCTGAATATGTCAGCAATGTAAAAGTATAAATGACATTCGCTGAGCGGGGAGTTCAAATGATGAGGATTTTGCAAAATCATTACCACAGATTCTCAGGAAAGAGAGTATCTTCTCAAGCTGTGGAATACAACCATGAGCGATTTGATAGCTTCAAGAAGCAACTCTGAACATATGACTCTGAAGTGTTCTTGCTGACAATGGCACAGTAGACTTTTCTGCCCTTGAAAAAATAATTTTTAGATCTTTGTCACAACATTTTCTCTGATGTCAAGATTGTATGATTTATGAAATTTTGGATATTTTTCAGAATATGATGTGTCTTTTTTTTCTTGAGTTACTTGGATTATTTTACAGAAGACGTCATATACAAATGCTCAATTTGAATGCCTAGTTTGTTGTTCTACTCCTCAATTGTAATACAAAAGTTACAGTGAAAACTGTCTGCAGAAGGCAAATTGCACTTTTCTACTGTATCGCGGGCTTAATATCTTGAGGTCCAATGAGGCAAGTTCTGACATTTACCTCAAATGGTTGTCGATTTTTCGGCTTTCCAGGTCAAAAAGCATGGGAAACCGTGCAGGAGGGTAAAAAAAGGGAAAAAGTTGATTTTTGAACAGGTCTACCCCTGAGCCTGAAGTCAAGTGGTCTACGAGCGATCCCTCGTCTCACGCTCCACGGGGGGTTCGAAACAAGACGGCAACGGCAAAATCCCGCCTGTCTCGGATGTCAAGTCGGTTGGCCCGTTCGCGCACGCCGCCGAGTATTGCAACGACGACAAGCCACGCCCGACGGAGACGGCGAACCATCCCGCCGAATGCAACAGCCGCCGCTACTAGTGACAGACGACCGCTATGGCAGGCTCCAGCGGAACGAAACGAGATGCCTTTCGTAATACCATGGCGACACCGGTCGCGGTTCCGGCTTAGAGGCTTTCAGCCGTTATCGCGCGGAGGCAGCTTGGCACCGCCGCTCGTGCGAGCGAGCACGTGATAGGAGGCATGTTCTCAATTTGAATTCTAGTTATAATATTTCATTCATCTCTTTTAAAGTGACAACCTTCTCTATTTTAGATATTGAAATTGCTAAAATTTCTAACCAACAGCTGAATTTTGCGAAAACGAGGTTCATTTTGGCAGAAAATATTTGATGTTATTTCCTCAAACAATAGTGCTAGTAAGAGATCTAGTTTTTGGTATCAGTATTTAACACAACTTTCAAATTTATACAGATTATCTGGTGTCGCTTATTCTCATATTTCTTATTTCTCCCATTTTATTTCCACCGATTTAAAAAATGAAACATTCCTAATAGTCTTGCATCACTTAAATACCCAACGTAAAATTAAAATGAATTGAAAAAAAGTTACGTGTTTGTTTTATTTGTAATATTAAAATTGTGAATAACGGAAGATATTTTGTAATTTTGGTAGAATTCATATGCAATAAAATCAAAAATCATCGTTTCTGGGTTAAATTGCTTCTCTTGATTTTTGTTTCGTTTCTGGAAATTGCCCAGATCCTGCTAGCCTATTTATTAATACTGGTGTCACTTAATCATCCGTCCGTTATCATCTTGACCCCCCCCGGTTAAAAATGAGACCCTCTAAATCGAGATGAAATGCTAAAAATGTAAATGCTGATTATCTATTGTCGCTTATCCACCGACTTCTTATTTCTTACGAGTGTCATCACCTCAGCTAAATAATGGACCATTCTGTATTTAGAAAGAAAGCTCATGCTACACAGAAAAACATGAGAGAGAGAGAGAGAGAGAGAGAGAGAGAGAGAGAGAGAGAGAGAGAGAGAGAGAGAGAGAGAGAGAGAGTTAATCATTATACTTATATATTGTTATACTTTTTACATATTGAACTATTCAGCAATAGCTCTTAAGTATGAAAAGTTGTAATAATTAAATGATCATACTGAGGTTTAACCACAAAATCTCCTAGTTTATCTTCATACTAATCTGTATCTGATGGTGAGACTCCAATACTGGTGCTCGGTATCCCTCTTAGTGGAGTAGGTTTGGTTTGTTTTCCTCCTAATAACTTATCCTTTGATAATTTACACATCACTGTTACATTCCTGACTCTCCCCCTCTCTCGTTATCATGTTACAACACGCAACATCTTTGTGCACCTCCCATCTGTTTTATTTTCGACGAGACACCTGGCATTTAACACTCCAAATGTTATTTCTCTTCTTCTTCTTACAGAATGGAGTTGTACGTAATACTCACGAAGGAAGAATTGTTTCAAAACATTGACGAAATTGAACTCAAAGTGAACGACGAGAACAAAAGTGCCACGTGGGTAGATTATTCAGAGGTAGGAATCATTTTGTTTTCAACCGTTCATTTGATTTTTAAAAGAAAAAAAATCACCCACCACCCTAGGTACTTGGGAGAGTGGATGTGCCGGAGGTTTGTAACATTGCGGGGATCGTCTAAAAGAAATGATATTGTAGGTAAATCTCTATATATGACATGGCGAGATCCATTTTGAAATGTGTGTATGGTCATTTTAAAGGAGTAGGAGTGTAAATTGGAATATTCCTCATATACTTATCTGTTCTACTTACCTCCGGGCTGGATCTGGTTGTTGGACTCTGCTATTCTGGATTGGAGTATCTGAGGTTATTTCCGATAATTCCAACATAAACAAAGGGGAACCACCCTTGACTGATAAATCATTTATTTATTGATCTACTATGAAAAAAAGAAGACAGGTTTAGGGTTAGGGTTTAGGGTTTAGGGTTAGGTTTAGGGTTAGTTTAATGGAAAAATGAATATATAATTTATCAGTCAAGAGTGGTTCCTCGTTGTTTATGTTAGAGTTATAGGAAATAACCGTATCCGGTACTGCTTGATCTATTGTTGAGCTGGCTTGTCTCCGTTCTTCGAGGGGTCAAGAACAACTTAGGTCCTGTTGCATCGATTAACAGTTCTTAATAACGAATACAAGACGTTCTTATACTTTTCCGAGCTCTTTATCTTTATTTCAAAACCCAAGCTGAAGAAATGTTTTTTTTTGGGGGGGGGGACACCATCTTGACTCAACACGCAGCCAAAACTCTCCGTCCATCTTCTCCAAACACCCAGGCTCAAACTTCCAAAATCTACTATTCTAGATCGGTGTATCTGGTATTTCTGCATCAGTTGTTGGGCTGGCTGCCTTTTCTCCATTATTTGAGGGATCTGGAACAATTTGGGTACTGTTGGGTTCATTCTTTGTATCAATTAACAGTTCTTGATAACGAACACAAGACGTTCTTATTCTTTTTTGAGCTCTTTATTTCAAAACCCAAGTTAGAGAAATGGTCTTTTTTAGACGAGACACCGTCTTGTCTCGCTACACAGCCAAGACTCTCCCTCCGTATTCTCCAAAAGTCCAGGCTCAAACTCCCAGACTTTTTCCTTTCCGTGTCTCCCACTCTCGTTATTGCCTGGTGCAGACCAATCAAAACCGACAGGTAGCCTTTCACACGTCATCCTAAAATTTCAGTTGGCACTCATCGACCAATTAGAAACCAACAGCTCACCTTTCACACGGGATCCATAAATCTGATTAACTTTCCACATTTTCACGTCATTATTTTTAATTGAAGATTGTGTAGGCGTAATTTTAAGGTTTATTCTATGTATTAACGATTTTGACTATAAATTAAATACCCGTTGTTAAACTTACGCAATTGCTGAGGACATAAGCAATGGCGTAGTTTCGGTTTCAGACAGGCACAAAATCTCCATTATATGATACATAATAAAAAAAAGTAACAGAGTTGTAGAAAGTGGACTCGTCGATGCGAGTTCAATTGCTGGACGGAGCTGTTTGCATTTCACATGGCGCTAATACCCTTGAGAAAGGTATGAATCCAACTACTCTCCCTCCAGCTATGGGTAAATAGCACGACAGACTGGGATCTTTAACCATGGCTTGGTGAACAGTCTAGGAGAAGGAAAACTCTGAATTCAAACCTGTTTGTTCAAACTCCGCTTAAGAAATTGACCTTGTGTCGCATCTTTCTCGTGCGGAGGGGTTGGTAAATATATATAATAAAAAAGTACGTTGCTGAGACATTATATTTGGCTGAGTACTCGGAGTGACCACAACACAAACTGATTTTGTTTACGAGCGAGCAATAACTAGAATAGCACTATGAATTAAAAATCATGTTTACCTTCGATCTCGTCCCGTTTGTTTATTGATATATCTAAACTGGTCACAGATGAACATTGGCATGCACAAACAGGGGAAATAATTTCATTCTTAATAAGAATTTGGATTTAGGAAGATATTTATCTCACATAAATATAAATATAAAAAAATAGTTTGAAGTTTGGACGACTATCGGGCATTTTGATCAGCATATTTTTCAGACACTGATAAGAATGATGATAGAGGCAAACACTTATATATATATATATATATATATATATATATATATATATATATATATGCATAAACATACATACAAATATATACACAAATATGTATATATATTGTGTATACTTATCTATGTGTGGATATATATATATATATATATATATATATAATGGAAATATATATATATATATATATATATATATATATATATATATATAATATTATATAATATATATATATATATATATATATAATATATATATAATATATATATATAAATATATATTATATATATATATATATATATTATATATATATATATGGAATATATACATACATATATATATATATATATGGAAATATATATTATATATATATATATATATATATATATATATAATTTTGTATGTTGTTGGGATCAAGAACGGTAGGACCGAAAAGGAGTAAAGAATAAAATTGCTTTTTATTGCAAGAGTAGGGCGGCAATATATATATATATATATATATATATATATATATATATATATATATATATATATATATATAACATATTTATACATAATATACGTATATGTATATACATACACATCAAACATATATATGTATATATATATACATATATACATATATATACACATGCACACACGTATATATATATATATATATATACTTGATGTCGTTGTGAAGTCCACGTATGCTTTTTGTTGTTGTATCTGGTGAATCTAGTTCTCAGTGTGAATATATTATATTTGAATATGTTTATATCTATCTATCTATCTATCTATCTCTCTATGTGGGGAGACAGACTGGTTAGGGGTCTGGAGTTGGTTCCTGGTATGGATTTTGAGAGCTTTGGTCTTGGCATGTTGTATAAAGGATATGGGATATTGGAGATTTCAGAAGGTGTCCACTATGTGGGTGAATTCATCATTCAAATGTTTGGGTGTGCAGACACACCATGACACCCACACCAAAAGAGGCATTATCATAGGTTTTTACCTTAGAGCCCTCCGCATCTGCGCACCCAAACATCTGAATGATGAATTCACCCAGATAGTGAACACCTTCCGAAACATATACACAAATATAATATATTCATACTGAGAACTAGACTCACTATATATATATATATATATATATATATATATATATATATATATATATATATACACTCATTACTCAACTGGTGTCGCTGGCGTTTATAAAATGAATAACTATAGTACTTCAAGGGCTAAAAATTAATATTAAACGAATGTATTATTTATAAATTTGACTACATCAGCAATTAAGAACTGAATTTAAATTTTGCCATATGTACAAAAATCTTTTGGAAAAGTAAAATTATGAATATAAATTATAAATTATAAATAAAGGGTTAGGTTCAAAGTTCCGTGATGGCTCCCGAATACGACAAGAAAGTTCCCGAGTTCGAAAAGAAGGTTCCCGAGGCCGAGAAGGTTCCCGAGTCCGACAAGAAATACCTGAAGAAGGCCGGAGGGTATATCGGCCGAAAAGTTGTACAAATAACAATGAAGATGGGGACAATAGTCCGAATAACGCTAATAATACTAAGTAAAATTATGTTCAAAGCACGAGTTTAGGGTTACATTAGTCAGAATAATTGTTTCATGTAAACAAAAAACAAAAAAATAAAAAAAACAAACAAACAAAAAACAAACACCCGCCTTCAAAAAACAAAAAACAAAAAAACAAAAAACAAACCAACAAAAATAAACGAACATTGTAATTCGCAAATGCCTGGCGAATCTTTTAAAAAATCATAAAGAATTTGTGAATTTATTTTGCTCTTACACTCTCTCTTACTCCTTTCTTCCCTCTTTCTCACTCACTCTCAGGTGTATCTGTTATGAAACTGTTATAGGTGACACACCCTATAAGACCAATGGAATGCGCCAACAGCTTACTATAAATAAACAGGGATAATTGTGGCTTAAGCAAGCCAATATGAGTGCCAATAACTCTGTTCGTCGGACGTAATTTCCACATCTCTCTATTGTATTGTCTACTTTCTGTTAATACATTTTCTACTTTTCGTTACCCGTTGTTTTTGTTCTTATTTGACCACTTAAAACCTCACAACAGAAACCTAGCAAAAATAGAGTTACTCCCCTTTGATCAGTAGTGGACTGATGGGAAACCCGGAAATGGGGTTTCCGCCATGTTACTTTTGGACTGGGTTTTGCACAGCACGATTAAGCTAGTTAAGTGACGTTCAGGGTAGAAGCATTCTCTACTCTGTGTTAAATAAACACCTTGTTAATTTTCCAACAACCTGGTCTAACATTTTCATTCAATGCTCTGTATTTTATCTGTATGTAAAAAACAACAGTTTCTAAAATAAAACTTATAGGTTAGGTTAAGCATCGAAGGTAGAGAAAAGTTTAAAAGGAGGGAAAATATCTGACTATGGTATTTCTGGCAAATGATAACTAAATAAAAGTAACTATAAATCAAGTCAAAAAGAAAGGGAAAAAGAGAGAAGACGATAACAGTATATATCAAACGCTTATCTTCTGCTATAGTAAAATTAAAGAAATACAGAAAGAAGTGGGGTGTGAAAGGAAATAAATATGGAGAAATAAATGTAAGAGATTGATAGATAGATAGATAGATAATGTTGTAAGGGAAGATATTTTCCCTATAAGAAGTTGGACTCGTCCAACGAAACACATAAATAATACACAGTACACAGTCGAGTAGTCGAGTTCGAGTAGTAGCTAGTTGCTATCGAGAATTAGTTACTGTTGTGGCAAAGATGCGCGTTGGACTCTATTTTATTATATCTTTGTACCAAAAGTGTTAATATTCTTCCGGATTTCATTGTTATTTGATAACTCAGACACAACTGATAGATAAATAGATAATTAAAATCTTTTCACTAAAGTAAAATAAATAGATAAAGAACGTTTATTTCAAATAAAAATAAAATCATGAAGAATGTGACGTAAATAACTAAGAGAATTGTGACTTGAGTAGTAATATAGTTTCGATTATAGACAGAAAAATACTCAATCTCATTATAATAATTCATCCACTTCTTCTTTGAAATTGAAATTCTATTTGAAATTGAAAACGTATCTTCCAAGTTCATTTTTAATTAGAATTTTCGTTACTTATTCATAAACAGACTAAAATAACTGAACTCTAAATCCAACCTGTTGAACTCTAAATCCAACCTGGACTGAATAAACATTTGTTTATTTATATCCAAAGAAGCGAGCAATAAGAACTTATAAATAAACAATCTCTCTCTCTCTCTCTCTCTCTCTCTCTCTCTCTCTCTATTATATATATATATATATATATATATATATATATATATATATATATACATGGGTTACCAAGTCAGTTGGTGTTAGCATGATTCTAATTAGACCTTTCTTCCAACACCGGAATGTTAGAGTTGTTCAGGGTCAAGTTGAGAACTCGATGTTCAATATTATTGAACAGAGCAATATCTTATTATAATGGAGATTGTGTGATTGCATGTCTGTAACCGAAACTATACCACTACTCAAGTCATGATTCCTTTAGTTATTTACCTCACATTATCAATGATTTTATTTTTATTTAAACATCAATTATCAATAAAATGTTTTTACTTTATTAATACTGTTGGCTTTATCTACCTACAAATAACATGCAATTGTCTTTATATATACAAGAAAATAGCGGTTTACAGTAGGAACGTCCCGTTAAATTAAAATATGATAAAACAATGATATATTAGTTAACAGGGCAGTTAATTTGGTCCAGAATTATGGAAATTAGGTGGCGATCGTGGCGTAATCGTTATCGTCGTATGATATAGACATGACTACCCGAGTTCAAATCTTGGAGTAGGTTGTTTGTATTTCAAATTGCGCCAATACATTTGGGAAAGGTTGATAGTCCCGTCGTGATGTAATGGTTAGCAAGCTAGTCTCGCAGATGGCCACACGAATTGTAATAGGTAGAGGGGTTGGCTAAATAAAAATTAGATGTGTCATGAATAGGATGAATGCCATTTGTTAGTACATATTATAAACATTGCACCTTGATCATACGTATTAACGATTTAATATGATGCTGGTGGATTTGATCATGTGTAATTACAATTTCACCTGGCATTACGCCGAGTAAATTAATGTCCAGGTCCAGGGGGCTTTTCCTGAGCAGCGATTGCTTCTTCATCTAGAGAGGATAAAGCTTGGATTGATTGCTAGGTGAATGCCGATATAACTGAGCAATTTTGTCAAACGTCAATTTTAGGATGCTTGCTTCCTGCGGGACACCCCACTTTAAACGATCTTGTCATATTCTGGACTCTTGGGGAGTTTAACAAATCCTGTATTAACCAATTCGCCTGGCCTTTCGTTGTGTGAATCGTAAATTAACATCTTAGTTTCGTTTTGATTTTAACAGTGGCTCAATGGCAGATAGAGAAATTCGCGGTTAAATCGAACTTAACGGACCTAAATTCCACCATCGTATGTCACCCCGCCGAAAGAAAAAAATACCAAAAACCAAGGAATTAACCGAATTTAATAAAATTTTCAGTGTTGATAGAATAAAAGATATAATGCACCAGTTATTTTATTTAAAAACCTTTACATTTTTTCAGGTCTTTGAACCACGTATCTTTGAAGCGTAACACAGATTCTCAAAGATACGTGATTCAAAGTTAACTGACCTGAAAAAATGTAAAAGTGTTTAAATAGAATAACTGGTACATTATATCTTTTATTCTATCAACACTGAAAATTTCATTAAATTCGGTTAATTCCTTGATGTTTGGTATTTTTTCTTTCGGTGTGGTGATACGATGGTGGAATTTAGGTCCGTTAAGTTCGATTTAACCGAAATTCGCATTTCTATATATAAAGAAGTCACTTTTGTTCTTGTGTGTACGTGTCGACTTATAAATCAGAAAAGAGATGTATTTGACCATTAAAATCGCGCATATGCTTTAATATGTTTATAATAAGGACAAGTACAAAATTTAGTATTTGATTTTTACTGATTAATGATATAATTCAGTAATAAAAAGGAATTGATTTTTGGAACTCTTCAAAGTTCTTCATAAGTAAGTACAAAAGGCATGTGTAAGATCTGCTATTTTTAAATATCTCACAGATTCCAGAGGCAAAATTTAAATTTTATGCTTTTTCGAAAATTATTGTTTTGTAATTTAGTAATTTTAGTTATAAAAAAATCTTAATTTTTGTAGAACTAAAAAATCATTAAAATGTTATAAGCACGGTGTACCTTTTTCAAAATACAATTTTAAATGTAAACAAGAAAAAGTGTATGACAAAAACATTCATATTTTAAATTCTTAAGCTTCTTTTTTATTGTAAGGACACATTTTTATTTTTTTCTTTTTATTGTAAGGACACATTTTTATTTTTAGATTCTTTTTATTGTAAGGACACATTTTTAATTTCTAGATTCTTTTTATTTTTATTTTTATTTTTATTCTTTTTATTGTAAGGACACATTTTTATTTCCTAGCTTCTTTTTATTGTAAGGACACATTTTTTATAGCTTCTTTTTATTGTAAGGACACATTTTTATTTATTAGCTTCTTTTTATTGTAAGGACACATTTTTATTTTTTAGCTTCTTTTATTGTAAGGACACATTTTTTTATTAGCTTCTTTTTATTGTAAGGACACATTTTTATAGCTTCTTTTATTGTAAGGACACATTTTTTTATAGCTTCTTTTTATTGTAAGGACACATTTTTATTTTAGCTTCTTTTTATTGTAAGGACACATTTTTATTTTTTAGCTTCTTTTTATTGTAAGGACACATTTTTATTTTTATTTTTTAGATTCTTTTAATTTTAAACATCTTTTTCTTGTAAAAACACATTTTATTTCTTAGTTTATTCTTCTTGTAAGGACTTATCTTTAATTCTTTCAATTGTACCTACCTATAGATGTAAAAGCATCGACGAATATTGG
>CM042166.1:63993520-64051020 GCA_023376005.1 Doryteuthis pealeii
AAATATATATAAAAAAAGGGAGAACGGAAGAGAGGTCTTCCGGTCAAGAAGCAGGGAGAAGACGAAGAAATATATAAAAAAAGGGAAAACGGAAGAGGAGTCTTCCGGTGAGGAGGCGGAGAGATAGATAAAGAAATATATAAAAAAAGGAAGTCTGTCTGTGGTTTCATTGAACTCCAGTAGCAGGCTATACACACACACACACACACACACACACACACGCACGCACGCACGGCCTCCCTAAAACATATATATATATATATATATATATATATATATATATTCTTTAGTATATTGGATGGTAACCAATTAGTGAAGACGAAGCCTTGTCAGGATTGCTGAATAATGTTTGGGAATATTCTTATATGGAATCCAAGATTAATCCACGAAATAAAACTCACCGAAGGAGTACAAAGGAGTGCTACTAAATTAATGAATGATTTAAAGAACCTTTCGTATGAAGAAATAGTTTGGAAGATTAACTTATCAAGTTTGGCTTATCGACGAATCAAAGGAGAGATATGATTGGAGTCTTTAGATATAATCATGGAGTTTATTCATCGTATTTTAATCTCCTCTCTTATTTCTTTTCTTTTCTTTCTTCTTTTCTTCATTCTTTTCTCTTCTTCTCTTCTTTCTTTTTCTTTCTTCTCCTTTATTCCTTTTTTCTTTTCTTTTTCCTCCCTTCTTTTCTTCCTTCTATTCCTTCTCTTCTTTTTTTCCTCCTTTTCTTTTCTTTCCACTTTTCTTTCTTCTTCTCTTCCTTCTTTTTTTCTCTTCTCTTGTTTCTTTATTTTCTTCTACCCTCTTCTTTCTTTCCTTTTCTTTATCGGATTATTTTCCTCATTTTTATTGTTATTTCTACAAAGTTTCGGCCGATTTGGTTCCCGGCCTTCTTCAGGTATTTCTTGTCGGACTCGGGAACCTTCTCTACGAACTCGGGAACCTTCTTGTCTTAATCGGGAGCTTTCACGTAACTCTGAACTCAACCCTTTATTCAATCTACAGGGGTATACTGTTCTCATTCCGCTAACCATGACTGGGTACAAGTGTTAAGCTATGTTAATTATTTTATGTTACTGTCGCCCTTGACCAGGAACGAACCTGCGGATTAGAGATAACTGTCTCTTAGAACTGCCCATATCCACTAGGTCATGTGTCCAATTGGACACATGGGGTAGTGGATATAGGCGTTGACTTAAGACAGTTATAGTTTATCAGAAGGTGTGATTAAAATGTTTTTTGTTTTATT
The DNA here is from genome assembly GCA_023376005.1 of Doryteuthis pealeii. Taxonomy (NCBI): domain Eukaryota; kingdom Metazoa; phylum Mollusca; class Cephalopoda; order Myopsida; family Loliginidae; genus Doryteuthis; species Doryteuthis pealeii. The sequence continues at coordinate 63,994,773 of CM042166.1, forward strand.
TTTGGACAAACCTTCCAAAGCTGTTATGTTGGCTAAACAAATATCATCTTTCGTTGTAACACACACACACACACACACACACACACACACACACACACACACACACACATATATATATATATATATATATATATATATATATATATATATTATGTAAAACCAGATAAAGTTTTCCTACTATACGAGTTTTATGGAGGCCAATCCTCGAGTAGACAACTAAACGAAATAAATAAGAAAGTAATTATTTTCTCACTTAAATATTTTTGTTTCAATATTTTAAGGAAATTGATTAGACTGGAAATAAATATTTTCTTTACAATTTAATCTATTTCGCTTATATATAAAAAATGCAAATAAATTACTTAATCTATTTCGCTGTCTAAATGCTGATGATATTCATGAATAAAAACATAATATATATAATATATATATATATATATATATATATATATATATATATATACATGTTTGTGTGTGTGTGTGTGTGTGTGTGTGTGTGTATACAGTTTATGAAATGTTTTGATTGAAATTATATCGAAACTATATAAATTTGATATGTTAAATAATTGATTAAAACTAACTTTAAAATTATTTATATATATTGTTTGTTTGTTTGGTACAATTTTGTTTCGCTTGGAAGGGTTTATTGCTGAGGCATATATATATATATATATATATATATATATATATATATATAAGTATATATAATTATATTTTTAAAGTTTATGAAATATTTTGATTGAAATTATTTAAAAACTATAAAAATTATTTTTAATATGTTAAATAATTAATTAAAACTAACTTTAATATTTTTTGAATCCCTGATGATAAAAGCGCGTTTCTAAAACATGACTTTGAAACCCAAAATGATTTTGATTATTAAGATGCTAAGATGATAGTTAATATACATAATAAATACCACAGAAATATTGTTGAATCCAGGATTATTTCAAATTACAATACCTCTATAATTTCTACCAATATATTGAGCCCTGTCGGTGGGGCGTTAGAATACACCGACTGCACCTCTGCAGAGGGATAAGACTCCCCCAATGGGGCCACCTGTTGGTTGTGGGTGGCGACTCGTGATACTTAAGGATGGAATCCTGGCGGATGAGCAGTCTATGACATGCAATACTCCACTTAGACTCTTAATTAGGCTAGACGGGCGGTCGGAGAGACCTTCTCCGATCAATCGGCTGGCCATGTCAAGCCCTAGCACCTATATGATTGCCCCAACTCTATTTCACTTATGGCAACCCCAAACTCTTTTTATCATATGGGTGCTAGAAGGCACTGGCCGAGGGTCCTCGTGTCCTGGGTATGACAGTAATCTCTATCTGATGGTGAGGTTCCAGTTCTCGAGGTTTGGGGAATGTGGAGCACCCGTTCATCACCATTGCTCCCAGGTCTACTCTGACCCGGAGTGGTAGGACCTGTTAGGGTCCCATTTATGGGTTAAATAGAAAAATGTGTTTATAAAAATACTGAGTATCCATTAAGAATGAATTTATTTCCAAACTTTGTCGGCATTAAATGACCCACTGAGGTTGATCTGCTGTAAAACATACCAAACCAAACCAAACCAAACCAAACCAATATATTGATACACATTGAGTTAATGAAAATTATTTTTACCAGTTTACAAAACAAATCAACAATATTTACCAACAAAATATTTGCTTACAAATCGTATATACTGAAAAACATGCATTAGGTAACCCACAAGAGTTGATATGTCATTAAACAAAATAACCAATATTTATTATTCAAGTTATGACTTGTTACCCAGTTTTGAAAGGTACTAAAACTAGTTGATAATAATGAAGGTGTATTATTTCATACAACCAGGACCTGTGGATATACCACAGTATGATAATTTAGTTGATACAACGTTTGATAAGCTTACTTAAGAGCTATTGCATTATAGTTAAATAAGTAAAATATAATAATCTTGATTTAACTTTATCTCAATTTTATTTAAAAGGCAGGGTTGTAAAATAAAAATCGGGGGGGGGGGCGTATAAAATATCTACAATAAGTTGCCGCCAAAAACACGACTCCGAAAATCTCTAAGTTGGGCCGGAAATTCGCCTGATATAACACTCTCTAAAACATAGCCTAAATCAATGCAGGAGGCCAGGTCGACATAAGAGATCGAAATTCACAGAATATATCCCGTAATTCACAATTTCAATGAATAAGACAAACATATAACTGATAATTAGGATTTGCATTTCATTTTGCGATATTTAGCACCCCCAAGTCTTTTCAGGACAAGTAAATGTAAATATTTTACCCTCCCTTTTATTAAAATATATTTTTCGGTTTGAAGTTGTTTTTATCGACAAATAGCTTTTTAAGTGGCTTGAAGGCGTTTGTAAGCAACCTCCAGGGTTTTTTTTAAAATTATCGACAAGCATATGTATGCACACACACCTCTTAAAAAATATCTTTGTATTTTTTCGGTATTTTCATTTTATCTTAATTCAAAACAACTATCACGAATTTTAAACATACGGCCAAGTTTCGCAAATATGTTGATTTGAAATAATACTCTGATTTAGATTATTAAAAAAGACAAGTTTACTAATCATGTTAAACCAAACATGTTTTCCGAATTTTTATATATTCAAAATTGTTTAACAAACGATTGTTCTCATTTACAGCAGACTACGGTAGAGTATTCAGCTCGAAGCCTCACTGTTCCTGGTTCGATACTGTTCCTCACCAACTTAGCATATGAATAGCTCAGGGATTCGTATGGTAAAGTGAAGAGCTGATGGTAGGTGTGGCGCTCCACCTCTCACACTAAGAAAACAATCTCCTTGGTCTAGCGCTAGTAAAATGGGGATAGACTCCCTCGCTGTCTGGCTGATACAGAGTTTAGGATAGCCCGACGACTTTACTTTTTTTTTAAAAAATTACTGGAAGCGAATAAAAAAAAATTCGCATAAGCTATAATTTTTCTTAAAAAAATTAATGAAACAATACGACTATAATTTTGAAGCATAGAATTGGATTTTTGTTTTGTATTATAAACTGTACAAAAAATGAATAAAATTAAAAAAAGAAAACAAATTATCAGGAAAAGGATATTGCGTTTCTTCAACATGTCCTAAACTGATCACGTGACGTATTTCGATCGTACAAGTGCAATACCATAATTTTTTTAATCAAAATACAAAAGAATATCTAAATCCTCAGATATTTTTTATTTATTTTAGTTTAAGGCCTTGTTTTTAGTTAAAATAAAAAAAGGATATCTAAGTATTTTGATTTTCTATTTGTAATTGTTTGGAAATATAGTAAAATAAAATGAAAAACTGAAAAACGAATTTAGCAGATTGAAGTCATTTTTTCGACAAATTTTTTAGTGATTTTAAAGCGTTAAAAGTAAGCCATGTTTTTATCGATAAGTAAGTATAAATATTTTTGTAAATAACCCCCACCCTTATAATTTTTCAAATGAGAAGTGTTCAAATATTTACATTTACATGTAAAAAAAAAAAAAAAAAAGACTGGAGTGAGCAAAATACCGCGTTAAACACCCTAAGTGCCGATTTTTTTTCAGTAGGCAATAAAGTCCCCCCATCTGATGCGGTATCAAATGGGGGGACTTTATTCGTAGGTGGAGTTGATTTTATCACCGCCTAGACTTTAAGGCGGGGGACAGGGACGCAATTCTGTGAATAACATCGTATATAACCCCATAAATAAATAGCTGATGCATTATTAAATTCATTCATTGTTAATTTCATTAAAATCGGATAATTCCCAGATTTTTGTTAATTTCTATTCAATCGGGTGGGCACGAGTAGATGTGTTTTGTAAAAGAATTTAAGCACCCTCACAAGTCTTCTCGACAAGTAAATGTAAATGTATTACTACCAACACCAAATTTAAAAATCTTTCTTAGCGGTTTGATTGCATTTTTATCGACTAATAACTTTTAGTGGCTTGAAGGCGATAAAAAGTAAACACAACATTTAACTACAGTGTATTTATGAGTTAGAAACTCTTCCCGCAAAATAAATGTTAGCCCGATCAACACACGTTCTCCTACACAGTAGTAACGAGCTATAAACTCTTTTACAAAAAATTGCTTAAACAAGAAAGGTTTCGCTACTGAGAAGCACCACGTTATAATCTACATCCACCCTTCCCCGACATCACAGCCCCCCCCCAAAAATCCTTTTTATGCTGACTAGAGAAGAGCTTTTTTAGACGGGTGAGTCCATTACTATTCTAAGGTAGTTACGGCAGTACCTGCTCACCCCTAATTGATTTAAATATAGTTAAATGTCTCTAACACAATAACTCTCTGTTTTCACTCTCATTCTTACTCATACATAGAGAGGGTGAGAGTAATGCAGAATGACAGAGAGGGACGGGTCAATTCTTTACTTAATTGCCAATTACGACTAATTAAAACCAATTAAAGCAGAATTCATTTCAAACGTTAAGTAGTCCTGAAACCAAGGAATATTTCAGTATAAATTTTGTGTCAATAACAGGAATAGAAAAAAAGCCTTAGGAAAATGAAAGGTGTTATCTCAACTTTAGTATAATGATAATAATAATAATAATAATAATAATAATAATATATATATATATATATATATATATATATATATATATTATTGAACAATGCAGGCATTTGTTGTCTGTAAATTTTGTTCTTTGTCCTTTCAAATTGCCGGATTGATCTAATTATATCTGGCGAAAATTGGCTGATATATTTGCCATAGGTAATTTTCCAAGTACTTTCCGCCCTATCGTGGGCCATCTTCAGGGGTAGTTTATAAACCATACAGCAATGGGTTGTTCCATTCCGCTATTTATATAGGTTGTGTTTATTTTCTTTTCTTCTATTTATTGTTGTTGTTGTTGTTATTAGTGTTATTATGATTGTTATTATTATCATTGTTTCCACTATTATTATTGTTAATATTATTATAATTGTATATATATATATATATATATATAATATATATATATATATATAAAGTCATATATATATATAAAGTCATATATATATGACTTTAATTAAGCACATAATCTTCCAAAAAATTGTCGGCCTTCGCCATTTCAAACACATTGTTTGTCCACTTCATACTGTCGTGCCATAAGTCACCCAAAAAGTGCAATATACACATCAGTTTAAAATAAACGAGAAATTCTGGAGGAGCCAGCTAGTGTAATGGTTAGAGTGTCCGCCTGTCAGCCTGACAGGTAGGGTTCGAATCACGCACAAAGCTCTGCTGATGAGGCCTAATAGACTGAAATGTACATACAGAGATCGACTTTTCTCGATTTGTTTACGCTTTACATTTAAACCGATATGCACGCCTAATTCATTTAATTATAATTAATTAATTAACAAATTAGGTATGACTTTAATTAAACACATAATCTTCCAAAATATATATATATATGTGTGTGTGTGAGTGTATGTGTGTAAAATAGTGAACATTTTTTGAAAAAAACACAGGTTCAAAAAAAATGAGTGATATTTATTCAGTCAACACTGCAGTGTTTCAATCTTCAAAACCATTTATCCCAGCGTTTAATAAATTTCGAACCATTCTTTGAGCGCTAATTTTCCATTCAAAACATTTTAAACAAACTGATGAACAAAAACTATCACAGTCTCCTTATTATTCTGTGATAAATTTTACTTTTCCTTATATCAACAAAAGACCCGAAGAAGATCTACTAAACAGATTGAAACACTGCAGCGTTGGCTGAATAAATATCACTCATTTCATTTGAACCTGTGTTTTTTCAAAATTTTTTCACTATTTCACATACCGTCGGATTCACTTTCATTTTTCTCTTCACACACACACACACACACACACACAATATATATATATATATATATATATATATATATATAATTTCAAATTTTGAATTTATATTTCAGTTGACGATAGAGAAATTACCAAATCCTGAATTGACAATGAAAAGGTTGCACAGATATATAGAAGATCAAAAATACCAACACTTGTATATCGATTTGGTAAGTTCTATAATTTTTGTTTCTTATACAGGGTACTCAACACTCTACAGAGTTCCGGAGCTGGAAAATTACCAACAGATGACTTTTGATTCAAACTGACTTTAAGAATCTAGCCAAATCCCAGGTTTTTGGCCAATGAGAACCGATAAAAAATATGATGAAAATAATAAGGATGAAGATAAAATGCATCTGTTTTTCATCACTATTTTAAAGGTTAGATAATATATTTTGAAACTTATTATCTAAATAATAAGTGACACATCACCACTCTCCAGCCACAAGCTTCCCATGAAAATTTCACCAAGCATAATGAATTTTGTTGACAATATGATTGATACAAGGGAAATATATTGTTTGTACATTATTTTAAATATATCCAACCACCAACATAATCCTGATAATTTCTATCGAACTCTGAAAGTCATTTTGCTCCATATAGTCCTTATTCAATGGCTGAACGGAAACACTTAAAACATAAGTGCAAAATTTTCACTGATGTAATTTAGCTTGGGGGCAATGTATTTAGAATAATAATTTAAGGAAAAAACAAATTTATATGAAGTGCCACATTGCGATTTTTCCACTTATTGATCTCGTTATGAAAAAGCAGAACTCATTAATAACTTTAATAAGATTTATACTTATTTTGATAACATTTTTGAATTCCTCAGACCTAAAAGCTTCTATAAACCAATTTCTAGCAGTAGGGAAGCTCTAGAACTTATTTTATAGACAAAAATAGATTTAAAAATGCCGCGATTTTTCTTGACCCTTCTCAAATTTTTCGAGTTTAAAATCGACATAACTCGGCCAATTTTTGAAATTGGAAGTTCAAATTTGGGGCATTGTCTAACTTTAACATAGTCCACACCTGTACAAAATTTCAGAAAAATTGAATGGGTGACAGTTTTAATTTTTTTCTGGATGATTTGACATGGAATTACCCAATATATAAGATATATTGTGCTAGTCATTCTAGCGAGTAAGTGTTGTCTACCTGACTGATTACCATGAATGCCTTGCATTTTCCCTTGTCTCAAAAAATAATCACAGACAAATCTGATAAAATGCGTAGGGCATAATTGTAACTATGTGAATAAATATATTGCTTATACAAGGCTATTACAGTTTGCCTTTTTATATCCCAGTTTATAAAAAGGGTAACTGTGAGTTCTTTAAGCGAGAATAAAAACAAGTCAACACACTCTGGTAACAGGATAAGAACTGAATTTTATTTCAAAAGATTTCACAGTGTGTGTATGTGTGCGCATGTCCGGAAATGACTCCTTTATTTATCAGGTTACAACAAAGGCGTATGTTGCTGAAGATTTTTCACCAGCTTCTCTTTGGCGTCCACACCCGGGATTGAACCAGGCACCTTTAGATGGCAAACTCGCTTTTGTGTGTAGTTTTCACCCTCCTCCTTCCGTCTGCTAATCGTCCGTCAGTGTTAAAACAATGTTTGTGATTGAAACTTGTGTCGTATTGAGTAGGAGCGAGAGAAAATATGAAACAAAAAACTAGACGGAACTGCTGAGTCGTATTTTATGTATCTGGACAGCGTCCTTTCCCCATTGTGTCGAGTTAGGGGTGCATCCGCTCCCACTCTGTCAAGTTAGGGGAGCACCCGCTCCAATTGAAGTTTTTCAACTAAATGGGCCTTTTTATAATTGTTTTGTAATTGTCTACGCGATCATTAAGTTAAAATATTCATCAAATATCAGCTATCAGATGATTTTATTACCTGTGGCATTCTGATGACAATTGTCTTCGGAATTTAAACAATTGTTTCTATTGTTGCTAAACTATTTCCAAACTAATTTTCATTCGATTTTTTTTGTTTGCATAATTCTTACCTCATGACATGCAATTGTAAAACTAGTTGTTTAAGATAACTTGATTATTTTAATTCATTCAATTCCGTATGGACGTAAAAATATAGGGGGTCAATCCCTATAATAGCGAATCGTGTGTAACGTAATTAAACGGCTTATAAAAAATTTAAATTGAACAGAAAACATCCAGTAAAAAAGTAAAATTGGTGGTGATACACGTTTTCAATTTGAATTATATTTATCATATTTAATTTGTTTCATTTTAATAAAATAACATAACATTTTCTGATTCAAATATTGAAAACGGTAAATTTTCTAACAAATTTCTAGGCCAAATTTTGTAAAAAAAGGATTTTTTTGTGAATTTTAGCAAACGATCTTTGATGCTATTTCTTCAAACAATGGTATAAATAAAAAAAATTAATTTTTGGTATCAGTATTCAGTAAAAAAGTGAAAAATCGACCTACCCTAATGTTGATTAAAAAGTAGAGCCCTCAAGCCGTTTGTTTGCTGTTTTAACCATTGGGCTGGATTTTATGACTGTTGAACTGAGCGTAGAGTTCATCACTTGATTCTTCTTCTTTTGCAGACAGGCTAAGAATAAAGATGAGAAAGAATTGCCATAATTAAAGAATAAAGAATTATCAAGATCAATCTGTTTGCTTTTGGGGGTCTCCAGGGAATTGACACAACTTGAAAACAACGAATCTATTTACTGCATGGAGTTAAAATCATTAAATATTCTGTTAGGGGAGATAACTCTATCACTACCGACAAACACACACACACACACACACACACACACACACACACACACACACACACCACACCACACCACACCACACCACACACACACACACACACACACGCACACACACATACACGTATATATTTAATACAGCATGGGCAGAGTTAGCTCAGTCGGTAGAGCGTTCGGCTAGAAACCACAAGGTTCCTAGTTCGATACCGGTCCTCGCCAACTCAGCGTATGAGTAGCACAGGGATCTGTGCGGTAAAGTAAGGAGCTGATGGTAGGTGTGGCGCACCACCTCAGATGCTATAACAATCTCCTTGGTCTAGCGCTATTGAAAAGGGGATAGACTCCCTCGCTGCATGGCTCATACCGACTTTATGCCGCCCCGTCGACTTTACTTACTATATATATATATATATATATATATATATATATACATATATATATATATATATAGTGTGTGTGTGTGTAATATTATGAAAAAAATTGAAAAACACAAGTTCATAAACGAGTAATGTTTATTTAACCCCCGCTGCAGTGTTTCGGTCTGTTTCAATAGATCAGGGCTTTCGTTAATTTAAGGAATATATATATATATATATATATATATATATATATATATATATATATATATACATAAGGTGAACAACAAGTGATAAGACAAACAGGAATATTTCTTTTGTGATATCTGTCTGTCCGTCCATCTGTCTGTCTGTCTCTCTATACACACACACACACACACAATATATATATATATATATATATATATATATATATATATATATATATATATCGGCTCGGTATGTAACGAAGTTTCGTCAGAATTTATTAGATACCCATAGACGACGTTATATATATGTTGAAAAAGGTAATTGGGAGGGGGAGAAGAGGAGGTAGATGAGTGAGGAAAAAGAAAGGAAAAGAGGAAGGGGAATTGTCTACAGGGGTGCGGTAGTTTGTGGGTTCAAGGTGGTGCCTTCAGGGTAATTGATAGTCTGGGAGGAAACCGTCTAGCAGTAGATTGGTATCCGTTTAGTACAAGTTGAAAAAATGGCATTGGACTTTTTTTTTAAGGCACCACTTTGAACGTTAAACTCTATCCGATGGCGGCGTTCCATTTCTGGAGGTTTGGGGAATGTGGAGCACACTTTCATCACCATTGCTCCCAGGCCCACTCTGACCCGGAGTGTTAGTACCTGTTAGGATCCCATATATGGGTTAAATAGAAAAAGGGTTTATAAACAAAATGTAATTATCCATTAAGAATGACTTTATTTCAAAACTTTATTGGCATTAAATGACCCACTGAGATTGATATGCCGTAAAACAAACCAAACCAAACCCTTCACAGAGGTTCAGCCGGTGCATTCTAAAGCCCCATCAACAGGGCTGTAGCGTTTATTATTGAGAACTTTTGTAGACAATTTTTGATAATTTTTTTCCTTTTTTCTTGCAGACGTCTTTTATCAACGAATCCACCATGTCCATTTCAGAAAGATTTTCGCTTTACCGAACATATATGATATTCCGGACCCTAGGTCTGCGACATTTGGTAGTGGTCAACGACTGGAACCAAGTGGCAGGAATCATAACGCGTAAAGACTTGATGGACTTCAAAATGATTGAGAGATTGTCTGTCTCGGCTGGTAGAAAAGGGGACCTTAAAGTTGTGGCCAGGCGATTATCTCTCGATACATGGGATGTAAATGCGATGTGGGACAGTAGTGCTGTCGCTAGTGAATTGACTGAACACAGAGATGTGAAAGACGAGTAAAGACTGTTCTATACACACACACACACAATATATATAATATATATATATATATATATATATATATATATATATATATATATTATTTGTTATAGAGTACAATGCATTTTACATCAGTTTCAAAGAAGCGTGTTAGCCACTTATCATCAAGATAACATGCATGTGAAAGTGTATACAACGAATATCAATTCATTTATATATGTTCTGAGCTGTTTTGTATCCCTCCGCTCAAACTCTTCCCTTGGTCCCTGTTGTAGTAAACAAGTAGTGCGTCATTTGTCTCCAACTCCTTCGTTTACTTCCCACTCACCCTTTCTCTCTCTTTACTTCTCTCTCTCTCTATCTCTCTCTCTCTCTCTCTCTCTCTCTATATATATATATATATATATATATATATATATATATATTACACGCACGCACACACACACACACACACACACACACACACAAATATTAAATACATTTTTTAAATAATTTTTTCCATAAAGGCAAACGCTCCATTATTTGGAATTGGATCATAGGGAAAATATTTAAATCTCGCTAAAAATATTCAAAATGGTGGAAAATTAATCAGTGGTCCAGTGAGTAATATATATATATATATATTATATATATATATATATATATATATATATATATATAACTTTCAAAATTAAAATTCCGTACAATGCCTTAAACATTGAATAATCACGTTCTCTCAAACAGAAACTCATTCTTTTTCAAAAAATCCTGTACTGATGTACTTTCTTAGGTACGAAGTTTTATTTATCGTATCATTTGTTAAACAAAAACTAACATCAACAGTCGATATTTGTTTTGTCCTTAAGAAAATAGGAGATGCATAACTTATGCATATATATATATATTGGATTTATTTGTATATAAGGTGTGCTCCCACGCTGAATTTATAGACTAGGCGAGGTCATGTAGTCTATTCCTTCATCAATCAGCAGACTATCATGATTAACTACTTAAACACTGATTCTTTCACAGTATCCTTGTGATCATTGAATACATTACAATACTCAAGATTCTTTACCAGAGGATTAACAAAGGATTTCTGCTGGACAAGCGCTGTTGCTTGAAGGCCAAAGGATGGCCCACAAAAAACTTATATATATATATATATATATATATATATATATATATATATATATATATATATATATATATATATAAAAGTTCTATTTAGATATATGTTCGATACCGTACTAATCAATCGGAACGTTGAATGTCGACAAAAATATTTTTTCAAATATCAATAAATCAACTTTACATTTCCTATTTTTTATTTTCATTTATTACTTTTTCACATACCGTCGAATTCATAATCCTTTTTCTTTCACACACACACACACACACACACACACACACACACACACACACACAAATATATCAGTATCAGCCAATCAGCGAGGGAGTATATCCCCTTTTCACTAGCGCTAGACTAAGGAGATTGTTTTTTTGGCATCTGAGGTAGAGCGCCACACCTACCATCAGCTTCTTACTTTACCGCACAGATCCCTGTGCTACTCATACGTTGAGTTGGTGAGGACCGGAATCGAACCATGTGATTTCTAGCCGAACGCTCTACCGACTGAGCTAAACCAATATATATATATCTAATATATAAAACAGAGATTTTGGTATGTACGTGTCGACGTATAACAAAAAAACGGGAGGTCACTCAGATTCAAAATCTTGCATACACATTGATATCGTTCTACTTAAGAAAAACTCCAAATTTGGTTATTGATTTTTACTGATTAAGGGATTTAATCGATTAATTAATCCAAAATCACCCAATTTGCGGAACTGTCCGTATATCAGCCCCTCCTGATAATAAAACATTGTCTCTGCCTGCTTATTGTTAAAGCGATAACAGCAGCGAAGTTTTGATTTTAATGAATTAATTTTGCAGTCTAAGCCGTTCAGCTCCGAATTTATGGCCTATTTATGGTCCAATCTTTAATAATTTTTATATCGTTAGAAAGATAAGAAAATACTCTTTCAAAATATGTAATTTGTGTGAGTTTTTATCAATTGAATCATTTTTTACAGCGAGTTAAAAAATTAAAAAATGGCTTCGGATAGCCACGCTGCCTATGATTATTGCGATACAAGCAGTGCAGTCTATATCAGTCAGATCGGAATCTCTTACCTATTTAGGATCAAATCTATAAAATATTTATATCTTTAGTAATAAGATGAAATAGTCTTTCTGAATATGTAATTTGTATGTGTTTTTATAGATTTTTTTTTTTTTTACAGCGAGTTAAAAAAAAATACTACGTATAGCCGATAATACGAATAAGGCAGTTCGGAATCTCTTAGTCTTTCTGAATATGTAATTTGTATGTGTTTTTATAGATTAAATTATTTTTTACAGCGAGTTTGTCCATATTCTTAAATTGTACAGTACACTCATTTTAATTTTAATTTTTGTAATGCATAAAAATTGTAGAAAATCAAAATGCACGCTTTACGGTTACATTATTAAAAAAATATTTTAATCCGTAAATAACAGTATCATGAAAATCAGTTTACGTCGTAAGTACGGTTACATATTTGTATAAATTAAACTAAGATTTTCATTCGAATAAAATGACTTTTAATTCTTTAATTTATTTATTTAATTTTTATTGTTAGAGTTTTAAAGGGTTAAAAATAACAATAAGATTGACGAATTTCCTTAGAAACTGTTTTTTCTTTTGGTTCGTTAACTAATTATTTTCTCAAACCACGATAAAAAAAACAAAAACAAAGGTTACTAATACGGACAAAATCCGGTGTTTTATCTTTAGTCGAAGGCCCGACTGGAGATAAGTAGTCAATTATTTGTAAGACGAAATTTATTTCAAGTTTATCTGACAATATCCAGTTATTGGAATATTAAAAAAAAAATTATATGTAAGTACGAAAAATTGTAAGCGCTTTGTTTATCAAAATGACATGATTCGTTAGTAAATTACCCGAAAAGTTGATAAAACAAAACAACTAACAACCAACATTTAAATTATTATTCAAAATACAATTTAAAATATTCCTCAGAATTTGCCTTACAAATTAAATTTTAAGTTTTATGATTTTACTCTTTATTGTGAAGTCAATAAACATCGCTGAGTTTATAGTGCAACTTTTCAGTTCTGAAAAATTGGCATGTTTAAATAGAGATTTCATAGGTGACATTTGAACTTTTATGAAAATTGATGTTTTGTAATTATAAATTTTGTAATAAAACTTAATTTTAACTAGGGGGGGGGGTAGGGGTTAGGGTTAGGGGGGGGTAGTTTAATGGGAAAATAAATAAATAATTTGGGTTCCGTTCAAGCGGTTTCGATATGGGGGATCAATTTACTATAAACTTATACGAGGAAATGAGCACCCGTAAATACTCAAATAATAAAGAACTTTTAAGTTTTTTTTCAATCTGATAGATTGGTGTGTAATCGATAATAATCAACTGAAGGAAAAAAAATAGATGGGGGGGGGAGTCCAGATAATCAGGTCGACCAAAACGTTTTTAAACAATGTTTTTAAAATACTAGGTACCACCAATTTTACCCTGTGAAATTTACCCCCCCCCCTATATTTAACACTATGAAACTTGCAGAAAAATTAATATTTTCTTGAAAATTTTTTTTCCATTTGAAAGAAAAAACATTAAATAAACTCCTGACGATTTTTTAACTTTTTTTCAGCTTACGGAAATAATGAAAATTATGATTGAAAAACAATGTTTTCATTTTTGCACTGTTAAATCAACTGAAAATTAACGTAGCTAAAAACAAGTTACGATAAGAGTTTTTTAAAATTCTATGAAAAATCAATTAATTATAAATAATAACAAAATATTTCCGTTTTATTCAAGATGGCCTAAACTGATCAATTGGTGAAAATAATACTATAATACTATCTTAGGTTTTAGCAAAAATAGATATTGCAATACGAAGAATTTAAATTTTCGATTCTCAGCTTCTTTTTAAACTCAACATGCAATTAAGAACTAAATGTGAATTGTTGTCATGTACAAAAAATTTAAAACAATAACAAACAAATATACAAACGAATACTTTCAATTTGTTGTATAATAATATGAAATAATTTTAAACTATAAAACAGAAAATACAAATCCTGAAATATACAAATTCTCAATGATTTTAGTTTCAAGAATTATTTTCCTCTTACCCCCTCTCTAACTACTGTCTTCCACTTTCTCTCTCACTCCCTGGTGATCCAAATTTCATTTTAGTCCGGTCATGGACCGGGTACTTTAGCTAGTATAATATAAAGGAGAGATTTTGGTATGTACGTGTCGACGCATAACTCCAAAACGGGAAGTCACTCAGATTTAAAATCTTGCATACACATTGATATCGTTCTAACTAAGAAACACTTCAAATTTGGTTATTGATTTTTACTGATTAAGGGATATAATTAGTTAATTAAACCAAAATCAAACGATTTTTCGAAATCAAATAGCTGCTACTGCTTATCAGCAGCTACATTCCAGCAACAATCATCAGGCGAACACCACCCTGTTGCCTCTTTGCCTATGACCGCTGTATTTCTACTGGGGTGTTGTAAAAAAGAAAAATGAAAGCCTTTTTATCAATATTTTTACGAATACTTTCGTATTTCTTAGAATAAAATATATCAGCGAATCAAATTTAAATTTATATGCGAATTTGTCACTTACTGAATTGTCATTTACTGAATGTAAAATAGTCTTACACACGAAAAAGTTTTTGAAAAAAATCCTCAAGCGATTAAAAAAAAGGGGATTCTTAGAATAATATGATTAAATATAGCCATGTGTAAATTCTCACCTACTATATAAAAGGGTGATCACAGGAAATTCTTCTAAAAATCATATAAAATAAACTAACGATCCGATTCTAATAAAACTTTCGGTTTATGAAGTAATAAAAGATGAACTTTATTGTAAATAATTTTTTACTAAATTGAAAAGACTAATAATTTTTTTCGTTAGTTTTTGTTTCGCGTATTGATCCCCCCAACAAATATCATTTTTTTTTTTTTGCATATAAATAAATTTTACATTTTTATAAAGACAATGTAATGACATAACATATATAAAAAAGATAATTCGCTAATAAATCGGTTTTGGAAATAGGGTATCTTAAACATTGAAACTTAAAATCTCGTAAATAAGAAAAAATATGTATCTTTTTTTTCTTTTTTTTTTTTTAATTGTTAGATTATTTGCAAAAGAATTTTATATTAAAAGTTCGTATTGTGTACATTTTTATTCTATTTTTCAGAGATTTTCAGAGATTTTTAAAAATTTATAAAATGTAAAATAAATACTTTTGTTTAATGTATAACAAAATCGTATTCATTAATCAAAGAAAATATTGTATAAAACATATCTCGCTAAAAATAATGACATAATATATGTCTATTCTTATTTTTATGAATTTTTGAAAATAATGTTTGAATTAAAAGTTGTTGTGAGAATGATTACAGAAGCCTGTAATGGAAAAAAAAAACGTATTTGTCATTTTCACTGATGTGTTATGGGTAAACAAGTTCAAATACGTGACGCCTACATATTTATACTCTGTGAAGTGAAAGAGAAACCAAACAGTGTTTGAAGACATTTATTATTTTATTTGGAAACAAATAATTCTCCCGTGTATATACAGAAAGCAGATATTACCGTTCAGTCAAAATTCTGAAGGTAAATTAACTTTTTATTTTATTTTATTTTATTTGTTTCTTTATTTTGTGTATTACCAAAAAAAAGTTTCGCCGAAGAAGTAGACTCTAAGAATCTTTTTCAATAATATTAAGAGTTAAATCGTGAGGCATCAAGGAAATGCTAAATTAGTAATTTGTTTTTTGCTTCAGAAAATTTTTTTTATTCGTGTGCCCATCCATACGAAGAAAAAGTGCACACGTCAAGATCCGATAACTTGTCAACAAATGCGCGTTCTTGCACGGACTTGAGCCGATTTACTTTAAAATGCAAAAATTTAGGTTTTATGTGAGAGAAATTTCTTTTTTCTTTTTTATAACCCATAAACTTGGAATTGTTCTTTATATTAAACGTAAAAGAAAACAGTAAAACGTTAATTTTCCAATTTTTATTGACGTTTTAAGATATTTTTTTACAAGTAAACAAACTTTCAAAATGGCTACCGGTTTGCACATGCCTAATTAAATATATCCAGTGAAACTCAAAACGTTTTTGAAAGAAGAATAACGGTCCATCTATTTTCTCGCCTATTTACGGTTCAGTCTTCTTTAAGATATCCATATAGTTCGAAAGAGAATGAAATAATCTCTCTAAATATGTAATTTGATTGAGTTTTTATCAGTGGAATTATTTTTTACAGCGAGTTAAAAAAATTATATTTTGCTTTAATCAGACTAGATTTTGTAGTATAGTTTTTCATACTAAAATTTTAACATAAAATCAAATCTTATTTATCGCATATTTCTGTTTCTATCTTAAATATATTTATTTGGTTAGAAAAAAATCTTTCTAAATATGTAATTAGTATGTCTTTTCATACATTGAATTTTCTTACAGCGAATTAATTAATAAATCAAACGAAAACATTTAGCGACAAATCGACTTTGTTTTATAAATTCCCGTCGGTCGTTCGTCAATTGTAAACAAAACCTTTTTTTTTCACAATCGCGTTAATTTATTTATCTTAATAGAAATACAAATAAAATCATGATACTAATGTAGAATACCATTAGATTACCTAATACATTTCACGGAAATACCTGAAAACTCAAATTGTTATCAAATTTATGATATAGTATAATTATTATAGTATATTCGATCGGCTATGTTTTGAATTAATAATGTTATTTTTAAAAAGATTATTTATCGTTTTACATAAATTTGATTACTTTATTTAATTCTTTTTTTTTTTCTTTTTCAAATAATAATTTGAAGTTTAGCAAATCGTGTCATTTATATTTTATTTAAAAAATATAGTTAATCATTGAATTAAAATTTCTTACTATATCATTATGTGATGGGCTAAACTTGCAAATCGGTCGGAAAATTACGTTGACCCAGAAAAAACAGAACCAATAAATTTTGTAATTAAACTGTTGATTTTAACTTCGGGGTTTGGGGTTGGGATTTAGGGTTAGTTTAACGAGAAAATAAATAAATAATCTATCAGTTTGTAAAAAAAAAAAAAAAAAATTCTTAAAAGTTATTTACTTTTTGAGTTTTCAGGGGTGCTCATTTCCCCGTATAAGTTTATAGTAAAACGATCCCCCATATCGGAACCGCTCTACCTTATCAGTGCACAAAGATGTCAAAATTAAGGCGACCCAGCAAAAACAGAACCCACAAATTTTGTAATAAAACTGTTCATTTTAACTATGGGGATCTAGGGTTTAGGGTTAGTTTAATGGGAAAATAAATAAATAATTTGGGTTCTTAGTTTAATGGGAAAATAAATAAATAATTTGGGTTCTGTTTTTTCTGGGTTACCCTGTATACCGTTGACCCAGAAAAACAGAACCCACAAACTGTTAATTTTAACTAGGGGGTAGGGTTAGGGTTTGGAGTTGGGGTTTAAGGTTAGTTTAATGGGAAATTAAATAAATAATTTGAGTTAGGGTTAGAATATGTAAATATGTATTTTGGTAAACCTGTATGTCTTTTCCGGGAGTCGTAAGGGATTTCCGTTCGAGCGGTTCCGAGACTCAAAAAATAAAGAACTTTTAAGAATTTTTTTTACAATCTGATAGATTAGTGTGTAATCAATAATAATCCATTGAAGGAAAAAAAAATTAGATGTCCAGATGTTCAGGTCTACCACGATTTTTTTTTCTATAAAGATAATATTCTGAATAACTTTTTTTTAAATTAATATTTTTTTTAGTAAAAAAAAATGAACATGAATTCTGAATTCTACCTAAAAAAAATGTCAATATTATGATATAAATTATTTCAAAACACTCAAGAATTCAGGATTGCATTTAAAAAAATATTTTCAATGTTTAAAAAAAATCCCTAAAATAAACACTGTAATACATAAATTTTCGGTGATGTTTTTTTAATTTTATTTTTATAAAACTCCCTGATGTTCATAAAAATTTTTTCTTCTGGTCATGGACCGGGTACTTTAGCTAGTATATATATATATATATATATATATATATATATATATATATATATATATAAAACCTGAAAAGGTCAGAAACTACCTAACCAGGTTTCACCTAATTGATCTTCAGAATAATTCTTATTTAGTCAACCAGTTAAAAAAGTTGAATTTGTGTCACATCCTTCTCGTGTGAATGGGTTGGTAAATATGTATATATGATTTTAATTTTGGTCAGTGAATCAAAGAAAGTTTTAAGAAGAGCATATTACCGTCTATTGATGCAAGGGAGCAGTGAGGTGCCCACGTCATGATCCAGGCTGGAGGGGAGGGGATAGTTAAGGCCAGCACCCTCTGAAGTAGCCTATAAATACTGATTTAGAATTTTCAAAGCTTCACCTATCCTCTCACTTTCAAATTCTACGTGTTCATAATTCAGTTGTATATATATATATATATATATATATATATATATATATATATATATATATATATATATATATATATATATTTCAATGTTATTGCAACACAAATGCTTTTGGGTTAGGACCATTTTGTGCTCCCCTGAAACTGCGCCATGTGTCAGCTGCCCCTACCTGGCCCTTGACTGTTCAGCCACTGCAAAGGAGAGAACCCTTTTTTGGAGAATCTACAACATTTGAGGTTTGCTGACCATTAATGATAGGTATATTTTCTTTAAATAAATAGATGTATAGACGATTTAATTTGAGGAAAATAATATCTATCACATCTAGTCCATATTTATCTAGCTATCCTTGTCAGTTCATATCTATCTATCCCAATCTGTTAATGTATATCTATCTTTCTATCTATCACGTCTAGTCCATATTTATCTAGCTATCCTTGTCAGTTCACATCTATCTATCTATCTATCTATCTATCTATCTATCTATCTATCTATCTATCTATCCCAATCTGTTAATGTCTATCTTTCTATCTATCGCGTCTAGTCCATATTTATGTAGTTATCCTTGTTAGTTCACATCTATCTATCTATCTATCTATCTATCTATCTATCTATCACGTCTAGTCCATATTTATGTAGCTATCCTTGTTAGTTCACATCTATCTATCTATCTATCTATCTATCTATCTATCCCAATCTGTTAATGTCTATCTTTCTATCTATCGCGTCTAGTCCATATTTATGTAGCTATCCTTGTTAGTTCACATCTATCTATCTATCTATCTATCTATCTATCTATCTATCTATCTATCTATCTATCTATCTATCTATCTATCTATCTATCACGTCTAGTCCATATTTATGTAGCTATCCTTGTTAGTTCACATCTATCTATCTATCTATCTATCTATCTATCTTCTTTTTTTCTTTCTCTCTTTCTTTCTTTCTTCTTTCTCTCTATCTATCTATCTATCTATCGATTGATCTATCTCAGTATTTTCATACCTACCTATCTCTCTTTTGTCACCTATGCGACAAAAATATAATAGAACAAAATAAGTTATGGACTAATTGAATTATATAATATCAAAATAAGAAATTATTATTTAAAAAAAATATATATCAACATAAAAAAGCTGTGACAGTTTAATTGTCTAGAGAAAGTTTACGAAAACAAGTTTATAATATTTATACATTTTTTGGCGAACAAAGAACATGGAATAACATCAGAATATATAATACTGAAGTTAAAATGGAGGAGGTGCGTGACCAGGAATCACCCCTCAGATCCCAGTCTCTACAAGCTTCAGTTCCCCTTACTCAAAACATGGACTCTAGAAAGAAGCTAAAATAATGTAGATTTTATTTATATTTGGGAAGATATTTAAAAATTTAAATTTGTATATTAACAGAAGGTAATTGAAATATGATGTTGATTGATTGAATTAATCACCTCATGTCACTTCTAGTACATATATAAAGGGCAGTTATGTGTATCTGTATGTCCGGGGGAAACTTAAAAAATAAATCAATTAACGACAAAGTAAATATATATACACATTAAATCTCACCAGAGTTTGGTTTTTGAGCAAGAATAATAGAGGTTTGATTTATATTAGTGAAGATAATTAAAAAATAGAATTTAAATGATAGCTGCACGGATTTTTATTTCATTTGATATTTTAGATAGTAGACATTAACATTTCTTTTCAGAGTAGCTGGATCAATGCAAGGTCTATTGTTTTACATAAGGATTTAAATGGGGGCACCTCACGAGGATTCACCTCATGATTCAGTAATAATGGATCTGTGGGACTAACTTAAAAAATCCCCCTCTACCCAGGCGACGCCGGGTAGCCACTACTAGTAGATATATAAAGGACAGTTGTGTGTATGTCCGGATGGAACTACAAAAATAAAACAATCAACAACAAAGTCAATATATATACACATTAAATATCATCAGGGTTGTTTTTTTTTAGCAAAAATAATGAAGGTTTGATTTATATTAGTGAAGATAATTAAAAATTAAAATTTAGATGATAACAGCATATAATTTCCTTTGCTTTTAACATTTTAAATAGTAGACAATAATTGTTCTTTTCGTAGTGGCTGAATCAACGCAAGGTCTTATTTTTTTTTTTACATAGGGATTAGAATGGGGCATCCTGCAAGGATCCAACTCGTGATTCAGTAATAATGGATATGCGAGACTAACTTTTTTTTATACCCCCCTCTACTAGCCGCTTCTAGTAGTGCATATGAGGGAGGGAGAGTAAATAGGCTCCTTTTCGTTGGCTCACAGTGACTGAGATTTTACAATTTAAATGGTCGAGTATTTCCAGTTTTTAGTCCTTGCGCAATGTTGAGACGAGTAACACATGGCTTAAAGGGTGATGACTTGCAAATTCCGTATTTAGGTCGGGTTGCTACTTGAGCCAATATGATGTACAAGAACCCGTAATAGTAGTGCACCCCGATGACCACCCTATACACATTCAGATCCTGGACGTGGTAATTGCATTTCACTTAGCGTTAATACCCTTGGGAAAGGTATGAATCCTACTCTCCCACCAGCTATGGGTAAATAGTAGGGCAGACTGGGCTCTTTAACCTTGGTTAGGTAACCGGAAAACTCTGAATTCAAATCTGTTGAACTCCGCTTAAAAAATTGACCTTGTGTCGCATCCTGCTCGTACGGAGGGGTTGGTAAATATATATACGCATTCAATGAATGTATCTTCAGACAACTTATAATCTATTAATAATGGAGATTCCCTTCCGGTTTTTGTCTGTAACAAAAACTACGTTACTGCGTACGTCACATTACCCCAAATCGTAATAACATAGGATAAATATACTGAAAATTTGAACATGCAACATTAGACAGTCCTCATTGTTTTTTAAAACAAGTTTTAATAAATACATGACTGGTATTATATATCTATATATAGTTTGTTTTATTTTAATATATATTTAAAGTTTACATTTCAAATTGTTTTATTTTTTAATCCTTTAATGAATTTGATGATTTTACTTACTTAGGGTACAAACTCGGGTGTTTTTTTATTTTGCTAGTACTTATTATTGATGAAAATTATCTGCCTAAATATAGATTATTTAGGTTGGTTGGTTGGAATTTACAGCCTGTCAACACTTGTTGGGTTATCTTATGCCGAATACATTTTTTAAAATTCATTCTTGATGGGTATTGGAAACTTTTTTAAAGCTCAATTTTTTTTGAAAACACATTTTTAACTCATTTTCTTCTATTTAACCCTCATAGATTGAATCCTCATAGGTACCTACCAGTCTAGGTGAAAATGGACATGTGAGTAATGGTGATAAAGGGATACTTCACACTCCCCAGAGCTCCAGAACTGGAACTTCACCATTGGACAGCACAGATTATTTAAATTCCATGAGGATAAAGTAGACAATAAACATAATACTAATCATTTTCAGTAAAAACTTATTGAATGGCAAATAATATCAGCCCAAATCACTGATATTATATATATATATATATATATATATATATATATATATATATATATCCGGGTTAAGGGATATATTATGAGGTTGGTAGTAAGGTATATTATCGCAGTAGTAGTTGGTGCGTCGAGTAGTAATAATAGCTCTACATCTTCCGAGCAGTCGTGGTGGTAGTCTTGCTGGTAGGCGCTTGTACCACCACAGTATCGAATATTTATAGAGGACACTATCCAATTAGATTATAGTGAGTATTAATAAGAATAGTGATATTATTATTATTATTAATAATAATAATAATAATAATAATAATAATAGTGAGTATAATAAGTAGTATTTATCATTATATTTCATCTTCATGTCGGGCAATTAGCACGGATATCCATAACAATTTCTCGCCAACTTTCTCTATTATTCATTGTCCCAGGGAGGTCTTCTATGAAGCATCCAGCATCCTCGCATAGTTGGTCAATGTAGGTCCTTGGTGGGCGGCCCACATTAGTATGTCCATATGTTGACTTCCACAGGAGAACGTCGCTTATGAGTTCGTTCTTGATTCTCCGGCAGTGTCCACCATGCCTTGTCTATCTCACTCTAATGGTTTGTAAGATGGGGAGCAGGTGGCCATACATCTGCTTCCTTGTGGGATGCTGTTTCCACGACTTGTTCAAGACCACAGGCAGCATTCTTGTGCAGCTCCCATCTAGCTTATCCTGAAGGCGCCTCGTTATGGTCCAAGTGGTGCAGCCATACAACAGCACTGATATAACAACAGCCTGGAAGAATTGTTGCTTTAACGTGTCAGGGAGATCGGATTTCCATATGACTGATAATCTGTTCGTGGCCGACCATGAAGTTCCTATTCGTGTATTAACATCGCTTTCTGTGGATGAGATATTACTATCTTGGTTCTACTCGTTTTAGAGGGTTACCGTTGAGTGTGGAGATGTCTCCTTTCTTTTTGAAACACATGAACTCAGTTTTCTCGGAGTTCACATAGAGGCTGATATTCTTTGCTGCCTTCTCCAGGCTATGCAGTAGTGACTTATTTTATACGATTACGCATTGTAATTGCCTTCAAAAATATAAATAATAATATACTTTACATAACAATGCTTCAAAATCAAATTATCAAATCCCATTATATATATATATATATATATATATATATATATATATATATATATATATTTTATCAACCCGTCCACACGAGCAGGATGCGGCATAAGGTCAATTTCTTAAGCGGAGTTTAACGGGTTTGAATTCAGAGTTTTCCGTCTCCTAGACTGGTTACCTGGCCATGGTTAAAGAGCCCAGTCTGTCCTGCTATTTACCCATAGCTGGAGGGAAATTTAGATTCATACCTTTCCCAAGGATATTAGCGCCATGTGAAATGCAAAAAGCTTCGTCGAGGAATTGAACTCGGATCGACGAGTCCATTTCCTACGACTCTAATTATTAGCCCACGCGACACCATAATATATAAGTGTAACACTGACGTGTAAATAAGTACAGAAAATTTTCAAACAAAAATATGTTAGATGAGAATGGAAAAGTTTAAGGATGAATCATCATAATGCCACATAGCTTCGTTTCTATTGGACGGGTCGTGAGATGTTGTGAAGTGGGAGAGAGGGTGTGTGAGGATGTTAAGTTAGTTTGGAATTATATGTTGAAAGAACCAGACATGCTCTCGACTGGTGTAATTTGGGGGAAATAAAAAATTAAAGAGAAAAAGAAGTGGCCTTGTGTTATTACTAAAACCCCTAAAAGGCATAAGCCCCCTAAGTTGGTTTCCAGACTCCAAACATCCAGGGATTGCCAGCAGCCGAGATTCGAGACTCTCCAACGCAGTATCGAGCCAGAAATACGTATACAAATATTTCTACTATCAACACATCATCACTCCATTCAGAAATGAGTACCAGGACGTAAGGATGAGAATGGAAAAGTTTAATGATGAATCATCATTGTCACATCGCTTTGTTTCAATTGGACGAGCGATGAGACATGGCGAAGTGGGAGAGAAGAGGAGTGAGAGGTTAGAGTATGAATTGAATTTGGAATTATGAGTTGAAAGGACTAGACGTGCTCTTGGCTTTTGACTTGGGAGAAATAAAAAATCTCATGAGAAAAAGAAGTGGACTTGTCTTATAACTAAAAACTCTAAATGGCACAGGGCAAGATGTTCCCCAGCACCCCAAGTTGGTTTCCTGACTCCAAACATCTAGGAATTTCCAGCCAATTCCATCCCCAACCATTTTTATCATACATGTACTACAAGGTAGTGGTCTTATGGTCCTGGGAATGATGTTAAACTCTAACTGATGGGGAGGTTCCAGTTCTGGAGGTTTGGGCAATGTAGAGCATCCCTTCATAACTCCTCCATCACCATTGGTCCTAGTGTTGTATACCCCATCGTCGGGTATATAAACGAGAGAGGATACTCGGGGGGGGGGATATATATATAGAGAGACTTACATGTTCTTCATTTCTTCTTTGCCTCTGCTGTCATCTTGTCGTCTAGTCTTTTGCTTCTTCTAAGGGCTAAACTTTTAGTCATGCAATTAATTAACTCACAAGACTTTTATTTTCTTGATCAAGATTTATTTAACCCATTCTTATTCGCCGCACAGGAGAATCACCTTTGCAGTAGCACGTCTACACTGTGTCGATCTCAGGTTGAAACTGAAATCTAAAACTAGACACGTGTTTCTCGTGACATGTTCTCTAGGGGGCCAGATGGGGTTATCAACAGTCATGGTATTTTTCCACTGGCTGGTCTGAAAGCCAATAGCCCCTTATTCAGCTACAGGGTCTGTCAACGATCCATACTACCACATAATATGTAAGACTAGGTCTGACACGGTGTGGTAGTACCTGTTAGGTTCCCATCTATGGGTTAAATAGAAACAAACGTGTTTAAAAAAAATCAGTACCCACCAAGAATGATAAAGCAAACCGTATTCGGCATTAAATGACCCAATGGGTTGACATGCCGTAAAATCCAACCAACCAACCAACCAACCAACCAACCTACTTTAAAACTGTACTTTCCTATTTCTTCTCCTCGCACCCCACGCCGCTTTCCTTTTTTCCCCCTTGTTAATTTTTTTGTGGATATAAGCTTGTGGTATACTAAGAAACGGAAGCACCGTTTCTGCCATTGTTTTTGTTATGAAACGGAAGCACCGTTTCAGCCATCTTTTTGAGTTGTGAATAAAAGGCGAAATTGATCACTTCTCATGGTTAACGTCAGCTGGACTACCCGTGTTATTATTTCGCTAAGCGCATTACAACAAAGCCGTGCTACAATTCACCACCTAAATTTATAGACTGGGCGTGTCACGTAGTCTATTCTTTCGCCAATCAACAGCCATAATGCGTGGCTAGGTGACTACTTAATCACTGATACTGACCGTCGTTCATTTGCAATCATTGATAAAGGACTTTCAATACTGAGGAGCACCAAGGAACAACCAAAGGATTCTTTACCAAGGATTTCCGCTGGACAAGCGCTCTTGCTTGAAGCCTAAAGGATGGCCCATAAAATCTTAACACTCCTCCTACTTCAGACTTTTCTATATTTCTATATTTTCAACTTCCCCACTCCCTACACTCTCCTACTTTAGAACTGTACTCTCCTATTCCTTCCCCTCACGTTTCTCACCCTCACCTCCTACTTCAAAGATTTTTCTTCCTATTCCTATTCTCCAGTTCTCTCCCCCCTTCTCACTTCACTCTATCTCATCTATATTTTCTCCTCCTACTCCAGAAATATTGTATATCTCATTCTGCATCGTTTCTATCCTTGAGGACTTTGCATGAAACACTTTCGCAGAATCGGTTTGGTCCTTCTAGCGGCATTTCAACCCCTTGTGGGTTATTTAACGCTCAAAGGGAAGCCAAGGCCGTTGTTTATGGCAAAGTAAAGAAAACAAACAATTATTCGAAACGATTTGACGTCGTAAGGGC
This sequence comes from Doryteuthis pealeii, assembly GCA_023376005.1. Lineage (NCBI taxonomy): Eukaryota > Metazoa > Mollusca > Cephalopoda > Myopsida > Loliginidae > Doryteuthis > Doryteuthis pealeii. The sequence goes on from CM042166.1 coordinate 64,021,158, forward strand.
ATCCTGCAAGGCTTTAGCACTATCAATTAAGAAAACACACACACAAACACACACACACACACACACACACACACACACACACACACACACACACACAATCACGCACGTTCATAAACGCATCTATCTATCTATCTCTCAATCTATTCTAGTCAGTTCATTTCTCTCTTTCTCTTTCTCTTTCTCTTTCTCTCTCTCTCTCTCTCTCTCTCTCTCTCTCTATATATATATATATATATATATATATATATATATTATGGACTCTCTCGTCGATTTTCGACGCATGAAGGTTCATTCATACAATGAACACCAACACAGTAATTTATTTATAGTGCTGAAGGCTTGTGTTGAACCATCCACACTTTTTCGCACAGTCGATAGGAAAGAATTGGTGCATCAAGGGTTGCCACAAACCCAATATATATATATATATATATATATATATATATATATATATTTCAGCCTATTCCTTATCTATCAATCTATATATCTATCTATCCTAGTCTATTCATATGTATATATGTATTTATCTATGTTAGTGTGTTCTCATCTATCTATCAATCTATCTATCTATCCAAGTCTGTTCACATCTATCGATATATTTATCCAACTGTTCATATCTATCTATCTATCTATCTATCTATCTATATCCATATCTATCAATCTATTCTATCCTGTTCCTTTCTCTCCCTCACCCCCTCTTCCCCCTCCCCTCTCTCTTTATATATATATATATATATATATATATATATATATATATATATATATATATCCTAGTCTGTTCATATCTATGTATTCCTCTATCCCAGTATGTTATTATCTATCTATCTATTTATCTATCTATCTATCTATCCAAGTCTGTTCATATCTATCGATATATTTATAGTAACTGTTCATATCTATCTATCTATCTATCTATCTATCTCTCTATATCTATCTATCTATCTACCTATTCTAGTCTGTCCATTTCAAGGGTGTAATAATGATGATTACTAATCTCAGAAATTCAAACAAAAATGATCTCAGTAGTGTTTCTATATATCTATACATATATACATATTATGGAGGTGCGTGGTCTAATGGTTAGAGCCATAAGAAATAGACTCGTCGACCCGAATTCAATTCCTGGACGAAGCTGTTTGAATTTCATATAGCGCTAATACCCGTGCGAAAGGTATGAATTCAATTCTCTCTCCAGCTATGGGTAAATAGCAGCTCAGACTGGGCTCTTTAACCTTGGCTAGGTAACCAGTCTAGGAGAAGGAAAACTCTGAATTCAAATCTGGTAAACTCCGCTTAATTAATTGACCTTGTGCCACATCCTACTCGTGCGGAGGGGTTGATATATATATATATATATATATATATATATATATATATATTATATATATATATATAAAGGGCAGTTGTGTGTATATGTATGTCCGGAGGAAACTTCGAAAATAAAACAATTAACGACAAAATAAATATATATATACACATTAAATCTCACCAGGGCTTGGTTTTTGAGCAAATATATATATTTATATTCGTGAAGATAATTAAAAAATGAAATTTAAATGATAACAGCATGGATTTTTATTTCATTTAATATTTTAGATAGTAGACATTAACATTTATTTTCGGAGTAGCTGGATCAATGCAGGGTCTATTTTTTGACATAGGGATTTAAATGGGGCATCCCATGAGAATTTAACTCACGATTAAGTAATAATGGATCTGTGGGACTAACTTAAAAATCTCCCTCTACCCAGGTGACGCCAGGTAGCCGCTGATCGTCTATATATTAAAGGGCAGTTGAGTGAATGTGTATGTCCGGATGAAACTATGAAAATAAGACAATTAATAACAAAGTAAATATATATATAAACATTCACTATCAACATATTTTGTTTTTTTGAGCAAAAATAATGAAGCTTTGATTTATATTCGTGAAGATAATTAGAAAATAAGATTTAAATGATAACAGCGTGGAACTTTTTGTTGTATTTAATGTTGTAAATAGTAGACATTAATTTATCTCTTCAAGGTGGATGGATCCGCACAAGGTCTTTTTTACGTGGGGATTTTAATGGGACATCCTGTGGGATAGCAACTCACGTTCAGTAATAATGGATCTATGAGACTAAATTAAAAAAAAAATCCCCCCTCTACCCAGTGATGCTGGATAGCCGCTTCTAGAACATATATAAAGGACAGTTGTGTGAATATGTATGCCCAGATGAAACTTCCAAAATAAAATAATCAACAACAAAGTATATATATATACATTAAATATAACCAGGGCTTGGTTCTTGAGCAAAAATAATAGAGATTTGATTTATATTTGGGAAGATGTTTAAAAATTCAAATTTGAAAAGTAACAGAAGGGAAAGTCATTCGCGTGTTATTTTATTTATCTTTTTTTGTATGTTTTTTTTCGCTTTGAAATATAATATTGATTGATTGAATTAATTGCATCATGTATATCTTAAGTTTTAAAAAAAAATTGTAAATCATTGAATGGAAATTTCTTACTATATTGCTATATATTTCCGTGGGGATTTTTATAGGGCAACCAGTGAGGATCTCACTCACGATAAGTAATTATAGATCTGCGAGACTAACTTTTATAAAAATCCCGCCTCTACCCAGGCGACACCGGGTAGCCACTTCTAGTTCTATATAAAATTGCAGGATCTGTGGATATATCACAGTATATTAATTTAATTATTACAACGTTTGATATGTTTACTTATAAGAGAGAGAATGATATAATCATAAGAATACGTACTCAAATGTTGGATCATTGGACAATATATCCACTGAGAGAGAGAGACAGACAGACAGACAAACAGACAGAGAAAAAGAAAGACACTGAGAGAGATAGAGAGAAATAAGGATATTGTCACAAAAATACTCAAATGTTGGATCACGGGACAATGTATCCGTACAGAGAGAGAGAGAGAGAGAGAGAGAGAGAGAGAGAGAGAGAGAGAGAGAGAGAGAGAGAGAGTACGTATGTAAAAAGTATAGTAATCTTCATTTAACTCTTTCCTTTTTTCCTTTCCAGATTAGCGTTATCGCTTCTGCACACTCATCCCTCTCTCTAGCTTTCACCTGCTCCTTTTCTTTCTTTCTTTCTTTCTTATTATATTTTTTCTGTGTAACATGTCCCTTTTCTTTATTTCTTTCTTTACAATAAAAACGGAATGGTTCATGATTTCATTTCAGGTGACAACAATCATAATAAATTTTGAATTCAAAGGAATTTTTTTTTTTGCATTTCTACTCGGACGATTTTTTTAAACAGATGGTGTTGCAAAATGACAACGATTGGAAGATTAAGGAACAAGAGTATTAATATATAGATATTCAATAACATATAACCGTATTTGACGGTATATAGGACGCACTTTTTCCCCAAAATTTTGGCTCAAAAATTGCCCTGTGTCTTATACATCGTAGGTGAAATTTGAGACCTCCCGGCTGTATGTGTTTTTGGCCCTGTCCCCTCTGAATCTGCGGCGTCTTGTGTATGCTTATTGCTTGCCTGAACTGCCAAATTGCTTTTATACAGCTATGTTTCTACTTGTGTAATGCACAGCTAGAGGGGTTTCAACAATATATGCTTAAAAAAACTTCCTTTTCCTGAATCTGACCTGCTGAAATGGGGGGCGCATCTTATATGCCCGTGCGTCTTATATGCCGTCAAATACGGTAAATCAGTTTTCCTCTAGGAATGCAAAGTAACATATTGTGTGTCTGTTCGTTACTTGTCGCATCTGCACGTTTTTGAAAACGAGGCGATATATGTCAATAAAACGCCTACAACTTGTCACATATTAAATGGGAGAGTCGTAATCTTTTTGACACTCGCAAGAAAAGAATTCTGATATAAAAAAAATATCTTTATCGAATGTCACAAACCGGAAGTTGTTCGTTGCTGAAATGCCCTCTTCTTCGTTTGAAGAAAACTCCATTTTTTTCAACTGCTGTTTATGTTTCTATTATATTATGTCATATCTTACATCTTATCTTCTTCACTTATACAATAAACTAGAAATGTCAAATGCTGTTCGTTAGGAACTACTTTTTTTCATTGCCGTGTATTCTTGCGCCTAAATCCAAAGAAAAAAAAACGGATGTTAAAACATTAGAATTCACAATAAAACGCATTCAACATATGAGTTGTGATAATAACATATCGAATATATCAGGGATATTCAAAAACTAGCAGGATTTGTGGATATACTGTTATATACCCTTCTAACATACCCGGGTATACAATGGAGGAGGAGAGAGAGACAGATAGTTAGATATATTAGATCAGTGGTTTCCAAAATTTTTGTATGGTGACACACCAATGAGCTGTTTAAAATTTTCGCGGCACAGCCATAAAAGGAATACATTCTATAGATCCAAGAATGAAAGAATACGAAAATGTTTCTTATTCGCTAGTTTTAATAAAAGCGAATGCAGTGTGACAAAACTAGACACTAATGTGTAGGTGTGGATTCAACCTATAGGACCTATTTCATGCACTAATATAGGCTATACTGGAACAGTGAGTAACGTCTTGCATTAATATTCTGCGTACAGATATGGTCTTCGGTTCTAATCCTCACCGAGGCGTTTTTCATATCGCCCTACATCGTTACAGTGAAGTTTTTTTCCTACTATATTGCAGTTTCTTCTACATCAATATATATATATAATATATAGGCCAGACTTTGTTGAAATAATATTTTCGTTTATACCTTAAATATTGAATACCGTGACACACCTAATGACATCTCGCGATACACCAGTGTGTCGCGACACATAGATTGGGAACCACTGAACAATTAGATGATAATAGTTGATAGTCTTACTTTACATTCTGTTTACTTCTACTCGACTGGACGCCATGTTCTCTGGTTGGACTTATTAAGAATTGGCTCTTCTTCGTTGATTCTTTTTTGGGCTGGGATAGACATTGCTTTTAATAATACAACAAGACTTGGTTACACAACCCAGCCCATGATTCCGCGTTGGTGAGTTACGAACCCCAAGAGACATCCTCTCTGATAGGGTGCCGGCTCGCATCTGACTAACTAAACTAAAACTTATTCTCACAGCGCCCAATCGCGTGCCTCTACTGGATCATCTTCATGTCACTCATAACCCCAATGGGTATGGAAAATTCCCCACCTCCAATATTCAAGCTAAAGAATATTATTTAAATATTCTAACAACAGGTACGTTCATAATTTATAACAGCTCATAAATTATGTAACACTACCAAAGTATGATAATTTAATGATTACAACCTTTGATATGTTTACTTAAAACCTATTGATAAATAGTTCAATTTGTAAAAAAGTATAAAAATCTTGTATTTTTGCTTGAAGTATTGCATAAAGTATGTTATATTTTATTTATTTATTTATTTTTGAAGGCAATTACAATGAAAAGGTAATTGTGCAAAGTCTTAATGATTTCCAAGTATCTTCATCTTCGGAGACGTTTTCAATATTGAAAAGTAATAGCTTAAAAAACAAACAAACAATAAGAATGAATAAAATAAAATAAAAAATGAAAAAACAAAGAAATAAAATATAATCATAATCTTAGTTTAACTCTCACTATTTTATTTCTTTCCTTCTTTTCATCTTTTCATCTTTTCATCATGTCGGATGTCGGATTAAAACAGATTGGCGATATCACTTCCTCCTCTCTCTAGCTTTCCGATACTCTCTCGTTTTCTTTCTTTCTTTCTATCTTTCTTTTTTATTATATTTTTGTGTAGCATGACCTTTTTCTTCCCTTTCTTTCTTTCTTCATAATAAAAACAGAATGGTCCATTATTTAGCCGAGGTGACAACACTCATAAGAAAGACGTAATAGCGTGACTGGATTTCGAACTCGCTTACTACGATGTCACAGTTCAACACGTTAACCATTACGCCACGATGATTCACCATATTTGGTTTAGTTTTGTTTGATGTAGTTTTTTTAATGACATATCAACCTTCATGGGTTATTTAATGCTAAAGCCATTCTTGTAGAAGAACAGTAATGGTACTATTTGGCAATTTCTTTTGGTTTGATTTAGTTTCTTTTTTAATGACATATTAACCTTCGTGGGTTATTTAATGTCAAATCCCTCCTGATAGAAGAACAGTAGTGGGACTACTATTTGGCAATCCATAGCCAGTGGGATAAAGGGGTTCATACCTTTCCCAAGTGTATTAGTCCAAAAGTGAACGTAATAGCACGACTGGTGTTCGAACTCACTAACTACAATATCGAAGTCTTGCACCTTAGCCACTAAAACAACATGATGACTCCTTCACCATCATCAGTGTTTTATATTTCGGAGAAATTGTTAAATTTCTTCATTTCATTAGATCTCAGTCGGTAGAGTGTTCGGCTGGGAACCGCAAGGTTCCTCGTTCGACACCAGCCTGCGCCAACTCGAATGAGTAGCACAGGGATCTATGCTGATGGTAAGTGTGGCACTCCGTCTCAGATGCTAAAACAGTCTCTTTGGTCTAGCGCTAGTGAAAGGGGGGATAGACTCCTTCACTGTCCGGCTGATACCGACTTTAGGCCACTCTGACGACCTTACTTATTTCCTCTAACTTGCTCCAGTTAAATCGTTCACCCTGTCGACCGACTGCACATATCAACCTTTGTGGGTTATTTAATGCCAAATACACCCTTGTAGAAGAACAGTACTGGGATTATAATCATTTAACCCATAACTAGTGTTATGAAGGGGGTTATATCTTTCTTGGTCGGTAACCCATCAAAGTCAATGAAAAGTCTGACAGAAAAACCTTTGCTGCCTTTCAAGGAAAAGCTAGGAGAGTAAACCCCGAAAACAAATCAGGAGTCGGAGTCCCTAAGGTGGTGTGACGCTCAAACCCAGTGCTACCCATCAACTCCTGCGACACTACCGTTGCCAAACCGCATTGGTACCTTACCTTTTCTTTGGGTCACATCATCAGTGTGGAGACGGGGATTTGCTGCATGGGCAACAGCTTATCCTCTATATGAACTCGCCCAGGCTACGTAGTTCAAGGAAAAAAACCCAAAAAACTTTGACACTACTCCATCGTCTCTCGTAGACGGAAGGCTGCCAACCAATATCTTTCTCAAGAATATTAGTCCAAAAGTGAAAGTAATAGCGCAACTTGGGTTCGAACTCGCTTACTACGATATCTCACCTTAGCCACTGCAACAACGGGACTCCTCCTTGGCCATATCAGTGTTTTATATCTCACAGAAATTGTTAAATTGCTTCATTTCATTCGATTTTATTTCCTCACACCCACTCCACCTAAATCGCAATTTTCTCAAATATCAAGACGCCCCAAGCTAGACCTAAGGTCAACACTTGCGAATAATCTCATCTCAGACGTCTTGCGATGAAGGTATCACTTTTGACAATCTGCCAACAGAGATGACACTATATACTCTTTTATTGGAACTAAAAGTATATTAAAGGCGAGTGAGAAAAAAGGGAAAAATAATGGCGAATGTCTTTCATGTTTATAAGACGTCACTTAGCAATCAATACGGTCATTATGAAGTCAGAAAAAACGTAAAATATTGTAAACCGAGAGTTTACCCAAAGTGAAAAGAAAAAAGAAAAAAAAGTTATTAAAGGTATCTACTTTTTACTCCCTGTTTGTTTATTAGTTTGTTAGTATGGCAATCGTCCAATTTACTGTCATCCAAGATGTACCAAACACACAGAAGGTTTCGATGTTACCTGGGTCAAAATTATAAATATATATATATATATATATATATATATATATATATAGAGAGAGAGAGAGAGAGAGAGACATCCACAGACATGTGTTTCGACCTATCAAGTCTCCTCAGTGTGGCTAGACATTTGTGAGCTACCTACAGCCGGGATAGAAACCCGATCGATTTTGCCACAAGCGGACAGCTTAACTGCTCGGCTATCATCACCCACAGAATGCGAAGGGGATTTTAACTGTTTTAACACACACACACACACACACACACACATATATATATATATATATATTGTATAAAGCAAGCTGAATTTATTTATATACCATTTTCAATAAAGAACGTTATCTGACGAAACTCAAAGGGTTTTCAGATACCCATGAGTGGAAATGGACCATAATCACTTAGTACCCGATTTTTAGGCTTTTTGTCTTTACCATTATATCTTTATATATATATATATATATATATATATATATATATATATAACCTTAAACCTAATGAGTCATGTATACCTTCTAATAGTTTCGCTTAGTAGCTCAAAAGGGCAAGAATCTGATAATTTTGCCCTGATGAGCTATTAAGCGAAACTATTAATAGGTATATAACTGACTCAATAGGTTTAACTTTATTATTTGCACTACTTAGGTATCGAGCACTTTTTGAATTTTAGCTTTAGGCAATTCTAGCAGTTTATATATATATATATATATATATATATATATATATATATATATATATATATATATATGGAGAAAATGAAAAAAAAGAAAAGATCAAGAGGATCGTACCAACCGAAAATAATCGATATATATATATTATATGATATGCTAATCCCATCAGTAAACCCTTGCGGTAAGAAAAAGAAAACGGTAGATAGTTTGATAGTAAAAATATACTACCAAACTTTACCTGTGGGAAAAAAAAAAGAAAAGGCCAAGAGGGTCGTACCAACCGAAAATAATCGATTAACACTGTAACGCTTGGACAAAAGAAAAAAAATATATTATATATATATATATATATATATATATATATATATATATATATATATATATAAACTGCTAGGATTGTTTAAACTAAAATTTAAAAAGTGGTCGATGCTTACGTAGTGCAAATAATTAAGTTAAACCCAATGAGTAAGATATACCTTCCAATAGTAGCTCATCAGGGCAAGAATCTGACATTTTTTTTCAGATTCTTGTCCTTATGAGCTACTAAGCAAAACTATTTGAAGGTATATCTAACTCATTAGGTTTATGGTTATATATATATATATATATATATATATATATATATATATATATATATATTCGATGTTGCCTGGGTCAAAATAATAAGAGATCCACGAGACTCACCTCGAAGGTAATGCCTTCTTTTTATTTCCTCGGGAAGACCCCCTCCGATCATTCGGCAGGTAATGTCAAGTCCTAGCACCAATATGATTTTCCCAACGATATTGCTCTTTTGGCAAGCCCCAACGTTTTTATCCTGCTGTTTATGCAGTGTTATCATGTCTTCAGTTCACCCTTTCAACCTTATATATATTAATGTTATAGCATCAGATTTACCTAGCCTATATGTTATTATAGGGCCGGGTTAGCTCAGTCGGTAGAGCGTTCGGCTAGAAACCACAAGGTTCCTTGTTCGATACTAGTCCTCGTCGACTCAGCGCATGAGTAGCACAGGGATCTGTGCGGTAAAGTAAGGAGCTGATGGCATGTGTGGCGCTCCACCTCAGACGCTAAAATAATCTCCTTGATCTAGCGCTAGTGAAAAGGGGATAGATTCCCTCGCTGATTGGCTGATACCGACTTTAGGCCACCCCAACGACTTTACTTTTTTATATGTTATTTACCTCGACATATATGTTATTATTTACATAGAATTATATATTATTATTTACCTAGACTATATGCTATGGCCTCAGATTCGGATGTTGGTGGAATAGTAGTCGAGGTTGAACCTTTCAATCAATAACTTATTAACATAGAATAATGATAAAATTGGCATAATTTTGGTAGCAGTGCTATTTTACAGGAAGCTCCCGTGTTGCTTTGGACATTCCTCCCCAAAGAAAAAAAAAAAAATAAGTAAATAAAAATGAATAATAAAAATGAAAATGTCTACATGAATCTTACACAACGTCAAAACAGACAAATTATGTCAAAGAATATTTTTCCTGTCTCTAAATGATTTCCGCAAATGCCACTTTAAAAAAAATTGACAACCATTTTTGCAGACTGGTTGTCGCGTTTCTCGCAAAAGGAAAGAAAAAAAATAATTCCCAACGAAAACAATGGAGGTAATAATTTTGATAATTAACCCACATTTTCTTCTTTTTTCAAAGAAGAAGAATAAAGTGAAAGAAGAAGAAGAAGAAATCCTCTTCCATTTAGAAAATTGTTATTGTCCGACATTTTCTTTTTTTTAGCACATTATCAATCTTTCTAATTGATCATAAGATTGAAATTCATTTGAATTTGATTTGGTAGAACTCTTCCGGGGCGGAGGTTTAAAAAATAACTTTATGTTGGCAGTTAAATTTCCTGAAGACTTCTGATAAAAAAACGAATCTTGACGTTTAGGCTCTATCCAGAAAAATAAATAGATGAATAAATAAAAAAATAAATAAAACATCAATAAACTGCATTATAACTTCTTTTTTTTTAATATTGTAAAAGAAGAACTATAGAATTACAAGCAGCGGCAACCCGGCGTCACCTGGGTAGTGGGTGTTTTTTTAAAAGTTAGTCTCGTGATTTGAATTCTCGTGGGATGCTCCATTTAAATCCCTATGTTACAAAAAACTACAATAAAAACAAAAAAATAGACCATGCATTGATCCAGCTACTCTGAAAAGAAATGTTAATGTCTACTATCTAAAATAGTAAATGAAAAAAAAATCCACGCGGTTATTATTTAAATTTGATTTAAAAAAAATATCTTCGCAAATATAAATCAAACCTTCATTATTTTTGCTCAAAAACCAAGCCCTGGTGATATTTGATATGTATATATATATATACTTTGTCGTTAATTGTTTTATTTTCAAAGTTTCCTCCAGATGTACACATACCCACAATTGCCGTTTATATATGTATAGAATTAGTAGCAAAAATAGTAATGTCAGAAAAATAATAATTTTTTTTTAGGATACCAAAAAAATTAAAGAAATCGAAAGAAAAGGTAATATAGTTTCAGTTTGTAGTTAAATACATTACATGACTAAAAATACTACCCGTTGTAATTTTAAACAATTAATGATAAATTCAAATATTAAAAATCATTAATTTAAAGAAAAATAATTTGAAATAAAACAACCACCTTAAAATTAATATGTGTATTTTACAGTGGTTGTATATATATATATAGTTAATCCTTTGTTAGTATTGGAGAAATGATAATAAAATGCTCAATTACTTCTGTAAGAGCTGTATTTATTTATTATAGTGTACAATACATGTAAGATTTCGTTCTACTAATGGTTTCTGAGCGTCATTTTTAATGACTGCTCGTCATCAGAAATTTTCACTCATGAGAATACATTGACTTTTTCTTGCCCACGTGACCCATGCCTACGTGACCCGTCCTCTGTTAGCCCCTCTTCTCTCAGCATTCACCGGTGCTTCCATCTGTCATCGTTTGTTCTCGGGTTTCGTCTTATTTTCTTGTCTGGATGTATGTTTTGGCTCTTGGTGTTATCTCAGTCGTCCACAGACACGTGTTTTGAAGTTTACTTCTCATCAGTGCGGTTCGACGTTTTAACAGCCACTTTACGGGGATATATTTTTACAATCACCAGAGAACTCAAATCTATAAATTTTAACATATACTGCTGTAAAAATATGTATTTAATTGTATACAATTGAATATAAAAGAACAGTCGAATTTGCTGGTCGTGAGAATTAAAAAAAAAGACAAAAAGAAGCAAAACAAGACAACAAAAAACAAAAAAAAAAAAACAACGTTTTTAATGACTGCACTGATCACCCAATAAAACGTCTTTTAAAAACATCAACCTACAAACAAACAAACAAACAAACACCTACACACAGAGAGAGAGAGAGAGAGAGAGAGAGAGAGGGGGAGGGAAGAAAGAGGGGAGGGAAGAAAGAGAGATTTGAGAAAAATGGAAATAATATACATATATATATTGAGAGAGAGAGAGAGAGAGAGAGAGAGAGAGAGAGAGAGAGAGAGAGAGAGAGAGTATCATATGCAAATGAGTTAATACTATAAAAGCAGTCTACTACTACATTGCCTGAATACAATGTAGGTTCCCGATATTGATTCACTTCATAGCAATTAGAATATTTGAAACAGCTCCAATGACGCTTGAGTTTATTATAGCAAACTTGCTGTCACTTGATCTTGTAGGCTTGACACAAACGACTAATGTAAAGATTTTAAAGTTACTCTGGCAAAAAAGTGTAAAATAAAAATGAAAAGATTTTTGGTTTAATTTCGTTTATGTCAAAATTTTAATTAATGAAAAAATAAAAAAGGGAATTATAAAAATGTCACCAAAAAAAATTATGATAAATGTCCACAATTCTTTTTTTTAATTAAAACATAAATTTGATAAATGTTTTCGAATAAATGAAATGCGTGGATTTGGTTGAGACCCAATGGCTAAGGAAGGTAGGAGTCGATTAACGTTTAAGGAAGGTGTGGGTTGCATAATGACAAGGGAGGTGCAAGTTGTCTAACGGATAACGGCGCGGTAAAAGGAATCGGTGAGATGTGCTTAAATTCTAGCTGAGTGAATGAATGTTATCCCTTTCTCTAATTACGTAGAACCTTGGCGAGCCTTTGACAGTTCTAATTTCTAATAAGTAATGCAGGACCATTATTTTTATAAGTCCTGTGGGCCACAAATTTTAATAAAATTTGATCAAATAATAAGTAGCGCGGACCACTACTTTTGATAAGTCCTGCTGACCACAAATACCAATTGTAGCGAAATTGAAAGGCAGAACCCACAGGCTGCTGCCGTTGATGAACTAACTACGGTTCGTCGTTCAAAGAGACAGCGAATGGCGTGGTGCGTGTGTAGGCAAACAGCGGACGCTTACGTTAATTTAGCAACCGTCCCTGGCTGGATGAAATACCGGTGGTGAGCCGGTCGAACAAGAGAAATGAAATGTGGCGAGCGAAATGGCCTATCTTAAAGTTCGAAACGAGCGCGAACGTGTTTTGCGTGCAGATTGCCGGAAGTAAAAAGAAAAATAGAAGCGTGAGCGTCCTTGGGGGTGCAATTTATAAGTCACGAATCTCGTCGCTGGCGAGACGAGATTTGTAACATATGCAAATTTCGACTTGCAAAACGGGCGGTCGAAGAGCCCACCTCCGATCAACCGGTTGGTCACGTCAAGCCCTAGGACCTATATGATTGCCCCAACTCTATTGCCCTTATATCAAGCCCTAACCCCCTTTTCCTATAACTCCAACATAAACAAAAGGAACCACTCTTGACTGATAAATTATTTCTCTATCTATTGATCTACTTGGAAAAAATAAGACGGTGTTAGGGTTAGGGTTTAGGGTTAGGGTTTAGGGTTATTTTAATGGGAAATTAACTAAATAATTTATCAGTGAAGAGATGTTCCACTTTGTTTATGTTAGAGTTATAGGAAATAACCCTTTATCATATGGGTGCTAGAAGGCTGTGGCTGAGGGTCTACATGTCCTGGGAATGACGTTGAACTCTATCTGATGGTGAGGTTCCAGTTTTGGAGGTTTGGGGAATGTAGAGCAACCCTTCATCACCATTGCTCACTAGTCCATTATGACCCGGAGTGGTAGTACCTGTTAGGGTCCTATGGGTTAAATAGAAAAACATGAGTTTATAAACAAAATTTGATTGTCCATTAAGAATGAATTTATTTCAAAACTTTGTCGGCATTAAATGACCCACCGAGGTTGATATGCCGTAAAATAAACCAAATCAAACCAAACCAAACAAATTAAGAAAATTATTAAAAGAATAATTTAAAAAATAAAACAGATAAAGGATAAAACATAATGAAAAGCAAATAAAAGAAAAATAATGCCGACAAGAAGAATAACAATAATGACCAAAAATTATAAGGATATATAAAGAATAAAACATAAAATAAATATATAGAATAAATATATATCAGTGTGTATATAGATAAATATATTATTTATAAATATATATAACATATGTTTATATCTTATTATAGTGAGTACAAAAATAACCTACTCGAGTTTCACCATGAGGATATTCATGGTTAAATACACTGAATTAATCAAGATATTGATTAATCACAGCTAACTGCAGCAGTTCATGTTGTAATTATGACCGTTGAAAACAGTTTCGCAGTTAATGAACGCTGTTGCGTCATTTTGAAAAGTTGAATGACAGACGCGATGTTGATATGTCGTAACTGTATTTGCTAATATGGAATTATTCAAAAAATATATATTATATATATATATATATATATATATATATATATATATATATATATATATATATATATATATATATATTCAAACCATCAAACATAAACATTTCCAAAAATCCTCTATTATTTTTTAATTTCATAAGTAATATTATTGACTTGTGCAAAGAAAAGTTAAGGTTCTTTTAATATACGATTAAAATTTTAATATATATTTATATACATATATATGTATATATATGAATTTAGTCGTGTATCAATATATATATATATATGCATATCTATATATATATATATATATATTATTTTTTAAAAACTGAAAATACAATTATACTGCACAAAGAAAAAAACAAACAAAAATTTCAAATACTCGAAGCCTTATATATCAAACAAAACAAACCAACCTTAAACAAGATAAACTTTGAAACCGGTCAACATGTCTTCAAATGCCTATAATTTCCCGTCAATCCACCTTCCCCCATTCCCCTTACATTCTTACAAACTTGTGAGCCCCCCACCCCCCGACCAATTTCTACTGCCACTGTTCGTTTAAACGGAACTTGTAAGCCCCTCTTACTACTATTTCCTACTGCTTCCGCTCGTTTTAAAAGCGAAACAACGGAAACATTCCACCAGTTTCACACCTGATGATGGCATACAGACGTACAGAAAGCGCTCGTGAAAGATACTTTGGTGGATTCCTACACAAATTCCACCCATATATTAAAAAGATGGCCTGACAGTTTTCGAACAAAAACTCGTCCGACAAGAATTGTCAGTAGAGTTTAACAAAACATGTATATATATATGTGTATATATGTATTGTAGTTGCTATATCTATAATCAAACAGTGCTCACTATAATGGATAGAGCATTTATATCTGTAAGGGTACGTGAACATGGGAGTCAACGGCGCTTAGTTACTGACAGGTCTTCATATCGCATAGGTGAGAAAATGTCAGTAACCAGGCACCATTGACTGCATGTCCTCTCCCACCCTAACTATATATATATATATATATATATATATATATATATATATATATATATATATATATATATATCAAACAAATTTCATTACATAAGGCAGAATGCTTATTATGCTCAAGTTTTTTATGTTTTTTTTCAAGCTTTCTAATTATTCCTTTAATCTTATAATCTTGAAAAGCATTTATTATTTCTCCGAGACATTTTTGGCCAACCAAGTACTTTCGGTTCGTATCTGAACCATTATTAAGGTAAAGTATGAGTGTCTTTCATCATTAAAACTGTTTAAATAATGTTAAGTAATGTTAATGTAACTGTTAAAGTAATTGTTTTGTTTTTATCATCAATGCGACGCTAAGCAACAGTGACAGTTATATATATATATATATTATTATTTATATTTTTGCTTGAAGGCAATTATAAATGCATGTATCGTATAAAATTCGATAATTATAGAAAATAAACTTGACAAGTAAATCCCGCAAAGGATGGCTCGCCATGCAGAACACCGTACAGACTGTTTCGACTTTATTAAGTCTCTTCAGCGATGTATACTAACGACTCCCCTCCGACAGGAATCGAAACCGGGACTTCACAGGCATAGTCAGAGACCATATCCGTTCGGCCGCCGGTACATAGCGAACAATCCCTGCAAAAATATAAATAATAATTTATTCAACATTGCTTCTAAAAACAAACATCCAAAAATCTTATTCACTTCGCCGAAGAGCTTAACGGCCGGGTTTGTTTACTAAATAAACGTCTACTTGCCTGCTATGGCAGGGGCGTGTAATAGTTTCCTTGACAAGGTTAATTTCGCAGGCATTGTTCGCTATGTACCGGCGGCCGAACGGATATGGTCTCTGACTATGCCTGTGAAGTCCCGGTTTCGATTCCTGTCGGAGGGGAGTCGTTAGTATACATCGCTGAAGAGACTTAATAAAGTCGAAACAGTCTGTACGGTGTTCTGCATGGCGAGCCATCCTTTGCGGGATTTACTTGTCAAGTTTTATTTTCTATAATTATCGAATTTTATACGATACATGCATTTATAATTGGCTTCAAGCAAAAATATAAATAATAATTTATTCAACATTGCTTCTAAAAACAAACATCCAAAAATCTATATATATATATATATATATATATATATATATATATATATATATATATATATATATATATATATATATATATATATATATATATATATATATATATATATATATATATATATATATATATATATATATATATATATATATATATATATATATATATATATATATATATATATATATATATATATATATATATATATATATATATATATATATATATATTATATATATATATATATTATATATATATATATATATATATATATATATATATATATATATATATATATATATATATATATATATATATATATATATATATATATATATATATATATATATATATTTAATATATATATATATATATATATATATATATATATATATATATATATATATATATATATATATATATATATATATATATATATTTATATATTTATATGTATGCATGTTGAATTAAACAAAAGACACATCTCCTTTTTAACAATTTTATTTGTGACTTTTTCAAGTTTTCTGACCAACTTTTTAATATTTTGGTGGAATTCGTGGATTAGTTCACCAGAGTTCATGTCCCGAGTACTTTCGACACTTCGAAGTGCCATCATCAGGGGTGATGTGTTCCAGTTTTTCAAATTATGATAATGGATGTGGAAGCTGGAAAGAGGAGAATTGATGGGAAAGGTGCTATAGGCGTTTTAAAATCCATTAATATAAACTGGAACTTCGAAGTGCCGAAGGTACTCGGGACATGAAATTTGGTGGACTACTCCACGAATTCCACCCAAATATTAAAAAGTTGGCCAGAAAACTTGAAAAAATCACAAATAAAATTATATATATATATATATATATATATATATATATATATATATATATCATTGTCACAGCTTGCTTATCGAATAAATAACACAAGTAATCCAGTTGAATATCATCTGGAGGAATAACCACATTCGTCTATTTATTAACGCAACTGAAAAATGGCCGAAACGGTGCTTCCGTTTCTTATGAAAACAATGGCTGAAACAGTGCTTCCGTTTCTTATTAACCAATATAACTCAATCATCATCAGCATCATGTAGCTTAATTAGCACGGGTATCCTTAACAATATCTCGCCTACCTTCTCTATCATTTATTATCCCCGAGAGGTCCTCTACGCAGCATCCAGTATCCGCACAGAGTTGGTCGATGTAGGTCCCTGCTGGGTTGCCCACATTAGCATGTTCACGTGTTGGCTTCCATAGGAGAATGTCATTGTTTCACCAACAGTGCCCAGCATGTCTTGTCCGTCTCACTCGGATGGTTTGTGAGATAGGGGGCAAGTGTCCGTACAGAGGAACGATTAGGAATAAAAGATAATAAAAACAAACACATAGAAAACAATTTTGGTTATTTCCTATAACTCCAACCTAAAAAAGGGAACCACTCTGAATGAATTTTATCTGTTGATTAATCTACCCATTATTTTCCCATTAAACTAACCATAAACCCTAACCCTAAACCCTAGCCCTAAACCCTAACCCTAACCCTAAACCCGTCTTCTTTTGTCCTAGTAGATCAATAAATAAATAAATAATTTATCAGTCAATCAGAGTGGTTCCCCTTTTTTAGGTTGGAGTTATAAGAAATAACCACAATTTTTTTATTCATTTATACTTAAACATAGATAAGTTTATTTTTTACTTTTTAAATCCCGGGCAATGCCGAGTAGCTCTGCTAGTATTTCATAATTATATATATATATATATATATATATATATATATATATATATATAGAATATAATGGTTAAAATAGCGATTGTCTATAAATGCTACTTCGAAGGTACTCAGCGGCTTTTTTTTTATGGGAATACCAATTAGTTTTCAATTGAGTTATTGGCTATCAATGATTGCCACATTATTGTCGAAGTATGAAAAACAAACAAACATAGAAAATAATTATGCTCTCAGTTACCGAAGAGTTCAGTTTGCTGCCAGATTTCTTTATCTACACCAATTAATATACTACTTCTTAAAATAAATGGATCACGTGACTTTCGCTTTGACACGTGATCGATACCTCTGCCAAAAGCATTCCTGTCTGAACAATACTGAAGCAATTATTAATCCAAGAGAAAAATCGCATGGCGCCCGATGCTCCGGGATTTTACGTGCGAGTTTTTATCCTAACAGCATAATATAATTACCTTAAATCCTCGAGTATAGTCCGCCTTTAAGTATAATACGCAGGGGATTTTTAGGGGGCCGTACCTCTGAAAAAATGCGTTTGAATAAACATTGCCGGACAGCAAATAGAGATTCGGACATTGCTTAGAAAATATTTTTCATTTTTAACCTCGTATATAGAACACACTAGGGATTTTGATCATTACATAGAGGTGGGGGAGAGAAATCCTCATGGCGTAGTGGTTAACGTGCTGGACTGTTGTAAAATAACTAGTTTCTGAGTTATTTCCCTCTTAACGCACTAAAATAATTGCTAATTTAGCATTGGTCTACCCTAACCCTAATAATTGCTAATTAGCAATTATTTTAGTGTGTTTAGGTGTTAAGGGGGAAATAACTCAGAAACTTGAGAAACTAGCCTCCTTAAGAAGAGAGACAGTAAACGGAATATCAACGGGTGACGCTAAGTTGATCTGACGCTTGACAATTAGAGATTTTTGAAGAGACAACAACATAAAGAGACGAGAGACGAAAGCACGAATTTAACGTGAATTTAATAGGTGACTTAAACTGAAAAAAACATCGGTTTCCTCTCTCTTGACAATAGCTGTTTCCTCATCATCTCTCTCTCTCTCTTTCTCTCTCTCTCTCTCTCACACACACACACACACACATTCTCTCTCTCTCTCTCTCTCTCTCTCTCTCTCTCTCTCTTTTCTGTATTTTGATATTTACTACTAGACGACAAATGGCCACGGTAAAATAGATTTGATATCCAACAGGGGAACAAAAGTGATTGGGGTTCGATCCTTCCTAATGGGTTACCACGGCAAACGAAAACATCTTTTAAAAATAAATCCCACATCTAAAAAGCGAGTCGTAACACTACATTGTAGTAAGCGAGTTCGAACTCCAGTTGTGCTCTTAGGTTCACTTTCAGACTAATACCCCTAGGAGAGGTATGAAACCCCTCATCCACCCAAGTGGTGGGTTAAAAAGTACCATTACTGTTCTTCTATAAGGATGGTTCTGGCATTTGATAACCCACAAAGGTTGATATGCCATTAAATAAAGAAACGAAGCTATCCCATTTTCACATCTCTGAAGTGATCATTAACCCAAATGAAAATCACGGGGTACTTAATATTCGTGGGTCTTATTAATGAGTTCGATCCTATCTAACTGCACAATATTCCTAGCTTTCTGCTAATTTGAATATCTGATTAGGGTTTTTTATAGGGTGGTTCCCATTCTGTTTTTGAGTTTTGTTAACAGACTGTTATCTAATGCCCAATACTTTTGTTTTGGTTTCTTGTTTTAATGGCACATCAACCTTCCATTCTTTGTTTTCACCTGAGTCTCATCGAAAGATTATCACAGGAAGACGTACTACGAAAGAGAACCCAAGAAAGTCATAACAAGGTTTGGGGTAAAAAAATGATTACGATTACCCAGGATCAGGTAGTTTCATGCTGGAATCGCCACTTAATTGTAGATGGTAGACGAATTCCTTGTTTGTCAAGCAAGAGCTCTACAAATATAATGAGTTCGTCTACCCCAGGGGTTCTCAACCGAAGTCCATGTGAACCCCCGGGGACCATATATAATTTTTGGGACTCTGCCTGAAATGTATTTAACTATAAAATCACAATGGGATTTTTAAACATCGAATGACTATGGGGGCCCACCACAGTGAAATAGGATTAAAAAGAGTCCATGAGTAAAAAAAAGGTTGAGAACCATTGGTCTACCCTAACCCTAACCCTACCATCTACAACTCAGTGGCGGTTCCAGCAGGAGGCTACATGATGCTGAGTAATCACAATGATTTTTTTAACCCCACCTCATAATGACTTTCTTGCCTTCGCTATCGTAGTTCTTCCTATGGTAATGCTCTGATGAGACTCTAGTGAAAACAAAGAATTCTTGTTAATGCTGGATCCGTATATGGTTGCAATTCTCAAATTTTGTACTCACAAAAGATGGAAAGCGATTCGTCCTTAATAAGAATTCTTTGTTTTCACCTGATTCTCATTATATTTCTTCTTCCTGTGGTAATGCTCTGATGAGACTAAGGAGTAAACAAAGAATTCTTGTTAAGCATGAATCTGTTTTCCATTGCAATAATATGTAGATCCAGCCTTAACAAGAATTCTTTTTTCACCTTGGTCTCCTTATATTTCTTCTTCCTGTGATAATCATCTGATGAGACTCGGGTGTAAACAAAGAATTCTTGTTAAGGATTAATCCGCTTATGATAGCAATTATCAAATTTTCATATCTCAAATTCAGGATAATTTTTATCTTAAAAACAGAAAACGCAAAAGATGGAACCTTATCAAAACTGATGCCTTATTCAAATGCTACTTTCAGGATTTGTTAAAGATAGCACACAACATCTTTATTTAGCCATACATCATTACTGACACGGCTACAGCTGATAAGAATTCACGCTTTATCATATTAAAAATATCAAATTTTCATATCTCAGATGCAGGATATTTATTATCTTAAAAAAGAAAAGCTAAAAGGTGGGTAAACATAATTTATTAAAAAAATATTTTACAAAGAATCAATGAAAGATGAAATATATTAAATTAGAAAGATTAACAAAATTAAATAAGAACGCATATAAAAGGATTACACTTATGTTAATTGTATTTTAATTGGTTTCCATATAAAATCAAACATAGGATTGATTTTAATACGTTGGAGAATAAAACAATAATATTAGAGACCAATATATATATCTTATTATATATATATATATATATATATATATATATATATATATATATATATATATTATAATGTTTCTAAAAATAGTTTTGAGATCATTATAAGCAATAAAATTATTGTTGGTGTATTGGTTTGGCGTGTTCAAGGGACGAGGTGCTGCCTTCAGGATTTGACAAGCTCTCGCCAACCCTCTCAATCACTCAGTTGCCACTGGGAGGTCCTCTGCGCAGCAATCATCATCCTCGCATAGTTGGTCAATGTAGGTCCTTGGTGGGTGGCCCACATTAGCATGTCCATGTGTTGGCTTCCACAGGAGAACGTCGCTTATGAGCTCGTCCTTGCTTCTCCAGCAGTGTCCTGCGTGCATAGTCCGTTTCACTCGGATGGTTTGTGAGATGGGGGCAGGTGGCCATACAGCTGCTTCCTTGTGGTGTGCTGGTTCCATTTGTCTAAGACTGCACGCAGCATTCTTGTGCAGCTCCCATCTAGCTTTTTCTCAAAGCGCATCGTTAGGGTCATCAGTCATATGGAAATCCGATATCACAAATACAGGATATTTAATATCTAGACAAAAGATGGAACCTATCAAAACTGATGCCATATTTAGATGCTGCTTTCATTTGTTAGAGACACCACGCCGCATCCTTGTCCAGCCATACAGTAGTACTAATACGGCTACAACTAATAAAAATTCACGCTTTAGAAAGATTAGATTTTCATATCACAAATACAGGGTATTTATTAAATTAAAAACAGAAAAGCTAAAAAACGGAACCCGATGCCTTATTTAAATTCAGCGTCACATAATATCTCTAAAACCGTTTTTAATATCATCATAGACAATAAAATAAATGTTGGTGTATTGGTCTGGCGTGTTCAGGATTTGCCTATCAGCGCGGAAAATGAAGTCGGTGATGTGAGTTCAGAGTCCGGTCGGAATTATTTCCGTTCTCTTTCAACTTTTTGCCCGAATATATGGATTCACAAATTCTTGTTTTTTCTTTATCTCATGAGCTCATTTATTCTATCATAGTCAAAATGCCTTGGGAAACAGATACGCATCTTGCGTCTGTTCCCTTCTTAGTTAAATCAGCTTATTCCAGACTGACCTCTCATCACTCACCACCCCCTTCCAATATTCGCCACTTGTCCTCAGTCGACCATTAAGAAATCTTTCTGTTTTTCTCATGAGGTCATTTATTTTATCCCCAAGTCAAAATGCCTTTGGAAAACATACACGCATCATGCGTCTGTTCCCTTCAACATCTTAGTCCAGTCTGACCTCTCATCACTCTCCCTTCCACTCTTCACCATTTGGCATCTGTCAACCAGCAATAAATAAATAAATAAATAAATTAAGAGAGAGAGAGAGAGAGAGAGAGAGAGAGAGAGAGAGAGAGAGAGAGAGAGAGAGGGGGATCAGAATAATGAAAAAAACAAAACAAAGAATAATGTGAAATAAAAAGGAAATTAAAAAAGAAATGAATGAAGAAAGAGTGAAGAATAATGAATAATCAAAGAAACAATGTAGCAGAATGAATGAAAGGAAGAAGAAAGTAAAAAGAAAGAAAGAAAGAAAGAAAGAATGAAAGAGTAATTAAGAAGCCTTGTGCTTCGTAATTTAAAAATCTTACCACTATTGACTTAAAAATCTTACCACATAACTTAGATTTTTCCCACCTTATTATATAATATAAATTATAATATATTTATATATTCGTATATTCTATTCCACACTTTTTATATCTTTTTGTATTTTTTACATGTTTTTCATCTGTTATTTTTTCACTTTTCATATTCTATTGCACATTTTTTCATATTTCATTCCTTTCTTTTCATATTTTATTCCACATTTCATACTTTTCCACAATTTTTCATATATATTTCCACGTTTTTCATATTTCATTCCACAGTTTTCATATCTATTCTAACGATTTTTATATTCTATTTGACTCTTTTCATGTTTTATTACATGCTTTTTGTATTTTATTCCAAATTTTTCATATGTAGTTTTACACTTTTTATAATGTTATCCCACAATTTTCATATCTTATTCCACATTTTTCAAATTTATTTCCACGATTTTTATATCATATTCTACGTCATTTTTTGAATATTCCCCTTTTTCATATTTTATTCCACACTACGTATATATTCTTCAACACATTTTATATTTTATTGTATTATATAATATTATATCATTATATTACACTTTTAAAGTTTTTATGGGCCATCCTTTGGCCTTCAAGCAAGAGCGCTTTATCCAGTGGAATTGGATCCTTGATAAAGAGTCCTGAGTATTGGCAAGGAGTGCAGTAAGGATTATGTCCAATGTGGGGGGTATAATTATTGTATCCGCCACGCAGTATTGCTAGTGATTGGCTGTAAGAATAACTCACGTGACCTTGACTAGTCTATAAATTCAGGTGGGGAATTAGAGCACACCTTATATACAAAATTATTCCAGCAACACTTAACCCTTGTTTTCGCTGTCGTAAAGATAGGTGACTCAATTCTAAATGAATCATGGATAATTTTATGTGGACGCATTCCTCGAATCATAACCGGAGTCTGGCAAGATGTAATGTAACGCTCTCCTTTCAGAATGGAGAGATAACGTGTCAACGTTTTTTAGGCTATTGCACTCATTTCTAAATGGAGTGATGATATGTTGATATAGAAATAATAGTTGTATACTTATCTCTAAGTAAATTCAGTCGGTAGAGCGTTCGGCTAGAAACCACAAGGTTCCTAGTTCGATAGCAGTCCTCGCCAACTCAGCGTATGAGTAGCACAAGGATCTGTGTGGTAAAGTAAGGAGCTGATGGTAGGTGTGGCGCTCCACCTCAAACGCAAAAGCAATCTCCTTGGTCTAACGCTAGTGAAAAGGGGATACACTCCCTCGCTGATTGGCTGATACTGACTTTAGACCACCCCGACGACTTTACTTACTTACTTATCTCTGGAACGATATTACATTGGAGAAGACTGAGTCGATGCTGGGGTTGACGGACAGTTCCTGGATGTTTGGAGTCAGGAAACCAACTTGGTGTGCTTTGGGGGCATCTTGCCTTGTGCCATTTAGATTTTTTTTATAGTAATAACGCAAAGCCACTTCTTTTTCTCATGCGATTTTTATTTCCCCCAAGTCACAACAGCCGAGAGCACGTCTAGCTCTTTCAAATCATAATTACAAACTCAATTCACATTCTCAGCTCTCACTGCTCCTCTCTCCCACTTCACCGTCTCACGATTCATCCAATAAAAACAAAGTTATGAGGCATAATGATTCATCCTTGAACTTTTCCATTCTCATCTAACGTATTTTTGATAAGAACCTTTCCATGCTAATTTACACGTCAGTGTGACACTCATACCCCCCTTATTTTACAAAGATGCTTTCCGTAAAATTTAATTGTAATGGTAACTTATATTAAAATAATCAAGGAAGCGCGTGGTGTAATGGATAAAGTCATGGGAAATGGACTCGTCAACCCGAGTTCAAATCATGGACGTGCTACTTGCATTTCCCTTAGCGCTAATACTCTTAGGAAAGGTATGAATCCTACTCTCCCTCCAGTAAATAGTAGGACAGACTGCGCTCTTAAACCTTGGTTAAGGCAACCGGTCTAGGAGAAGGAAAACTCTGAATTCAAACCTTGTTGAACTTGACAGAAAAAATAACGCTAAAGCGGTGATCTTGAACTTTAAGTGACTAAATATCTACCATAAAATTGTACTTGTGCATTATTTGAAATGAACTTAATTGTTATTAAGAAGACATTTTATATTTTGGAGAAAAAGAACAAAGGGACTTAACTCTCATTTGAGAGTTAATTCCTTTTAAGACCTAAATGAGAGTAAAGTCCCTTTATTCTTTTTCCGAGAAAAATTTTGTAAACAATGGCAGCCATCTTTGCTTCAACGTAATTTGCTCGGAGAAAACACGACGCTATTCAAACCCATTTCAGTGAACGCTTTTAACTCCAAAATATTATAAAATGAATTTTTATAACAATTAAGTTAATTTCAAATAATACGCAAGTACAATTTTATGGTAGGAATTTAGTCACCTAAAGTTCAAGATTACCGCTATAACAATATCTTAAGGTAAAATGCAGCTTGTCTGAGCTGTGAGGGTTGGGTGGGGGTTATACTTTTACTTTAAATGTTACGTTGATATATTTTATCTATTTTATTTGAATAAGATAAATTGCTAAACTTTTCTGGATAGAAATTATAAGATTTTTAAGCAATTTCATATGTAAATGTATCAAAAACAAGCATTTGGGAAGGGCTTCATATTTAGACGATTTTTAAAACTAAATGCTAAAAAATTGGTGCAACTTAGAAACCTACCTTTTGATATCAGTACTTATCATACCAATATCCAACTTTCTCTTGTTGTGTCATTTTGATATTAAAAAAAAAGTTAAAAATCGACCTACCCTACATCACTTTGATCACTTTCCTGGTTTTATTTACGATATCTCGCTTTGTGTTTTGCCGAAATCATAGACAATTCTTACTTTTACAATTAAGAGCAAGCGACTAAATAATCTTCAGGCGCGAAATTTGGCGTCTGTTAGGTTTCCGATTTGTGACGAAAGAATTAAAATCTTGGTTACTGCTGAAGATTAGTCGTCGAATCCGTCGGAATGGATTCATTTGGATGACTTTGAAGTTCGGTTTTTCGTCCAACACTTCAGTGATTAATTGTCACTTTGTATCGCCTTGTTGTTGTTGTTGTTGTTGTTGTTGCTGCTGCTGCTGCTGCTTCTTCTTCTTAGATTCGTTGTATAAATTTATTTAAAAAAAATAATCCAAAAACGATGATATGGCAACTTTAGCGATAACTTCATCCTTCCCAAATGTTTTTAGTTCGGCGGCGTCAGGTGAATATCCAGCCCATGTTAGCTATTTTCTGACACGTGTTTTTATCGCATAAAGAAACTCAAACTCAAATTTCAAAACAATTTTCATACTGTACACTCCGTTTTGATTTTACAATATATATATATATATATATATATATATATATATATATATATAAAGATGTGACCAAAATTCTCTGGTCGGAGGGAGTGCCTCGATGATGCATCGATGTAGTAGCTTCTTACTGGCAGATTAGTCATATTTCTACCTATGAAATGGTCTACGATGAACACTGCTACCGTAAAACAAGAGTGCGGATAATTTTTGAATCCCACTCGAATTTACCCAACCCCTCCGAACGCGCAGGATGCAGAACAAGGTCAATGTTTTTAAGCAGAGTTTAACAGGTTTGAATTTAGCGCTTGTTTTTCATAGACCGATAGCCATACCAAGACTAAAGAGTCCAATTTGTCCTACTACTTAGCTAGAGGAGGATAATTGGATTCAAATCTTTGCCAAAATTAGCAAGCTTGTCAATGATGTGAACTAGGTTCAACGTATCCATTTCTTTGGGCTATAACGATTACTCTACAAACGCCCGCATTTTATTTTAGTACCAGTTGAAGTAGAATTCTTAGCAGGAAAATGGGTTATATAAGATATATAAGATATAAACATTAATAAGAACTCAGACAATTTAGATATGTTTTTCTCTTTTTAATATAATTTAAACTTATTCGAGTTGCGACAATTGATTTTTCGATAATAAAAAAAAGAAGAAAAAAACTGACGTAGGAATCCCGGACGACAAAAAAATCAAAATACCCACTTTAGCGTCCATCAGAGTCAAGATGTGGGCCAAGACAGCAAGGCCCCTAGATCTGCCCCTACCATTTTTGCTACGTCATGTTAGCCCTCACCTTGGGCAAAGCAGTTTTGAAAAACCTTCGGCGAGAGTCTGTGAGGATGGAGAAATATCTCCCTCTTGCTTGAAAGAAGAAACATTCTAGCACCAGACAATTAACTGCTAAAAGTAAGATGAATTGTTATGGGGCTAAATTGGAAACTCGAGTAAAATCAACACACACACACACACACACACACACATATATATATATATATATATATATATATATATATATATAATACTACAAGTGTTATAGGTTGATTGGTGATCTTTTAATTAATTACTAATTAATTAAAACTACCCTAATTATTAATTAGGGTAGTTTGTTAAAAGTTAAAAGTTACTTTAAGAAAAGAAAATATAAAAATAAGAAAAACAATAATAATAATAATAAGGATTATATCAAGAATGTCAATTTATCCAAACAAAGAGTGGTGTCAAGTGTGACCGATATCACAAGAATTTTAAAATTTGACAAGATAAAACGATAATTTAACAAATAAGATTCCAGGTTTTGAAAGTTGGTCAAAAATTTCAAAAATTTACATAAATAAAACAATGGTTGGCCTTGAGTTGTGGCAGTTGGAAAAAAAAACAATAGCAAACTAAAACTAAGGCTGACTCAAGGCCATTTAGACAGGTAGCCAATGTTATCGAGTTGCTGGCCAATCAGAGACGTATGTTCGGGGGGGGGGGGCTCTAGACACCATAAATAACTGAACTTCAACCGAGAGTAGAGTAAAGCGGAGAACGTCCGCCGAAGTCAGGCACATCGAAACCAATAAGCTCGCCATAGCTCGGGGCCCTTGCAACAACTTTGCCGATACACTCTGCTATCTTGCCAATCGGTACCAAATTGATAATTTAACCAAAGATAACTTGCTGTAGATCGCCAGTTAACTGACAAAGAAATTACCCCGCTCTTCTGACATTATACAAAAATATTAATCATTATATGACAATAAATGTATATATTTTGTACATAATCTGTTTATTTGTTTTGTTGACCCGTTGACAGCTTTAGATAATTTGGTTATTTTCAAACCCAATCGAGTTGATGAGAAAGCATAGAACCAGCTCTCCTTCAGGACACTTTAGTACTATAATCTGTGATACGACCAGCATAGAATAATCCTCGGACACTATAGTATTATATTTGGTATCATCCAACCCAACGACTGTGATACTGTGCCGGAACATCGTTCTATAAATTGAAACCGTGCCCCAGCAAAGTATTATACACACACACACGTACACACACACACACACACACACACACACACACACACACACATCACATCACATCACATCACATCACATCACATCATACACACACACTTATATATATATATACATATTAATTGTTGTAATTAATTAAAATAATTCCACGCAGAAAAGCCCTGACGATCCTAACTGTGAAACTCGATTATATCAGTTTTCTAAAATCGTTTTGCGCACTTTTATATTCATTCATAATTACGACTTATCCGATTAATTGTTTTAATCGACAGTCAAAATTGCGACACACTTATCTTTTGCCTTCTCCGTTGTCACCTCCTTTTCATATATATATATATATATATATATATATATATATATATCATAGGCTATTATCTGCCTATCATAAATAAAAATCACTTTGAATGTCTATTGCTATTAGATACTCAAATTGGTCTGTCTTGATGATAGAACTAATACGTTGCTTTGAAACCCATATTATTAAACGCTTTTTTTATTGCATAGAATTCTCAGTCGATAGAGCACTCGCCTAGGAATCGCAAGTTCCCTGGTTCGATACCAACTCTCGTCAACTCAGCGCATAAGTAGCACAGGGATGTGTGCGGTAACATAAGGAGCTGATGGTTGGTCTGGTGCTCCACCTCAGACGTAAAACAATCTCCTTGGTCTAGCGTTAGTGAAAAGCGGATAGACTCCCTTGCTGTCTGGTTGATACCGACATTAGGCCACACGGACGATTTTACTTACTTATATAAATAATGATACAGAAATAAATTTATTTCACCATTTCTTTGCCTCCTCAACCTGATTCGATGATCTAACAGGCGGTCTTGTTGGTATCATCTTCCTGTTTCACAGTTTTTTTTAACAAATTCTTCCTTCCACGTTTGTTAAATGCGCCAACTCACGGGCACGCGCACACTCGCAGTTTTAAGAAATTTTATGGTTTGCACGTGTTGATCATGTTTATGACGTTGCAGTTTTTAAATTTGATTTCTTTACTTGTGAATACGCATGAAGAAGCAAAGAAATGCCGAAATAAATGTATATCTGCGCTAAGGTATCCATTTATTTATTTATTCATAATACTCCGTATATATAAAAATGTATGGAGGCGTGTGGTCTAATGGTTAGGAAATGGACTCGTCAACTCAAGGTCAATTCATAGATGAAGCTGTTGGCATTTCACATGGCGCTAATACCATTGGGAAATGTATGAATCCAATTCTCCCTCCAGCTATGAGTAAATAATAGGGCAGACTGGGATCTTTAACCATGGCTAAGTAACCAGTTTAGGAGAAGGAAAACTCTAAATTCAAACCTGTTAAACTCCGCTTAAGAAATTGACCTTGTGGCGCATCCTGCTCATGCGAAGAGGTTGGTATATATATATATATATATATATATATATATATATATATATATAAAGCAATGTATTTCTCAAATATCATTTCATTCCAACCTGCACATCACACCCCCCCCCCCGCCTCATAGAAGGAAAGAAAGAAAGAAAGAAAAAAGTCCCAGCCAGGCACTCATGCTTTTGTCAAACGTTAAAAAAGTCGGCTGAAGAATTAAGTGTTCAGATAAGTAATATTTTAAGTTAATGTTTTAAAGAGTAGAAATGTATATTCATTAACACGTTTATTTCTTTTTGCGTATTGTT
>CM042166.1:64056020-64073520 GCA_023376005.1 Doryteuthis pealeii
GCTGACATTGAATTTTTTACAACCACACCTCAGGCAATATGTTTCAAAAATCCATTTTTACATCACCCGGAGGACGTTTTTTTAATCTTGTACTAGTAATAATAATGGAGATTTGGTCTCTGTTTGTCTGTAATCTAAACTACGTCACTGCTTACGTCACATTACTCAAAATCGTTGAATATAGAATAAAGAACAACCTTGTTTGAATTCATTTGAATTTAACTGTGAGAAACATGATTTCATCAGAAAGAAAACATATTTCAAAAGTCTGTTTACGAAAGAGCGTGGCAAAAAATCCTTTTACATACTTTTGGACGTCGATAAAATCGACATAAAATTCAAAGAAAATATTTTTTTACTCTAAAATTAAGATATTCCTTCAATTCGAATAAGATTTTGTAGAATTATGTAAAATTGAGTGTATTTTTTAAAAAGTATTGTCGTCCGTCGTAAAACAAAACAAACTCCCACCCCCTTAGGTAATATCTTTCAAAAAATGATTTTTACACTGTCCGGAGAGCGTTTTTGTTTTGCACGTAATAATAATAGAGATTCGGTCTCTATTTTTCTGTAAACAAAACTACGTCACTGCTTATGTCACAATAATTTATAAAAATTCTCTGAAAATTCAATTAATAATAAAATTTTCATATATATATATATATATATATATATATATATATATATGCCAGAAAATATATTATGCCAGAAAAGTTGCAGAAACACACACAACCTATCAAATATCGGACATATTCTGCCAAAATAATAATTCAATGCCTGAAGAAGACAACAGATCAGAAACACGTGTCGCATATCTAAGATAAAAAGAATAAAAAAACATTTTTTTGAGAACATAATACATTTTGCGGGCCTTCTTTTTTATAAAATATTGAATTTTCTCCCGTTGGAACCAGAACAACATTTATATATATATATATATATATATATATATATATATATATATATAGCCGCAACTCATTTTACGGCGATTAATCCTGCTAATCTTACTCGTTTATTCATATTTCATTAGTATATACATATATATATATACATATATATATATATATATATATATATATATATATATGTGTGTATATATATATATATGCATATATACACATACATATATATATATGCATATATATATAATATATATATATATATATATATATATATATGCTTTCCGATATATATTACGTAAAAGTCATTTGTAATCATGCTCGAAGTCATTTTTTACTCAGCTTTTTCAGGCTGCTGACGTCATCATTCGTTAGATACCACGTGTCAATTGGGTACCTGGTGTAGGCAGCTAATCACCAGCAATCTCCATAGATGAAGGTAGAAATACGCGCACCATCTCTGATTTCTTTACCGTGGGGGACGTTGGCCAGTTCTCTGTAATCAGCCTCCCTAATGAGCACCACTCGTTCTCCGATACGGACGGACAATTGATGAAGATCGTTATTCCATATTGGCCGTTATCGCTTGAAGATGCTATTCACTGCGTAGTTAGCGCAGAGCGGTGGATAATCTAGAAGAGTTTGTAATAGGGCTATCGATTGCATTGACTTCTAGCGTGGTTGGTTGACTGGTTAATAACCTCGGCTTTCATATTTGTATAGCAAGCAAATAACTCGCCGTTCTGGGGGTGCATCGTCATGGACCAATAGTTAGAGCGTACCAAGGGGCTCTCTCAACCCCTCTTTTTTTTTACCTATGGGTCCCTTTGATTCATATTTTAATCCGTTGGACCCCTCTCTAGTCATTCGATTTTTAAAAGTCTTATTGTATTTTTATATTTTTTTGCTTGCCTGGACACCACTAAATGTTATATGGTCCCCAAAAACGTTTTCTTCTATTCTTGCCTTATGAGTATTCATTTTTTTTAAACTCATTTTTTTTCTATTTAACCCATAGATCGGACCCTAACAGGTACTACCACCCCGAGTCAGGATGGACCTGGGAGAAATGGTGATGAAGGAGTACTCCACATTCCACAGAGCTCCACAATTAAAACTTCACCATCAAATAGTTTAAAGTCATACCAAGGACATGTAGACCCTCAGTCAGCGCTTTCTAGCACATATATGATTAAAAATGAGCTCTCCATAAGGCCAATAGGGTTGGGACATTCATATAGGTTCTAATGCTTGAGGTTAACAGCCGATTTATTGGAGGGGGCCTTTCCAACCAACCGTTTAACCTGACTATGGCCGTTTTGGGGCAGATCGTCATTGTGAAATGGTTAGACCACTATTTCCAACGTGGGGCCTATGCCCCACTGGGGCGGGGGGGGGGGCAATTCAATAATAATAGAGGGACAATATGAAAAATGTAGTAATATCAACATTTTTTTTATTTTACCCTATATGGGTAAAAATTATAAATCTATAGGGTAAAATTGTAATTACAACCTAGCTGAGCACGACATCTTGTGCAATCTAGTCAAGTGTTCACCCACTAAAGTTATCGTGCATCTGGCACCAGCTATATGTGTGGCTTCTGACTTGTTTAACTTTGAAGTTCTTCATCTGTTGCCCTCCCCCACAATTATACACATTATGGAATGGATTTTATTTGATTAAATTTGAAGTTAAACCCTTTAGTTTTATTTGAAAGATACAGTTTTTATGTTATACTTCTTCAAAACTGATATTGTTATATCATACTAAACAATTAACGGATGGGGGACATGAAGGAATTTGTGATAAAGAAGTGGGCCATGGTACTAAAATGGTTGGGAACCACCGGGTTAGACTATTCCAGTGGTTTTCAGCTTTTTTTTTTAACTTCTTGGTGCCTTTGATTCATATTTTATTTTGGTGGATCTCCCATAGCCATTCGATGTTTAGAAGTCTTATTGTATTTTTATAATTTTTATTTTTGCTTGATGAACTCTAAAAATGTTATATGGTCCTTGGTGGACATATGCTCCCCCCCCCCGGTTGAGAACTCTTGCGTTAGACAACTCAGTCAATTTAGTATTCAGTTCGATTCTTATCTAAGTAAAATGTGTTTGTTTGTTTGTTTGTTTGTTTCTTTCTGTTGTTTTACGGCATATCAACCCTTTTCGGATCATTCAATGCCGAAAAATATTTTCTTGATCTCCTATGAGGCTGGTCACATCAAGCCCTAGCACCTATATGATTGCTCCAACCCTATTAGCCTCATGGCAATTCCCAACCCAACTTATCATATGGGTGCTAGAAGGCGGTGGCTGAGGGTCTACATGTCCTGGGTATGACGTTAAATTCTATCTGATGATCAGGTTCTAGTTCTGGAGGTTTGGGGAATGTGGAGCACGCCTTCATCACCATTGCTCCCTGGTCTACTCTGACCCGGAGTGGTAGTACCTGTTAGGATCCCATCTATGGGTTAAATTGAAAAATATATTCTTAAAAATATTGAGTATCCATTAAGAATGACTTTATTTCAAAACTTTGCCGGCATTAAGTGACCCACTGAGGTTGATATGCCGTAAAACAAAACAAACCAAACCAAACCAAATCCTATGAGGCTGGATTAACACAAAGATTTTTACGTGGGGATCTTTTATGTGACATTCAGTGGGGATCTGCGGGATTAATTTGTTATCCATTACACATCGATGGTCATTCAATGCCAAATCAAGTCACTCTGAATTTTTGAGATTGAGTTTTGTTTAACGGCATATCAACCTATGTGGGTCATTTATGTCACTCTGATGAACGTTCCTATATTTCAAGTTCTGGTAGAAATAATTTTCATTAACTACGAATAGTTTGATAATAATAGTTTAAATAGGTAAATATCAAAATAATAATATTATCATTAAATATTACAACAATAATATTATTATTATATATTAAAATAATAATAGTTTAAATTGGTAAATATTTTTATTTAGTCTTATTAACTGGTAGAAATAATTTTTCATGAACTCCGAAAAGTAAAATTGACGGAACGGCATATTGTCGGTGCCAGCCGGACAGCGAGAGTCTATCTCCTTTTCACTAGCAATAGACCAAGGCGATTGTTTTTCCATCTGAGGTAGAGCGCCATACCTACCATCAGCTCCCCACTTTACCTTATTGATTCAAGCTGGGCTACCAATGCGCTGAGTTGCCGAGCGCCTTTATCGAACCCAGAGCCTGGACCGATGCTCTCAGGACTGACTTAAATCGACCGCTAAACTCTTAGAAATAATTAGATTTTCATTGATTTCAACAATTTGGTATAAATAATGCTTTAACTTCATTGGTATTAATAAATTGGTCGAAATAATTTTCATTTTCATGGGTATTAATAAATTTTCGAACTTCCGTCCCGATATTACATCCACCTTTGGACTAACACCATTGAGAAAGGTATGAAAGCCTTCATCCTCTCAGCTATGGGTTAAATAGTACTACCGCTGCCCTTCTACAATAATGGGTTGAACGTCGAATAACCCAGGAAAGTTCATATGCCATTAAACAAAGTACACACCCCTAATAATTCAGAGCCTCCATAAGGCGTTTCCCACCATAACTGAGCCTCCCCAAGACTCCATTGCAAAATCCCACCGAAATGATTTAGATTTTCCGGATTCTTTCAGACCCTCCCCCCCATATCACAAGTCATAATTCAATTATTAATGGCGGCAATATCAGATTAATTCACATTTAAGTGATAATGGCCACCATAAATAACATCAGCTTTGTTGACCAATATAGATGAATAATGTTTACGAACAGCTTTTATGGTTTTTCTGGCTCTACGGTTTTTATGTTGTTTTTAACCAGAACTTGATATTTACCACGTACCCCACGTGTACAGGTTAGGCCCTATTAATGTGGGACTAAGGCCATATTAATGTGGGACCACCCACAAGCCGTAACTTATGGGTGGCGGTTTTTTTTAACCAGAACTTAGTCTAGTAAATGTGTATTTATAATCTTCTCTTGTAGCACTTCCTTAATTGCATGACCGTTATCATCTTGCAACAACTTTTCTGGCTTTTCTGGCTCTTCCGTTTATTTATTTCTTAAATTCTTTTTTAACCCGATCTTAGTCTGATAAATACTTAAATGCTGATTTAAAAAAAAAACTAACAATAATAATCTTCTCTTCTCTATATCAATACTCATGTTCCTTAATCATCCGACCGTTATCATCTTGCAACACCCTCTGGTTAAAAGTGAAACCGTCCAAATCGTTCTAGATGAAATGCAACAATGTAAATCCTGATTATCTGGTATTGCTTATCCATCGAATTCTTATTTCTTAGATGTTTTTGAAAGATGATGACAGTTATATTTTTTAGGAACACAAATATTAATATATAGATGTATTAATGCTTACTTGATAGGAGGGAAATGTTAGGTTGTATAAGAAATGACATATACAAGTGCTTTTACATCTAACATTATTTTCGTCAGAATATTAGGATTATTTTTTGGTGACGACTAAATATCAATAAATCTGTTGACAAGAGAATGTCGCACACGATATCTACTCAAAAGAATTATTGTCGTAGGAAATTGACACGGCTACGCGAGTTCAAATTCTAGACGAGGCTGATTGCATTTCACATAGTGGTAATAACCTTTGAAATTATTCACTATATTCAATCTATATATATATATATATACCAACCCCTCCGCACGAGCATGATGTGACTCAAGGCGAGTTTCTTAAGCGGAATTCAACAGGTTTGAATTCATAGTTTTCCTTCTCCTAGACCGGTTGACTCACCAAGGTTAATGAGCCCAGTCTGTCCTACTAGTTATCCATAGCTGGAGAGAGAAAGTAGGATTCATACCTTTCCCAAGAGTATTAGCGCTAAGTGAAATGCAGTTACCACATCCAGGATTTGAACTCGAGGCAACGAGTCTATTTCCCATGACTTTTACCATTACACCACGCGTTTCTATGAAATAGTGTTATGTACCCACTCAATATCGGGTTTATAATCGGAGAGAGAGAGAGAGAGAGAGAGAGAGAGAGAGAGAGAGAGAGAGAGAGAGAGGACAGACAGAGAGAGACAGACAGACAGACAGACAGACAGAGTAGAGAAATTGACACGGCTACGCGAGTTCAAATTCTAGACGAGGCTGAAGTGGTAATAACATTTGGAATTATTCACTCTATTCAATCTATATATTCGTAGAAAGAGAGGAGAGAAAAAGAAAACGATATGAATAGAGATTGGTTGGCTGGTTGGCAGCCTTCCGTCTACGAGAGACGATGGAGTAGTGTCAAAGTTTTTTTCTCTCTTTGAACTACATAGCCTGGGCGGATTCATATGGAGGATAAGCTGTTGCCCATGTAGTCAATCCCCCTCTCCTCTCTGCCGCTGTGATCTAAAGGAAAGGTAAGGTACCAATGCAGTTTGGCAACGATGGTGTCGCAGGAGTTGATGGGTAGCACTGGATTTCAGCATCACGCCACATTAGGGACTTCGGCTCCTGCTTTGTTTTCGGGCTTTACTCCCTTAGCCTTTCCTTGAAAGGCAGCAGACGTTTTGGGTCGGACTTTCCTTGACTTTGTTTGGTTGCCGTCCAAGGCTAAAGAGCCCCTTTTGACCCATTTGGGGGATCCGTGTGAATAGCAAGTACTGTGTTCCTACTACTATTGGTGTCCCTGTGAAATGAAACGAGATTAGGGATACGGTATATTTTGCCTTTGTGTATCAGATACGCAACAGTACCTTCAGGTCAGTTTTTTTATATATGAAAATTTGTGAGATAGATTGATAGATAGATAGATTGATTGATATTGATTGATAGATATGAATAGACTGAGACAGATAAACAAACAGGCATACAGATAGATAGATAGGTAGATAGAATAAAGAAAGATGGATATGAATAGTCTGCCTTAGATAGATACATACATACATAAATAGATGTGAATAGATTGGCATAGATAGATAATTTGATAGCATATATGAATAGACTGACACTCACAGACACACAGACACACAGACATATATATATATATATATATATATATATATATATATATATATATATATATATATATATATATGGCAACGGTAGTATCACATGAGTTGATGGGTAATACTGGATTTCAGCATCACACCACCTTAGGGACTTCGGCTCCTGATTTATTTTCGGGGTATACTCCCATATATATATATTATATATATATATATATATATATATATATATATATATATAGAGAGAGAGAGAGAGAGAGAGAGACTAACACAGATGAATACATAGATTTGAACAGACAGACATAGATAATAGATATGAATCCACTGATATATATATCGGTTCAGCTCAGTCGTTAGAGTGTCTAACTAAGAACAATATGGTTCCTAGTTCGATACCGGCCCTCGCAAACTCAGCATATGAGTAGCACATGGATCTGTGCGGTAAAGTAAGGAGATGATAGTAAATTTGGCGCTTCACCTCAGACGCGAATACAATCTCCTTGGTCTAGTGCTAGTGAAAAGGGGATAGACTCCCTCGCTGCCTGGCTGATACCGACTTTAGGCCACCCCGACGACAACGTCGATATATATATATATATATATATATATATATATAATTGGATATATATCCATTATCTATTATTGATATCAGCCTCACTCTGTTCATATTTATCTCTCTCTCTATTATTTGCGTCAGTCTATTCACGTTTTCAATTTGCGAATTTAATTAATTATAGAATTAAAAAAAAAAAAAAAAATTAGAAGATTAAACCATTTTTTGAACCTTACCATTATTTTTTCATAGTATATATATATATATATATATATATATATATATATATATATATATATATATATATATATATATGTATGTGTGTGTGTGGCTTAATACTTTAAAAATTAATCACACACACACATTTATACATATATATGATTCATTTTTAAAGTGTTAAGAATAACATTCACAATATTTTAATGTTTGGTACACAGTTCCTTGCAATATGTTATGTTTTTAAGTGGTCACCCACCTTATAACTGAACGGGATAATTGTTGCTTAACTTCAGTAAACTTTTAAGAAGGTTGTTGGTGTGTTGTTGTTTTAGTAGCTTCATCCCACCTTGCAGGTTTGTAAAACAAGATGGAAGTACGCCTTTTCTATGCGAGAATAAAACCCAAATGATCTCAATGGTGATTTGAACACGGCGATTCTGTAAGCTGTGTCATTATCCGTCATCTATTGATGAAGATGAATGCATATTGCTAGGGGTGCATTAATCAGCAAGATGCACGGAATTTGACACTTGTGCAATAAATGATTATCGCGAAAGGGACAAAAAAACAAAAATAAAAAAAAAACCCCAAAACAGAAAGAAACATTAGAAAAATAAAGCCCTTATATGAATCAATTGATATGCACACTTTTCTTCGGAGTATATTTCTTTCTTTCTTTCTTTCTTTCTTTCTTTCTTTTGTTTACTGTTTTTCTTTGTTTCTTTGTTTCTTTTTTCCTTTGTTTCTTTCTTTCATTCTCATTTAAACTTTTATGATGATGATTTTTCTTTCTTTCTTTCTTTTTCCTTCTTTCCTCTCTTTCTCTCTGTCTTTGTTTACTCTTTTGTTTACTCTTTTTATTTATTTCATTCTTTCTTTTTTTTTCTTCCCCTCTTTCTCTCTTTCTTTTATCTTTTAGGTTTAATTTAAATCTTTCATTTCTCTCATTCTTTCTTTCTTTCTTTTTCTTTTCTTCTTTTCTTCTTTTCTTTTTTTCTTTATTTCCTTCTTTCTTTTTCTCTCATTTCCACTTTTATTTTCATTTCCTCTTTAAATATAAGGATCTTTTTATTCTCCCCTGTCTTTCTTTCTTTCTCTTTCGCTTTTTCATTCTTTTTTCCTTTCTTTCTTGGTTCTTTCTTTCTTCTTTTTATCACATTTTCTCTTTAATTATTTTTCTTTCTTTTATTTTCTTCCTTCCCTCTTTCTTTCTTTCTTTCTTTCTTTCTTTTCTTTCTTTCTTTCTTTCTTTTATTTCTTTCATCCATTCTTTTCTTCTCTTTCTTCTTGCTTTCTTTCTTTTTTTCTATCTTTCTAATTTCCATTTTTATCATGAGAATCTCTCTTTTTAACACTTTTCTTTATTGAAATTGCAATGATAGACCGAGATATGTAAATAGAGATCTTGTTTGTCAACAGTTGTCGTGATTCTGTTTATTTGTAATCGAAGTGTTTGATTATTCAGCCATGTTTTAATCTTGGCGTATTGTGACACTGCCAAAGCGAATCATATCTCATAATCAAGATGGTCCCACTGAAAGCGAAGGATTCACAAGAAGATTTGGGAGATTAAGCCCCCTTATCACTGTAAAAATAAAAGAACAAAAGAAAATAGGGAGACAAAAATGCTGCATGAATATGCACCATGTTTTGAAAGTTAGAAAAAGTTTCCCGCCAAATTATATTTCATTTATTAATGTTTCTAAAAATTGTTGTCTCGAATAATGTAACGGGTACATGATATATATATATATATATATATATATATATATATATTATATATATATATATATATATATATATATATATAATATAATGGAGATTGTATGTGTGTCTGTCTGTAACTATATCAGTAACCAAGTCATAATTCGCTTAGTTATTTACATCACATTCTCCATTATTTTATTTTTTTATTTAAACCTAAATTATTATTTCTCTGAATGTTTGGACACATGGCCTAGTGGATAAGGTAGTTAGGTTAAGACAATTCTAAGTGACAGTTATCTCTAGATTGCAGGTTCAATCCTGACCAAAAGCAGTAGTAACATAGAATAATAATTAACACAGCTTAACGCCCCTGCCCCAGCTATGGTTAGTGGAATGAGAAGAGGATATCCCCGTGGACAGAATAAAGGGTTAGTTTCAAAGTTCCGTGATGACTCCCGATTACGACAAGAAGGTTCCCGAGTCCGAAAATAAGGTTCCCGAGTCCCACAAGAAATACCTGAGGAAGGCCGGAGGGCATATCGGCCGAAAAGTTGTACAGATAACAATGAAGATGAGGATAATAGTCCGAATTACGCAGACAGCGATGGAGTCTATCCCCTTTTCCCTATTGATAGACAAGGAAGATTATTTTAGCGTCTGAGGTGGAGTGCCACACCTACTATCAGCATCGCACTTTACGGCACAGATCACTGTGTTACTCATACTCTGAGTTGGCAAGGGCCGGTATATATATATATATATATATATATATATATATATATATATATATATATATATAATATTTAAAAAATGTTTTTTTTTAAATTGCGCGTTATTATGAAGCATTAAAAATGTATAAATGAATGAACTCGATATTATGGAGTATTGGATTCACTTATTTTTTAAATTATTTTTTCTCATAAATTTTCAGGTTCGTTAGATACCCTTTGTCAAATGTTATTACTGTTTAACGTTTTCTTTGTCTCTGTTGTTATCGACAGTGGCAGCGTCTGTAAAATATTTGTAATAACGGAGAATTCCGATATCTGCGTTTAATCCCTTCACGTGCGTTTGTAATTTTAGAATCCATTTAGTTTCTGATTGTTTTCTAGATTGCGTTGTTGGGAATACGTGTTCTAATAAGATGCATTTGAGGTGTGTAAGGTTGTGTGATAAGGTATTAAAATGAAGTGCTATTGTACTATGCGGGGATTTGAGATTTATAGTGGATTTGTGGTTATTTAGCCTTAGTCTAAAGGGTGTTGATGTTTCTCCCACATATCCACTATTTCTACATTGTACATTTCTACATTAATATATATATATATATATATATATATATATATATATATGAAAGTAAGTAAGGAAGCCATGTGTTTATTTTTGATATGGCCTTTTTAGCCAACAATTTGTGGAGGATATGTGCTTAATTGAAGTAATACCTAATTTTGGAAATTAATTAGTTAATAATTAATGAAGCTAGGCATGGGAGACTGCTCAGTCTGAGCGGTCTCCCATGTTTATAACCTTGCTGATAAGACGTAATAGATCGAAATGTACATACAGGGATTGAGATTCTCGATTTGTTTAGCCTTACATTTGAACATATATGCCCGCCTAAATTCATTAA
This sequence comes from Doryteuthis pealeii, assembly GCA_023376005.1. Lineage (NCBI taxonomy): Eukaryota > Metazoa > Mollusca > Cephalopoda > Myopsida > Loliginidae > Doryteuthis > Doryteuthis pealeii. The sequence goes on from CM042166.1 coordinate 64,067,052, forward strand.
TTATTAACTAATTAATTTCCAAAATTAGGTATGACTTCAATTAAGCACATATTCTCAAAAATATATATGGCGGGATATCCATAAATCATTTACTGAGAGGTGTTACGCACGCACACTCGTTAGGGGCGACCAGTGTACACACGCAACATGGAATAATAAAAAAAATATGCAAAAGGTCCCAGATGTAAAAATAAATAATAATAAGGGGATTGGATTCAAAACGTTTCTCTCTCTCCCGTGAAAAGGATAGGAGACCGGTGAACGACGGTGAATGACGAATGTCGGAGAGGATTTCAAATAATCACATAAACGCTTATTTACATATAAATACAAATTATCATTAAGAGACAAATACATATATACAAATATACATGTAATAAGAGGGATAAAGTGAATGTGTGGTTCATATCATCAAATGAGTGGACGAGGAACTGAGCATATCAATCATGTTAGCAATATACAATATACATGACAAGCAATAAAGATTTTACAGAATATAAAATCTTGTTCATATCATCAAATGAGTGGACGAGCGATTGAGCATATCAATCACATTAGCAATATACAAAATGCATGATAAATACTAAACGTTCAAGATTTTGTATTCTGTAGAATAAAAAATCTTGAACGTTTGTTTTAACTCACTGCGACGTTGCAAACCGCAACAATGTTTCTTTGTTAAACCCATTGTTATTTCTCTGTCCGACGGGGATTCGCTCCTTTTCTCAAAATGAATTAACTCTTATTCTACGAGGAAACGTCTTTATTTTTCCGTTCCTTTGATTTTCGATGCTACACCTACTATCAGCATTGCACTTTACCGCACAGATCATTGTGCTACTCATACGCTGAGTTGGCGAGGGTCGGTATATATTTATATACATATATGTAAGAATTTGTATATATATTCATATATGAGTAAGAAAAGGTGTAATGAAAACATCACACAATGCTGTTAAAGAAGAAAACAATTTATAATATAATCATAGCTGATACTGATCAATATTTCGATTTTACAAAAATCATCATCGGAGCTCATTAACTCCCGTAGTTGTTTGGGTCGGAGAGGAAAGTCAAAACACCCAAACAACTACGGGAGTGAATGAGCTCTGATGATGATTTTTGTAAAATCGAAATATTGATCAGTATCAGCTATGATTATATTATAAATTGTTTTCTTCTTTAACAGCATTGTGTGATGTTTTCATTACACCTTTTCTTACTCATATTGTCGGATTCATTTCCTTTCTTTTAACTTATATATTCATATATATATTTATATATATATATTATAAGTTGTAAACAAGGTTTGTTTAGAATGGCTTTTTGCCGATAATTTTTTGGAGAATAAGTGTTTAATTGGAGTCGTACCTAATTTTGAAAATTAATTAATTAATAATGAATTAGGCGGGAATACCTATTAAATGTATGGCTAAACAAATCGAGAAAAATCAATCTCTGTATGTACATTTCAGCCTATTAGGCCTCATCAGCAGAGCTATAGATCGGAAGACCGCCCTGTGCGTGACTTGAAACCGGACTGCCAAGCTGACAGGCCGATCCCATAACCCCAACACCAAACGAACTTCTTAGATTTTATGATTTGTTTAGAGTAGGTTAACATTCCTCTTCTAGTGACTTTTATTACACGACGATCTATAGCTCTGCTGATGAGGCCTAATAGGCTGAAATGTACATACAGAGATTGATTTTTCTCGATTTGTTTAGCCATACATTTAATAGGTATTCCCGCCTAATTCATTATTAATTAATTAATTTTCAAAATTAGGTACGACTCCAATTAAACACTTATATATATTAATATTATATTCCTTATTAATATATATATATATTTATTATTATATATCATTATTACACACACACACACACACAACACACACACACACACACACACATATATATATATATATATATATATATATATATATATATATATATAAGAATCTATTGAGGGGACAGAACCACCCAGAGTGACAACATCTCCACCACCTGGTTGATTAATCCCCCAGTTAGGAACCTTTTAAGGATTTTCAAGAAAAATTATAAATAAAACACCAATGATTCTCAATTTACATTTTGAATAAAGTTGGCGGTCTGCTGAAACTCGACATATACAGGCATATGTAGGGAGAAATTCATAAGAGATTCATAACCACAAAATGGTCGATTTTTAGACGTTTCTCCCCCCCTCTATCTCTCTTTATATATATATATATATATATATATATATATATATTATATATTACAATATAGGTACAAGTGATAACCTACTCGAGTTTCACCATGAGGATCTTCTGGGTTAAATCCACTGAATTAATTAATATATTGATTAATTGAAGTCGACTACACGTGTGTGTCCTTCGTGTTAAACGGTTAACGAACCGTTTAACACAAGGGACACACACGTGTAGTCGACTTCAATTAATCAATATATTAATTAATTCAGTGGATTTAACCCAGAAGATCCTTGTGGTGAAACTCGAGTAGGTTATCACTTGTACCTATATTGTAATAAATTCGCTCTACTAACGTATTGAGCACTTTGTATTTGTTATATCGCTGACTTGCTTTCCTGAATTTTGCATCATCTAACCATCGTGACCATATTCACCGGTAAGTCACCTTTTCCATTATATATATATATATATATATATATATATATATATATATACTTACTTTTAAAGAAGGAAAAACTTAACAAACCGTCATTTGGCTATAATAGATTTATTTCAACCAGGACTCAATATGAGACGTCTTATCAGATAACCTGAGAAAAACAAAACAGAGAAAAAATTTGTTGCTTTACTATTTTTTTCTTTTTCTTTTTTCTATATTCTCTCTATTCTAGTTTGTTTTCTCAGTCTTTATGTAATAGGCTATCTGATGAGACAAGGTTCATATTGAGTTCTGGTCGAAATTCGTTTATAATAGCCAAATGATGCTTTGTTAAGTTTTTCTTTCTTATTAAAAGAATAGATATTGCTTTGTATATAATTGATTTATTAGTTATTACTAGCTTGCTAACCATTACATCACGATGGGACGCCATTTCTGTCGCACCATGTATTTACGATTGAATAACGACCACAAGTAAGAAATGCAACGAAAGACGGAAATAATCGATGAATGAAACGTAATTTTTCCCTTTAAATAATCTACTTTCCCGTTATTCCAACACAACCTGTGATCAAACACATCAAAACTTCTTTTGACTCAGCGAATTGTGTTTACAAAGTAAATTAACTATGAATGGGTTATCAAGTGTTTTGTTTTTAACATAATTAGTACAGACCAGCACCCCCCAAAAAAACACCCTACGGGCGGTGTAAATATTAATTTTTGAAAGATATTACCTGCGTGTGGAGTTAAAAATTCAATATCAAAGAGCTTGTTTCATAAGTAAGTAAAATCATCAAATTCATTAAAGGAGTAAAAAAATTTAAAACAATTTGAAATGGAAACTTAGCTCTGTCCTCCTCAAATAATATGTTCCGTACATCTATTAATTGAATAATTATTTAAGATATTTTACACATAAATCTTACATAAAATCGTTGGTATTTATTTATTTGTAAACTTTTTAACCTCTTGATACTGAAAAAATTGACTATTTCTTGTTTGTATATAATTTTCTCGTAAAACTCTATACGTTAGATATCTTTTAATATATATCAAAACAAAACAAACTATATGTAAATATTTAATGGCAAGTATTTATTTAAACTTGTTTAAAAAAAACAACAATAAGGACCATCTAAATTTGCATACTCAAATTTGGAGTGTATATAAGGTTGTTCTTTCGTTAATGTATTAACGATTTTGGGTAATGTGACGTAAGCAGTGACGTAGATTTGGTTACAGACAAATAGAGAACGAATCTCCATTATTAATAGAGAGACATTCAGCTCCCATGAGTATTTGTAAAAATCCTTGTACGAATCTATAAGTTTGAATCAACATCAGCATTTATTGTGGATGTACAGGAGATATTTATGATCCAAAATAGAATCATCCCCAGTCTGTTGGATAGTTTTACCTTTATATATATATATATATATATATATATATATATATATATATATATATATATATAAACGAGGGTGAATAAAAAAGTAACGACACTTTTTTAGGGCAGGTCTAATGACCAACATAGGAACATGTATCATACATCAAAATGAAGCTGGTACGCTGTGGATCACATCCCTACTTCTCCACATAGTCACCGTTTCTCTCAATAACATTGTTCCACCTTCGAATGAGAGCGTGTATATACCTGCCCCGTAAAATTCTGTTGACTTTTTTTTAGCCCCTTCTTTACTACAGATTTCCCTTCCTGGTCATTAAAATAATGTTTGCTTCTCAAATCCTCTTTCATGGGGTCGAAGAGATGATAGTCTGAAGACGCTAAATCTGATGAGTATATAGGATGCGATAAAGTTGTCCACCTGAATGAGGTGACTTTCTTCCTTGTCCTGATGCTTGTGTGTGGTCAAGCATTGTCATACAGAAAGAGGACATTATCGATTGGCAAATTAGGTCTTACTCGTCGGATTCTTGCTCTGAGCCTCGTTAGAGTCTCAATGTAGGCCTTAGTCTTATAAAAGAAATCTACACATGAAATGAAGAAAATGGCATTATCTTTTTACTCACCCTCGTATATATACACGTGTGTGTGTGTGTGTGTGTGTGTGTATGTATGTGTGTGTATGTGTGTGTGTATGTATGTGTGTGAATTTAGGCATCTTTTATTCAAACAAAATTGAAAGAAGTAGTTCATTTACTTATGAATATTTATTTCTCTGAATGTTTGAGATGAGGCTTGATGATTACTATTATCTGCATTATTCGGACTATTGTCCTCATCTTCATTGTTACCTGTACAACGTTTCGGCCGATATACCTTGCGGCCTTCTTCAGGTATTTCTAGTCCGACTCGGGAACCTTCTTCTCGGACTCGAGAACCTTCTTTTCGGACTCGGGAACCTTCTTGTTGTAATCGGGAGCCATCACGGAACTTTGAATCTAACCCTTTACTCAGTCCACGGGGGTATCCTGTCCTCATTACGCTAACCATAGCTGGGGTAGAGGCGTTAAGCTGTGTTAATTATTATTCTCTGTTACTGCTGCCCTTGATCAGGATAGAACCTGCAATCTAGAGATAATTGTCTTAACCTAACTACCCTATCCACTAGGCCATGTGTCCAATTGGACTGTCCGAAAAGAAGGTTCCCGAGTCCGAAAAGAAGGTTCCCGAGTCCTACAAAAATACCTAAAGAAGGCCGGAGGGCATATCCGGCGAAACGTTGTACAGATAACAATGAAGACGAGGACAATAGTCCGAATAATGCAGATACTACTGATTTTTTTTTGTTTTCAATTTTTTAAATCTATATGCTTTGCTTTGATATTTATATCTTTATTGTGTTATTGTTTATTAATAAGTTGTTTTATTTAATGTTTGTTTATATAACGGCTATACTAATAATAATATTGGTCCTTTGAGTATGAGGACTCAACTCAATATTATCCTTACATCAAGCATTCAAATACAATCTTTAACCCACTTTGAGAGGCTGGACCAACTTTAAGGAAGTCTAGAAAGGAACAAGTCATTGCATCTCGATTACGCATTGGTCATACAAGACTAACGCACTCCAATATACTCAAACAAGAACAACAACCACAATGTGGAACATGTCAAACATCTTTGACAGTTAAACACTTATTCATGGAATGCAGGTTTTTTGCTCACATCAGAAACCGTTATTTTAAAGCAAACAATAAGAAAGATATGTCTGAAAATGTCAACATGGAGGATATTCTCTCTTCTTTGAGGGAAATCAATACCATACAACATAATTCCCAATAATGCTAACACATTTTTAAAACCAATTACTAAAAAGTATAAATATAAATACACTATATGTATAACTTCCTAACTGTTCATAACCCCAGACGGGTTGATATGCCGTTAAAATCAATAAACAAACTGACAAACAAACAAACAAACAATTACCATTTCATATTTCTGTGCAAACACACAACTTGGGGTTTACTTTTTTTTGTTTCCCATTAAAAAAAGACATATCTTCAATGAATTCACATTTTTATAAAGTTTATAAACACCCTTTGAATAAAGTTTATAAACACCTTTGAATTTATTTTTTAGGTGATAAAACACAATCGTCCGATGAAGAGGAAAATTGGGAAAAAGAACTTCAAGGATTTGATTTCCATAAACTAAAGTAAGTCAATCCAATGGGAATACAAACATTTTTATTGGAAATAAATTTTACTTACCTGTGTTAATAATTTTGCAAAATACATCTCTAAGATTCAGTTGGATGAATCATCAGTGATGATAAACAAAACATTTACATTGATCACAAAAATTATATCAATAACAAATAAAAATTTAGACTAGCAATACTAATACACGTATTCATTA
>CM042166.1:64078520-64118520 GCA_023376005.1 Doryteuthis pealeii
AAGAAAAATATTATTCATAAAAAGAAAAAAAAACATTAAAATATATTTCAGCATATAATTAATTACATTCATTTTCATTATATATATATATATATATATATATATATATATATATATATATATATATATATAGGGTGTTCTGGTTAAATTTGCCATATTTATATTTAGTTATTTTTCTCCGTATGTTAGACGTATTGACGCACACTACGCATCATTTAAAAGCTTGAACCATTCTTCATTCATATACGTGATGACAGATAGAATGGCTGACTGGAACCCATCTGAATCATGGAAGAGAATAACTTGTATTATGATTATCTGCGCCGGCCATCAAAATAAGGAGATTATGTTTACTGCCCAACTGAAGAATTGCAATGGAGGTTGTGGCTAGAAGAAAGCAACATAACAGACGATCTGATTGCGTTCGTACAGCAGAATTCCTCGAAAATCTACAGAAAAAAAGTGTTGGAGAAAAAAACTGTCATCGTATAAATCGTCTGACAAAAGCGAAGAAACTTCTGAGCAAAGTGAAACATCCTGCTAAACCACAAACAATCTGGTTCCGATGAGAAAAGTTTTTGCCAAGATCAAAAGCACAACACGCAGAATAACAGATGGATTGCATACAGACCAAAAGGACACTCCTCGTGTCATACAGAGTAAATTTCCTTAAACTGTGATGGTTTTCGGATGTGTGATCTCTGAGAATGATGTGATGCCTTCGCATTTTTTCAGGGAGGGTATCAGATTGAATGCAGATGCCTACGTGGAGTTGCTACATGTATTCGTACAGCTGAATACTTCGAAAATATGCAGAAAACGTGTCGGGGCACCCTCAGATGCCTACGTCGAGTTGCTAAACACTGTAGTCAAGCCCTGGATAACAAAGGTAGTCAATAATAGGCCATATGTATGGCAGCAGGGATCGAACCCCTGTGACACCTCTGGGAAAAGTAAAAAATGGTTGTCGGCGAATTTTTACGACTACATCCGTCCCATTTTTTGCCCCCCAATTAACCCCATGGATTATTATGCATGGGGCGCTACTGAGAAAGACACCAATCGCCGTGCCATTACTAAAAAAGCACAGTTAATCGACAGAATTAAGGTAGTTTTTGAGAGCTCTACCCAGGGAAAGTGTAACATCAGCTTGCTCTCGGTTCCGGATCAGGATTGAGGCTGTGATCGACGCTAATGGCCGTTATTTTGAGTGAAACTTGTTAACAGTAGTGTAATTTCCGTGCCTGTTGAATTTCTTTACAACCCATAAAATTTTGTAGTTACCAAGCACTTTTTCATTTTCCTTATGAATTTATCCCGGACACACTGTATATAAATATGTTCCCCATCTCCCTGGGGTTGAGCACTTTGGAGGGGATTTCGCTGATGACTGCCAACTAAAGTATAAACGAAACGCTCTCCTATAAAATGAATGGAGCACTCAATGGTGGCCTTTACATACATACAGATGTGTGTATTAAAACAGTTAAAATCTCCTTCGCATTCAGTGGGTGACGATAGCCGAGCGGTTAAGCTGTCTGATTGATGCTGAATCGATCAGAGTTCTATCCCGGCTGTAGTAGGTAGCTCACAAAAAGTCTAGCCACACTGAAGAGACTTGATCAGCCGAAACACGTGTCTGTGGATATATATATATATATATATATATATATATATATATATATTATATATAGTGTCAAAAAGTAATGCTATTTTGTTTAGGACAGGTATAATTGCCAACATAGGATCATGTTCCATACATCAAAATGAAGCTGGTCCTCTGTGGACCACATCCCTACTTCTCCACATAGTCACCGTTTCTCTCAATAGCAACGTTCCACCTTCAAATGAGAGCATCTATCCCTGCCCCGTAAAGTTCTGTTGACTGTTCTTTGAGACACTTCTTCACTACAGATTTCACTTCCACGTCACCGGGATAGTGTTTGCCTCTCAAAGATTCTTTCATGGGGCCCAAGAGATGATAGTCTGAAGGCGCTAAATCAGGTGAGTAATCTGTGGAGGAAAAGGGGTGTGATCCCCAGAGGACCAACTTCATTTTGATGTATGATACATGTTCCTGTGTTGGTAATTATACCTTTCCTAAACAAAATAGCATTACTTTTTTTTACTCCCCTCGTATTTCAGTATATATATATATATATATATATATATATATATATATTATACATATATATATATATATATATATATATATATTCAGAATTGTAGAAATATATAGATAGACTGAGAGTTTCTTTCGATAGCTAAATGGCCGATACTGGTATCTGTTAGAGACACAGGATATGACCCAACGACACTCTAGTCGAATTTCTGCCGATACGGCGAAAAAATGGCACATGGAATAAATTCCTCTGGTTATGGAATAATCCAATTCCAGTGCAATTCCTTGCACTCTGTGATGATTTAAGACAACGCGAAAATCTTGTGGTGGTGGTGTTCGGATCGGGGCGGTAAAAATCATATTAGCAGGGTAATTCGATTTCTAACAAGAAAAACAGATTGCCCAATAAAAGTGCTTTATTTATAGTCTATCATCTCGGTTGCCAGGAATAATTCACGGTAATCACAGAGTAGGGAATCCATATTCGATTGAGAAGCGAAAATTTCAACGTGACCGGGATTATTAATATAATAAGAGTGGGATAAAAATTCCTCAGCTCAGTAATAAGATTTGTCTTTACATTTAGGAATGGCAAAATCTTCAATAACCACGAATTATTATCTATACAATAATACTATTACAATTTATGAGAAATCATAAATTATGAACGTACGTTCATAAGTTAATTAAGTTAGTTTTAAATAAAGTTTGTTAGATTTAAAACTGGACGTGGGTAATATTTCATAGCCGGTTGGGGGTTATGATTGAAAATTTAAATAACTCCAACTGATCCCCGGTATATAGACGTGAGAATAGTTTTTAGTTAAGCACATGCAATCCGATTACGAAGGAGAGTAGACATAATTGTCGGCTCTCCCAGGGTCCGTTCTCTCCCCGCGACTGAATCAAATATGGGCTAATAAAACTTGATCAAGTAAAGTCAAGTCTTGTTGGAATATTTTGTATATAAGGTGTGCTTCAATTCTCCACCTGAATTTATAGACTAGTCGAGGTCACGTGGTTACCCCCCCCCGGCCAATAAACAACCATAATGCGTGGCTGATTCACTACTTAAACACTGACACACAGTTCATTTGCAATCATTGAGGAGAAACTTACGACCATTGACGGAGGAACTGAGGGTTCTTTACCAAAGGATTATCAAGGATTTCTGCTGGGCAAGCGCTCTTGCTTGAAGGCCTAAAGGATGGCCCATATGATTGTAACAGTTTTAATTAATTAAATGAAGGAACAAGCAATCTCCAGCCCAGATCAGACCAAAGAAGAGCTAATAAAGAAACCAACACCCAGCAGAAGTCCTTAAATAGAACTCAGCCCAAAGAAAATGGCGATCGAAGTAGAAGCAGTTAGCAGCAACAAGTCAGTACCTAGAAACTGTAACAAGTAAGATTTACCATCCCTAATCTCTCTCTCTCTCTAGAAGACCAGAGGGGTATATATGACTACTAGCAGTGGCTACTCGGCATCGCCTGGGTAGAGAGGGATTTTTTAAGTTAGTTCCGCAGATCCATTATAACTGAATCGTGAGATGAATCCTCTCGGGATGGCCCATTTAAATCCCTATGTAAAAAAATAGACCTCGCATTGATCTAGCTACTCTGAAAAGAAATGTTAATGTCTACTATCTAAAATATTAAAAAAAAAAATCCATGCTGTTATCATTTAAATTTTATTTTTTAATTATCTTCACGAATATAAATCAAATTTCTATTATTTTTGCTAAATAACCAAGCCCTGGTGATATTTAATGTGTATATATATTTACTTTGTCATTTGTTTTATTTTTGAAGTTTCCTCCGGACATACAGATTCCCACAACTGCCCTTCATATATGTATAGATAGATATAACAATACTGGTGTTCTTAAAAATACTACCGTTCTTGCAACAGCCTCTGGTTAAAAAGGAGACCAGTGAAATCATCCAAGATGCAATGCAAAAATTTGAATACAGATGATCTGGGGTCGTTTAATCACAGATTTCTTATTTATTCCATTTTATCTCACCCAATTTTAAAAATGAAACATTCCAGATGGCCTTGCGTCGCTTAAAAAATGAATTGAAAAAAAAAGAAGTTACATGTTTGTTTTATTTGTAATATTGAAATTTTGAATTACGGAAGATATTTCGGTAATTTTGATCTTTTATCGTCCAGGCTTCCTGTCCTAATTTGCGATATATTTTAGCGAGCCAGCGTCAGGCGAATTTCCAGCCCAACATTTTTTCTGAGTTGTGTTTTTATCACTTTTATTTTTGTATTAATTTTTGCAAAGATAACAGTAGGATTTATATATAAAGAAATTGCAAATCATTGTTTCTGGCTCAAATAGCTCCTCTTGATTTTTGTTTCGTTTCGTGGAAATTCCACTGATCCCGCCAGTATCTCTTATTATAATGGAGTTTGTGTGTCAGCCTGTCTCTAACCGAAACTATATCAATACCTAAGTCACAGTTCCCTTACTTACGTCACATTCTCCATAATTTTATTTTTATTCAAACCTTAATTATTAAAAAATTGTTTTAAATTATTAGTACTGTTGCCCTTATTTACATATTAATAACATGTAGGTGTATTTAAATGTACAAAAAAATAGCAGTTTACAGTGTGAACGGGAAGGTTAATTTGCATATTGATATTAAAAATTTGATTTTAATAGATGTGCTTGGTATTATTGATTTCTCATTGTTTGGTTTTATTTTAATAAATATGAGCAGGAATCTCGGGAATAAATTTTAAAATCCATTAACAAAAAGAAATAACTGTAAGTTTATTCTTTACTGCCTAATTTAACTAAATAGTTAAATTAGGAATATTCAGCAATGAAAGACGAGAGTGATGGAAAATGATGGAAGAGTTAGTTTCAAAGTTGTTATATTTTTCTATTATACCCACCTCTGTTTCAAATCATTTTATATGTATTCTTATTTTGTTTCATTAGCTTTTCTAATTCAGTATATTTGATTATCATCTTGCAACATCCTCTGGTTAAAAAATGAGACTGTTCCAATCCAGTCCATGCCTTTTCTATACGTAAATTGACATCACATTTGATAGATAATTGGTTTGGTTTGGTTTGTTTTACGGCATATCAATCTCAGTGGATCATTTAATGCCAACTAGGCTTTGAAATAAATTCATTCTTATGGATACTCAATGTTTATAAACACATTTTTCTATTTAAACAATAGATGGAACCCTAATAGGTACTACCACTCCGGATCAGATTGGACCAGGGAGTAATGGTGATGAAAAGATGTTTCATATCCCCCAGACCTCCAGAATTGGAATCTCACCATCAGGTAGAGTTTACCGTCATTCCCAGGATATGAAGAACATCAGCCATCGCCTTCTCGTACATATATGATGATAAAATGGGTTGAGGGATGCCATAAGAGCAATAAGGTTGGGACAATCATATAGGTGCTAGGGTTTGACATGCAGCTGATTGATTGGAGGAGGCTTCTCTGACCGCCCGTATAGTCTAAGTAAAGTGCTAGAAGGTGCTGGCTGAGGGTCTTAATGTCCAAGGTATGACGTTAAAGTATCGGATATTGAAGTTTCAATTCTGGAGCTCTGGGGTATGTGGAGTACCCCTTCACATTACTCTCAGGTCCATCCTGACCTGGAGTGATAGTACCTGTTAAGGTCTTATCTATAGGTTACGTAGATTTTTAAAAATATTTTAAATATTTAAAAACAAATTGAATGCCCAACAAGAGTTTAACGTCATTCCCAGGACATGAAGACTCTCAGCCTTCTAGCACCCATATGATAAAAAGAGTTGGGGCTTGCCATAAGGGCAATAGGGTGTGAGCAATTATATAGGTGCTAGGGCTTGACGTGACCTGCCGATTGATCGGAGGGAAGTTTAAAAAGTGTTAGTCAGTGAGAGAGAGAGAGAGAGAGAGAGAGAGAGAGAGAGAGAGAGAGAGAGAGAGAGAGAGAGAGAGAGAGAGAGAGAGAGAGGGATGACTTAAATTTCGAAGATATCAACCCATCCCCATTTTGAGATGTGGTGGGGTGCAATTTTGCTATTCTTTCGTCAACTCAAAAAATGCTACCTCACGTCTTCCTGATTTGAGACCGAAGGGAGTGTTATATAATCGCCGCCCTGCACCTATATTTGTGGCCTTGTGCCAGACTTGGAAAAGAACCTTAGAAAAATGTACTACCGATTATCTTAGATTACTGGGTGGTCTTTGTGGAATCACCGAAAAAGTAGATAGGATAGATAACATCTCTTTAACGAGAGGAATGAGACGATAAGTCTAGATTTAACGAAAAGCTAGGAGGTGTGGCTCCAATAAGCCTTGATCTTTAGGTTAGTGAACTCTGGTTGACCAGTGAGATTGGAACGAATCGAAAGAAGTCGAACGTTCTAGAGAAGGAATCGTCTAGAAGATTTTAGAAATACTATTTAAGACCCGCGAATAGAATCACGAGAGGTCAGTTGGAGTTGGAGTCAGTTGGAGTTGGAGTTGGAGTCCGCGAGCAGAGCAGTTAGTTAGGGTCTTCGATCCGAGAAGGATAGTCAGGCAGAGATCGTACGGAGTTAAGCTGTTGTCGCTAAGGACGATAAGGAAAGGCTAAGAAAAGCTTGTTCACCGAGAATCTTACTAAGGACAAAAAACTCGAAGTTGAATCCAGTTAAAATACACCTCTTGTTAAGACAGAGATTATTAGGGGCCCTCTCTCTCTCAAAAGTTGTAGGAAGTTTGGAACATAATAAACTTTTGAGAAGTAAACCCAGTGTTGTTATTAGTCTGCTCTATTTACAACGAAAGAAATCCTTTTATGAATGGACTCACGATGCAAACAAGATAGCAAAGTCACTATCGCAAAGAAATCGTACTCATGAATGAAAGTCATTAAAGTGTAAACTTGTCAACACGTCAAATTGGCCGTAACGAGGAGCACGCGGCGTACGTGAAACGTGATACCTTTCCCTTGACCAAAAGAAGTGGGAGAAGGATTTTGGGGCTAGCTAAGACTGACTGCTACAGCTAGATCTGTGTATGTAAACAAACGAAACTCCGTACGTACGTTAAATATTCCTAATCGATACTGTGTAACGAACGCCACAACGTTACAGGAGGTTGAAACACCATCAATAAAGTGAGTGGTATTTTTTGTTAACCACGTGTATGACTGTTTTCCCTTTTTCTCTCTCTCTTTTCTATGCATTCGACGTCATCTTTTCATTAGGTCATAGTCGTCACCCACTTTCTCAGAGTCCCTGCGTTGCTACACCTGCAATACCTATTGATATTATGTAAATATCAACTTTAAAGATAATGAAATAATGATAAAAACAATATTTCCCCCCAAAAAATTGGTGAATAACTAAATAGACATATGTTCAAAATGAAAAAAAATTGAGACAAGACAAAGTTAGGGGTAGTGTCTTTACGAGTTCATTTTATTTGTCGGTGAAAAGAAAAAAGAAGAGCTTTATCATTATTTCATGCTAGGAAAAATTTGACATACAGATGTAGTACAATTTAACGACTAGATGTTGTAAGATATTTAATAGACTTTGTGAGTGTATGGAAATATCTCTTTAATATAATGTATGATTTAACTTACCATTAATACAAAGAAAGTTTTTGTTGCATAACACTCTAACATTCTCGGTATAGAATAGAGTGATATATTAGACTAGAACAAACTTCTTAGGGTATTTCACATGATTTGCGCTTCTCAGCGACCAATGAAAGTGAAATTTAATGACAGAACTCTGTTCAAACTCTTTTTAATTTGCCGCCATTTTGAGTAGGATCTAAAGAAATATTTTTGCGTGATAAGAATAATTTTTGCAAATAATACAGTTTACATTTATGGATTTTTCTTCTAAAGGAGATGAATTTGGTTCAGTAAATTCTCTTTATTCATAAGAGAGAGAGAGAGAGAGAGAGAGAGAGAGAGAGAGAGAGAGAGAGAGAGAGAGAGAGAGAGAGAGAGAGATTTTTTCTGCTTAAAAAGGGGAGGGGGTACATTTTCAATAGAGTTTTTCTTTAAAACTTATTACTTTATGTGTCTAAAATAAGGTTTGCATTAAATAGATATTTATTTCTAGAATCTAAAATTATAACATTTTAATATTAACATCAGAATATTTTTATTTTAAATGAATTTTATATATTAATTTTTCATAGAAAAATACTAAATTAAAGTTTTGAAATAAAATAACTGATGCATTTTAAAATTCATTAATTGTTAAATCAATACTGAAAATTTCATTAAAATCGGATAAAATTTTGCAATCGCGAATGTTACAGTAAAATTGTAAACAAGCACTTAAAACCATCGAAAAAGAGGCTGAATGGCGGATCGCGTCGAAATTGACCAAAACAAATGGTTTTAAATCTTTTAAAAATAAACTGCATATGTAATGATATTTTTCTTTTTTTAATGATGCTTATTATGTTATTACTTATCGATTTAGACAAAAGTTTGACTTTAAATAATAGATTTAATTATTTTAATTCGCTTTTAAAATTCCTAGCAGACGACAAAAGTGCCTATAGCTATATTATAGACATTTATATGTACGTAATATATATACTAACATGATATATGCACACTGACTCACCAGATATATCAACAAAGAAGCATACGTGGATCTCTAAAAGACAACACACACACACACACACACACACACACACACACACACACACACACACATATATATAAATATATATATATATATATATATATAGTTGGATGGTATCAAATGTTTCATTGATAGAATTCAACCAAAATTCAACAACACGAACACGAAATATGAACATGAAAATTTTTAAAATTGCGAGTGGGCATTTTAACAAACGTGAAAAGAAATTTGAAAATACAAGTCAATGGACGGAAAAATCGTATCTAATTAAAACATTAAAAGATAATACTAAATGACGTAAAAAATGCCGAACCAAATTTAAATTTATATCTGAACTGAGGTTATCATATATATATATATATATATTATATATATATATATATATATATATAGCAATAGCATAATCTTTACAGATCATTGCGGTCCCTCACCATCCCATAACTCCACTATCAGAGCCCTTCCTTGCATGAGCTCTCAAATAACTCATCAAACCCGCTGCAGATCCACAAAGTTTGATGCAAATATGACATAGAAAGGACGTCCTTCCCGTTGAATCAGATGATAAAATCTTATGCTTATGCACCCCCATATGTCTCTTAAGACCAGAAGCCGACTTACAGACTTTGTTACAGATAGCACAAGACACATTGTTTGTTCCTGGAATTTGCATGAATTGACCCTGGTGAGATTTCCTATGATTGACATATCCAGCCTTAGAAAGCAGAATTTGACCATATGTCTGACATTTTCAGCCCTCCATGTTCTTTCTAATATGACAGGTGTAACCCTTTCGAAGTTGACGCTTTAGGTTTTCATGCATGATTCTTTTACTCTCAGAACCGGTACAGCCATCATCCACATGAATTCTCCTGTCAGTTCTCTCCAATGCCAGCTTCCCAGTTGTCAGGATTTATTTTTAAGCAATCCTTATACCTCTTCCTAGGCTTATATATATATATATATATATATATATATATATATATATATATATATATATATATATAGATAGATAGATAGATAGATAGATATAATAATATATTTACATATAATATTTGCAAATTACGACTAATTAGAAACAATTAAAATGGATTTTTTCAAACAAAACTAAAGAATAATTTAGGATAACTTTCGTGTCATTAAACTACCCAGTAAAATATCCTTTACGAGACAAAAATTGATGCGCTCCGCTTTATATATATATATATTATATATATATATATATATATATATATATATAGAGAGAGAGAGAGAGAGAGAGAGAGAGAGAGAGGGGGAGAGGGTGGAGAGAGAGGGGAGAGAGATCTAAACTAAGGTTATATATATATATATATGCAGAGAGAGAGAGAGAGAGAGAGAGAGAGAGAGAAGAGATATGAACTAAGGTTATATATATATATATATATCACTGGCTTCCCGTTTAGAAAGTATGGTAGCTAATATTGAAAGAGAAATAATTAAATTTATCCTAGTATAACACAGGGACAAAGAAGTTATAGACAAATATAATGTATTTTTGACAATTAAATCCTAAAATGTGAACTAGGCAGAAAATATATGGTCTGGTTTGATACATTTTAAGTTCCTTACCCCCCCCCTCCAAACACACACACACACACACACACACACACTCACACTCGGGTTAGCTCAGTCGGTAGAGCGTTCGGCTAGAAAGCACAAGGTTCCTAGTTCGATACCGGTATGCACACACACACACATATATATATATATACAGACATTTATATACATATACACACATATTTACTTACATGCACACACACAATCACACACACATATACATATATACATATATATATGCACATATGTATAAACACACACATATATGCGCACATATAGCAATACTACAATCTTTACAGATTATTGCCGTCCCTCACAATCTATCTATCTATCTATCTATCTATATCTCTCTCTCTCTCTCTCTCTCTATATATATATATATATATATATATATATATATGTGTGTGTTGTGTGTGTGTGTGTGTGTGTGTGTACAAGTCTGTACGATGTTCTACACATCGAGTAATTCTTTGCGAAATTCACTTGTCATTATTATCTTCTATAATTATCGAATTTTATGTGATATGCGCATTGTAATTGCCTTCAAGCAAAAAAAAAATATATATACCCCCACACGCTCATACATATATATACATGCACACATATAAATATACACACATATATATATACGCATATACACATACATATACACGCATATATATATTATATATATATATATATATATATAGATATATATCTATATATATATATATATATATATATATACTAATACTCACAATTACAGGCACCCCTTTTGAAATAGGTTCTTTTTAAACCTAAATTTCTGGAAGTCTTTGATCTCTACATTAAAATCTTTTGTCAACATTCACACAGTTTGAAACACCAAATAATTGAATTATTAAAACAATTTGCCCAGCACCAGGAAACTAAAAAAAACAAGAACAATATAATTGGACGTTTCAAAATTGTAGACAAATTTACAACACACGCACATATATATATTATTATAATGGAGATTTTGTGTTTGTCTGTATGTATACGAAACTATATCACTGCTCATGTCACAATTCGCTTTGGTATTTACGTCACATTCTCCATGAATGTGGATCATTGGTGAGACTTGAATTTATATATATATATATATATATATAATACTAATAATATTAATAATATTATTGTTAGATGGAAAATTATTTTTTAATATATTGAGCACTTTTGGATTATTTATCCAATGAGAAACTGCGACGGAAAAGTTAAAGCGGCAATCGGATACTATATATATATATATATATATATATATATATATATATATATGTATGTATATTAAATTTTTACTTGAAGGCACTTACAACGCATGTATCGCATAAAATTCGATACTTTTTCTTATAGAAAATGAACTTTTTGACAAGTGTAATCCCGGCAAAGGATGGCTCGGTGTGTAGAATACCGTACAGACGTGTAGTATCATTTGACAAGCTTAATTTCGCTAGGATGGTCAGCTGTGTACTGTGGCCGAGGCGATAAAGTGTTTCACTAGTGTTTCACTGTGTCTGCTGAAGTCCCGGTTTCGATTTCTGTCGGAGGGAAATCGTTAGTATATACCGCTGATGAGGCTTAATAAAGTCGAAACAGTCTGTACGGTATTCTACACACCGAGCCATCCTTTGCCGGGATTACACTTGTCAAAAAGTTCATTTTCTATAAGAAAAAGTATCGAATTTTATGCGATACATGCGTTGTAAGTGCCTTCAAGTAAAAATTTAATATATACTTTATTCAGCAACGTTTCTAAATAAACAAACATCCAAAAATCTTATATATATATAATTTGTAATAGTGTACAATTCCATTTTTTTCATTCTTTTTTTTCTTCTTCTCTTTTCCTTTTACCCAAACTGCCTTCTACACTGACCATGTGCTCCCCCTCGCCCCGGCAGCGATAACTTCACACATGTAAATTAAAGTTTCAAACTCAAAGAATCACAAAACCGGTTAGAAGCGACCCTTTAGCCTTGGTCAGCAGCTCCTCTAGGACAAGGAAAAGTCGTATAAAACCACCGTTGCCTTGCGGCTTTACCTTATTCCAAGAAAAGGCTAAGGGAGTAAACACCGAAAACAAATCCGGAGCTGGAGTCACTAAGTTAGGTGGTGCTGAATCTCAATACTTCCTAGCAACTCCTGCGGCACCGTCGTTGCCAAACTGCATTGGTTCCTACCTTTCCTTTGGACCACAACGGCTGTGTGGAGAGGGAGGATCTGCTGCTAGGGCCACAGCCCATCCTCCATAAAAACCTGCCCAGGCTACTTAGTTTTCCACTACAAAAATGGAGAGGACCGCCTCGCTGACAAGAACGCAACCGGGAGTGACGGCGTACCAGCAAATATCTTGAAGGCATGGTGCAACACTGCTTCAACCATTACACTAACGACTGTGCAGTTGCTGGGAACATGGACACATCCCCCAGGACAAGGGGGGTGCTACCATTGTCCCCTTATACAGGAAAAAAAATCGGAGCGACTTCAGCATAGTTTGACAAGTCTTGCACGTGTTACACTGGCGCATCTGCAGACATTGCATCTTGCACCCATCCAGGGACACAGTGTGGCTTCCGAGCAACCAACCGCAGGCGGGGTGCCAGGAGAGAGGATGCCACTCTGCACCGCACTGACAGACCCAACGAAGGCATCCAACCTGGCCACCCGAAGTGTTCGCAGTCACTGCACCAGAGACTCCAGATATTGCTATTCAAAAATTGTACCACTCAACCACTCACGCAGTTGCAAAAAAAAAAAAGAAAAAAAAAGTGGACTACGCCATCGTCTTTAGTTCACGAAAGGATTCTAACCAATAGTGTACAAAATAAGATTGATATCGTTGGCTTCAAAGCAGCGTTCTGGGTGTTTATTTTCAGGAAAAGGCACATCTGAAAAACATTAGGCGTTGTCCTAATGATAAGTGGCTAGTATGTTGCTTTGAAAGATATGGTAAGAATCACCTTTCAGTTGTTTTGTGCACTATAACAAATAAATATAGCTCTTATACATGTAAGTGAGCACTTTATTTTCATTTCTCCCATAAAACTACGTACTATTATTACAAATAAATTCTAGAAAGGGAGTCAAGTCATGGGCAACACTTTTAGCAGTGAGAAACTTCTAAGCAAATACGGGATGGAGAATAGGGTAGGTCGATCTTTCACTTTTAAAATATCAAATTGTCTATCTATGCGAAAGTTGTGTGTTAGTATACTGAAAACTGATACAAAAATTAGATATTTTACTTGCACCATTGTTTGAGGAAATAGCATCAAAGATCGTCTACTAAAATGCACTAAAACCCTCGCTTTGTAAAAGATAAATTTTGCGAAAACGTGGAATATCCACTGGTCCTGCTAGTATATTTATAATTATCATGACTCCAATTCTAAAACGAACGTTTACTAATATATATATATATATATATATATATATATATATATATATATATATATATATATAGTCATAGTTATAGTTATAAGTATAGTTATAGGAAAATCTATCGGTGTTTAAGGTACACCTTCCTCAGGAGAACAAATAAATATAGCTCTTATACATGTAAGTGAGCACTTTATTTTCATTTCTCCCATAAAACTACGTACTATTATTACAAATAAATTCTAGAAAGGGAGTCAAGTCATGGGCAATGGACATTTAGTTCTCTTGAGGAAGGTGTAACTTGAACGTCGAAGCGTGGTAAAGAGAAAAACTATAATGGGTCTCTATTTTTCCGAAATATATTGAGCAATTTTGGATTAACTATTAATGGTACTACAATGAAAACGTTGTAGTAACCTTTGATTACTCTAATATATATATATATATATATATATATATATATATATATATATATATACCAGTCATCCACAGACATGTGTTTCGACGTTTTACATCTCATCAATGCGGCTCGACTTTTTTAACAGCTACCTCTAGCCGGGAGCAAACCCAATAGAGTTTTCGTCTCAAGCTCCTTACCCTCACGGCTACGGGGACTGTCAATCAGAGGCGAACAATTAATTGATACAAATTTACAGGATGTATGTTTTTACAATCAACAGAGAACTCAAGTCTGTAAACAACAGGCGAGTAAATGCTTTTACGCTAAACGGTGAAAGGTCAACTAATGTCTCCCTTTCAGTGCATTTCTATGTGTCATTTTACATTGATCTCATTCATTTCATTAGTATATATATATATATATATATATATATATATATATATATATATGTGTGTGTGTGTTTTCCGATATTACGTAAAAGTTATTTGTAATCATCCTCGAAGTAATTTCTTACTCGGCTTTCTAAGGCTTCTGACGTCAGCATTCGTTATGATACCACGCGTTCATTGAGCACCAGATGTAGGATATATATTATATATATATATATATATATATATATATATATATATATATATATCCGCAATTCTAGCCGTCATTTTACAAGGATTAACCCTGCTAATATTACTCGTTTATTGATATTTCATTAATATATATATATATTAAAATAAATATATAAAGGTTTTACATATCTATTTATTAGGTGACAAAGGAAAATTCACGACCATATTGGTTTCATGCGATGCAATCATCAGGTGAAAATGTTTCAAATGCAAGGAAAATCGAAAAAGATTTCAAAAAATGTCAGAAAATTCAATAGACATGGGATGTGTATGATTGGATAAAATGATGTGCGTATGTATGTGGTGGTAATTTGAATGTATGAGAGTGTTTACGGACAGCATAAAGGTTGCGTACGCGGGGTAACTGGTCACACACATAATACGTTGTTCTGTGAATGTGCGACATTTGAACAATGCTTACATGCGAGCGTTTGTGTTTGTGTGCGTATGTGTGTGTGTGGTTGTGTATGTTTTTTTTTGCATGTCTGGATGTGGAGGGGATGTATATTGTCGGGTCGAGTTAATTGAGAAGGGGGGTTGAATAATATTAACTTTAAGATTACAAATGTTGTATATTATGGGCGGGGTGGGGGGTTATAGAACGATGGGGCTGGCTAAATGTAGCGAGTATGCATGCAAATACGCACGAGGTCGTGGTGTCAGCCAAACATGGCTGCATGTGGGCACACATACACACAACATAGGAAGACGTGCATGCGTAAGTACATATGCCTATGCGTGCGTAAACACTTGTACAAACGGCACTCATACAAAACAGTACTCATACATACCGATATGCACACACATGCTACCATATGTGCCACGTAAGCCTTACATACACACACTGAAGCGTATACGAATACTACTATGCGCCCCACGTATACACATATACACATATACGCACACATGCACACACACATACACGCGCATATACGCACACACATATACGCGCATACATACACGCATATATACACGTACAAACATATATACATATATACGCACACAGATATGCACGCATATATACACGTACAAACATATATACATACATACGCACACACATATGCACGCACACACATATGCGTGCACATGCACGCGCATACATACACGCACACATATGCACACACACGCCTACGCATGCACGTAACACACACAGCCGCATGTACACATGCATACATATATATACACGCTCTCACACATACACGCACACACCCACGCACATACATGCGCAAACATACACAAGAGCACGTATATACACCTGAATACATATATGCAATGACAAAGGGGGTTGATAGAAAGAAGGAAGGAAAGGACAAGGCGGTGGGGTAACAAAGTTCGGAAATATTTCCGTTTAATTCAAGATGGCCTAAACTGGTCAATAGGTGGTCCCTAATTTCGTATCAATAAAGAAACGGGCCGTGTGGGCAAATAGAAGGGCCATTTTATTTATTTTTCACGATAATGAAGAGTGATTATTCCTGAATCAGATAGAAACAGACTGGGATAGGTAATTGGATGGGTGTATAGGTGAAAATATACTGAGAAAGATAGATAGATAAATGGGTTGGAGGAGACAGATAAACAGGCATGTGTTGAGATATGCAGGCAGGTGGGATGGGTGAATAGGTATATAGGTGGTGGAGGGGTAGGATATATAGATAGGTAGGGGTGGGTTATGCTTCAGGGGTTTTGGATATAGTACTGAGGTGCAGAGAAAAAAAAGGATTTTTACTTACGTTTCTTATGTAGGTGTGTAGGGTTGGAATTGGATGGTGATAGAGTATGTTGGTGGTGTTATGAAGATATGGTATGATATGTGTATAATAGTGCCGAGGTAGTGGTTCATAGGGTGTGAGTAGTGGTGAAGGGTTAAGTGTATGGGCCGAAATTTGATAACAGGTGTTTGTTTTCATGTCTACACTTGGACAGTATTTAAGATTTTTTGTTTATGAGGGTACAATGTGGTATGTGAGTGATGATGAAAAGTTTCTCCTGGAGGCAAAGGAGGCATTTTTTGGTGGACTTATTGTAGGTGGGTGCAATTTTTAGGATTTCCCAGGTTATCTTAGGGGAAATATTCATATCCTTTAGGCTCCAGATATATGTGGATAGTGATGTGCTGGTTGAGTAGTTAATATTAGTGAAGGATAGTTTATGGGCGTAAGACCTTTGTTTCAGGGTACCTTCGGTTGCTCCGATGTAATGCTTGGTGGTTGTGTTGTGTTTTACAGTTGCCCTGTATACTGCATCCCTTTGCAGGAAAAAACTTTATATATTTATTTTATTATATTATATAACAGCTCTATTTTATATTGAGCACTCTACCAATAATACTGCCTTTGGTACGCCATTCCAGCAAAAGCTGAAACAGTGACCATCTCACACTATAGTATATATATATATATATGCTTTCTGATATATATTACGTTAAAGTCATATATTACGTAAAATTATATGTTGTCACTTAATGTCTCAAAAGCTGTTGATGTCTTATTACTTCGGGTCATAAACAGAAATGACAAACACGAGTTTCAATTTTATATTTCCACTTTTACTCTTTTTCTCAGAGCACTTCAGTTGTCAATATATATATAACTCTTATTTTCAAAGGAGGAATTTGTTGTTAGAATCGTCGTAAACCTTCCCCCTCGAGTCACACACACACACACACACACACACACACACACACCCTTCACATACAAGGGCTCAATTTATAGTCTCAAGATCCAAATGTGTCCTATCTGTATGTGAAAAGAACAGCCTATAACCAAACCAAAACTTAGATAACTCCATCTCTGCTATCATGCTGCATGCTTTGGTCAAATAGCGCCTAGATATTCACAAATCTATAAATGACGTATTTAGATTCCAACAAGAGAAAATTGATCTGTGACCTGCGCTGTCAACCACAGCTTCCGTGTGTCTACCCGGTTCTGCGGAGATTTTGAAAGAGGAATATATATCCGCTGAAAAGTTTCTCAATTTCTTGGGGTATTACGTAACTTTTATGCACACACACACACACACACACACACACACACATATATATATATATATATATATATATATATATATATATATAGAGAGAGAGAGAGAGAGAGAGATAGTGAGAGGGAGACCAACACAAATACAGAGAGTGACTACAATTTCTTTATTGAAGAGGGGGTCCTGTGTTGGTAGGAATTTAAAACGAAAAAATGGTATGATATATATGTATCTACTCACACACACACACACACACACACAGACACACACACATATATATATATATATATATATATATATATACATATATTTATATATAGAGAGAGACAGACAGAGATTGAGGCAGATAAAGCGAGATAAAGTGAGATCGATAGATAGATAGATAGAGAGAGAGAGAGAGAGAGAGAGAGAGAGAGAGAGAGAGAGAGAGAGAGAGAGAGAGAGAGAGAGACTTGAAAAGAAAATACACTAATATCGCCCCTGGAGGCGAGGGAGAAATGTATAAATGTAAAATGAATTTGGCAATGTGCCTGTCTAAATAAAAGATATACGTGGTCCGAAGAAGCTCTGTGGGCCCCAGATACCCACGAGTGGAAATGGTCCATAATCACGACACCTATGGTATTTAAAGCCTTTTTATTCACAAATAATTTTGCTCTGTTTATAAAAATTAAACATTGAGCTCTCATACGGAAGCTGAACTCTACAACAAACTACTGGTAGAGAATAGGACCAGCCTAGAATCACCTTGTATCAAGAAACTTGGTACCGCAACAAAGAAAGTATATATATATATATATATATATATATATATATATATATATATATATATATGCAGCTTCTGATTATTATTAATTTTGGTTTCTTCTTGTTTATTCTACAATTTTCCAGTTTCCGGTTCCAGTGATATATTATTCCTCTTAAAGAGCCGACATATTTTGTCACTTTGATCCCAGCCGGACGGGAAATCCTTTTTGTTCAAAGAACAAAAAAGTTAGTGAGCTACGCATGCGTCTACAGAGGACCGACGACTTCCTAGACACAATACGCATGCGCATCACTGTAGAAGCGCGCGCAACTCGCTACATTGGGGGAGAATCACAAAATTACTGACTATAATAACAGATATTATTTGAAAATCACGATTTTCTTTCCCAGTAGAAAAGTACATTTTTAAAGGTCTTTTTTCCGGTTTTCTCATAATATTATAATTTTTCCAATTTTGTATTACAAATCCTTTTTTATTTTATTTATATTTTATTAAAGCATTTAAAAAATTTTTAAAATTTATTTTCCCGGGGTTGGTTTCACCGAGGCTTACCTGCTGGACTGTAATATCGAAATAAGCGAGTTTCGCTATTACGTTCATTTTCGGACTAATACCCGTAATGTTAGATAATGAATTATGTATGTATGTGTAGTTGGATTTTTGAATTGAAGTTTGTTGAAAATTCAAATAATGGGGGTAAATGGAAAGTACCGTTAGCTGTTTTTTTTATTGACAGCAGTTAACCTTTACTTGACCCCCACCCCGACTTACACCAAGTAAAGGCATGTGAAAAGAAATTAAGAGATTTCGGCAGTCAGTCAGCGGGAGCAGACGTAGATTCCTACCTATCAACAATTTCTTTCTTTCTAATTATTTTGCTTTCTCTTTCTCTACTATCTATCTCTTTTCTGTTTCTTTCTCTGCATCTTCACGTTCATCATTCTACCTTTCCTTTTTCTTCTTTCCTCTCATTCCACTCAAGCAGACGATATACGTCTGATGTATTGCTTCCTCCTCTATTTTTTTCTTTCTTTCTTTCTTATTTTTGCTTTCCCTCTGTCTGTTTGTCTCTGTCTCTGTCTGTCTGTCTGTCCCCCTCTCTCTGATGTGTAGTTCTTTTCTGACTTTGATCCCAGTCAAAAAGGAATAATCCATAATTTACCTAGGGTGGTGCCAGGGCGTAAAATTCGAAAATAAAAATTCTATTGATATTTCAGACTATGATTAAAACAAACAGTAGATCTACATAATAGATTATTTATGACATTCCACCCGCAATAACTTATTCATATTTAAAGCCTTTAGCGATATAGACTTTTGAAATATAATGTAGACCCCCACCCCAACCAACAAAACTTTTGCATTCACCCTCAGATAATTTGTACCTAACCTCAGAAAAGTACCACCCTTTAAATAAAATAAAAAAGAGAACAAAAAAAAAACAGAAAAAAAGAAAGAAAAATGTACAAAACACATTACAATTTTGACGCAAGGCACAACCATCTTTCTTTAAAGCTATTCCATATTTCAATGAAAAAAAGAAAGAAAAAAGGTTGTGAATGATGACTACATTCATCTCTTTAATATTAGAATATGATATGGTCCACTTGAACCTTATAAATTTGGCTTATGGTGTAAAACTATTTTAAGCTATCCCAGAATTCCTTTAAAAGAAAGGCAATGCTGGGAAGTTTTTCTTTTGTATTAAACAAAATAATATAAACTAGATTATTTGAAAGAACGACCGAAGTTTTCCTTGGAAAACAATAGAAGCAAAACTATGAAATAATGAAGTAATCCAATGATGATGTAACCATACAATTAAAAAAATGAATTTCTAGAAAATACACAATTTGATATAGAATTAACCAAATCCTTTTTCTTCCCTTTCTCTCTTTATAATAAAAACGGAATGGTCCATTATTTAGCTAAGGTGACGACACTGATAAGAAAAAAGAATTCGGCGGATAAACAACACCAGATAATCGGGATTAAATTTTTGCATTTCATCTTGAACAACTTGGACGGTCTCATTTTTAACCAGAGGGTGTTGCAAGATAATAACGGTCGGAAGTTTTAGGAACACCAGTACTAATGTTATTAATCAAAGCTTTTAGCGATATAAACCTTTTAGATATCATTTAGAAGGTCCGCAAGCAAAATTGTTGCATCTTAGCATATTTCTTCATATATGATGAATATATGAAGGGAAAAAGCCAAGACCTATTCTTTCCTTTTTAAGTGTCTTTTTTTCTCATTGTTGTGCGACCAGAAAAATGTCTTTCATCTAACGCCTTTTCTGTTCTTTTCGACTTCTTTCGATGGAAGCAATCAACTTTTTTATGGTGCAACTAGAAAATGTGTTTCCCGTAATAATCTAACATTTATTTTCATAGAATGAATCTTATATAGAAACAAAATGAACTAGATGAACCCTGGGTAAATTACACAGGAATTAACAATTAAGACATGCTAACATTCACGTACAGACACTACAGGGTGTCCAGAAAGTCTGGGTACATGGGTGGATTAACGCATACTTTTAAAACAAAACAATTTTATTTAATTATAATGTTATATATTATATTTAATTGTTTATGTTATGATTTTATTTACTGCTAAATTACCATATCTGTGTTCTCAGAAAAATAGCATAAATAAATACAATAGTGAAATCTCAGACTTTGTGGACACCCTGTATAGATATATAGGAAAAGACTAACACACACACACACACACACACACACACACATATATAATATATTATATATGCGTTATATATATATATATATATATATATATATATATATATATATATATATACACACAACACACATATATATATACATACAAGGTGTGTCAAAAAGTATCGAGAAATTTCGTACTTTTTGACACACCTTGTATTCTGAAAAAATAACGTTCCATTCATTATTTTTTCAGAATACGAGGTGTGTCAAAAAAGTAACTAGTTTAAAGCTGTATTTACCAAGATAGAAATGAAGAATGAATGGAACGTTATCTTTTTTCAGAATACATGGTGTCAAAAAGTACATAAAAATCTCGATATTTTTGACACACCTTATATATATATATATATAATATATATATATATATATATATATATATATATATATATGGGCTTCCCATTTTTTTCTCTCTCTCTGTCTATCTATTTATCTATCTATTTACCTATATATTAATCTATATATATCTTTTCTGGTCTCTTATAGAAAACAAGTACCACTACTAAAATGTTCGTATATATATATATATATATATATATATATATATATATATATATATATATATATATATATATATATATATATATATATATAGGGCCTGCCACTTTTCTCTCTCTATCTATCTCTATATATATCTATATCTCATTATGCCTATGTTTTCTACTCTTTCATACAAAACCAAAACCACCACCAAAATGTTCATATATATATATATATATATATATATATATATATACGTAATCATGTCCTCACGCCTCATTGACTGTATGATTTATTGGCTACCCATCGCATTATTCTGTCACTGCATACGTGTGCTTTTTTTACCTTATACAATCATTATGTGCGAAAAAACCTTTTTGTTATACTTTTCTAAAGATATCCTTCCGCCTTCAAGAACTTTTTCCCCTCTTTTTATAATGAAACGTATTCACGTACGTTCCAAACACATCACCAAAAAAAAAAAAATCACAACAAAAAAACAAATCAGCACCACCTCCCAAAAAATAAATAAACAAAAATGAAAACAAAATACAAAACGAAAAACACGAAAAAAAAACCTATTTCTTTTTCTTTTACTGGTTCCAAACTTTTCAAAATCTCGCGTATTCAGTGAGTAAATCTCGTCCAACACGGAGAGTCTTTCCTCTTTGCATCTATCTACCTTGGTCCATTCATGTGTTTATTCCATGATGTATCCCCCCCCTCTCTCTCTCACACATACACACTTCCCTATGTATCTATCTACCTTGGTCCATTCATCTATTCATTCCATCATGTCACTTCTCACTCTCTCTCTCTCTCTCTCTCTCTCTCTCTCACACACACACTTCCCTATGTATCTATCTAACTTGGTCCATTCATCTATTCATTCCATTATGACACTCCTCTCACTCTCTCTCTCTTTCTCTTTCTCTCTCTCTCACACACACACACTTCCCTATGTATCTATCTACCTTGGTCTATTCATCTATTCATTCCATTATGACACTCCTCCCACTCTCTCTCTCTCTATCTCTCTCTCTCTCTCAAACACACTTCCCTATGTATCTATCTACCTTTGTCCATTCATCTATTCATTCCATTATGACACTCCTCTCTCACTCTCTCTCTCTCTCTCTCTCTCTCTCTCTCACACACACACACACACACACTTCCCTATGTATCTATCTACCTTTGTCCATTCATCTATTCATTCCATTATGAATCCCCCTCTCTCACTCTCTCTCTCTCACACACACTTCCCTATGTATCTATCTACCTCGGTCTATTCATCTATTTATTCTATTATGAATCTTTCTCTTTCTCTACTGTTCTCTCTCTTTCTCTCTCTCTCTTTCTCTCTCTCCCCTATGTATATATCAACCTTAGTTAATTCATCTATCACTCCCTCTCTTCTATGTATCTATCTAATTTGGCCAATTCAACGATCTATTCCAGTATATTTGTCTCTCTTTCCATCCTTCATTCTTTCTCTTTCTTTCTCTGTCTCCGACCCTCTCTCTCTCTCATGTGTATCTATCTACATAAGTTAATTCAACTCTTTATTCCAGTATAAATCTTTCTCTGTCTCGTACCAATAAAAAAAAAACAAGACAAAAATTCCTTTTTTTTTCTTTCTCTTGTTTCAAACTTGTCAAAATCCCGCGGATCTGGTGAGTAAATCTCGCCCACCATGAGAATGTTTTTCACTTTGCAAATTGACGAAGGTAAGATTAACAAGGATAATCCTTTGCTACATTTGAGATTATCCTAACACCGGAAATGCCACGATTATTTTGGAAACTGATGTTTCATCTTATCTCTCATCTATCTATTATTTTTCTAGTCTCTCTCTCTGTCTCTGTCTCTCTCTCGCCTATGTATCTATCAACCTCGGTTTATCCATCTATTCCGCCTCTCTCCTCTATGTATCTATCTACCTTGGTCAATTCATGTATTCTCCCCCTCTCTCTGTCTCGTCTGTGTATTTATCTACTTCGGCCCATCCATCTATCTATTCCAGTATATTTGTCTGTCTCCCTATCCCTCGCTTTCTCTCTCTCTCTCTTTCTCTCTCTCCCCTATGTATCTATCTACCTACGTCTATATATCTAATTATTCCAGTATGAATCACCTCTTCTCTTTCTCTCCCTCTCTCTCTCTCTCCCTCTCTCTCTCGCTCACTCTTGCCTATCTAACATCATTTCATTCATCTATCCTACCTCTCTCTCTGTATTTCTGTATCAATATTTTCTTTCTTTTTCTGTTCTTTTCCCCTTTTATTCTTTCTTTCTTTCTTTCTTTCTTTCTTTCTTTCTTTCTTTCTTTCTTATCTGTTTTTTCTTTCTTTCTTCGTCTATTCTTTCTCTCCTTTCTCCCCTTCTCTGTTTTTTGTTCTGTTCTGTTCTGTTCTGTTCATTCTTTCTTGTTCTTTCTCTCCTTCTTTCTCCTCTTCTTTCTCTTTTTCTTTCTTTCTTTCATTCATTCTTTCTTTCTTTCCTCCTTTCTTTCTTTCTTCTATGTCTTCTGTTCTTTCTTTTTTTTCTTTCTTTCTTTCTTCTTTTCTTTCCTTTTTTCTCGCATTCTTTCTTTCTTCACCGTCTTTTTTCAGTACTTTCTTTCAGTTCTTTTTCTTCTTTGTCTTCTTCTGTTCTTTCTTTTCTTTCTTTCTTTCTTTCTTTCTTTCTTTCTTTCTTTCTGTTTTGTTCCTTTCTTTCTGAATTACTTTCTTGAATATTTATTAGATCATAATATTTTCCAAGTAAACAGAAGAAAATATTATGAGATGATATTGTCATTTTCATTCTTACAACAAACACCTGCAGATGCCAAGATGTTCACATCGGTATAGAAATATGGCCCTAACAAAATAATTGTCAATTCAATTCAAAGTTTCCTCCTAGTTGCAAGTATTGTAACTCGAGTACCAGAGTTAACAGAGACAGAAGAAAGAAAACCCAACGGGTATCAAAGATAAGGAAAAAGGTTTACTAAGCAAAATACGAGTTAATATAATAATTAGCAGGTGTCGTGTAGGCAGAATTCATTGTTTTCGTTTCTGCCCATGTCTCCCCCAATGACAGGTATGTTATGTTTGGGAGTGTGTCTACACAGAGAGGATAGCTCATTGTAAAACGTTTCTATGTCATTTTTAGTGCTTATGTTTGTGGGGCTGTAACATGAGACTACAGTCAGGCTAGGATTGCCATTAAACGTAGTACTCATAATTCTTGGTTGGATTTTTTCTATGCTGTTCCCTGATTTTAGTGCTCGAGGGCATTATGGTGGCATTAACCGAGTTTTTCCATGCTGATGCCGAGACAAATGTCCAACCATTACTAGATTCATGGTATTTTACTTCTAGATCACTATGCTCAAATTTGTGTTCGAACTCCTAGCTGAGTTCTCACTCGAGAACCGGCTTGTATGTCTAAACACTAAATTCCAAAAGCGTAAAGGCAAATTATGGACATACACCTACCCAAATAACACAAAAGGGCAACTAGACTACATACTAATAAATAGAAAATGGACAAACAGTGCTATGAACTGCGAAGCTTATTCCTCTTTTGAAGGAGTATCCTCCGATCACAGAATAGTCACAGCCAAAATACGCCTAAGCCTACGCAAAAATAAAAGACAAACCAGTAAATCGATACGATACGACTGGTCCTCCTTTGCCAACAGCGACATACGCAATCGCTACTCGGTAACAGTTAGGAATATATTTGACATCCTCCAGGAGACCTCAGCAACATACACTCCAAATGAGGAATACGAAAATGTTGTCAATGCCCACCTAGAAGCTGCAGCAGAATGCATACCGACCAAACAAAAAAACAAACATGCTGTCCCCTGGGAGACAGAAGCAGTTAGATTAAAGAGGGGAGATTTTAAAAAAAGCATCCCAACACATTAAAAATAACCCAACTAACAGTAACAAACAAAATCTTAAGAAAGCACAGGTAGAACTAACTGAAATATACAAAAAAGAACAGATAGAATACATACAAGAACAAATAAATAAAATCAGACAGGCAGTAGAAGACAGACAGTCGCGTTTAACATGGCAAACTGTAAACGAAATTAGTGGCAAGAAAAGTAGCACTAGATCAAAGCTAAAGGCAAACAGCCAAAAAGATGGACTTCAAAAATGGAAAGATCACTTCCAGAAATTGCTGGGACCCCCCCCCTAAACCCATAGAAAATGACATACAAAATATCAAATAACGAACTAGACATTAAGCTAGGGGACTTTACGATGGAAGAATTTAATGAAGTACTAAGAAAGCTAAAAAATAAGAAGGTCGCGGGCCTCGATGAAGTACCACTTGAAGTCTGGAAAATAAGGACATTTGATGATATACTGCTTATACTATGTAATGCAGTATACAGACAAAATTCGATAGAAAAATGGACGAAGGGCTGCATTCTCTCATTCCCCAAAAAAGGCGACCTAGGAATTGCCAAGAATTACAGAGGTATTACTCTTACTGCCATAGCTGCCAAGATATACAATGCACTTCTCCTTAATCGCATCCGACCCGAAATAGAGAAAATCCTTAGAAAAAACCAAAACGGATTCCACAGAAATCGATCTACAATCACACAGATCATGACCATTCGCCGAATCATAGAAGGGGTCCGAGCAAAGAATCTTGAGGCAACACTACTATTTGTAGACTTCTCCAAAGCATTTGACTCCATACACAGAGGAAAAATGGAGCAAATAATGCTAGCATATGGCATACCCAAGGAAACAGTTAATGCATTAATGATGCTCTACCAAAATACAAAAGCAATGGTACGATCACCAGATGGCGACACAGACTTCTTTGACATTGTCGCCGGAGTCCTACAAGGGGATACATTAGCACCATATATATTCATAATATGCCTAGACTATATACTCCGAACATCACTAGACCCCATAAAAGAAAAAGGCCTTACACTAAAAAAAGCAAGAAGCAGACGATATCCAGCATATACTATTACAGACGCGGACTATGCAGATGACCTAGCACTACTCACAAATACACCTGCACAAGCCGAATCCTTGCTACACAACCTAGAAAAAGCAGCACGGAATGTCGGCCTATACGTAAACTCTGATAAAACTGAGTTCATATCTTTCAAAAACAAAAGCGACATCTACACCATCGATGGCAAACTCCTAAACTCGGTAGAACAATTTAGATACTTAGGCAATAACATCTCCTCCATAGAAAATGACGTTAATGCACGTATAGGAAAGACATGGGCCGCTAAATAAATTATCGGTCATATGGAAATCCAATCTCACAGACAAGTTAAAGAGACAGTTCTTCCAGGCCGTTGTCGTATCAGTACTGCTGTATGGCTGCACCACCTGGACCCTAACTAAGCGACTAGAGAATAAACTAGATGGGAGCTGCACAAGAATGCTGCGGGTGATCCTGATCAAGACGTGGAAACAACACCCTACGAGAAAACAGCTGTACGGTAACCTGCCACATATCACCCAAACCATCCGAGTAAGACGGACAAGACATGCGGGACACTGCTGGAGAAGCAAGGACGAACTCATAAGCGACGTCCTCCTGTGGAAGCCAACACATGGGCACGCCAGTATGGGCCGACCAGCAAAGACGTACATTGATCAGCTCTGTGCGGATACAGGATGCTGCATAGAGGACCTCCCGAGAATGATGAGCGATAGGGACGGATGGAGAGAGATTGTCATGGATATCCGCGCTGACAGCGCGACATGATGATGATGATGATGATACTAATTAGCAATTCCTGGGTTGCATTAACATGTCCCGTGAGATCTTTTTGTCATACTGTCGTAACTCGAGTGTCAGAGTTAACAGAGACAGAAGACAGAAAGCACAACGAGTATTTAAGATAAGGAAAAAAGGTTTACTAAGCAAGATACAAGTGAACCGAGTAATTACTACTAGCTTGTATTAAAAAGTTACGTGAACTCATTTTGCCGTATTGTTGTTACTCGAGTATCAGAGTTAAGAGAGACAGAAGAAAGAAAGCACTACGAGTGAACATAGTAATGACAAATTGCTGGGTTGCATTAAAAGTCCAGGGAAGTGTTTTTGCCATACTGTTCTAACTCGGGAATCAGAAATAATAGAGACAGAAGAAAGAAAACACACCGAGTATTAAAAATAAGGAAAAAGGTTTACTATGCAAGATACGAATGAACATAATTATTAGCAATTCATGGGTTGTAGTAACATATTATGCGAGATTCATTTGTCATACTTGAGTATCAGAATTAATACACATAGAAGAAAGAAAACCCAACGAGTATTAAAGATAAGGAAAAAAAGGTTTACTAAGCATGATTCGAGTGAATATAGTAATTAACAATTGCTAGGCCCCATTAACAAGTCACGTGAGATCTCGTTGTTCTCTTCTTCGAGGAGTCGTTAGACATTATTTATTGGAAATCAGACGATTTCATTTTCCATATCTAGGTACTATATGTCATCTCTCATTTTGAGATTAAACTCCCTTCGGAGTCATACCTTTCCTGTTTTGCGTTTATATCATCCTCGTCACCAACTGTTGTAACTCGAGAATAGGTTCACAGAGAAAGTATAAAAAACACAACGAGTATTAAAGATAAGGAAATTTACTAAGCAAGTTACAAGTGCATTGACAAGTTCCGTAAGATCTCATCATGGTCTTTCCCGAGGTGTCGTTAGAAATTATTTATAGGAAATCAGACGATTTCGTTCTCCCTATTTAGGTAGTATATGTCATTTCTCCTTTTGAGATTTAACTCTTCTGGGAGTCACACCTTTCCCATTTTACGTTTATGTCATCCTCGTCGCCAACTGTTGTAACTTGAGTATAGGATTTAAAAGAGAAAGTAGGAAAAACAGCGAGTATTAAAGATAAGGAAAAAAACGCTTACTAAGCAAGATACAAGTGAACAGATTAATTAGCAATTCTTTTCTTTGTATTCTTGCTTTCTTCTTTTCATTTCATTTCATTAAAGCAGACGATAAGCATCTGATGTGTAGCCCTATCCTTTCTTTTCTTTCTTTCTTTCCTTCTTTCTTTCTTTGTATTTATGCATTTTTCTTCTGCCCTTCTATCATTTTCTCACATATACAGGCAGCATTAACAAGTCCCACGAGATCCCGTTGCTCTCGTCCCTGAGATTTAGTCAGATATTATTTATAGGAATACATTCTATTCTCCTCGTCGACCCAAATTCAGTTCCTGGACGAAGCGGTTTGCATTTCACATGGCGCTAATACCCTTGGGAAAGGTATGAATCCAATTCTCCCTCCAGCTATGGGCAAATAGCAGGGCAGACTGGGCTATTTAACTCTGGCTAGGTAACCAGTCTAGGAGAAGGAAAACTCCGAATTCAAACCTGTTAAACTCTGCTTAAGAAATTGACCTTGTGTCACATCCTGCTCGTGCGGAAGGGTTGGTAAATATATATTCTCCTTGTTTAGGTACTTTTAAAATTCTGTTGGGCCATTTTAAACGTTTAATTCAGCTGTTGTTACATTCAAATCGGTATTGAGTTTGGGTTCAGTTGCTTAATCCTTGTAATCCTAGTCTGTAGTGTTCCTTGAAATCCTAGGTATAAAAGAGTGTAGTATCAATAGATTTCCTTGTAATTTTAGTTTATAATGTTCCTTGAAATCCTAGATATAAAACGGTGTAGTATCAATAGATCTCCTAATAATTGTAGTCTGTAGTGTTCCCTGAAATCCAAGGTATAAAAGAATGTAGTATGAAGAGTAATCCTAGTCTGTCGTATCTTGAAATCCTCGGTAGAAGAGAGTGAAGTATCAATATATTTCCTTTAGTCTATAGTGTTCCTTGAAATCCGAGGTATACAAGATTGTAATATTAGTAGATCTTCGAGTAATCCTAGCCTTCTGTGTCTTGAATTTTTTGGTAGAAAAGTGTGTAGTATCTTTAGATTTCCTTGTAAGATCTCATAATAATTCTAGTCTGAAGTGTTTCTTGAAATCCTCGGTAGAAAGGAGTGTAGTATTAGTAGATCTCCTTGTAATCCTAGTCTGTTGTGACCCTTTTCTACCGATGATTTCAAGTGTAGTATCAGTAAATCTCCTAGTAATTTTAGTCTGTAGTATTCCTTGAAATCCTAGGTAGAAAAGAATGTAGTATCAGTAGATCTAGTAATCCTAGTCTGTAGTATTCATTCTTGCAAAAAGTCCAATTAGCAATTGATTCGAAGACAGTTGACGAGGATCTTAAATGATTTTCTGTGCTCGTTTCTGATTGCTCAATTTTCACCAGAAGTCCTCACAGCTGTTGGGAACGTTCATAAACAGTAGCGGTGATTTGGTGTACATCTTATACCTATAGATACTCCAACAGATACTAAATGACACATACCAGGGTTAAAGGGCACAGTCTGCCTTACTATTTACCCATATTTGGAGGGAGAACACGAAGAGTATTACCGCAATGTGAAATACAAACAGCTTCGTCCAGGATTTGAACTAGTGTCGCCGTTTCCATTTCCTATGACTATAATCGTTACACAACGAGCGCCTAAAGTAATAAACAGTATTGACAAAACCGAAAGTGATCGATTGGACATCGATTTTATCATTTGCAAATCCAGACACTCAACCTATTTATATTTACAAGCGAACGTGAATATCTTCATTATTTTTTTTATTGTTTTTTGCTCAGGAATAACAAATACTAATGTGTTATTGTTGTCCATTATCATTTAAACGATGATCTTCGGTTTTAGGGGGCGGTTCCAGAACGACTTTGATGTACGATCGGCCTCGGCGTAGTCAGATAGCGCTAAGCGATTGGGCAAGAAGGGAAGGAGGTCTGAAAGTGAAAAGATAAATAAATAGAAGGATTATTAATTAAAGTGTGATGGTGGTAGAGGGGGGAATGAGAGAGGAAGGAGTTAATTTGGAAAAAAAAGAAGGAAAAGATTAATATCAAAAGAAAGAAAGAAAGATGAGAAATGAGAGTTGAAAAAAGAAAGAAAAGAGTAAGAAAGACAAATATAACTAAAGGAAAACAAATAGTAACAAACCCTTTCTTTTTTATCTGATTTCTTTCTTTCTTTCTTTTTTTCTTTCTTTCTTTTGCCTATTCTTCCTTTCTTTCTATCATTCGTTCACTCTTTCTTTCTTTCTTTCTCCAGTTATACTTTTAATTCCCCCTTTTAAGAAAGAAAGAGACCTGGAAGAAAGGAAGGAAGTGAGATTGAAAATAATATGACTAGAGAAAGAAAGAAAGTAAGAAGGAAAGAAGAAGAAAGAAAGAGATCAGGAAGAGATTAAGAAAGATAAGGTAAGAATTAAAGAAAGAAAAAAGATAGAAAGAAAGAAAGAAAGAAGAGAGAAAGAGAGAGGGTGAGAAAGATATAGAGAGGGGGAGAGAGCAAGAGAGGGAGAGAGAGAAGAGAGAGAGAGAGAAAGAAAGAAAGAAAGAGAAATTAAAAATAATATGACTTTGAGAAAAAAGAATAAAAGAAACAAAGAAACAAAGAAACAAGAAAAGAAAAAAAAGAAAGAAAATATGATTAGTATCAAAAGAAGGCAGAGAGATTAGAAAAATAATATGATTTAAAAGAAAGAAAGAAAGAAAGAAAAAATAAGAGGTCAGCAGGAAAGGAAGAAAGAAAAAAGAGACATGTAGAAGAAATGAATGAATGAAAGAAAGAAAGAAAAAGGACTAAATAAATAAAGGAAGGAAGAAAGGAAGAAATAGAAATGAAAAATAATATGACTTTAACAAAAAAGAATAAATGAATAAAAAATGAATACAGAAAGAAAGAAAGAAAGAAACAAGAAAAGAAAAAAGAAAGAAAATAAGATTAGTATCAAAAGAAGGCAGACAGATTAGAAAAATATGATTTAAAAGAAAGAAAGAAAGAAAATAGAAATCAGCAGGAAAAGAAGAGGGAAAAATATGACTTGTTGAAGAAATGAATGGATGAACGAAAGAAAGAAAAAGAACTAAATAAATAAAGAAAAAAAATCAGGAACAAATGAAGAAAAAATATAAAACAATAAGTTCCATTTGATTGTACCGTTTTAGTTTTTAAACGAACTTTTTTTTTTTACTCATTTAAAATTATATATATTATATATATATATATATATATATATATATATATATAATATATATTATACGTATTAAGTGAGGATTTCGAGTATCCGCTTGACAAAATACAAATCCATTCTTCGGATTTACTATTCCTTGCAATTCCTGCAGTTTGTATTTGGAAGAAGCAATTTTATTCAGACCACGTGACACATTGTATGCAGTGCATGTCTCTGCTATTGTTCTCGTTCAGCCATTGCTAATGCGTTTGTTGCAAAAAAAAACCCCAACAAAATGGTGAATAAAATCAACCCTTTATTTTCAGCTTCTGCATCAGTCAATATTTGCGCAGCAATTCTCGAAATCTTATCTGAAACTCTGTGAACCATTATAAATGAGAACTTTACTGATTATATATATATATATATATATATATATATATATATGTTGAAATGAAAAATAAAGGAAAGAAAATGTTGAATGGATAAAATAGGATTTATTTTATTATATTTTACTGACACGTGTTTCGGCCAGGAGTTTATCTATGTATACATGTATTCTATCTATTATTATTTCAAATACAAAATGAAATAAAATAACAATAATATAAAAAGCTATAAAAATGTTTAGTATACAAAGAAATAGCCACCTTCGTCAGAGTAAATCCTTATTGTTTTAAATGAAATCGGTTGAAATACGGAGAATTTCCGTGATGTTCGAAAAAAGAACTTTTTTGAAATCGCATGAAGAAAGTGTTCTAACGCGATGGAGAAAACAGTTATGTTGACGTCATCGTCGCATTTGACAGATTTTGAAAAGGAGAGCAAATAGCTGGACAATATATTCCTCATGCTTTGAAAATTAGAATTCCACCTGACTTTTAATTTTCAAAGCAGGAGGAATATTTGAACTTTTTAAAATAGAATTTATGCGTATGTGTGTTTTGTTGCTGGTTCATTTATTAATTTGTATATATATATATATATATATATATATATATATATATATATATATATATATATATATATAATATAACAAATTAGTAAATGAACCAGCAACAATATATATATATATATATATATATATATATTTATATATATATGCAAGGTGATTGGGTGCTAGAAGGTGGTGGCTGATGGTCTTCAAGTCCTGGGAATGACGTTAAATTATATTTTTGGTGAGGTTCCAGTTCTGGAGGTTTGGGGAATGTGGAGCACATTTTCATCACCATTACTTCCAGGTCGTATCTGACCCGAAGTGTCCCATTAGGGTCCCATCTATGGGTCAAATAGAAAAATGTGTTTAAAAAAATTGAGTTTCCATTAGGGATGCATTTATTTCAAAACTGTATCGGCATTAAATGACCCGCTGAGGTTGATATGCAGTAAAACAAAACAAAACAAACCAAACCAAACCAAACCAAACCACAAGGTGATTTTAAACATGCTGCAAGAAGAAATCTGGCTAGTTGACAATACTTAGGTGACTATTGAAGGCTCCAAGCTTCAGTTCCCCTTACCCAGGGGCATGGAATCCAGTAAGAAGATAAAGTGGTTTCCCGTGAACAACAAGAGAGCCTGGCAGGAATTCAACACTAATATCTGTCAGCTACAAAGAGAGACGCAGACAAGCGGTTAGATTTCACGACGAAAATAGTTAACAACAGAAAGATTTGGGTACGTTAAGCCCCGACAGCCAATGAAGCCCTACAGTGCCAACCGTAACACTGAGGAACCAGTTATTCCATTGTATAGTATTAGTAGGGTGGATAGGCTTTTCCATTGGCTCACACTGACTGTGGTTTCTTCATTCAAGGCGTCGAGTTTTTGTAGTTTTAATCGAGGCAAAATGTCAAGACTAGTAGCAAGTTGCTTGCAGGGCGGTGACTTAAAGATACCGGATTCAAATAGTGGTTGCTATCGGAGCCGATATAATGCACAAGAACCTGTAATCGGCGATGAAGATAGTGCATCACTAACGACCACCCTGTTCATATCTAAAAGATGCATTTTACGACAATATATATACAGGGTAGTTAGAAATTAAATTTGCTTAAAGAAGAAATCTGGCCAGTTGTCAACGCTTGGTAGAATATTGAAAACTTAATTTTTATGCAAGATTGTGCTCCACCACATTTTATTGTTTTTCGTGAATGGCTGAATCCCAGTTTTCCGGGGAGATGGATGCGTAGACGCGGTCCACGTCAGTCGACGTCCAGAATCCGTGATTTAACACTCTCCGATTCTTTTTTTTGGGTTGCTAAACGAGAAATTCTACTCTACGAAACCAATGACTTTTGAATACGAGAATTTATTTATGTGATTCCACAAGAATTCCTGGGAAGACCAGTAATGCAATTCCCAAGCGGCCTGAGAAGCTGAAGGCAAATGCTGGTGGCCATATAGAATTTTAAATTAAACTTCATGCTGTGTGTGTTCTTCTTATATTTATTTTTGTAAAAATAATGTTTCAGAAATAAACTATAGGTTTTTAAAATAGAGAGTTACTTTACAACCACCCTTTATATATATATATATATATATATATATATATATATATATATATATATATATATATATTAGGTATACCCCAGAAAATAGTCTGCTACGTTTTTAAAAACGAATTAAAATTAATTAAATCTATTATTTAAGGTCAAACTTTTGTCTAAATCGATAAGTAGTAACATAATGACCATCATTAAAAAAAGAAAAATATATGCAGTTTATTTTTAATACATTTAAAGGAATTTGTTTTGGTCAATTTCGACGCGATTCTGTCTCTTTTTTCAAGTCCTTGTTTACAATTTTAATGTAACATTCACGATCGCAAAAAAATTACCAAAAATCAGGTAATTATCCGATTTTAATGAAATCTTCAGTATTGATTTATCAATTAATGAATTTTATAATGCATCAGTTATTTTATTTCAAAACTTTAATTTAGTATTTTTGCTATGAAAAATTATATATAGAATTCGTTTAAAATATGAAAAGCCTAATGTTAAGTTTAAAATGTTATATTTTTAGATTCTAGAAATAAATATCTATTTAATGCAAACCTTATTTTATTACATCAAAGTATACGTTTTGAAGAAAAACTCGATTGAAAATGTACCCTCCCTTTTTAAACAGAAAAATATCGATGTATAATTTTTTCTTTTATAAGATAATAGCCAATTAAATAATTATCAAAATGAGTAAAAAAGAAATCTCCAAAAAATTAATTATTTATTATTTTTTTACATTTTATTTTTCGATTTTCGGTACTTATTTTCTCATAGAAAAGCCACCGTAATTTTTCTTTTGTTTTTATTCATAACTTCGGTCTTTTATCCCTTTATTTATACTGTAATTAGAAAACTATAAGTCCAACTCGAAAAAATGTTACGCCCCCAACATAAGGGGGGGGGGTCAAAATTAAGTGACCTAAAAAATGAGAAAGTTTTGAAATAAAATGAATAATGCATTATAAAGATCATTCATTGATAAATAAACACTGAAAATTTCATTAAAATCCGATAATTCCCAGATTTTAGGCAAATTATTTTCTGTAGTCATGCTAAAGTCATTTTGTCAAAAATGCATTTTAGGCCCATTTTGGGTATATCTAATATATATATATATATATATATATGTATATATATGCCAAACCGCATTGGTACCTTACCTTTCCTTTGGATCACAGGGGCAGTGTGGAGAGGGGATTTGCTGCATGGGCAACAGATTATCCTCCATATGAACCGGATATGTAGTTCAAAGATAGAAAAAAAATGAACAAAAAAATTGCCACTACACCATCGTCTCTCTGCCAACCAACCATATATATATATATATATAAAGGTAAATAAAGTATCCAATTGACTGGTATTCTGTATGGGTTCCTCAATATTTCCTATACATCCACAATGTATGCATATGTTGATGCATACTTATAAATCTATACAAAGATTTTTATAAGAAAGCTCAATGTGTGTATGTATGTATGTGTGTGTGTGTGTGAGTGTGAGTGTGTGTGTGTGTGTAAAGTAATCCAAATGACTGGTTGTAAGGGATGATTCTATTTGGGACCTTTAAAATCTCACTGTATAACCATAGTGTATGCTCTTGTAGATGCAAACATGTATTCATACAACATTTTTTTGTAAATCCCTAAAGAGAACTCAATGTATAATAATCAATAAATTAGATTATATACAGAGCAATATTTAATTTTCAAAGAAAAAAAGACTTAATAAACCATCATCCCGTAATAATTTATCTTAACCAGTTGATTTAAAAAATTTAAAATTAAAAAAAAAACCTTAAGAGCCCAGCCTTATCAGACGGGTTTTACAAAAATAATGGGATTCACTGAAAAACGATGTTA
The DNA here is from genome assembly GCA_023376005.1 of Doryteuthis pealeii. Classification (NCBI taxonomy): domain Eukaryota; kingdom Metazoa; phylum Mollusca; class Cephalopoda; order Myopsida; family Loliginidae; genus Doryteuthis; species Doryteuthis pealeii. The sequence continues at coordinate 64,114,655 of CM042166.1, forward strand.
TACAACTAGAAAAAAAAATCTCAATATTCACAAAATTTGTCAGATAGCAAGTATAAAGTTAAAAATTCTCAACCTACAAAAAAAAAAAAAAAAAAAAAAAATAGCCTAATTTAATGTATTCCATTCAATGTGTCATTCCCCCTAAAAGCTATGCATGTTGTTTGTGATATGCGGAAAAAAAGTATTTGAAAATTGGTCTGAAAGGAGAAACTCATTGAAGGAAATTCGTCAAAAGAAATTAAACTTAAAGAAAGTACCTGGACCATTGATGATGGTAAAAACTTGTTGTTAGTGTAGACAAAGTCAACAAAATGGAATGGTGGTCTCGTATTATCGATACGGAACAAGAAATTGACACAAAGAAAATACAACCTGAAAATTCCAAATTATCTGATTTAGATGGTGAAACTCGAGCAATGGTTGAGATGTATTAACAACGACAAAAAGAATTGCGAATAAAAGAGGAATAAAAGAAAAAGGACATTCTTAACAAATTTATGGCCAGTCATCCAGAAATAGATTTTTCTAAATGCACATTTTCATAATTTTCATACATATATATATGTATCTTTTATTTAGACTATTCAGGTCTAAATAAAAGATAAACGTAGTCCGACGAAGCTCTGTGGGCCACAAATACCCACGAGTGGAAATGGTCCCTAATTACGATACCCATGGTATTTAAGGCCTTTTTATTTACAAATAAATTTGGTATTTTTATAATAATTAAACATTGAGCGCTCATACGGAACCTGAACTCTATAACAAACTACTAGTAGAGAATAGGACCAGCCTAGAATCCCCTTGTACCAAGAAACTTGGTATCACAACAAAGAATATATATATATATAATATATATATATATAATATATATATATATAAAGTCCCAACATACCAGAAGATTATACGACATATTTACAGTTAAAAGTCGATGGCGAAATATCATGAAATCGATGTCATTTCTTGCACACGATCCTGCGAGTAGAAAAAAAACGAACAAACAAACAAAAGAAAACAAACTCTGTATCAATACTAACTGCGTTTCTAAAGTCATTTATTTGCGCGGAAACCATAGGAAACACAATAAGACTGCTGGATAGAAAAGATTTACACCTCCAAATGCATTATAAATTGCACATATTCACCAAGATTTTCAATGCATTTTGTCAGTATTGAACAAGGGCCAAGCATGCTGCGCTGCTAAGTGGGTCGTTCTGAAAGTAAAGCGTCCTATTTATTTCCAGGGAACCCAATGCCACCGTGGGGGGGGGGAGAGAGAGAGAGAGAGAGAGAGAGAGAGAGAGAGAGAGAGAGAGAGAGAGAGAGAGAGAGATTCATAAAGAAAGAAAGAGACAGACACACACACACTCATAAAGAGAAAGAGGGTGACACATGCACATGCGATGCATTTTTAGAGAGATAGATATATAGATAGATAGATTGATATATATATATATATATATATAATATTATAATATATATACACACACACACACACACACACACACATATATATATATATATATATATATATATATATAGATATATAGATAGATAGATGTGAACAGACTGGGAGATAGATAAATAGATAGATAGATATGAACATACATTGATAGATTTAAACAGGATGAGATAGATAGATAGATATGAACATACATACCTACTTACATAACTACATAGATCAATAGATAGATAAGAAATAGAAAAGATACATTGCCAGATATAAATCAACTGACTGACATATATATATATATTTATATATATATATATATATAATATATATATATATATCAGTGTGCATACACACACACACACACACACACACACACATATATATATATATATATATATATATATATATATATATGTGTGAAGAGAGGAAATAAATCCGACGGTATGTAATATATCAAAAAATTGAAAAAACACAGGTTTAAATGGGTTAAGTGGTGAGTTTATTGGCCGACGCTGCAGTGTTTCGATCTATTAAATAGATCATCTTCAGGGCATAAGATAAGAAATTATATATCACAGAAAGATGAGAAAAAGTGAGTGGTAATCCTTCTTATTCAGTCTGTTTAAAAAATTTTCTGAAGTTTGAAAAAAAGGAGACGGTTTTGAAATATGACATCAAATATTCTATTTTAAGGTGTGAGTATGTAACGCTGTTAGTGTGTGTATTGAAGGAAAACATTGTGCATTTTTTAGGTATGTGGTTGTGTGTGTTTGTGTGTATAAATTTTTTTTCTGTAGCGATAAACGACAGGAAGTGAAAGCTCAAGGTTGTGTGTGTGTGTGTGTGTGTGTGTGTGTGTGTGCGTGTGTGTGTGTGTGTGTGTGTGTGTTGGTAAGAGGTAGGGGAGAGGTGTTGTGTATACTCACACATTTCCAAACTAAAAGATAAATTACGTTCCCTTCGCAATAATAGCACATGGAAAGAAATTGGCAGATCCAATCTTATCCACAACATATCTGACACCGAACTCAAACCTGTAGAATATGAAGCCCTCCAATTCGGCCTCAAATTCGCTACTGGGTTAAACAAACACAACCTAACCAAATTAATAAATATAAATTACAGACACAATGATTCGGACTTCCAAAAAGGTTTCATACAGGGATTAATCACAGCATCCACACTTGTGACACAGATGACCCAGTTCTCCCCCGGAGATACACCACGGCCCTAAAAAACTTGTCAAACAATCAAGAAATTCTCATCACATCTTCAGACAAAGGTGGAGGCGTTGTCATCATGAACTCTACCAACTACAATGACAAAATGTTAGAACTACTCTCTGACCAAAACACCTATGAACAAATCACCCTACAAACCATCACACAAACACAAATTCCTTTAACAAATCGTACAAAAAATTAGTTAAACATGCAAACAAATCTTGGTCCTCCATAATCGAATACCACCCCACAATCCCCACAATCTATGGTCTACCTAAGACTCACAAACCCGGTTTCCCACTACGACCAATAATTTCTGGTATCGGTACGGCTCCCCACAACATTGCGAAATCTATAACCAAATTACTAACCCCACTTTTAGGCACCATTAGCAATTCCCATATTAGAAACTCAAACGACCTATTAAACAAAATCAGCAACATAAATATGCATAACAAACTTTTAAGTAGTCTTGACATCAAATCATTATACACCAATATTCCTGTTAACAAATGCATCCAACGTCTTGAAAACTATCTCAAAAAATCTAATATAAGCTTACCCCTACCAACCCAAACAATCATAAAAATATGCAAATTATGTACTCAAAATTGTTTTTTTCAATACAATGGCTCATTTTACAGACAGAAATTCGGTTTACCTATGGGTTCGCCCCTCAGCGGCGTCCTTGCATGTCTTTTTCTTGAATTCTTAGAATCTGGTCCTTTCACATACATTTTACCCACAGACTCTCATTACTTCCGTTACATCGACGACATTCTATTTATATATCCACTTAATCACAACATATCACAAATAATAAACCGTTTAAATAATGTCGAACCAACTATCAATTTCACACACGAATTAGAACACAAAAATACCTTACCTTTCTTAGACGTATTACTAATAAATAACAACAACCACTTAGATTTCAAAGTATACCACAAACCCACCAATAAGAATGATCATATCCACTTCTATTCACATCATAATACCAAAATCAAAAGTGGTTTGGTTATAGGTTTCTACCTTAGAGCCCTTAGAATCTGTACCCAGAAATTTTTGGACGAAGAATTCAAACACATAGAAAAATCTTTTACTCAACTACAATACCCTCAACCTTTCATCCAACGTGCCAGAAAAAAAGCCATCAAAATCCATAACCGCAAACACCTCCCTCCAATCCA